>JAINEB010000003.1:35586149-36810879 GCA_022840565.1 Eubasilissa regina | reverse complement strand
AAATAACCCAAAGCGATTAGCCGAATTAATTTCGCTAATACGCAATAAACCCGATACGCCGGTCGAAGTGTACAGTACGGGAATGCTACATATTTGGAAATAATGTACGTTTTTCATCGTCGCGACGGGAATATTGAACTTCGTTTAATAAAATACAGTATGTTTTGATAAACAATAAATGTAATCTAATAAAAACAAAATTGGATACGTGGGAATGTGCAAATATTAGTAATATCTAAGTAATAATATTCAAACCAATACAATGTGATACAGAAAATACCACATAATTTAAAAATACAGATTTCAAAGACATAAAAATACTCCTTCAATATTTGCAAAATTACTTTGTGGCCCATTTTATATTAATAATTATACAAAATACTTTGTTTAAACCGCTATGTATTAATGTTTCGATACCTATGGCATCATCTTCAGGAAACAATGTACACTGAAATTAAAAATACAAGCATATATAAAAACAAAACTATAAAATGATGAATAAGTAAGACTAATATGAAAACAAATTTAAAAGGTGACTATTTGCAAAGAGGATTTGGTTATTTATAATATTAAGCTTGCTATTAACACTTTTTCTTATTTCTAAAATTTCAAATTTATCTAACTGTAAACCCCTAATATTTGTATGTATAATTTCTAAACCCTTATTAATATCAAATGAATGGTTTATTTCCAAAAGGTAATTGGAAAATTCTAAATAGTTGTTGTTTAGGCATCTCAAATGCTCCTTAATTCTAATATCAAAATTTCCGCAAGTTTTACCTATATAAAAATAATCAATCATTGCAAATTAATTTGTAGACCACCGATTAAATTAATTAATTAATAAATAGTGGTTTAAACAAAGTATTTTGTATAATTATTTAATCTTTATGGCGAATCGGGTCTTAAAAAAGCCCGATCACGCTGGAATAAACGCATTATTATTATTATTATTATTATTATTATTATTACTATTATTATTATTATTATTGACATAAAAATACGTTTACGTGTACGGCAGAGTAAGGTATTTAAATGGAAAAACAAGATATTAGATATGTTAAAAAATCACAAGAATTATGGGTAGGTAGGTAGGTACTTACTTTTAGGTAGATTTCGATAGGAATACTGCCTATTGTAGATCTCGTGTGGATACAATAATTCCCGTGGGTCTTACAATCAAACTTTTCTGAAAAATTGACCTTGTAAATATCTAGACTAAGTTCATTATTAAGCCCGATTCGCATTCTTGTTCCTCCTTCTATCTATGTTAATCATTTTCTTAGATAAAAAATATAGAAGAGTACCAAAACTTTTCGGAAAGGTATTTTTTTTAAAAAAAGGCGAACAAGCTTCATAATGTAAGAGATGTTCATTGTCTCCTTAACTAGACCGAAGTCTGTACTAAAGGAGACAGGTTCATCCGTTGTCTGTCATACAAATATGAAATATTATTAATATATATATATATATATATATATATATATTATTTTTTTATCTAATACTCTCACTATCACATGATTGAAACATTGCAAAACAGAAAAATTATTATGAAGAAATCTTTGTTGGAATGAAAATAATCATCCTTTATACATAGAGTTGTAGAATATCAAGAAGCTGACAGTCCTCAAAAAGTGAGTCAGAGGGAAACCTGTATGGTTTTCTGTAAATGATCTGAGAATGGATTTTTGTGTGATTACTAATTGGTTAAGGGCAGTTTTCCCACTGCAATCAGACAGCGTATAAGTTTACTATTTAAGAAATTAAAAATCGTGCGCTACGGACGTATGTCAGCGCTAACTCGACGCAAAGCACTTCGTAATTCTCATCCACGTAGTTAATTTTTTTTTTAATCGTACAAATAAAACGTATCCTTATTAGCGACCACATTGGCACGTATCCAGGCTTGTTCACAAATACTGCCAATCGTTTGCGGTATCTTAACAATCGTGTTTTGAATTTTTATTATATAACATTAAACGTTTCGTGAATTGTCGCGTATTCGATAGAAAAATTGATTATGGTTCGTTTCGAAGGACTACGGAAGTTTCAATTTTCGACTATTTATATAATTACATTCTAAATGAACAATATCCCTATTTTCAAAATAAGCTAGATTACACGCCCATGAATCTGCCTAGTCTCTAGCACTAAGCATATTAATTAC
Organism: Eubasilissa regina; assembly: GCA_022840565.1. Lineage (NCBI taxonomy): Eukaryota > Metazoa > Arthropoda > Insecta > Trichoptera > Phryganeidae > Eubasilissa > Eubasilissa regina. The sequence goes on along the minus strand of JAINEB010000003.1, from coordinate 36,808,712 downwards.
CCCACGAATTCCCAGTTTCTGCGACATTCATAATTCATTCATCGGGACGGCAACATTTGTTTGTGCAAACGATGCCCGCTTCCCGCGTGGCCGCTTCCCACCCGACTCTAAACGTTCAAAGTATTCGAGACGACGAGACGGGACGTGAAAACTTCTGAACGGTGCGCAATAGTGATGAGCTCACCGGAACTGTGAGTGAATCGCTGTTATCTGAAAGTCACAATCACTAACAGTGGGTGAGTACTTAAAAATATACTAAAATATGTGTGCGTGGTTGTTGAGAACTTATTATATTCTGTTCACAATTTGTATATTTATCGAACGTTTATTTACACAAGGAGAACACGCGATCTTTTCATGCTCGTAACGCGAACTTACACAAAAAAGTAACTGTCGAGTAGATTATTTTGTTAAATTGAGATGCGTACATGGAATGCGCGTCACATCCATATTCTTACCATTTAAAAACTAAGCTAAACACTTGTTCTATGAAAATAGAACAAACTTATAGCCTCCTGGAACGAGGCTCGAACCGCCGACCGTTAGATCACTAGGCGAGTATCGTAACCACTAGACCACAAACACGTTGAAACGACGATGACAATCAATAATATCATTCAATACCAAAATCACACTAACACCAGTGATTCAAGAGTAGCAATTTCTCTTCATTAATGTGCACCCCTCGAAAGGAAATCCGATCGTCCCCCGCCGACATGATATCCTGTCCTGGCGATCTGTGACGTATCATTTATTCAAAACAAGATGCAAGCCAGGAACATTAGGAAAGTGCAGGTACCGCAGAGAGCTTATTAAATAAAGTTATTGTACACGGATATTAATCTTACGATCGATGGTTACTACATATCTTTCGGTAGAAAATACGCATCTTTCTGAGGGATTAATCTAATTATTTTATCAACGATGTTTATTTAATCATTTTAATTTCTAATAGGGGGCGATAAAATATTTACATCAATTATTTTGCACCGAACGTGATTGATATGATTAAAAATTGTTATTTTAACGTTCAATATGAACCTGTCATGAAAGTCATGTCTGAGGACAACTAGAAATTTGTTCTTTTATCGTACATTTGATAGCGAAAATTAATTAGGCTTAGAGCTCTTTGCTGACGGCAAAATTCTTACGGAATAGTAGAGCATCGAACTGCAAAAACTGCAGTATAGAGTATCAAACTGCAAAAACAAGTGCAGTATGACGAGAAATAAAAATATATATCATTTAAATTATTCGGTATCGCGAATTTCACTTTTCTATTTCTTTATTCTTTTAAGTGCACTCGTGGGCAGTAAACTCCCTACAGATCGAAAATTAAATTAAATCGAGTTCAATATTTTTAGAACCTACATTGTTTGATTTATGGAAAGAGGGACTGACGATTGCCGGTTAGAGGAATTATAATTATGTGTGTACCCTCGCGCGATAGGTACCTGCTTCTCGGTACCACAATCATTCCATTAATTAAATCAGTGGGATTAGACATCAAAAGCGATAATTCGATGAAGCGGTCTGGGAAATATTTTTGCCTAACTGTAATTCTTGCAATACCACTGTAATTAATTCTCCAAGAACTACGTACACCGATAATAAACTGAACAATTACATTCTGTTATGAGCGAAATTTGTTAGTGGATTAAAGCGGATGGTCCTTATCTACATTTGACTACATTTATAATATATAAAATAAATTATTCTTCTACAAACTGATTCTGGCACATCCGCACTATTTCTTTGTTTAAATTATGTTTTATTTCTCTGATTGTAAACGATCTCCCTCTAAACGCGAAATAGTTCTCTTAAAATAATATATACTCGCACGATATACACACTCGTCAGACTTGATCTATACATGTTGCTTTTTTCCCGTTGGAAGCAACCGTCTTTTGAATTGCGGCGTTTCTCTGAGTAGAACCTAATATTTCAATTCCAGCAAAAAAGTCCTGCGTCGTATTTTATTATATATAAATAAATCCTTGAGAAATCTTTTCAAGCGTCGTTTCCTGAAATGTTTCTGGCATGCGGATGTCGCGTTTAAATCAACCCTTTCTCCATTTCCAATAACGACGAATTATTGTTCCTCTCGGGGGATTATTCGGCAAAATGGCGATAGCACATTGTTATTTTCATTTCGCTTCGTTCCCTTCCCCTTCTTTTCCGCGGACCTTCATTAAAATGATCGTATTAGACCTCTCTCATTCTCCATTCTCCGGCCCGCCGGGTTAAACGGGGCGGCCGCATAATCTATTATTTACTTAGTGTCACACCCGACTTCAGTGTGTCGGGGAAGGGGGCGAGTTGGACAGTTTCCCTCATCGGCGCGCTCGCTGGCGTTGCCTCTCGGCGCGCTCGTCCTAGAGCGACTTTTCCGGTACAGTGCGGCAGTTGCCATTGCGATGAACATCACTTAAATCATAAATACCGTATTTTTTGGGCGATAAGACGCACCCTAAATTTATGAGACTATTTTCGGAAAAAACTATTTTATTATACCAAAAAAAGAGAAAAACGTACATCTCATTCAGGAGCAAGCCAACGAGCGCTAGTTTATGTCGATTTATCGGTGGCGTCGGACGTGTATATTTGTTTGTGCGCTAATGTACTGCCCGACGACTATGTCGAGATTTAATAAATGTAACTTACCATCAGGCCATTTCTCCGCGAGGGTAGGCAGATAGTATAGAACGCCACATTCTTCTGTCCTGACACACAATTCTCGCCTTATCCATATTCATACTTCTTCTCATACAAGCTCGCCGATTGTTGAGGCTTCTAACAGAACTATCCTCCATTATCTGATTTACCTGGTCGTGCCAAGTCTTCCGCGGGCGTTCTCTATTTCTGATTTCATCAACACTTGCGTCATATATCTTTTTTGCCATTCTCTCCTCATTTATCCGTTCCATATGACCAAACTGAAAACTGAAATATGAAAACCACCTAAGTGATCTTTTCTTAATCTTACTCGCTATACTAAGGTCAGCTTTACATTCTTTCCTGACTTCTTCATTCTTTACTATCTCATAAATAGATCTGCTGCATATACACTTAGACGATCTCATCTCCACTGAATTCAGTCTACTTTTGTTTCTCTTCTACCAGCTTCAGGCCTCACTTCCATAAGTCAGTGTCGGTACCAGAACTCGATCGTGTACCGCCAGTCTCGCCTCAGTTGACAAGCTCCCGTTAGTTATAATTCCATTCAATGAGTCGTTTCCCTTATTTCCTGCAGTCATCCTCCTTCAATATCTTTCTCAGCCTTTCCGTTTCCATCGAACATACTTTACAAATACACAAACTCATCTACTCGTTCCAAACATTTATCACCTACGAGTACTTTGCACGGTGTTTTGCTTTCCTCCTTCTCGAGTACCATCACTTTCGACTTATCGATGTGGAGAAAATATTAAATATGGTAAATGAAATTTAAAAGAAAGCGTTAATAAGTTATATAATATGGAGATATAACATTAAATACATATCTAGGAAGAAAACTAAACGCGTGTAAAATTTTTGTTTGGCAATGGTTTTTTTGCAGGAACCACACCTACCTTCGGACCATGAGATGGATGATTTTTCTTAAGTAAAAATGTGATTCGAAAAATACGGTAATATATAAAACTAATTAAGCATTACTGATAAAGGAACTAAAAAATGAACAATTAAATCTCGACAATTGCAAACATTGCCCCATTAATTGACGCGCTCGACATGACGCTTTCGAATGGCTGGATCTGAAAACTGTCGAGTACGAGAAAGGTAGCAAGCAGTATTGGTGGTTCCTGAACCGTTCGCACAAGCGCACTGACCGTGTAAGCACTTTGAAGTCAAAGCGGCACTTGATCCACGAAAACCCGTGAATTGTGAATACCCATGAATACCCGTGAATCCCCAGGTAATAATAAGTCTTCATCCTAATCAATGAACAGCTTGTACAGATCAACGAAAAATGTTACAGTTGTTGTTTTTCGAGCCCTTGTGCCTTTCTAAACACGAGAACAAAGAGGCAGGAGTGGAAGGCTGCGCGAATCAATAATACATAACCGACGGTGGACCCGACAACAGACGTCATCTTGTGGATTCGGATTTTCTCAAAAAACAGAGCCTAACATCGTAAATAAGCAACTCAAAAATTCACAAGAAACAAAACTCGAAACCCCAGAGGCATTAATCTGGATACGACTCCCCCAACAACATTATCACCAACACACATTACCATAATTACGAAGATTGTTTATTTTTTGCTTGAGCTAATGTACAGCAACTGAATTATGTACCGCACATTAATTAGCATTCATCTTTTTTTGGAATTCAAAACATTTTCGACACTGGCGCTGGTGAATTCAGGGTAGGTATCAAATTTAAAAGTACTTAACTGTTAAAAAAAAAACGTCGGTTTTTCAAAAGTGTCCTCATCTCGCATAAAGACGATGATGACCTTCACTATTAACAGAAGGCAATAAAGATTACTTATTTTCGCAGTAAAACTGTTAATAATGTTAACAAATAAACTAAAAAAACCTTAGTTTCTAATCGCTACGGTTTTATATTTTGATGTTTTGGGATTACCGATCCCGGTTTAACTCCATTCGGAACTGCGGGGGAAAAAACAATTTGTATTTCTTAGAATTATCGTTCATCATAATAGATCCATTTTATGGTTTCACTAAAGTGGGGCAGCCTGAATAATAGTTGTAGCTAATGTGATTGAAATAAATAGAGAAAACAGAATATTTGATCGATTTTCGCGTCTTAAATAATTATTGTTCGTCCCACGATCGCGGTATCGAACATTCAATCAACATTCGCATGGCTTCACTTCTTCGATTTCTGGATGAAGAATTCAATTGGAATTATTATTAAACGTCTATCGGAACACAGATTCATATAATGTAGGCTGCGGCAAAATGCGAGCTTCCAGAGGTCACGTCCAACAAATAAACGCACGCTTTTCAACATTTTTGTATATATTTTAATGTATTTTATAAAGCGCAAAAATGTAACACGGTGTAACAGACCTAGTCCACAATTCCTTAGGAGGTTATATCTTATAAAAATATGAATCGAAAATATTCGAGCAACCGCGTCCTATTCTCAACCATTTCAGAGATAATCGAAATTAAACTTTCGATATTTTTATCACAGTTTTCAAGTTGCATCACGTCGAATTTCGTGTACGATATGATTCCATCAAAATGTGATTAAATCGCCTAACAAATAAAGCGAGAATTAATAAAAAGCCTAAAATGAATTTAATCATTCTCCACTCGAAGGTATACCCCCTCCAGACTTCCCCTGATACCAGCAGCAAAATAACCAAAACAAATTCTACAAGTAATACGATACGCAAGATATCCTTTTAAAGCGTTAAAACTTTTATTTTTAATGTCCAACTTCGGCCTTTTTACCCATAGCACATACTCGTACATTGTTTTAGAATTTTAAATGGTTGGATTTTGTAGACATCGTAAAATATTTGTTTTATGATATCTACAAAAACACCCAACAATGATACTCAGACGATTCTCAAAACTGAGATGACAAATAATTTTTTTTAATTTTTAAACAATTTTTTTTCTTGTGATGTTGAAGTTAACACTTACTGTCCGGTCAAAACAAAACACATCCGGTGGTGGTGGGTTATTTTAGACCCACCCCAAGTTTTCGGATTTTTAACCTTTTATGGGAGATTTTTTATAGATATATCATTTTAAATATGATTTAATGAAATAGCAAGATATGTAGTAATCTTTCTACTAAAAGATTTGTTTTTGAAAAAAATACGAATTACGAATAATGTACACGTATTCCTGCGCATCAACAAATGCCCTATTTGAACCAAATACAAATATTCACTGAACACGTGATCTTCTCGTCGGTTCGACTACCTGCCGGTGTGTAAGTGATTATAAATATTTTACCTGTGAGCCTTATTCTGTGAATTAAAATAATTTTTTTATATATTAGAGTTTTTTATTTTTTACACAAATAGAATGAAAATTATTAAGGAGAACACATTCTTATTGTGAAGTTGTAATTATTGTGATATTTTAAATACAAATTCTTCCTAATTAATACATTTAATTTGTATTTAGAATGAAAATTATTTGAACAAAATATTTATAGAAGTGAAATTAAAATATTAGAAGTAAAATATTTTTAAAATATAATTTTTATAGGAAATGCCATCAACAATATTATAAGCAGAGTCAAATGTAAAAAATAAGTAAAACAATGTACAACTTTTATTCAAAATATCATAGATGTAATGTTACTTGTTTTCTGTGAATCCTGGTCAATAAATTGTTACTTATTATCAGAATATAATTATTAAAAATATAAATAACAATTAACATAATTTAAAAAATAAGTAGGTAAAACAAGCCGCCTTTTGTCACCTAAATATTTTTCAACCATAATGTATTTTTAAACATTTATAATTTTAATTCAAAAACAACAACAATATTGGAAAGCCGACCCTATGGTCACCAGGTAGGGTCATATAACGTGACTCTTTCTGGGGAACCCAGGTAAACGCAACACGCCTCAAATACGTGTATTACCGCCAGATGAAAATAGGTAAAAATAAATAATAAAATATGTGTACAATAATTGGACTGCACGACACTACCTACCTACACATACACGAACACATACCTGGTTTCCTTTGTGTACACCTTGAAGGTGTGTAAAAGGAATACGCTATTGATCAATTATTTCAAGATTATGGACATGACATTTTACGACTTCCACCGTATCATTCAGACCTTAACCCGGTAGAAAAGTTTGAGCTACTATTAAGATATATGCGGGTTTTATGAATTCTGATACGACATCTCTTTAATTACAAGCAATGAGTGGAGTAACGTTTGCCGACATATACACGTAATGGAATCACAATACTAATAAAAATATGTCATTGTTGACGATATAAGTAATTACAACGGCTTCCTCGTGGACATCAATTCAAGTGATTCTGATTCTTCGTCTGATTATCACTAACATTCATATGTATTAAAATAATAAGAGTGCTGCTAAGAAACAGAAGAAATAATTACCTTTGAATATCAGTGCTTACAGTCAATTTATTTAAACATACATACATACATACATACATACATACATACATACATACATACATACATACATACATACATACATACATACATACATACATACATACATACATACATACATACATACATACATACATACATACATACATACATACATACATACATACATACATACATACATACATACATACATACATACATACATACATACATACATACATACATACATACATACATACATACATACATACATACATACATACATACATACATACATACATACATACATACATACATACATACATACATACATACATACATACATACATACATACATACATACATACATACATACATACATACATACATACATACATACATACATACATACATACATACATACATACATACATACATACATACATACATACATACATACATACATACATACATACATACATACATACATACATACATACATACATACATACATACATACATACATACATACATACATACATACATACATACATACATACATACATACATACATACATACATACATACATACATACATACATACATACATACATACATACATACATACATACATACATACATACATACATACATACATACATACATACATACATACATACATACATACATACATACATACATACATACATACATACATACATACATACATACATACATACATACATACATACATACATACATACATACATACATACATACATACATACATACATACATACATACATACATACATACATACATACATACATACATACATACATACATACATACATACATACATACATACATACATACATACATACATACATACATACATACATACATACATACATACATACATACATACATACATACATACATACATACATACATACATACATACATACATACATACATACATACATACATACATACATACATACATACATACATACATACATACATACATACATACATACATACATACATACATACATACATACATACATACATACATACATACATACATACATACATACATACATACATACATACATACATACATACATACATACATACATACATACATACATACATACATACATACATACATACATACATACATACATACATACATACATACATACATACATACATACATACATACATACATACATACATACATACATACATACATACATACATACATACATACATACATACATACATACATACATACATACATACATACATACATACATACATACATACATACATACATACATACATACATACATACATACATACATACATACATACATACATACATACATACATACATACATACATACATACATACATACATACATACATACATACATACATACATACATACATACATACATACATACATACATACATACATACATACATACATACATACATACATACATACATACATACATACATACATACATACATACATACATACATACATACATACATACATACATACATACATACATACATATGGTCATGGTCACCCTAAAGCTGAAGTGCAAGGTTATAAAACGTTTACTCTACCTGCGAACGAGCTTAGCGTTTAATAGCGCTTTAAAAATCCAAACTTGTACATTTTTAATATAATACTGGGTAAAAAAATCGTCATAATTACTAGTGCACCAATATTCTCGTTATAAATCCTAATTTTTATTGTATTCATCTCTTCTGCAGAAGTATATATTTCCTCTTTTGACCCGGGATAGAAGGACTCTATGGCTAATGTTGAACGATGTCGCAAGCGGGATATGGAGAGGACGTCCGATCGTCGGAGATGGTTGACAAGAGTGACGGATGGTACCAGGCCTGCACACCGTCTCCACATAAATCATTACGCGTCGACAAGGAAATGAAGGATTGGTTCGGAATGAAGAAATCGTGTCCCGAGTCCAAGGTCCTATTTTATTTTGTTATTTGTAGTGATTGTGTCGGAATCCTGTCCAACCATTGTTCCGCCACCGTGGGAGTGGTAGTGATTTTAAATTGGGATGCTCACGCGTCAGGCCGTCGCCGAGCAACCACGTGGAACACCATTATGATCGTCATTGGGAGAAGTTTGGTATTCGTAGATTAAAATATCTTCGCATGGTCCATGTGCAGACCAAAACCCGAATCGGGGTAATAATTTTTATTATGATCCGTCTCTTTTATATTAAACGAGTCGAGTAAATTGGAAATCTTTTTATGTAGAGTAGTCCCTTTCTATCCAAATCACACAACTCGTTTATAAATGTATCACAAGTGAAGAGAAAAATCGTCAGCAAGGTAAGTTCTAAGTGTCGCACCCACATTCTCATGCTCGCCACTGATCTGGTCGGTGGTGGATAGACCGTATCAGTATGTATTATACTTTATTTTAAAGCGAATCATGAATACTTGTCAATAATCATTTCCAACACTAGTTAGCTCTATTGAATGCTCATTTATTAGTTCATCATCATCTTCATTATTCCCTCTACAATCTCCGGCGAGTATTGGCCTCAGTGAGTGTTGTAGCGTCTACGCCTAAACTTGTTTTCTAAAGATACGCCTCACAATTTTTTCTTTCAAAAACGTCAGTGCACACTTCTCCTAAGTCAGCAGCATGTCTCACTGCACATGCACTGACCTGTTTTGTTTCCTTTATAAGTTCAGTAACCTTCAAATACACTTACCCCTGAGCGATTTCAATGGTTTTTTCGAATGATCATTACTTAATATTTTTTTAACTTAGTCGTTAAAATGAAACGGAATAAAAGCTTTTTATATTTTTTACGTTCACTTTTATCTACTCAAATTTGTCGCCCCTCGAGAGTTCCACCCTCGGGCGTTTGCCTTACTCGCTTACCGCTCAAGGGGACAGACCTGTAAATAATTGTCGTTTTAAAAATGAGAAAACGAAAAATAAGTTGTCACGAAACCCAAAAAAAAACACCGTTCTGCGACAATTAATTTAAAATTCACACGGAGATGCGGTTTTGTCCATGAAAATACCACATCTGCGTGGGGCCCACCACACCGACGGTGATAAATTGGACGTGGGTGCCAGTGTCCGAAACATGGCCAACACTCGCATACAAAAACCGTTAAAAATTGTCTTCACTGACTAAAAAAATAGATTCCACAGCACATAGGTAATCAAGATATTACACAGCAAAAAATAAAATAAACTATTCTAAGCCTAACAAAATGCGGTCGGACAGATGATACAAAATCCGGTTGGACAAATTGGGAAAATTTGTTCTTAGAATAAGTTTAAAAAGGTGCAGAGAAACAAACTATAGATGGAAAAATATATTTATACTTTACCAATTACGCTACAATAACCTATCGTATAGATTTTGATGTTTTGGTAAAACAATCTAATGGAAACTATATTTTTTCGATAGACAGATTTTGTTCTGTAAACCATTCTAAGTGATTTGTCTAATTGGTTTTAATTATCATGAAACTATGTTCTGAAAAATAGCAAGTTAACAAATAAATTCTGATTTCACTTGAAACATTATTTCTTCTTCTTCTTTATCCTAGCTTTTTTCCATCACCTTTCACAGTCCGCATGCGCCGCGTCTTGCGAACATGGGTTGTCAAGTTTGCTAAATATAGGATATAGATAATATAGGTCTTTTGGGATCGTTGGCATCCATGAGGAAATGAATTGTGTAAATAAGTCTAAGTTCATTTAATTAATTTTAGTCACAAAATTTACGAAAATACAGGAAACATGACAAACTTCAAACAAATGAAATATTTGTTTATTTTATGATTCTTTTTAATTATTTGAATTACCATTAACTATTGCTATATTTAGAATATTTTTTTAAATCTGTTAATTCATTAAGAAGTTACATTGAATAGCTTGGATTAATTAATAAATTTTACAATTATTTTGTTGACAAAAAGTAAGTAATTCTGATGAAGGTGACCCACATCTCACGCTCTCGGCTGATGCTGAAGGTGACCCACATCTCACGCTCTCGGCTGATGCTGTCGGTGAAGGTATGAGACACCCCTCTCACCCCTCACAATATATATAACATTTTATAAAAAATATATATTGTATATTATGACATTACAAAGTAACGCCATGTATTTGATAATAGAAATTAATCGGGTCAGGTCATGGTATCATCAAATTTATTTTTTTAGAAAGGCAGCACTACCTTTGCAAAATTTGAATCTATGATTGCGGTGGCACGCGGCCGCGTGGAGAGGTTCGCTCCTATCGACAGACCCCAACCGGGGGCCCAGTAGAGTGGGCAGCATTTATGCTCCCACTCGGCTGTGGCGGAAAGTTATTAGAATCCGTAAAAGTCCGATACTCGGGCGAGAAATTGTTGTAACGAGTCTTTTTTTATTGTAAATTGAGAATTTCGAAGTTTCGAATCCTGTCATAATGATTGACTGCGGGAATTACAGAATCATTCCGCTATTATTTGTGGATTTAAGAGGCGGGCAGAGAGACTAGTCCTATCCGCACTTTATACTTTGACGTATCCATCACTGGAGACAAACGAAGCCATGATGGATGGGCCCGCGTGAAAGACGAAAATTTGCATACTACCCTGACGTGCGGGATGCCGACTTACGAGTGGATTTGGACTTGCAAGCTACCCCCCTGAGGACACTAAATAAGTGCACTGTGATTAAGGTTTCCTTCCTTCCCGCGAACTGACAGTTAATTTTTAGTGGTACAAAGAATTGAAGGAGATGGTTTTAAATTGTATATCATTGAACTGCTGGACAATAAGTTTTCGTAAATCTCGTGGAGACTTAAATTTTTATAATTTCATTATATAGAATATATAATCTGTTAATTTAAATTTAAAATTTAATTTAAAAACCATTCTTCTTACAAACACATCCACACCATCATGAATAAGATAACATAAATACACATTCCTCCGATGATTACCAACAGATGGAGTAAGAGATGAGTGGGTGATTACACACGTTATATTTCACGCTCTCCCGTCTAGCCGATGAAGGACGTCCAGCCACACTTGGCGGTTGGACCGTTTTCCACAATATACATATGTATACATATACACAAGATTTCAGATGGCCCAGGTCATGCACGCTGAAGGCTCATTACATTGAAGCATCCTTTTAAGAAAACAATTCTGACTAAAATTGAAGACAATCATAGAAAAATCTATAAGGCGCGCGGTACGACCGAATGTGAATTGGACATTTTAAGGGAAAAGTGAATTCTGGCTAAAGCCAAACCTTTATGTAGAATAATTCGTGTCTGCGGGTCATGCGAAAATCAATCATAAAGTGCTGTTTTTCGTATGAAAACTAGAAACTTTTTGTTTGAAGTTAATAATATTTGAAGGTATGGACCTCTCTGCCCATAATAATAAGGATGAGTGGATCGAAAGCATTATTTAAATAAAGACTAATAACATATATTTTCATAAAATAATATCCATAAATTCATATAATATAACATTTTTATGGCAAATCTAGGACATGTAAGTGTACAACTTGATATTTTTATGAAAATAAAAAACTCATAGATTGATTTTTGGTGATTTACTTATAATGAACACTATCGATCAGTATTATAACTTCAGAGTGGATAAGTTATTATAATGAATAACTCAAGTAGGGATAGAGATCGCATAATAGAGGTGATGATCGCAAGAAGACACCAGGAGCAGTGCACTATCCGAACTCAGCGCAGGGGCGGGGCGCAACTAAAGTCGACCAGTTGAAATTCCTCGAAGTAGAATTCTCTAGCGACGGAAGACAGGAGAATCGGGGCTGCAGATGGAATATTATGTTCCCCATACAATGCGGTGACAAAGAAAAACGAGTTAAGTTTCAAGACGTGTACAAGCCCACTTTCATATACAGTCACCAAATATGGATATTTACAGAAAGAGTGACATCAAGAATACAGGCTGCCGAAATGAGCTTTCTTAGGGGAGTAGCGGGGGTAACATTATGGGACCGAGTGAGAAGAACTGAGATTTTACTTTCACGTACAGAAAGATGTCATTTAAGGTAGTTTGGCCACGTCTTGCAACCACCAAAATGTACTTCTCGGCAATTCGGAATGAAGGGGGGCCTAGACTAGACCAAGCTGGGCTGGACAGCAACAAAGACGGTATGAAGACGACAAGTACTGAAGCGACGCTAGACAGGGGAACACGGATGCGCCTTGTCGAGATTTTAGAATAAGTGGATAAAAATGTTAATGAGCAAAATGATGATGAAGAAAAATGAATAAAAGCGGAATGTGTATAATTTATTATAAAGAAGCAGTCGGTAAATCACGACGACTGGCCAACTCAATACGTTAGGTCTTTCAATTATTTCCAATCGCCCATTCCAAGCGTCCACTTTCCGATAAATGTTTACCCCTTCCTCCACCGGTTGCGGGGAGTACGGTCCACCGTCCAAGTCCGAGTCCGAGCTCCCGCTCCCGAAAGTTATTTAATTTCCCGTTAGAATACAATAGTCGGTCTAGAGCACTATTTGTATCGGTGTCCGCAAATGTATCCCGGTCCTGGAACTAGTCTGGAACATATTTGTATATTTTATTCCTGGGGTTTGCGATAACCCTCACCCGTTAGACGCCCGCCGCACGAATCCAATTGGATTCACGTATAAAAGAAACAAACAATATATATTCATAAACGCAAATCGTTTGTATCTACGTAATAATTAGGTTATTATTTTTACTTAGCGTTTTAGGCAAACAACAAATTAAATATTAAGGGAAACACATTCTTATTGTGAAGTTGTAATTATTCAGAACAGACGGTCTGTGATATTTTAAATACTAAATTAATGTATTCATTATAGAAATAGAGATCCAGGTTCGTATCCCGGTGACGCAAAAACAATATTTTTCGACAAAATTGATTTTATATTTATATATTTATAATTAATACATTAATTTAGTATTTAAAATATCACAGACCTATGTTCTGAATAATTACAACTTCACAATAAGAATGTGTTTTCCTTAATAATATATGTTGTATCAATGTGTCCAAAATTTAATAAAAATGAATTGATAATTCTGGCGTCTGCAGTCGGTTTACTCGAAGGTATTTGAGATTCTGTAAAAATAATGTAGATGGCTTTCAAATAATGGAACGACAGGTGTATTAATTTGAAAAATGTAACATATAGGTTCGAAAATTTGTCAAGAAAAATACTGGCGTTATAGCACAAAGGTAGTGCACTTCCCCGGATTGGAAATAGAGATCCAGGTTCGTATCCCGGTGACGCAAAAACAATATTTTTCGACAAAATTGATTTTATATGTATATATTTATAATTAATACATTAATTTAGTATTTAACAAATTAAATATTAAAATTATGCTAAAATATGAAATTAAAAGGAAAATATTTATAGGAATCGGTATTACATTTTTCATTGCATCGCTACGGAATTACTCGATTATAGGATAGCCAAATGCAAAGTTTAAAAAGTATTCCTACTCCGAGGAAAATTTCGTTAGAAAAGAACAAAATTTACAAAAATTCAGAATCTGTTTCTGTGAACTTCTGTTCGATTGAATACCACCGGGTAGCATTAAATAAAACCCTTCGCGCAATGGCCGCAAGAATAGGGTAGTTTTCGTGTGTATGTGTTTTCTCCAATATTAACGTAGTTACGATGTTTTTAAACGTTCGCCATCCTGAAGCAAGGCTGGTTAATGAACTTAGCTGAGATATTTATCAAGACAATTTTTCAAAAATGTTTGATAGAAATGTAATAAAAACGACACAATGTATCGTGGGACACCTTTCGCAACATCTACTTATAATAATGGCAGGTTTAAATAATTAAGAGATTCATATATTTAATATTTGTAGAATACAATACATAATGATTATGGTTTTATTTTAATTTAAGATAAAAATGTTTTACAATATATGTAATGTATGGCAAGAAAAATATAATCCGAATCTATCAACCCCCGGCAGGTGCCGAGGGTACAGGCGTGCTCCATTGCAGTGCGCGTTTTATACGCCCCAACGAATCCACAAAAAGAGTACAAAAATAACAGCTCTGGAAATGTTTCGATTAAAACTGCAAGGGTAAAAATGCGGCGTGCTCGAAACAAACAATTATCCAATCTAAACATTTGAAGTAGACAAACATAACTGTAGTTTTCTCAGTTGGAAAATATTCGTCTTATATGAAATATAAGGAAATTTTATCGATATGGGGATAATTTCAGGGAGTCCGGACTGATAAAACATAAATATTATATTTCGTTACCGAGATAGTAAACCAACTCAGTGGCGTACGAACGCTAATTATTTTTTGTGATAATTAAAGCCTCTGATGTTCCTTATGACGGAGGGCAAAGAGTTTCACGCTTTTGGGCCTGCCACCGCAAATGTCTGTTCACTAAACCTAAGACTTCTGCCAACAGCTGGTTGGTTATACAACCCGGCTGAAGTACAGGCTGACCTGAGAGTTTGACGTCTACTACTCAAATTGTCTGGAATGGGAATGAACTCTCGAAGATACAGAGGCGCCATGTTATGTGTCGTCTTGTACATCGACCAGCACAATTCAAAATCAACTCTTTCGGGGAACCGGAGTCAATGTAGCTCGTGCAAAAGGGATGTTATATGAGAGAATTAAGAAACTCCATATAATAGCCGTGCTGTCGCATTTATAATGGATTGTAATCTAGCTCGCTGAAACATTGGAATGCCAGCACAAATGCTGTTACAATAGTCCACACGTGACACCGCAAAGAGTAGACGGGCTGGAAGGAGGAATATGTCTCCGAATACTTTAAATCTGTCTCATTTGATAAAGGCATGCATTGACAGTGTTGCTGATTTATGTATTCATTGAAAGATCGGAATCAATGTGCACGCATAACAACTAAGCTGCAGATTTAACATTCGCGGACATCGATTCCTATATGAAGTGTTGCCTTCTAGGTGTTGCTGTCCATAATAGCTGTTTTAAATGGATTCAATGTTAAGTTTGTTTTGTGACATCCACCGGCGTGGCATTTGAGGCATCTTGTAATTTTTCCTTTTAATACATCCGGCTTACAGAAAAATAAATTTGCGTATCGTCTGTACAAAACAGCGAGGCCACAACCCTGACAATATTATTATATTATATTATATATCTTTCGTATATAAAATATACCAAAGTGGTCCAAAAACTGATCCCTGAGGTACGCCGATGTTAAAAGTAGATGTAGGGGAGATTGAATTTTGAAATCGCACCGATTGCGATCTATTACAAAAATTTGATTTAAACCAATGTGTGCATTTTTATAGATTTTTTGCAGTCTCTCTAGCAAGATTTGATGATCGACTGTGTCAAATGCAGTACTCATATATAAAAGAGCGAGCAGGTCAGTAAATGTTATAATGTCAGTTAGGACTCGAACCAACCTTATTTCTGTAGAATAACGCCGTACGTATGTAGATTGCATTTTGGGAAATAAGGCATTTTCTGTTAAATACATTTCTGGGAAATGAGACGACACGACACGACCATTTCCGTTATTTTTTAAAGAAGCGGCAGATTAGAGACCGGTCGATAATTATTTATGAGGTCTTCGGGGTCTAGTTGAACATTTTTCAGTAGTGGAGTCACGTGGGCCATTTTCATACAGTATGGAACGCTTAATGCTTGATGTTTCATTGCTTGATGATTTATTCGATAAATCTACCAAAAATTGAACAATTTTAAAATGACACTTCTTAAGTAACCATGTTGGTATTGGGTCTAACGTACATTGCTTATTAGACAAGCCTTTAATTATTTGCGTTATTTCAGTGGTCTACGTGAGAGTGAAAATATATTTATAACGGATTATTTTCTGGGGAACTCGCGTCAAATAGTCCTGAGAAGGACTTTTATACCCGACGTTTTGAGTAAAAATAATTTTAATAAAAAACTTATAAATAATAAATTAACACAAATATATATGTTGATTCATTATTTATTTAATTTTTATTAAGATTATTTTAACTAGACATATAAAAAACACAGAAAACTGGCCACTTTTACACAGACAAAAATCTATCAAATTACCCATTTGTACAAGCTGTACATGTTTATATAAATTATTTGTAAAAGCCCATAAGGGCGTAAATATCAATACTATACTTTTTTGAAACAAACAGAAAATATTTTTAAATGTAAGGTGTCATTTTTTAAATTTAATTTTTAATTCTATTTCAAATATGTTCTTACTATGTTTGTTCGTTTTTTAATAACAATAATTATTTTTAAATGTTAGTCGGTTTCCCTAGATCAGGCATAGCCTATGTGGGAAATTGCCACAATAATATTATTATTGTGAAAAAAAATGTGTATTAAAAAAATAAGTCATATATTTGAGAGGCAGTTGTATAATATCCAATCCAATGGCAAACAAAAAACCTATATGTAAAAATATATCAATGATTTAACAAACGATAAATACATAAAAACAATGAAAGAGCAATATCTCAATCATATTTCTTCATCATCATTCTTAATAAATAATGCTGTTTGCGACCGTCGTTTCCAGTTTTCGTGAGGGAGCGAACAGCGAATTATTCCACAACAATGCCATTCCTCGATCCCAGCAGCCCATCTCTCGTTCTAGGAGTCGTATGCGTTATCAGAATATTTGTATAGGGCTACAGAACTAGGGTAGATTATAAAAATACGTCAGTACACTAGATCTGATAATGATCCGAAACATTAGTAAAGAATTGCGCATGTATATAGTACTTTTTACTATAAGAACGTTTTGAATTTAAATTTAGCATTTTAAGAAAATGTTGATTGGCGATACTTTAAATTATTTATCCGAATAATGAAAACCAACCGATAAACTAATCGAATTGAAAATTCACAGAAATGTTTGTTTCAAGTTTGGAATTCGAAGTTAAAATTCTAATACATTTCCGAAGAATGTGTGTATTAAGAAATTCCTGTAGAAATTAAAACCGAAGGCACTTACTAGAACGTTAACATTACGATAATTAAAAGCTTAAAAATTATTTAATAATTTGGTAAAGAAAATATCGGTGTAGTAAATTCCGAAGGGAGACTTGAGGTTTGAATTCCACCAGCATAGTTCAGACAATTATCTATTTCTGAATAATAAATCATACATCGTTTGATCAAAGGCCACATCTCAAATTAGAGATTCAATATGTAATTTGTGTGGTACAGAATATACCAGAAAAATATTTAGTTCATTTACAGAGTGGTTTTTCCGTTTACACTCTAAAGAAGCAGAAAAACGTATTTACGCGAAGTTGTATTAGTTTTAAATATGATAAAGGTCATTTAAGCAATGTTTAAACGTACATTTATCATTCTCACTTCAGGGTACAATATTCGGAGCGCACAAATACGTTGAAGATTCCCAACTTAAATACTACTCCAAATGAAGGTCAAAAGCCAGGTAAACGACATTTCCAAAAAAGGAGATAAATGTGTTTTCGTTTGACTGACGATATTATCTGTCGGGAAAATATGTTTGCCCCTCGAGCGCCACTTCTGACAGAGCGAGCACACGTGCTATCGTTAATGTATAAAATCGTTACCTCGTGAAATACCCACTCGGTATAGATAAACGGAAAGGAATATTTACGTCTTTACTTCTTTACATAGGCAATAGATACGCGCGCACTACAGCTGCCGCATCATCTGTCCTCGTGATATATACGTGAGTCGGAAAGTGTCACCAAAAGAACGTGCAGAAGTTGAATAGTCGTTCTGTCAATAAGACGAACCCACCACATGAACGAGGCTTACCATTCAAATTCACCAAAATTAACACACTTTTATTGTGAGTTACTATTTTAGAACAGTTATTTGATAATTAAAACAAATTAGATAAATCACTAATGACGATAAACAAGAAAAATCTAGTCTCAGTGGTAACTATATATTTATCAAGAAATTTATTTTTTTTTCCTGTTAATCCTTATAAATAATTCGTTTATTTGTTTTTAAAAAATTACTACACAGCGCATCGACGGTCGCCAGCGTACAAGTCGGAGTCCTCGCTAAATAAAAAACATTGCCTCGCCATCGCTTATTACTCATTATCGAAAATTGAGATCGGCACTGAAGAGACGCGCGACGTAGTTTACTCAATCAGCAAACGCCCACATCGCCGCCACGCGCATTAGAACAAGACCATAACAAAAATAGCATCCTTAGAAATAACATCCCTCGCCCGCCCGCCCGCCCGCTTCACCCCCTGATAGGTCACGATAAGGGCGTCCAAATTCAACGGGGCTAACTTACGGATTCGCTTTTCTTAAGGGCGGGGGTCCATCGGTAACACGGTCGAGATAAGCCCCGGCCGCTCCGCTCCGGTGATTGTCTCATTTAATACAGCGCGGGAAGGTAATCATAATTCAGTACCTAGTACCCGCGCGCCCGTCGTGCAGGCGGGGCGCGCGAGGGTGCGGATATTTCGACGAAGGCATTTTGGAAGAGTATTCTCGGAAAAGGCACTCGACAATCTCGACTCTTTATTTCATCGAAATATTTTTATGGCTACTTTAATTTCGCAAAAACATATCGAAATAAATTGAATTTAAATCGTTTCATACTCGATTAACTCGCAACAGAGATTCAATTTAATAACGTCTCCGAGAGCATAAAAAGATATAACAGTTAGTAGCAATAAACCAATTATTTATTGTATCAAAATTGGTCGTAGAAGAATTCGTGACTCTTAGACCTATGGACTATCGCAGCCGGCAAAAAATCTAAATTAATATTTAAATACAAATATGATTATTCGGTGGAAACCTAATTAATATTTATAGGAAACTAGCTGAAGTACCCGGCGTTGCTCGAACTTTACGCAGATTGAAGGGAATTAGTAGTTTTTTTTTTCGAAATCAGATATAGACAGTAATTTCCTCTTATTTTGAACGTCAAGTATGCAAAAATTCATCAAGTAGAACCAAAATTCTGTTTGAGGGGTGGAAAGAGGGGTGAGGGTGGATTTTCGAAATCTCATGTACAGTAATTTTTTTCTTATTTTTAACGTCAAGTGTGCAAAATTTTAATAACCATAATTCTGCTTTTAAGGGCGGGAAAGGGGGTTGGGGGTGGTTTTATAAATCTCATGTAAACAGTGACCTTCCTCTTGTTGTGTGCGCGTTTTGACGTGTTTAAAAGATGTAACTCATTTTTATAGCAAGTATTTTATTTACATCAAATATTTTAATGTCTCGTGTGTCCTGACAAATTGAATCGTTCATTTTATTTTTAAGTGTAATGTGTAACATTAAATTTGGTACCTACCGCGCCACTTGATCGGTAGGGATTTACACGCTCACGTTGGTAACACAGCAAGCGGTCGCGGGAGAGCCAACGGTTTTTGTTATCTGACAGCTGTCGATTGAAACGGATTGAACTGATCTGATTATTTTAAATTCGCAAAATGTAACATTTATACGGGAAGAAGGGTGAGAAAAATACAATAGTTGTCCGGCATCATATTTAACCTGACTTACTCACTAATAATGCTGTAATTTCAGGATGGAATCCCTTTTCCCTAAATGGAGTTTTTTTCTCCACACAGTTTTTTTGTATATAACGAATTGGATTATTTTTTACATTCATTCGTTTCTCTACGTAAATTCTTTGCATTCAACTATCTCGATCTTCCTTTTACCGCCCTCAAATGTAAACTGCTCTAAAGGATTGTTCATTAAAGATTCACATTTCCCCGTGACTTGCAACATACATCCTACGAGGTGGTAGTGGTGTTGCCCTTTGACACGACTCATGTCGTGGATATGATAATTGAGGAGCCATGCTACACACACTGGATGCGTCGGGAAGGATTTCTCCCGAGCAAAAGATGAGGGCAACGCGGTACTCTAACGTGGACTACCAAACGGAGTGAATTTCTCCAACCGCAAGCTATGTGAGAGACACAAAGGAAACCAGATGTCAGAATCCTCTTTTTGTGATATACGGCGCACGGCGCGGGGAGAGTGAAGTCTTCAGCGTATTCCTTCAACTGACCGAACGGACGGAACCAGTGTATTTTGACAAGAATTGGACTATGATTATCGCTAACTTAAAAAATTCATTATTTTCTGTACGAGGAATTTCAAACTTAGTTGTCATCTTGGAGAATATTTTGTTTCTTTATTAAATTATGGAAATCGTGGTTTACCAGCTAATATTTACCGTTCTATTTACCAAGTTTTATGTTTTATGCTTGCTCTGACATTGTCAGGTAATAATTTTTTCCATTGGTTTTGGTAAAATTTTAATTGTAAACTTTGGATTTCAAGTGGCTAATTTGCTGAGCTAAATTTCTGGTTTAATTACCAATTATGTAGTAATGTTTATGAAGTTTATTGCTTCTATAATTTATTTGCTAGTTTCTTTATATTAAATAAGTGTTAAAAATTTGTAATAATCTTTTTATTTTCTCTGAGCACGATAGCTGGTGTGACAGGCAAGACAGTATGTAAGACAAGACAGTACGAAGACCTACGCCTATCCGTGGGAACCGCTGAGCGAGTCGGCGGTGTGAAGCATGATGCCCTAACCTGACGATTACAGTCACGTATAGGCGACCATGTCACAAATGTTTAAATTATTGAATGAGAATAATACGTTCTCTATACTTTCGCAGACAATATATATAAACAAGAATAGCAAGAAGCTAAAACAATTAAAATTAATGACTGTTAAACAAAAAAATATACAAAATGTTCTAGTATCGATACACAAAATTAAAAATCGATAATTGGTATTATTATATACACGAATAAAAATATTTTAAAAAGTCGATGGAATTTTAGTCTTAAACAAACATATCAGGCAGGAACACAAAATATTTAATACTATAAAGGTTTCAAATAGTCGAATGAACTGAAGGAAGCAACTAGTCTTACTACTAGGTGCACAGTATCACAGTATGCAGTATCTAAGTTTGACACGGATAATTTTTCATGTGTTTATTTTATTTTGCAATTATAATCTCTGTACCTAATGCCAATTAATGCACAATGTCATTTTATACTATTTTTATGTTTTCTGAAGCACGCTTTGCACGCTAGATGTACAAATATACCAAATAAAAAATACACAAACAGACACGTGGACAAGCTAGGTGGGTGGTGGGTGGGGGCAGAACAGAAAATTATAGATTCGGATGAGAAAGAAAAAGAAACCCTTCAAGCCGTAAATTAGCGCAAACCACTATATTTTAAACATACAGAAAAACAGCAGACCTTACATCTCGTTTTTCAAGGTAAAATCACCTAGCAGAAGGGGTCCTGGAAGAAGATATCACTCGGTCGCAAATATAATCAACATTAAAATAATTCTTTCGTTTGTACGTCGGTCACACTTTTTAAGCCAATTGCGCGCATATTTAGATTAATTATAATCGGCTAGCCCTTTGTTACTTACTGGAAATGAAAGCAATATTACTCTCTGGACGTTCCATCTTTTAAATGAATCAATCGAGCTTTACGAGTCCAATACTAGGCAGATACCTAGGTAAGTACTTTCCATGCTCAACAATAATTCAATTCGATATCAAGCGATGGCTACTAACTGTTAGGTGTAAATTAGAAATTATTATTTTTTTACATTAATCGCCAAAGTCTGTCGACGGTCAAACATGTAAAACACGTTACAATGATTACGAGCCGACAAGTACAAATATCATAAAAGTTCTAAAACATGTAACGAAACGGAAGTTTTTTTTTTGTAAAAAATTATTTTCTGCCATCTAAAAATGATGCTAATTGTTGTGCAGCGCCACTGCACGAAGGCGTTGAGTTATGATATTTTAAGCAGAGTCGAAGTCGGTAAATTTTTTAACGATTCCACAGCCCTAACTAATTGGCCCTTGACAATAATCCGGCATTTCAGGGATGAAGAATTTTTAAAATGAATTAAAATTATCAATGGAAATTTCCAGGCAGACAGTTTTCTCGATCGGCTTGCTGATTGGGCGATCGCTACATGCCTACTGACGAAATCTCCGCACCGCGTTCACTTGGCAACGCGAGACTCTAGATGCCTCAACATTATGAAAAATTTTAAAATGTTATAATTTTCTTAAAAAACAAAACATTTCCCGCACCCTTATTTATGACAAAACCGTCACCGCAAAACTTAATCAGCGGCAGCAAAAAAAGATACCGAGGGTAAAAGTTTAAATGTCGCCGATTATAAAGTTGTGTCGGACATGACGTCGTTACGCGGAGACCCGTGTCTCGGGGTCGCGTCGAGCACCCGGGTAGCAAAGTTTAAAAGGTGATGGATGATGAAGGTGGAGGCGAGCCGTTCGCGTTATTGGTAAAAAATCGAAAAATATATATTATTTCACGACTATGAGAAATCGCAAAGCGGTCTACTGTCATTTTTTCACCAAGCCTAAAACGAGATGAAAATTGGCAAATTACAAATAAAAAAGGTTAAAAACCTTTTAAACAGAAAGCACTAAAGAGGGAAAACAATTTTTGTACGCATCATTTATGTAATCCTATTGTATTTTTTTACTCTTTTATCGTTTATGGGATAAAAATAATTTTTTTTTTCAAAATTTCTGCAAAGCCCAGTTATTGCCTGTCGCTGCGAAAAAAATTGAACCTGGATCCAAGACGATGGCAGATAAAAATAAAATTAAAATTGTTTTAAGCTACACACTTACGGAGTTACCTATGGTAAACAAAAAAGAAAAATATCCGAAATGGTCAATCAACCACACCTAAGTGATTTCACATGGAATGACTCTAACGTAAAACCTACGTCCTAAATGTGTATTTTAATCCAAAGCATTATGTTATAGTCCAAGCCAGTATTGAACTTAATATACTATTTATTTTAATATATGTTTTAAAATGGGCGAGATACAATAATCTACAAAAACTTTTTTTTTTTGCGGTGTACACGATAACATAAGAATGCCTTATCTAAAACACACGAAAAAAATGATTATGTTAGAAGGTGTCATTTGCAGAATGATCTAAGAATTCTTCGAAATTTCGATTTCTACCAAAATCTACCATTTTTAGTTTTACTGAAAAATCACTTTTTTGACTTTCAAAATTCTTGTTTTTCCTTAATAAAATAACAAGTTTCCATCGAAAATACTTCGATCATTCAGCAGTCCTCCGTGTGTAGAATAAGCTCTCAAAATTGAAAGCCGATAGGTGAAATAGTTTTAGTGATATCGTGAGAAAAACTCCTTTAAAGTTTCAAGTTCGAATCTAAAGGCAATAAAAATATTGTTTTGTTAAAATAGTAAAAATGAAAAATATTTAAATAAAGACTTTCTAATTTTCATGGAATCAAAATGTATTTAGATATTATCTAAGTGCCTACATAAAATTATATTAAATCGTTTCCAAAACCCATCAAAAGCTTTAATATTGATCAACTCAAAAAATATTATCGTCATAACGTTTTCCGATCCGTCCCTGACAACATTTTACTTATATTTTTAGAAAATCCAATAATATTTTTTGTTTAAAGACTGAAAGGTTAAAAGATAAGTGAAGATCAAATGTCAGAATGTCCTCGAAGAAGTTATTCAATTTTGTTAAATTACTTGGCGATTGTTGTCGTCACCCTTCAGAAGTGAAGCATTATTTTCGCCATATTCATTATTTATTCCAGACGATTTCGGCTGAAATCGGCTCAGGGCTTGTCGAAGGGTGATTCAAAAAGCCCACAGAAGCGAACACCGGCCGTACGGAATGTTCGAAACGCTGGAATTGATTGATATTTTCATTCTGGAGTCTCCACCAATATTCTTTGGGATTTTTCAATAATGTATTCACTGTCTTTCTTCAATTTTGTAGATTGAGTGAAAAAGTAATTGCATAAAAATAGGAACAATCGAAGACAGCGAAAAGAGTCTTGTCTAGTCACTCGTGTTCGAGCACATTCCTAAAACTAAATCTGTCAGTGTGTGACCGACGCAAGTCACCAATTACAGTGGTGGGTGATGAAATAGGAAGGGATGGGTGGATGGAAAATCGGAAATCGGAAACGAGAGAACGATGAGAGCAAGGGAATTCCTTCGATAGCGTGGACCAGGATGGACTCGCGGAACTGAAGGACTGCTCAACTCACCTGGTCGATGACGCCGTCTCTATGATCCTCCGGAAGTTCACCCAATGCATGAAACTGTCACGGCACAAAAAACTCTAGACGAGTTTCAACGTTCACAACACACCAAAATCACAACGGTATATAAACTAGTGATCCAACAAATAATCACATGAGAACATTTCTTCTCCAAATGGTCGAATTTTACGAATTCAAAAACAACCAGTTGAGCCAAAGGAACAATGCATATTGATTGGGAATGGGCTAAGGGTTAGGGACAAAACTAAAAACTGGTGACAATAACATTACATTTTCAACAAAATTTATTTCAAGTTATGGAAGTATATGTGTTCACTTATTTTAAAAAATAATTTTAAAAAGTAATTAATATGGAACACAGTGCCTCAAACATGTCGCGTGGAGAAATAATCTTGGGATGTTGAAGGGCCTCTCGATGGCAATGGTCCCAAACGGACCGATCAAATTAAAATCAATCACTAGAAGACGTCTAGAAAGAACGCTTGTAAAATCGGCAATGCGAGAGCGTCTGCAACTGAATTGAAATCAATAGGTAAAGTTAGCTAAAGGATGAAGCTACATATTTTTTACTTTAAGTCATCACGAAATTCCTTCATTGCTTTGATAGGTTATTGGAACACTGATGTACACTTCATCAGATTTGCTGCCCGAGGCGCCAGCGGAGGATTTATGGAGTCGCACGAGTCGCAATTGCAAAGGGCCCCGCTTTCCAAGGGGACCAGAATAACTATAAAAAAAAAAAAAAAAAAGGAAGGATTCTATTCTATAACTACTACTATCGGAAGAATCAAAAAGGGAACAAATTTGTTCGATTTTTTCACGATGATGCCGAAAGACCAGAACGTGACTTAGAGCATTCGCGAATTAAATTTTCAGCGGTGCGATCAACGGTGCGAGATATTTAGGCGAAATCAAAATTGGCCTGAACTTTTCCACGCCGTTGTTGAGCGAGAAGATGAACAGATCGCAGAATCGACTTTGACAGATGGAAAAATACTAACATCGAACATAAAACGCAACTTTACTACAATATCTTCCGTAAGTAATAAATTAGAATGACGTTATGAGTGATGGATGACAACCCAGAAAACGTAGCAGTATTATTTGCGACGATTCGCATTGACGATCGCTCGATGATTGATCAGAATTCGGACCGATTCACGCGAGACTGAGCACCCTGAGCACCGCGGGCATTCTGGACACCCTGGACACCCGCCTACTCTGACTTGATGTATCGCGCCTGCTCTAGCACAATGCGAGACGGTGTCGGGAAATATCTTCAGATCAGCCGACAGCTATAACTCATCAAATATAATGTGAAAGGTGAAACAAAAGCGTTCTTCGAACCTCTCTCCAGAAACTGGGAAAACTCGCTTGAATTATTCCCGAAATACCAAAAATACAGGTAACGTCAAGTGATAAAAAAACACATCGAGTGTGTACAATCAGTTGTCACGGTGAAGTGTGAACATCGCGCGTGTCATGCGTACGGTTCATCGGGAACGGAGAAGAAAGAAAGGAATGAAGATTTATTACATTTATTTTTCACATTTTCAAATTTCATTTATTATAAAACGGTCGCTTAGTGTAGTTAGGTAAGGTTTAACACTGAAAAATGTGGAAACACCGGCCGGGCATAACAACAGACAACCGGCGATAGATGAGTAATAAATTCATCATATCGTTTGGAATGGAATCATTTTACCTCATAACACACTTAAAAAATAATTAATGATTCAATTTTAATCTAGTCCAAAATCTGTGAGAAATCACGAAACGAGCATTCTTCATTTATAATTTTATGGAGACGAATTATATTTCTCGCACCGGCGTAGTGCCGAATTTAAAGGAGAAGTGCATCCTTTGTACGCTTCGCAAGAGAAAATAATGAATTTATTTATTCCCGTGACCGATACCCACAGTGATCTGCTAGCTATGGCTTCGGGCCTCTTATAATCTATAATCCTTTGTTCTCGATTAATATAAACATGTTTTGTTTTAAGGGAAGATTTTAGTCCCAACAGTCTTTTTGAACCAGCTGCTTAACCTAAACACCGGCCCTTGGAATCTCTACCGCGTCCGTTGGCCTGAAATGTTATTCAAAGTAAAAACAGAAACGAATACAATAATAATTTAATGGAATAATCGGGTGGGGAGGAGCATACAATAATATAATTAACTCAGTAAAAATAATACAGAGAACAATTATTAAAGTGATATTAAAAAAAAGATCACCTTTTTCAACACAAACACTTTTTGCAAAATTCCCAGTCCCCAAAATTGAAAACATATACAAAAAAACCTCAATTAATCAATTAATTAAAGAAAATAACACAAGAAAACTTGAAACAAGCACATCATTAAGGTTTAAAAATAACTTTAAAATCCCTAAATGTAACACCAAACACTATCAGCAAAATTCTATATATTTAGGGATAAAAAATTTCAATAGCCTCCCTACACAAATCAAAGAAATAAAGGATATAAAAGAGTTTAAAAAGAAACTAAATGAATACTTCAAAAACACATAAACAATATTACAGAATTCTTCAAAAGCACACAAATGGACAATGAAGAAAATATGTAAGGTATTATATAAAATTATTGTAGTGTAACTCCCTCTCCAAGCACAAGAGCTGGTCTCTTTTTTGGAGAGGTAAGCGAAAGAAACACCATGTATGTGTATAACCTTATGTATGTTTGTAACCATGTATTTTAAAAATTGAATTTATTTTGTCCATGTATTTTTTTTTCGCTAAATTAAATAAATAAATAAAAATATAAATAAATATGTAGGCAAGAATTTAACTTGTATAAATTGCATATACTTGGATAAGCCGTAAAGTAAGTAGGTAGTAAAATATAATATAGTAATAGTATATGAAGTATGAGAAAGTAGGTAGCCGGAACATAACAGACGCACCTCGAAACAGTCGGTCAGCTCGATCGACAGCGGCCGTATTGAAGCTTAACATCTAAAAAATTCATAAAGATATCGGAATAAATCGAAAGGATCGTTTTACCCCGGGATCATTATTAACATTGCGGATCTCCTTTCCTAATGCGAAATTGTTTAGAACATTATTGGACCCAATTTTAGGAGTAGGGTGTCAATAAATACTCATTTGGCTATAAAATGTTACTTACCCTTATACCCCGATAATGATGACTACTAAATGAGCGCCCGGTATCATTTAGTAGAGAAACAATTGCGAAAGGCGATCACCGAGCACCGTGGGATAGCGCACCTTCGGCGAGGGTGCCGGAGCTGGAGCGATAACGATCATTTCAAATGGCCACCCTGAACATAGATTTTATATTGCTTACACCGTAAACGAATGGGTCAGTTTTGACTGAGCCCATAGTCGGTCACGTAATTCTAACTAGGCTCCTAAAGAATCAATTGACCTTCGGCGCACCGAGGTACAGAAAATGTAACATCGCATGCGCATAAGGATCGCAAATTAACATTTTTTTTAATATTTTACGCAAAATTGGTTCATTTTAATAATTAATAGTTTATTAACTTAGTTTTTAAAACCAGTGAGTTATTTATAATTTTTTCCTAAAAAAAAATTCCAATAATTTCGGATCATTAAGTTAACTTCATCGTCATAACAATTTATGTTAGGTGCTAGATTTATTTTAAAAATGATTTTATAATTAATCTTTGTTTTAATTGGAATAATGGAATAATAATATTTTGAAACGTAATTTTAGTTCATTTTTTTATCATTCTGAAGGAAAAGGAATTTTTTGAAACCGGTTAGTGAATATAAATAAATAAATGGTTTTAAAAATAAAGTTAATAAACTATTCACTTTTTTAATTTTTAACAATATCACATCACTTCTTTACTCTTCATTATTTATGTACGTATGTGAAAACAGTAAACCACGCGAAATCTAAATCTGGTAGTCTAATAGTGGTCAGTAATGATGACAAACCGTGATGACGAAGATTGGTAACTACGTTTACTTTCCAGTGTACCAGTCATTTTATTTTATTTGACATATGTACGTGTTTTTATTGTAACAGAGGTAAATATTAGATTAAATAAAACACAATCACTTTGTATAAAACCACTAATTTCATTAAACGCCAACCGGTTTCGCTTAGCTCGAGCTTCGTCAGGGCGTATTTAAAACTATTAATAAAAATACAAAAAGTAAAATATAATAAATACTTATATATATATATATATGTATATATATACATAAAGAGGGAGACAGAATATAAAATTACATGCGAAAGAGAGAGACATAATACGTATACATGTTTGGAATGGAGGGCGACAAACTAAGACAATAGACATAGCATCAAGGGAGGAGAAAGTACAATGTTGATGGAAATTTAATTAATTTAAAAGGAAACATACCTAATACAAGGCTAATTGATAAATTTACTAATACCTAACATAGGGCTAATGCACTAATTTACTTGGCTTATCCATTAGCTCTATATTAGGTATGTTTTCTTTTAAATCAATTAAATATCCATCAACATTGTACTTTCCCCTCTCTTGATGTTGTCTTAGTTTGTCTTCCTCTTTTTCATAAATGTATATGTATTGTCTTTCTCCTTCGCAAATAATTTTATAGTCCATCTCCCTCTTTACGTATATATAAGTATTTATTATATTAACATTCTGTATTTATTGCTAGTTTTAAATACGCCCTGACGAAGCTTGAGCTGAGCGAAACCGATTGACGTTTAATAAAATTCGTGGTTTATACAAAGTGATTGAGTTTTATTAAATACAATATTATAATATAACATAATAAACTTAATACAATCATATTGCTATTGAGTATAATACTTATAGTTTATTGTGCGGGACGCAGTAGGTGATATATACAGCATTGACCTCCGATATATACAGCATTGACATGGCAAATTTGCTAGACTACCGTCTGTGTTAATGTAGCTAGTTTTTTTCGAGATGTTATTTAATTAAAAAATAAGTCGACAGAGATATAACAAAAAATAGAGACAATAAAAAAATGTTGTGAATGTGTTGAAAATCTAAAGTGTATTATAGTCTAATTAAGTTGGAATGTTGGACAGCAATGCTTCTGACTGATCTCTACCCAAATTCAATCATATATTGAGTCCATATTTGCGTAATTTTTTTGTAAGTGAACGATTTCCAGTTAATGTTAAGTGTGGTGTACAATTTCGGAGTTAAAAACATGTAGAAACGCTGAAAGAATGTCGCTGTTGCTCTCGGAACTGGTGTGTTTATTCGGTGTCTTGTGTTGTGAGGTGTGATTATTATTTGAATGGAAATACTGTAAAAGTCTTTGTATTGTACAATTTGTCTTACGCCTAGAACATTGTACTCTATAAATATAAGATCTGATGGATATCTAAAAGGACAACCATTTATTACCATAAAAATTGTCTTTTAGCCGACTCTAATACTGTTTTTCTGCTCCTCCCCAAATTAAAATCGCATAGTTATTAAGGGGTACACCCTCAAGAGTCGTGAGTTATACATGCATCGTATTCCTTTAAAAAAGTTAATTAGTGTTCTTATGCGTTCAGCTAGGTTTGATATATGTTATTTGCAATTAAGATGATCAGTACTCCCAGGTGTCGAATCATTTTGACTCGTATCAATTTTTCACATTGGCATGAGGAAGTTGTTTTGCAGTCATGTACGATGTGTGTAGGATTTTGATGTGGCGATGTTCTTTGGTTAATACAAAAACATACATAGTTTGATTTTTTTGTGTCAAGTGATAGGAATTTTGTATCGAACCATTTTTTCGCCTCGTCCGACCCTTCCTGTGCACGAGTATTGACCTCTTCTCAAAACTTACCCTCAAACCAAAGCACGGTATCATCCGCGAAAGTGATTATTTTTCCATTATTAAAAGTTACGTTACAAAAGTCGTTAATATATACCAGAAATAAGACAGGGACTAAAATGTTTCCCTGTGAACACCGCATGTTATCAATGATGGATTGCTATATTCTTCATTGTTTCGGGCAATTTAACATATATTTGTTAAATAGCTATTTGCTCGAAGAATTATGAATAATCAGTTACCAATCATTGTTACAACTGAATACAATCACAGTCAGAATAACGATTTAAATAACAATTACAAGTGGTTAGTGCAGTTGACATTGTTTCATTCCACCTTCAAATCATATTAAATTTGTGAGCTTACTTGAAATATAATACAAAAAATGTATTAATAAAATCAAAGCCAAATTATACAAAAGAGTGTTCCTTTATTCCTAAATATTTCCTTAATTATTACAGGTATACATAATAGTAATTATAATATAGCTCGTTATTACGCAGCAAACTATCATCGAGTATCTGGCAAATGTGGACTAGAATCTATAGTTAGATATATGACATAATGTTACATCTGCGTTTGGGTACATTATGAAAATAATGTTGATCGCACCACAAAAGTACATCTTTAAATTATACATTACATACAGGAGGAGGTATATCATAACTTTTAATAGAATATTTATTAAATACTTTACTCTGTAACAAAATGCATTATACATTCACTTTCAGATGAATACAAAATAAAACTAAGCTAAAATAGAAGTACATACACCATTTAATTTTGACTATGTTATTTGTTATAGTAGTATGTAGTACCTTTTTTAATCTTAAAGAGCAATTATTGTATAATAAAAATTAAGAATTCTTATGAATAAGTCACTGGCCAAGCATCTATCTAGATTCCAAGAAATGTAAAAATTCAGGAACATAATGTGTATTCTTAGGCATGTTGTCATATTATCAAAAGGACCAATCCCATTAAAATGAATAAATATATAAGTATTAATGCAGCAGACACAGTTATCGTTTCCATATTCAAATGAACATAATGTAAAATAGACAATTTTAAAATGAACTTTAAATTCAAAAATATGTGCAAAATATTGTATTCCGCAAGATGCATTAATAGTGCTTTCATTAAATATTTTTATAATCTTTGGAGAAAACGGAGAAATCTTTGCAATCAATAAGTCATCGAGATGAATGTTGTTCGTTTACTAACTGCTATCCATTAACTAAGTTTAATAAATTTGCATATTCCTCATCATCCTTCTGCTAGTTAGGTCGGCAACCTCACCATCTGTAAAGACTCCACTAATTTGAAGGATAGATTTTGTTTATGGATATTAATCAGCTTCTACAAAGTCAGATTCAAATCATATTTACATTGGAGATTTACGGTCATTTTTATAATTCTTTATTAAACAAAACCAAAGTCTACTGTATAATGTACATCCTTGATAAAAATTAATATATAACATCTGTTTATGGCCACAGTAATATCACACTAAAAATAGGACAGAAAATATTAATGTCATTACAAATGTAAGAAAATTAAAAACAGTAAGATGTCACAAAAGTAATGTTTCTTTAAAGAGAATAGTGAAAACATTCTACCTTTTTAAAATACATCACATTATAATATGTAACAAAACTTCTCCATAATGTAAAATAATATTTTGTGTCATGAAAAAATATTATTCATACATACCCCTTTTATCTTCTGTACAAAGCATTTAAAAAAATAGTTAACTGCCTAATTCATACATAGTTTATTTGTGTTAAGTCGTTTAGTCGAGAATTCAACCTGATACAAACATATTAATCATTTGAAATTTACAAAATATTATATCTTGCTCTTAAAACACTATAATAAAAAATATTTAATACATATGTATAAGAAAAAAAAAATCCAGAATAATAGAAGGAATACTGCCAGAAAACAGTCAAATTACTTTATTTATCTGCATTCTCAAATAATTACGTCGTATCGACAGAGCTGTCTCAGTATTCAGATCACATTTTACAGGATTAGTGCAGTGGACTGCCATGCATTTTAAATGAAGATGATAATTATTCCAATATAAAGGTAGACTTTTAAAAAAATATTTAATTAAACTAAAGAACATCTGTATTTTCAAAAACTGCACCCGCGGTTTTGCTACTTGTGCAATTTTTCAGAACATATTCTTTAATAAGATGAAAAGGATAAATCTGATGAATATTATATCCCGGTAGAAAGAGTAGTCTTCCGGCAAAAGAAAGGTTCCAGGTTCAAATTGCAGTCGTAGCTCAGTAAAAAAAATTCTTCGCATTTTTCTATTTCACATTTACTTCGATATGTTCTGAAAAATTATAGCACCAATAAAATTTAATTTAATAACATTAATTATTAGGGAAATTGTTTAACATTTACTTTTAAGAGTAATTAATAAAATAGCCAATGAGATGATTTTGAGCCGAGTAAAGTATTTCGGCACTTTCAGAAAAGAGAAGATCCAATTTTTTTCTAGCCTGATGATTTAGGTGTGCAATAATTATTAAGAGTATATTAAAATCATTAAAATGCAAGACTATCTTGTTTCAAATATATTTAGAATGCTTTTTTTATCAAACTTCATTGATCTACAATAAAGAAAATTATGTGAAGAAAATAATACTCAATCCAAGACCGCTAAACGATCGCGGTCAAAACGCAACTTCTTTACAGTATTTATTACAATTTGACAAACATATTGTAATAATTGCATTTTACAACATGTTACATTAATAAAACAATCTCATGAACTTTATGTCAATTCATCGAACTCATATAACATACCTGAGGCGGGATCCTGCACATCTAAATTAATAATCTACCCGTAAGAAATATTAACCTACCTCAAAACATGTAATATTGTCAAACATAAAAATTTTATTTAATCAAAACAAATCTATAATAAGTAATCCGAGTCGGCATTTTCACAATATCCAGTAAAAAAAGTCACTGTGTCAAAGTCATCTAGCGTTCCAGCGCAACCAACAATGTGGGGCACCAGATGACGTATGTTCCATCACTTGTCTCGCTATTCAAATCCTCTCTTATAACGGTAGAGTTAAAATCTCTACAATGGATTGTAAAATAAGTTAAATGATTTTTAACAAAGATTTAAAGTATAAGTAATGAAAGTGGTAAATTATGGAAATATTAATAGTGATTCATACTTAGTCTGATAGAGGTTTTGCAGTTAGCACGATAATGTAGAATCATAAATCAAATACAAGTATTCCCTGTATCGGATCATATTAGCGAATGTGCAGAAAAATCAAGAAATCTAATTTCCTCATAAAAATCACTGAAAACTTACTGTTTAATCTAATATTCACCTTTGGTAGCAACTGAATTAAAAATCCTTTATTTGTGAAAATCATTAATGCTGTTGGTAGTACTTATCATATTTATGTAATAAATTTGTCAAAATAATGTTCAGTGTAAATAATTTGTACTCTATGTGTTTACACGGTACATTCATTCTTACTGCCAAAAGGGGATTAATTCTGTCATTGTGCAAACACAGTACATATTAAGGGAACACATTTCATAAGTGTATTTTGGCACTGAAATAAATTAATATAAATAGTATTAAAATATTATCTAAAAATTTATACCGGTTTTTTAAATCTTAAAATGTCCCTCGAAAGGTAATCATTCGCATTGTACTGTTAACCAGTGACAGAATTATTGCGAGACATGTTATATATATAAAAATATATTATTTCCACTTCGGTGGTCGGTACTATTGAATCCCATTCATAAATACTTTAGGCATTGTCACTTTTTACATAAAAATATAGACATGAATGAAATTAACAAAATAGAGGTCATTTTAACCTTGCGTGTATCGGTGGATGAAGAGGAAATCTAGTGCGATGCTCAAATGGAAATATTAGATTAATGAGAGAAGAATATTGTCACAGTATGTTAATGGTTATTAATAAGAATGTAAATGTATGTGTACATTTTAGAGCAATAATATATATATATAATAATCTATTTATAATATGTATCTGTTATCCAAATCAACATTATTTTTTATCTCAAATAAATCCGGCTTTCAATAAATATTTTCTGTATAATATAGACAACAATATAAATATGGCACTGTTATAAAAAATATGTAACAATCAGAGGGACAGGCGTTTCAGAGGTAATGTGTTAAAATAATATATTCTTGCTGCAATAACATTGTGTTCTTTAAAATTACATTCAATTAAGCACCATATTATGTAGTAGTACTTATATTATATTGTTTAAATAAAATATTTGCTTTTAGAGTTTAAAGTAAGCTTATTATTTATGAGGCACTCTAAAAAATTCAACAGTTTGTATAAAATAAATATACTACGATTGTTAAGTGCAGCAAAAATATATCGGCATGTTATATCTAGCAAAATAATGTTTTAATATTCAAACGAATCGTTCAATAAAAAGGTACATTATCAATCATTTTTATTAAATTTACATTGAGTCGAACGGAATTTACCAAATCGGTTTTATTCACGTTTATTTGCCCGTAAATGCCTATTTTACGTGTACATTCCAGTATGGCACCCATATTCATTCTAATGAATTAAAACATAGCGTTCGTGACATTTCAAATTAAACATTTTTTAATAACAAAATAAGTTTTAATAAAAACATTTTTTGGTGTTTTTTTTGCATATTCTAACCTAAATCTAGAATGGTGTACATATATCTTGAAATATAAATCAAAGAAAAATAATATACTACTGAGCATAGTATTAAGCCCCCATTTTACGTAACATTAGTATTGAATAGTTTTTCCCTAACGGCAGTCTAACAATGTTACTGAAAAAAAAATACCCACTCGCCCTCTAAAAAAAGCTCACTGGTTTACAAAATAGAAAAAAAAATCTAAATTAATTATGCAATATATCTGGACTAGAGTTAAATATTTCATAATCGTAGTAATCACTATAATTTTTACATTGTAACATAATCACATTTAATAATAAAATAAAATCTTATTTTAAATACTAATTGACTACAGTTTAGTATATTTACAAATGCAATGGTGAAAAAATATATTGGGCCAAGTTTTGGTATAAACCATAATATTTTATTTTTCCAATTGAAAACCTCACGAAGAGAAGTAAAATGATGTGTTTAATCTGACAAACCATAAAAACTGATTTGAAACATGAAATAATAAGTGACTAAGATCATCTGATGTCATCTTGAGTACAAAAAGTTAATACAAGTCACATATAGACTTTCACTAACTGAGATCAATTAACTGCAGCTGTTTACATGGCAGTTGTATTTACACAAAGATTCATTATGTTTCATATCCTTAAGAGATTGAATTCATTTTACAAATCATCAGTAATCACTTCCTCGTCTTCCATTTTAATAATATCGTCTTCAGCAGAATCAGACGACGCATCCCCGTTAACACTCTCGAAAACTTTGGTCTTTCCATTGATGCACTTGAGAACACTATTTTCCGAGTTCGTACCGTCTATGGTCATC
Organism: Eubasilissa regina; assembly: GCA_022840565.1. NCBI lineage: Eukaryota > Metazoa > Arthropoda > Insecta > Trichoptera > Phryganeidae > Eubasilissa > Eubasilissa regina. The sequence continues at coordinate 36,772,084 of JAINEB010000003.1, read as the reverse complement.
ACCGGTAAACGATTCATTTTTCTGAGCTGCGGCAACCCGACAAGAGTGGCGGTGGAAACGGTCCTGGGTCTATTACCATACGCGGCAGGTCTGTCGCCGCACAAGGTACCCCTGTTACTGACAGTGGAAGATCTCTCACCGACGGAAGCAATTCTATCGGTGAGGGGCGCGAGTGATGCCCTGTCATTGATAGAATCGGATTTGTCGAGGAGCGAAGATGTTCGGTTGCGCGCCAAGGTGTCACTGTGCTGGCTGAGGGTGTGGCGGCGCAGGTAGAGAGGGGTCTTGAAGGAGCGCGCGCACAGCGGGCAAGCCACCGGCTGGGAGCGATGGATGAGGCGCACATGCTGCCTCAGGTTGGACAGGTTGGAGTAGCGGCGCCCGCACTCGGCGCAGCTCACCCTCCCTGGCCCTGCCGCTCGCCCCACCGCTGCACACGCACACACACACACAACATACATAGTGCAATCTGAATGTCTAATTCTGATGACTGGTGAATATGATGCAAACAACCCACCGCACACTTTAAACTAACTACTGTGAATACTTCCATAAATGATTATCGCTAACCATTCTAAAGCTGCTGCACAGCAATCCGAAAGCTGTTATTATTTCAATGAGGACTCTGGCAGACCATAGATCTTTAGCGAGAAACTCTCAGCTTTGAATCATGAACATTGCTAAGAAACAACGCAGATAAACATATTTTTGTGGGGTGGATTATATGTAAGATAAACACGAAATACATCAGGAGATTTAGTTTTTGCCATTAACTTGACTGTATAATAATATATATGACCAATTAATTATTTTTTCAGAAAAGAATAAGTAGGTACTCTGTATCATGGAAAACCCATCCTTAATATTGAAAGACTTCCTGATCTCTCAGCTTATTTAACGTATTGGCAAAAAGTAAATAAAACAGTTTTGTTGCACTATCGATGTTGAAGCGGGACTACCGTTATCTCTAAATCCTTTTAATTTTAAAATGTCTATTAGACCCAAACCAAAGGCGATGGAGAGATAAAAGTACTCCGGCAGCCAACAGGGCAAAATGTATTCAAAATATCATATCTAGTATACAACAAAAAAATAATAAAAGAAGCATATAAAAATATATGAAAAATACAAAGTCGGTGCAGTTGTGATACCGGTCACAAAAAAGTCAAGGTATAAAGAAGTTAAATGGCTCATAAAATATGATGATAGATATCTAACCAGTTATAATATATTCAAAATGGAATTGGAGAAAACGTTCCCCGCAAAAGAGGTCAAATACCGCAAAAGATGTACCTCTCAAATACACAGACAATAATGTGATCAAATCGGATATAGAGGTGTGAAATGACTGGGGTATTTTTAACTTTATGGAAAGAGAGTCGACTAGATTGATTATAGGAATAACATATTTGCCCTGTTAGCATCGAGTCCACACTGCACCAACCTGCCGCCGCACATCCTCGAAAAGCAAACATCCACCGTGAATGCGCAATACTCAACGTACTCGATACCAAATAATAATGACAATCAATTCATCCTCTTATTACGCAATCAAAATTAAAAGTTGTTCACCGCTGACAATCGATTCCGTTACACATTTATATGAAGAATAAATACTATAACACCAATTACGTAACTTAAAAGATGAAAATGTAGGAAGAAAATTTTCATATTACATAAAAATGAAATTAAATATATTATAGGCAAATAAGGAAAAATATAAATATTAAATGGGCAGAAGTGCCCTACCAAGAATTAATCACGCACAATAATTGACAAAACAATTTTAAAACTCACCATCTATTTCACCTTTGATGTCTTGATGACTAGTGCTCGCTGCAGCATCTCCTGAAAGTCAAAAACAAAAGAAACATCACTAAACAAATTTTCTCAGAGACTTCTAAAATTATTTTCACTTTGGTACGAGAATCGCCATAGCCGCTGGATCAGCTTGAATTGCATCAATAAAAATGTTAAAAATTGTCATTTACTATTAGCGCAAGAACTTCCCCAAATTCAAACAGGTTACTTGAGGCAAATTAAATAGAAAATATTGTATTTTTATAAAAGTAATGAGATGAAAAGACAAGTGCACGAAACCAAAACAAGTTATGATGGGGTGAGTAACTTTTCTGATTTTCTTCTTTGAACTTATTTACACATAGATTTATACTGAATGATGTCGATACGGATGTATATAAAATTTAACAAAATATAATATAATATAAAATAACGCACATAAAATGTTCACGTTGTTTTCACTTAAAATCAGTAAAAATACATCTAATTTATGAAATTTGCTACTAATGTTGTGAATAAGTTCATATTGTGAATAAAATATGTGTGAAAATAATGACAGCGCAGATTCAACGTCCATCATAGCCAGATAGACTAGCGTATTTAAGTCCTATGGACAATTAAAATTATCATCTTTTATAAAATTGAAAAAATATTATTTAAAAACTAATTATTGTGTTTTTGATATAAAACTTAATTTTAAATAGTAGCTGAAGCCTCAAAGCATCTGAGGAAATAGAACATATTATTTAAAAATGTATGTTTTCACTAAAACAATTTTTTTTTAAATGTCGAAATTTGGTATAGCTTGTCAAATAAGTGTAGAAATTTATTAAAGTGAAACTAAAATTTTTCGTTTAATGGCAACACCAAATTACTCACTTTGTTTATGAAGTTTGCTCTGGTTTGTTCTATGTCAGTTTTACTTATCCTTTATTTAAAAATTGTTTACATGTTCATCGTTTAAATCTGATTAAGAATACTTAAAATGAATAAACCAATACGCAGTGGAACGAGGGAAGTAATTTACTGCGTATTTCAGCACTGTTTAGCTGAATTTCGAGCGGGGAAGCTCTTATCCAAAGTAGATGACGTTTACAAATGAACTGCTGAAATGACTGGTACATACTACAGTTTCTTAACAAATTTCATTGATTTTGTATCTATATAAACAATATTTTAGTATATTTATGCCGATTTTGAAACAATTATAATCTTGTGCATTCAGGTGCAAGGTTATGTTTTGTTTCCGTATTTGACAGTTTGTTGTTTACAAATATCGACATCGAAAGGAAAAACGTCATAACTCAAGTTTTTACATTTTTTATTTATAATTTTTATCTTTGCTACTTCTCTGAACTCATAAAAAGTAACCTTTTTCCTAATTAATTACACTTCCTAATTAATCAGAATTCTAATCATGTACCTTACACTCGCAGGGAAATCTGAATCAACTGTCAGGAGTATCGTCAAGGAAGGTGAAAAGAACGATGGCAAATTTGAAACGCCGGGCAAAAGGAAAAAAGGGCGCCCAAGAAAAGAGTTGGACGACTTTGACATTTGTGCCATTCAACAAAAAATTCTTTTTTTTATCGTACGAAAGGAAATGCCAACATTAAGAAATTTATTGACTGTTCTCAAAGAAGTCATAGGATTTGATGGAAGCCATGAATATTTAAGGAAAATGTTGCATTCAATCTGTTTTGTTCACAAAAAACGTAGAACAAACCGAAGTGCACTTATTGAAAAATCTAATATAGCATCGAAGAAAGAGCATTATTTAAAAATCATCATGGATAATCGAAATTTACCTGAAGAATTACAAAAAAAATTATTTATTTAGATGAAAGTTACATCCATTCATCCTACAAACTGAAGAAATGCTGGCAATCAATAGATGTGACAGGAGTTCAACATGATATTTCGAAAGGAAAATGCCAAACTATTGTTCATGCTGGAAGTGAAAAGGGTTTTTCCCTAATGCTCTTCTAATTTTTAGTGGGACAAACAAAAAAGAAGACTACCATTTTGAAATGAATGCTTATAATTTTAAAAAGTGGGTTGTCGAGAAGCTCATACCCAATATACAAGAGCCATCTATAATTCTTATGGACAACGCGTCTTATCACAGCGTTGTGAGGAACATGGCACCAACGTCCGCGACGAGAGTTGATGACATGAAAGCATGGCTATTACACAATAATATTGTTTTTAATGATTCATTAAGGAAGCCATCATTATTGGCGCTCATTAAGAAACATAAGCCAGAGCCTATATATGACATAGATGAAATATTAGGGAAGCATAGTCATACTGTTGTAAGGCTTCCCCCTTACCACTGCGATCTAAATCCAATAGAATTAATTTGGGCATTGGCTAAATGAAAAATCGCTTCTAAGAATGTCGGAAACACAAACAAAATAAAACAGTTGACAGAAAATGCCTTTAAGAGCATCAGTGCTGATGAATGGAAAAACTGTTGCCATTACGTGATGAAAATTGAGGCAGAATATTATGAACGAGGCAGAACATTATATGAGAATGTCGATGACTTAATAATATGTTTGGATGAAGATAGTGATACGGAAGACGAAGATTCAGAATATCAAGAAGACAAAGATAATTATTTTTCTGGTGTTTAATTAATAGACTCTGATTTTTAAATAATATATAGTTTTTCTAATAAAATTAACATTGTGTAATTCCATGTTTCAGATTAAAAAATCATTTGACAATTGTAAGACATATTTTTTACGTATTTTATTTTAGCAAATTTCTTTATGTTTCACCGGAATATCAAACCACCCTTTCATCAAATGAAATATCAATAAAATAAAATCTTTTGAACGCAATCATCTTGCGTGTGAAAATGTGATTTTTTTTTTGCTTTAAGTGTGTCTGTTTTGCATAGTTTTTATTTTTAATTAACATTTAATAAATCACTATTTTGATATACAAATTTAAGAAATACAAAAAAATCACCTTTCTATGTAATTATGTCGCTTACAAATCGTTAAATAATAAAAAGATTTAATATACAATTGTCTTAGAATATGATGTAGAATTATCATGTTTCAGGAAGTATGTACCAATGATTTCTGAATAACTCGCATACATTATGTAAAATATGTACTTGGATCATAGTGCTTTTTTAAAGTCACATTATTTTACCTTTGAACCATTTTGGTGTTGCCATTTAAAAGATTGGAGCGCCCTTATTTATTTTCTACACTTATTTGACAAGCTATAATACATATGTCCTGCAAATTGAATGGTTCATAATACCAGTAATTTTTAAAATTTTGTTAATTCATCTCAATCAAGATTCGTCTACATAATCTTGGCTTCAAGATTATAAGAAAATGTATTTCAGTAATCCAAGAATTTTACATATTAAGAAAATTTACTGACATGCGGAAAATGTATCTAATGGTCGCAGTCTTTCTTATAATGGTTGTATTTTCTTAATAACATTCAGTTTATTAGTTTCAAATTAGTGTAAAGGTCCCAAGTACTCATTTTAAAAAAAGTTAAATCTAGTAAATAACTTCTGATATAAATGAATAATTAAAACCCACATTTTCGTAAAACAAAATAATAATCCAACGTTAACTGAATATTTTTAAATCTCGGGAACTAGTGTTAGTAAGTTTTAGATAAATTATTTTTAATCAGATAAATAAGTTTATTACCTTGAAGAGCCAAAAATGGATTAGACATCTGAGCATTCTCCAAGCCGAATAATAAATCTGGGTTGAACGCACGATCCTGTCTGGTGTCATCTTCACTTGTATAATCAGGCACTTCTAATTTGGGCTCGATCATTTCATGCGGAAACTCAGCGTGGAGGCTGGCAAAATTAACATTGCCAACAGCAAACGGGTTAATCTTTCCTGATCCCAAATTTTCATTTTCATTTAATAATGAAGCATTACTCTCTGACAGGTTGTAAGCGTAATTCTCATCATTTTGACTGTTTGCTAAAATGTTTTCCTTTAATCTAAGAGCGTCATCCTTCAATTCACAATTATTGCTAGACCCGGGGAGACACGCCGGATAATAACCCTTTTCTGGAATTCCATTGTGTGACTGAACAGTACTGGATGTTTCACATTCAGCTCTTGCACCTCTTCGGTTTTGGCTAAAATGTTTTACAGTCTTTAAGAAAATATCATTGGATCCGGCACTTTGGCTTGTATCTTTGGCAGGCGATGTCTGTTGACGCAATCTTCCACACAACAAGCTTCTCAGCTGGGAAGGATTAGACTTTGAAGTATTCTGAAAATATCACCAACATTAATATTTTATAACATTCATTAAAAATTTCTTACTGAATATTAAAAAACCAAAAAATCTTCAACAATCAATATCTATGATCAGCGATGTTCCCTCTAATTTTCATATTGCATCAATATTTTATATTTTTGCAACTTGTAACATGGCAAGTAGATCAGTAACCTGATTAAAAAATTGTTTAATTTATTTCTCTCCTAATATTTCAATAAATCAATGTTTAGTGTAATTTTACCATATACGCAAAGCGTAACTAACTCTATAATCTGATAATAGCGAAAAAAATTAAAGATCTTCTATAACAAAATTTTTGTGAGCATAGGTTTAAAACATTTGAACAGAAGAATTGTAAATGGCGGCATTCACTCACCAGCTTAAAAGAAACACTAGTGATCTTTCCATGACAGTCAAAATTGAAAAATGAGAGAATAACAATTCATTTTGTCGACGTATCACTGCGTACTCTATTTTTGCACAAATTTACATAATTATTAATCTCTATATAAAGCGCCAAATTAACGCTGCTGGTACAGAAAGATTTCCTCTGTGGCAATACCAATTCAGCACTAGGTACTGGATATAAAGATTATAATTTAATTCAAAATAATGCAAATCGCAAAAATCGTTTTTTACTAGACCTCAGAATCTATTTTTATTTAGATTCTAGAGATTAAATATCAAAGATACACATATTAACGGCATTTCACAAATATTAGCGAAAAATCTACAAATTCAATGTCAAAATATTATGTGCCGAGGATTTTTTTCAGATCATATTTTATAATTTGGTAAATACAGTTAGGTAAAAAGAGATATGTTACCCAATTCATCAATACATAAACACTGTTCTGTATCACAAAATTAGTAGATATAAAGACATATAGATTAAGCTACCCCATTTAGTGTTACAAATGCGAATTAGCGTTATTAATTGTTTTTATTGTTGAAAATATAACGTTGAAATCCAAATATAAATATACATCACTAGGAGGACCTGTGGTGTGCCACCTGTGGTGTGCCACCAGTGGCGTGCAGCAGGTATAGATTTAGGTGATGCTGTTACCAATAATATTATACAATTATTTATAATATATGTACTATATGTTGGACATAGGATTATGAACTTTCGTTTAACCAACGTCTTTAGGCAAAATTAATGTGCCGTTTATACAACCCAACCATTTATTTATTTGTAATTTTGAGTACTATTCACAGTGTTTTCAAATTTAAATTTTTAACGTAAAATAATACCTTTTTACTCATATAATCAATATAAAAAATGTATGGACATTTTTAGAACACTTTTTATGATTGAACATGATTCTTTTACTGTTTGAAAATCCTTCACATAAAAGCAAATTAATATTTTTGTTTAAGGTTAACTTAGAAAATAATTCTGCCGGTTTGATATTTATTTTACCCAAATCAAAAACAAATCCATCACGCACCTCGAACGCAAAGAATGATCATGAAAACAACTAAGATAGTAAAATTCGCGAATTAGTAAAATAGAAAGTAGATAATTTGCACACAGCTGTAAACCTTTCAAATGTTATTCTCTTAAAAAACAGCATAAGTAAGAACTCCATACAAAACGGATCAGTCAATAGGAATTTTCAATTCAGTAGGTAGCCAATCGTATGGCTTAAGTACAACGATAGCTTAAAAACAGAAGATAACATTTAGGACAAAAAGTAGCATAAGACGATTACAGAGCTACGGCTGCAGCGGCGAGATAGTTGTGGTAGTTATTAGAACAAAGTAATTAAATATTCTACTGGTACACAGCTGGCACTAGCGTAATAATAATAAATCATTCGTTTATAACATATGAACATATTTGTTTCCCAAAATTTTCAGTAATGCACAACTTTTTTGCTTGAAAGCAGTGCACGCCTCTGTACACCACCATGCTTTGCTATTTTTGAATGAGTGGGGCCCGCAGATTTAAAATATAGCTGTATGTAACAATCTGTAATACAAATGTGAGTAAATAGGCAGTCAGTGTAGCTGAGAAATCATTTTTTTCCGCAATCCGATCTTGCCACAACTACTGCAACTTTCTCTAACCTCGCTTATCCTGGAACTTCTCAACCTGCATGCTTCTACCAACAATTTTACTCAACTGTTAGTTTTAATCTGAGGAATGCATTTGTAGTATAGTAAAGAGGTATAAATTAGTAGATAAACATAGCTAGAGATTAAAATTTGTAATTTTTTATAATTTGAAAAATATAGAAAGAAATTTGTTGCAATTAGTGATGTTAAACCGTTATGTGACTGTGATTATGACGATTAGTAACTGAGATTTAATGTGGATTGGTAACTATGATTTAACTGTTGGAAGGTTTACTTTCCAGTGTACCAGGCATTGTTCGAAGAATTACAAATAATCAGTTACCAATCATCGTTACTATCGAACACTATCAATAATGGTTTAAATAATGATTTAGTCATCACTAATTGCAATAACCGTTAGTAAAGAATATTGACACAAAAAGTGCCTCATTCAGAGAATGATGTCATACCTTGGTTTCAGTTTTATTCTTGTCAGAGGAGTCGGTCAGTCCTCTGATCTGCAAAGCTTCAGCCGTGCGTAAAAAAGACGTGAGCTGCGCTTGTGAAATGTTCACCTCTCCGGCGTACATAAACTCCAAAAGAGCGGTGATGTGGATCAACTCACAATCCCGCATGAAAATTATCGGATGCGGGCACGGATTGCTCTGCAACACGTTGTACAACCATATCATTCATGTTCTTAATAAAATGATTAATAAAGAAAATTAAAAAGAAAATAAAAATGCAAAATAGAGAAAGGCAATATTCAAGGCTAAATATCTCCATAAGTAAGAATTAAAATCAATATCGAAGGGACATTGCTCGGTTATAACAGCTGCATTTAAAATTCATCATAAAATATTAATACAGGGATCAATCGGAGACCACACAGTAGCTTTGAGACATAACATGACCCAAATCATCTAATGCTCACCAAGTTTGTATAACAAATTTAGAGTAAAAAGAAATATTAACACATGTTACATTAGAAAACTCGATTAAGATGATCATTGTTTTAATATATAAACACTGCAATTCAAACTCTCATATATCAACGTTGGAAACAAATTTGGAGATATTGAAATATTACAGAATGAAATTTCTCAAAGCAAAGTTGACATTTAACAAATCAAAATCTCATCAATATAAAATAACTATAATTCTAAGGTGTTTTTTCTAAAATCGCATCTTATCCGAGATGTGAACTATTTCATGTGATATAATATGTTCCGTAATAGGGGAAAGATGTAGAAATGTAAAAAACCAGGATATAAACTGGTCAGTGAGCAAAACAAAGTCATTTATTATCAAGCAATACTTGTTACAGAATGGCGGTCCTGTATCAGGTGATACAGCAATACCGTTCATTCAAGCGGCGCATGAAATTTTGTAGAAGAGTTTCCATTCTCATTGCAAGAAAATATTACATAATACTTAAAAATTTCAATGGAGTCCATTTGACATTTTATTTATTTGGAAATATTTTTAACGAAATTTACTATTTTAATTCAGAAACATTTCATGGGCAAAGCGTTCCAATTATTGGTTTTATATTGCGCAAGTTGAAGCCAAAATGAAAATTTATTTTAAGGATTTAATAAATAAACTGAACTTGTATTAGGTTTTTAGTATGACGCATTCAAGTGTTCTGTGAGCAAGACATAATTTTGAGGTTAATTACACACACAATACTTTGTTGGTAATTAACTTCCTAACCGTACATGCTCTAAAATTATGTTCCTTCCGCACAGTAATTCCCAAACGGTACATATTATATTATGAAAGAATGAAAGTGAATGTAATATTTTCATTTCGAATTTGAATCATGGGTGGCTATTTTATGCATAAGTGATGTATAAATGTTTAATTTCAACTGGAAGTCCTTTACTACATCTGCAACACAACCTTAATAATATTTTTCAAAATATTTTTGTCTACATGTCAAATAATTTTCACTTTTACTATTTCAGGAATGACTTCATATTACGATAAAACTAAAATTAATATGTAGCGCCTGGTGATTATTATAATTATTCACTAGTAAATATTGCATTTAATAAAATACAATATCCACAGTCTCCACATTTCCAATATAAAAATACAATTTAAAGGTTAAGAAGGAAATAACCTTTCAGAGACGTATGAATACGTGCAGGAGGGTGCACTAACCTTGAAGAGCTCCTTGAAGTAAGGGCTGCATGCCGACAGAACCACTTTGTGCGCCTCCAACCTATGTCCTTCACAGGCGAGGGTGACGTCCACAAAATCCTCATCATCGCGAAGAGCCTCGAATTGGGAAGTAATATTCGCCTGAAAATTGTTCCATCGCAAGCAAAATTGTTGCTCGCCACCCAATTCCGGCCCTTCCATTCCTTACTAACATGCCTTAAATACGATTTTCATGAATATTAATAAATCACAGTTTTTACGTATATCACTCGACCTTTTCAACACTTTTTTTCTATCGTCTGGCCGAAAGTGTAGAAAGAAAACAATCAATAAAATGTTTTACCAATTTAACGAAAATAAAAACGTATGTTTATTTTGTCACTTTTCAGAGAATTTACTAGCGGCTAGAAGCACCATAAATCTAGCATGAAACCACGAAACTCATTCTTGCTCGCTGTTTGCAGCTTCGCTTGCAAGTTAAATTAAATTCTAGATTCTTAAATTTTTGTGATAAACGTGTTTGTAGAACTTTCAGAGTTTAAAAATGTTATGAAATATTAAATATTATTTAAATTTTTGGCACATCATACCAAATATTTTACCTTATATTTCTTAATGAAATAAATAAAAGACATTCAATGTTAAGATTTAAACTAAAAACAAAAAAGACAATAGTAAGTTTTATTGTTAAAAAATTGTAGGATATGTACATAATTCGTTATCTACAACTCGAGTATCTAAACTTCATCTTTATATATAAATTTATTGCTTGTTAGAGAATATTATTTTTTAATAATAAATAATTCATTAACTTAGTTTTGAACCTTTGTGAGTTAATTATATTCAACAACCGGTTTTTTTCTTCATCAGGGTGATAAAAATTAAATCAAATTTTTATTATGTTCTATTCAATTTTTTTTAAATATTAGGAAATTAATTATAAAAATCATTTTAAAAATAAATTCAGTATCGGATTAAAATTGCTTTGATGATGACAGAAGAATAATAGATGAAAATAACAATTTTTAATAGTTCTTAATAGAAAACTTTGGTGGAATCTTAATTAAGTCATAAGTGTCAAATGACAAGCAGCGGAAAAGATTGGAAACACAGTGTATGTGTTCAATGTATGTGAGCCTTGTTTACCGTGTGATGTACGCCGTGCGTTATATATTAGTATATAAACGGGCATTACTGTGAGCAATAAACGGTATATATACATAAATAACACTATCTCCATATAATAATCACTAGATTTCTATACGATAAGTATTTCAGATTAATAAATAACATGTGCGCTCTAAATCCAAATCAAGTGCTATACGGAGGACCGAGTGCGCCAAATATTTTGTGAAAAAAGCTAGAATTTGAGCAGTGACGGTCAAGACATGCACCGTGCCGCCAGCATTTGTGTCACATGTGTAGGATGACAGACACAAGCTGGATCGAGGCAAACCCAGACATGGTTACCTGTACTGGAAGAAAGGATCACTTAGGTAGATTTTTCATATGGAATGGATGAATGAGGAGAGAATAGTCTTGTTCTTCATCTTTTCATATAAGCTCGCCGATTATTGAGGCTTCTAACAGGACCATCCTTTAGTATCTGGCTTACCTGGTCGTACCAAGTCTTCCGCGGGCATCTTTTACTTCTGGTGCCATCAACACTTGCTATTTCATAATTTCTTCATTCTTTACTATGTCATAAATAAATCTACCACAGACACACATATAAATATATATATTTTTTTTTTTGATCTCATTTTCACTGAATTCAGTCTATTTTCGTTCCTCTTCTGCCAGGTCCAGGCCTAACTTCCATACATCAGTGTCGGTACTAGGACTCCATTGTATACCACTAATTTTGATAGTCACGGTTAACAAGTTCCCCTTTGATATATTTCCATTCAAAGCGCCGTTCTCTTTATTCCCTGCAATCACCCTCTTTTCGATATATTTCTCAGCCTTTCCGTTTCTATCAAACATACTTCCCAAATATACAAACTCATCTACTTGTTCCAAATATTCATTACAGTATTTTGCACAGTGTCCTGCTTTTCTCCATCGCGAATCAGGTTGCTTTCCTTGTATACATCGTATATTCTAGCCACTAGGCTCTGTAATTCTTGCTCATTATTCGCCATTAGTACTGCATCATCGGCGTACAATAAATAGCATGCAATTAAATCACCCATTTTCTCTCCTACGTTCTTCCATACAGTTTACCAATCGACCTCAGTAGACTAATTTCTCTATAGTTACCACATTCAATTTGCGACCCTTTGTCTTTGTAGAAAGGCATAATGTCAACCCTCCTCCAATCTAACGGGGTGTGGCTGTTCTCCACATTAATATTTTTCATGATCGCGTTCAATGAAATTTTAATTTTCGAGTTTGGCCTTAAACGCAAATATTTTAAACAAACTAATTTATACGGCCATGGGCATGTTCTGCAACAATGCTCTGCGATTTTACTCGAAAGCTAGAGTGATTCAGAGTTTAGAGTACCAATAAGTTTATAAATCATTGTACCTTAAGTCACTAGACTTCAATTAAAGTTACTGAGCTTTAATCTATTATTCTGTGTTAGAAGTATGTAATTCTCATAATTCATAATACTTTGAGTCATAGATAAGAAATATACTGACAACGTAATATAGTAATAATATAAATCGAATAATCATAGAAGTGAGAAATAATATTCTATTATTCTAGTAACCATAGATATGAGACTACTGACATAAGTTAAGCGTCAGACATAACCTCAAAATAAGAATATATTTTTCGATGAATTTCGGCTCGGTTGTGATTTAATTATTCTCTTTTATTTTTAGTTTGTTTAGTGAGAACACACGTTATTATGTTTAATTTTTTTACATTAATTATGGTTTTTTCTTTACAATTCTGTTATAAATAGATCATTTTCGATGGCGTTTCCTCAACCCAATGCTCAAAGAGGTAAATAAGTTTATATATTATTTTTTAAATATTTGCAAAATTACTTTGTGGCAACATATTATACAAATAATCAGAAAAACACTTTGTTTAAAACCACTATTTAGTAATATATCAACATGTTTAGAAATTATTAATAACCAAATCCTTTTTTTAAAATTTGTTTTCACATTAGTTCCTAATTAGTTACCCATCATTTATACTTTTATAGTTTTGTTTTTATGTATGCTTGCATTTTTAATTTTAGTATACACTGTTTCCTGAAGAATATACCATATGTATCAAAACATGTTGTATCAATAAATAGTGATTTTAAGCAAAGTGTCTTTCTTATTATTTATACATTAATATTAATGATGGGTCAACAATGGACAAAGTACTTCAATGAACTCACAGTTCACACGTTTTAAATTATGCTAGCACTTCAATGCTTTAATAGTTCACACTTTGCAGAGGAAGCGTCGCGAGCCACGAGTGCGGCTCTCGGTGTAGCATAAAGAGATTCACACACACACACCAACAAACAACAAAGTTACAGTGAATGCAATAAAGCTTTCAATTTGACAACCCACACAAATACGATGAACTGTGTAGAGAACGAAGACAACAAACAAGTTTAAAGAACTTTGCAAAATACTACATGAGTATGCAGTTAACTTCATGGTGTTTATTGAAGTGTATGATTCGCAAAGTATCACACTACACACTTAGACAGGTTTAAATAACACATTGAACTATATGAAATGCGAAGTGATTTCAACCTGCATCGGGAGTAGGCCAACTAGTGGTACCAACATACTTTGAAAGGAGCATTCATTTTGGGCGGTTCAAGTTGGTGAACAAGCATTTTGTATAGTATTCATTACAAAATGAAGTTTTGCCCTTCGCTAATTATTATGTATTACAGTCTTTCTTATCTCTATTTTGCTTATGCGAAGACAAATAAAAGATGGCATCAGTGTAACGCTGAAAAATTGTAAAAAACAACATCATCCGATTTCTTGCTTTAAAATGTAATTGATTTTTTTTAGAATTAGCTAACCGTAAAATACTTGAAGAACTTCAACTCAAGAAGCAAATTTTATTGAAGCAGGGCTCCACTCCCTCTCTTACCAGTTCATCAGTTTCATTGACATCTACACCAGTAACGACACAACTCCCCATTTCATCCATTCCAGCAATATCCAGCAGTATGGTAAGTTATTATGCATTTATATCATTTACAGAAAGTTAAGATATTCTTTAATTTCTAATGTTTTCTTTAAAACTAGTATTATTATTTTAGCCTGTCAACAAACAAGTATTTGGCATCTGAGTATGTTTTGTATACATCCTCAGTGTAAGGATTACAGAAACAAATTAAATAACTCATGCACATTGTTTTTTGTTGATTTTCTGTGCGTATGTGGTATAATGTAGTCATGTATAATATATGTGTATTGTTGTATTTTTCAAACCAAGATGCACCTTTTTACTTAGATAAATTAGTCTAAAATCGGGTGCGCCTTATAGTTCGACGGCAGGCAATATTTAATAATTGGTCCCTGCAGAAAAATATTTTATCAACCAAAATAAATATTACGCATGCTTTTCTTTTTATGCTTAAGCATATATTTAATTTTAATATTTACGTATATATTTTTATATATTTACGTATATACTTTATTTTTTAGTTACCATATTTAGTATTTTTTTTATATCTATTGAATGTCTGCATATTCATTTGACAGTTCATTTTCACATTCACATCACAGACCACTAACAAATCAGCATAAACTGGCTGGATTGTAGATGAGATGTATATTTTTTTTTGTATAATATGGGCTGTGTGTTATTATCCGAAAGTATACATCATATATACCAGTGACAGTCAGTGACGTTTTGCAGAAGCGATGCTGAGGGATGCTCTAGAATGTGTTTTTTTTCTGCAAATGGTTGAGAGACAAAACATTTACACATTAATGTTTCAATTATACACTCATACAATTCACTATTTTTGTTCACAGCGTTAGAACACGTTGATGAAGTATCCATGTTGTTTTCTGTATTAATTTTTTATTTAAATTATGAATTAAATAGATAATTGAAAAATGTTGAATGTTTCAATAATTCGATTTCAAGTATTCAAGTCAAACTGTCAAAAATGGTTCACACAAACAAATTCCTCAAAACAATCCGCTAGTTTCGTAATATGTATGCTATTCTGTGCATTATACCCATAAGTATTTAAGTAATTTTTTGTACGTTGAATGCTGTTAATGAATGCGTATACAGTATTCGAAGACCTTGACAGGCGGAACTGAATGCGCATGCGCGAAAGTTGAATATTTTCAAACTTTGTGAATTCAGAATGAATAATAAAATCCACTATTGCCCGTATTAGTGTGTTTACATGATTCATAAATGTTCGAAAGTTGAGAATATATATTTATTTTGACTCACTCCGTGCGCGTGACGTGTCGTAGTGTGTTATGACTGGTCTCTAAAGGACAGTATTAATTTATTTACAGCAGTGCTGTTTTCGGCTAGAAACAAAATTCCAAAGCTTTTTAACTCTAGAAAACAAGGCATGCGGAGCATCAAAGGTATGTGTGAAGCGACCGCGCCTGATATATACCTATATGATTACCATTATTATGCACTGTCAACATTAATGCTGTCATTATTTAGTCTGGAGTAATTTTACATTGTTTCAACTGTTTACTGAAAGCATATGACCCATACCTGCATTGTATATTATGTTCCCGTCTATTCAATACGTTTGCGTAAATGATTTATACCAGCAGTACCATTATTATATCAGGGGTAAAATGGTGAAATTAGACTAATATAAATGTGACATCACAGCAGAGTTTTACCATAATTTATTTATTCATGCATCATTATAAACAATTGTATTTATGATGCTAGCCATATTTTGAGGCAAATTGAAATTTTTTAATTTCTTTAACTCTCTTTATCTTTATTAATTTACAATATGATTAGGATGTTTGATGTCATTAAATGTTTAGTTTATTCTTTATATTGTATAATTTATGATGTTTAAGTACAAGTTATCTTCAAATATATTAAATATCTACTTGAGATACGTAGATTGTGAGTTATGATGATATAAATATCATATTTCATCATTACGTTAATGTAACATTTACAGATTTTGCCGCAAATGGCTGATGGGCATTTGATAAACACATCTCAAAGGGCTGCCTTAAACAACGCCAACGCCACATCCTGCGGTTTCTTTGTGCCCCAGGATTCATCTTTCGGAAACCAAATACTCCCAGTGTTGCCACGTTTTGATTCCAAATCATAATTGTGTGTGTGATTTTTTAATAGACATTTGAACTTGTTAAATCTTATTACCAACATTTTTATCAAAAACAAACAATGAGTGCATGTATGAAATTGAGAGTACTGGAAGAATGGCTCCAAGGACTCGAGGAATTTGAGAAACCTAAAGTGGTCTTGGAGCAGTACGCGACTCCTCCACACATTGCCAGTTGCATGATGCATACTATGCAGGTAATACAATAAAATATTATTTTTTCAATATTAAGAACTCCCCTTCTTTTTCATTATTAAGAAATGATTTTAACCAGCAAAAATTAGCTCTTGTAAATGCTAAAATTTAGAAATGACTGTTTATTTAAGTTAAGTTCACATATTTCATCTGCCTCCAAGTGCACGCTAAGATGATCTTAACAAAAATAACCTATGAATTTCCTTGCAATGACTTTCACGTTTTGTAAAATGTTACGGTCCTGTATATTTTATTTACATACTCGTAATATCCATCCGATGCACGATATTTGATGTACAAAATTCTATGCGGAATATTTTGTGTCATAATATTTTTAAATGTACTTGAAAGGTAAGTTTCATGTCACGACGGATAGGTATGGTGAAAAATTTTATGTTCAGACTTGACAAAATGTGGAAAGACTGCGATATTTCCAAGTCAAACAATGTACTTGTACTTGTACAGTCTCTGGTGCATTCTATATTTTTATATGGTGTGGAATTATGGACCCTGAAAGCAAGGGAGAGATGACGGATTGATGCCTTTGAGATGTGGTGCTGGAGACACATGTTGTGCAGACTATGGACGACGAGATGCACAAATGTTTCTATTCTGCAGGACAGACTCCACCGTTTGCCTGAGATGAATCCTTCAATTTTTTGGGCATCTTGCGAGAAGGGAAGATAGCTTAGAGAAGCTTGTTATGGTGGGCTATGTCAAAGGACGAAGAGAAAGATCCCCCACCCATTGGACCAACCAAGCGGAAAAGGAAAAACAGGCACTTCTCTGGTGACAGCTCTAAGGTCTGCAGGATGCTGAGAAAAGTGGAGAAGCATAGTCAAGAGGGCGACAGTTCATGGAGATCGCAATCCTCAGCCATTAGGGACTGACGTAAATGATGTCGATAGGAGTGCCAGAACGGAGCCCTGGCTCCACTACACCACTGATAATAACACTAAAGTTTCAAAATTTTCACCATTATAAATTCTTGACATATTTTAACGATAGATAACTGATAACTTGCAAAATGAGTATTTTCCAATAGAATTGAGTGCCCTAATATATAAAAGCAAATTATCCTTGGGTCGCAAATAGTTCAAAGTTATTCCACTTTCAATTTTCGTGAAAAACCATTCATTCACCAAAGAAAAAATACAAAAAACACAGTCAGCCATTACAAATACAGTGTGCAAAAATGCTACAATTTGAGTCAGTAATTTGTTAAAAATGTTAAGGCGCGACTTGCAATAACAATTCAAATTTTTGTATTTTTTACGAAAATGTGGGTTTTTATTATTCATTTATATCAGAAGTTATTCAATAGATTAGTTTTTTTTTTTCAACTATTACTTAAACTGAATGTTATTTGCCATAATTAAGACGATACAAACATTATAAGAAAGACCGCGACCATTAGATGCATTTTCCGCATGCTACTAAATTGAGTTAATACGCTAAATTAATGCATAAACGAAATATATTTTCTTATAATCTTGAAGCCAAGATTACGGAGACAAATCTGTAGGAAACCAAATTAGCAAAATGTTAAAAATGAATAGAGTTATAAACCATTCAATTTGCAGTACATTTGATCAATTTTTGATATTTTTAAAATACTTTTTTTTAGTAAAAACACATTTTTAAATAATATACTATATTTACTCACATGCTTTGAGGTTTCAATTACTATTTAAAACTAAGTAATCAATCATTTTTTAAATAATATATTTCCAGTCTTATGAAATATGATATTATTAATTATCTCTTATTGTTAGTATGTCGTTCGACACGGCCACGGCGATCATAAAATCTGCGCTCCAATAGATTTAAATTAAGTTTGCCTATAAAACACATTTTAATACAACTTTTTACTACAATATGAATGAATATTATACTTATTCTCAATATCAATTGCTTATTTTTGTAAATTTTATGGTTTTGAGCTGATTTTATACGAAAAGATTATTTTTTGACATTAAATATTGAACATACGTCAAACTTCATGTCACCATTCGTAACGTTTTAGAAACTGACAGCGCATGTGTGCTAGCCGCGCATGCGCTGTCATGTTTTAAAATGACAACATTGTATTTATGCAATGTTGCCATGAAATCTACAAAGATGTGAAATTTACGTAGCCGTGATTTTTTTGTTGTGTTTGGTTCTCATTAAAAGTCAATAATATATTATTATACACATTATTGTTCCGAAATTACTGACTCCTGTGACTCAAGATGCTTAAGGTCAAAAAATATCTATTGACACGCTCTAGGAAATGTTCCAACAAAATTTTAAATGGTTATAAACTTCTTGGAAAAAGAATCGCAACGTAAGTTGATAATTTTTACCATTCCTATAACAATTATCTATTTGATTTAACAATATAAATTACATAGTTCAATATACATATGTTATGTAGTGCAGATAAATTATTTTATATTGGAAATAAATATCTTTAAAGATAAATAATTTTATCAAAAGAATAATACATGACAGACCTGTTTGATTAATGCAAATGTTTTTGTTATAGTCATATAAATGAATAAACACGTATTTTAATATTTTAGACATAAAAATACTGATAACTAAATATCAATAACAATAATAATAATATTATTAATTGTTTTCAGGATGTTCCCGAACCGAGCATTGAATGTGTGGACTCGTGTGAACTTCCTAAATTGAATGGCAAAAGAGTGGTCGACATACACCAATTCTTTTCTCAAATTAATCAAATTTACTCCCACAAATCGATGTTTGGGTGCACAGGAACAAATATTGAGTATGTGAAAGAACTTAAGGTTTTATTTCTAAATTCAGTTTAAGGACATTCCCAAAGAGCAGTCGTACTCAACCTTCAAGAAGATTCCCCCGTATGTAAACTACTACGAATAAAATAAAAAATAGTTGAATAATACTTCTTTGCTTCCGCTCACATACGCAGAAGTCCAAAAATATTCTCATTGCGTCGTTTCTCCGATGCGGCAACATGGTATTCTTACTCTGAATATTCTTACGCTGGAGAAGTGTGCTGTTAGTGTAGTCTCAATGTTTTGAAAAATTTTTGAAGGTTACTTTTATATTGGAGGTTGCGAATAGTTTATTAATAATGAGTTCGCGTTTAAAAAATGGTAGATTTGTTAAAAAAAAGACTGGTGATAAAATAGCTAAAACCTCAGCAAGTATGTTGGCAGAATTAAAGGATATTATTTCTATCAATATGTGTAAAAAACTAGCTTTAAATGACATTTCATGTGATCATTGAAAAAATCTACAAAGAAGGCAGTGAAAATGCTATTGTGCAATTGTTTACCGAAAAATTAGATGATAAGAAAGTGCAGATAACTAAAAATGTATTATAACGAAAGTCTTAGACTTCTTAAAAAATCAAAATTCGCCAAAGATAAAAAGTTTAAAACCAAAAAAATAAGTAATAAAAAAGTACTAGTGTCTAAAAAAAAAATATATATTGCTAGGATTTTATGTTTGTTTGATATTAAAAATAAAATTCTTTATGAAAATTCTGTCACAGATTATATTTTAGAATCAATCATTATTTATTATGTTAACATGATGCTTATTAATATTGAATAGTAATAAATAATTCATTTGTTATAAAAATTGATTTTTCATTCACAATAACCTACAGTTAACCTATATATGTGAGCTACTCGCATTTATTAAAAACTGCTGCGCCTTTGCGCAATGCAATGTTGCTAAGTCGCCATCTCTCACTATTCAAGTTATAAAAGGAAATGTCAAAACCATCAAAAGTAGCTCACTTTTAACATGTTTTATAACAAACAAATACCGCTTGTTTTAGTTATTTTTACAGAAAGATATTTGTTAAATTTTCAATTAATGATTCTCAGTTTTCCAAAACAATCGTAAGAAAATTACTATTGCTATTCAATTAAACGTGCGCTACAACATCGATCGGGGTAGGGTTCGTATGTTAAATATAAAAATTTTAATAGTCAATATTTATAAATTTATTGCCGCAAGGACTATTGAAAAAAAAAATTACATATAAAAGACACTCATAAGTATATGTATTCAAAGTTTCAAAAGGATTGTAAGAAAAGTGATTTTTTTGAGAACGTCCTTAAAATGTTATATGTGTGGATCAAATTTTGTTTTGAATACGTGTAAAGAAAAAACAACAAAATTCTGAAGAACGATAATATGCTCGATGGACAACTAATTATTTAACAGTGAATAATAATATTTTTGTCATATTTTCATTTGTATTTTACTTACTTACCTACTTACCATCACGCCGTTTCCTGCGGGGATAGGCAGAGAGGATAGAGCGTCACACTCTTCTGTCCTGACACAATTCTCGTTTCATTCATATTCATACATCTTCTCGTACAAGCTTGCCGATTGTTGAGGCTTCTAACAGAACCATCCTCCATTATCTGGTTTACCTGGTTGTGCCAAGTCTTCCGCGGACGTCCTCTATTTCTGGTTCCATCAACACTTGCGTCATATATATTTCTTACCATTCTCTCCTCATTCATCCGTTCCATATGACCAAACCACCTAAGTGATCCTTTCTTAATCTTACTCATTATACTAACATCAGCTTTACATTATTTCCTTATTTCTTCATTCTTTACTCTGTCATAAATAGATTTGCCACAAATACACCTAAGTGATCTCATTTCCACTGCATTCAGTCCACTTTTGTTCCTTTCCTGCCAGCTCCAGGCCTCACTTCCATGCATTAGTCGGTATTTTAAGATTAAATATATATGTAATGTATTAAAATAAATAAATATTTTAAAAAACAAACAGTTTTTTTATTACAACCGGAGTATGAATATTGTATAATATAATATTATCATAAATATGTAGTTTTCTCTTCACAAATACAACTGCTTCAAAAGTTATCAATATTATTTATCAGTATGAATTTACATCAATTTTTTTCTTATAAATCGAGGCAAAATTGTAATATTTTATAATCATTTGTTTATCGACACAAACAATGGTTTTTATCATAAACACAATAATTCTTCATAGTATAAACATAACAATTCTTAGGTGAAAACTTTAACAAATTATTTTATTTTCGCTTGGTAATTTCAAATGACAACACGTATGTATTATGAATGGTGAAGAAATGGCTATTTTCTGGTAGCTTATTACTTAGGAATTTAAGAAAACCAACAATTGTATACTTGTCCTTTTCTATACCTTTCACTCTAGCAATATAATGCACTTTTATATTTATTTGATATTGTAAAAGAATTAAATAAAAGAACCTATTAGTCTCATCTTGAAAGGGTATGCAAAATGTAAAAATATCTTGAAATTCAAACTGGAAAAATGAAAGTTGCCCCTTAATTACTCTTTTTCAGACATTATATGAAGATATTGAAGGCAAGGCAGTGTGTGACCTCGGGGCTGGTTGCGGAATGTTAAGTTCCGGAGCCGCTCTATTGCAGGCCTCATTCGTCACCGGGTTGGAGATAGATCCGGATGCCTTGGAAATTTTCTCAAAGAATATGGATGACTTGGAAGTTACAAATGTCGATGCTGTACTTATTAACATTTTGAATGGACCATCTGAGAGGTATGCCTACTGATTATTTTTCTAACGAAGCTTATATCTAATAAAAAATAAAATCACAATTAGAAAAATTATGGACTATCATAAATTTGTAACTGAAGTAAAAAAAATATGTACACAGACTAACTGAAACATTAATTAACTTGTATATACTCCTCTATACACGAGTCTTACTCTCATAGAGAAGAAACAAATATTAATATAATATATATATATAAATATATCCACTGATTATTCAAATTGTATTATATTTTTAATATTAATAAAAAAATTATTACTATAAGGTAGTAATCATTTGTATAATAAGGTTGTCAAATTTGTACAGACACTATTTGTATTCTGTTCAATACCTTAGGACATCCGTGGGCTAGTAAACTTAAGAAATGCCCCATAGGAAAGTGAAGATCGTACTGATACATATTCATAATATGTTTCAATGTTTGTGAAACTACACTCTCAAAGTTTCGGTTGGATCAAAAATCAAGTTCTTCAGTTTTCATTAGTCAATCATTAGAAAAATTCTTATTTATCATTATACATTTAAAAATGAACATGTGACACAATGAACTTATCACCATTTTCATTTTAACAAGTTTCAATCCGCATATGCCCTATACATAGCCTCGTTCGCGAATGCCCAATATACAGGCCATTTTTCTTGAACACTTGTACCTTATTTATCTTGAAATGTATTTTCAGTAACATCCGAATATGCCATTCACCATTTTTTATTAAAATTCTATATCTAATTCTTGATATTGCAATCTCAAGACAGCTTATTGTTTTTCAATAGCATCTAGTAAATCAAAATTTAAACATTCATTTTTAATGTTTTGTGTCACACCCACACCTGAAAAATTTTATACTAGAGAAATGTTTGAAAAAATGCGACAAAAGAGTGACCAAACAAATTCGTTACACTCCTTATCAGAGTGATTACATATTTTATTCAGTACTCATAAAAGTCAACCTTTTTTTTAAGAAATTCACATGTTTGAAAATATACAAAAATTCATGTTCAAAAATTAAATTAATTCAGTACTTACACGGTATCTACCTAAAAATTTGAATTTAAAAAATAATACACATCACATACAGTACCTACTCTAAATACAATACTAAGCAACCGTTTTTTAACATGAAATTTATAATAAATAAATTTTATCAAATTTCATTCCTCCCTTCCTTTATTTCTTTTCGATGAACTGTACACATAACATACACACGCATGCGCAATGTTTACACTTAACCTTAATTTTTTTTTTTTGTTACAGGTTTTACAAACAATTTGATACGGTTGTGATGAACCCACCATTTGGGACCAAAAACAACAGCGGTGTAGATGTAGAATTTTTAAATATGGCTTCAAAATTGTCAATATCCTCTGTTTACTCGCTACACAAGACATCTACTAGGTATTAAAACATATGTTTATAAATATCTTGTCCAAAAATTAAACATATTTTACAAAGAAATAAACATCAAATAATAATATATGCCAGGTTGTTTCATGAAATGAATTATTTTGTTTGTTTATGCATTTGCAATTTTTTTGTAAATCTATTTCATTTTTCATGTGCAACAAATTTGTTCCTAAGGGCCGGTTATTTGATCAGTAGTAAGATTCTACTATAGTAAATTTATACTATAGTAACCTTTCACCATAAAAAAACATTACAATCTCTCTAAAAATAGCCGAATATTGAACGATCCATTGTCATATACTGCAACTTTCAAAGTATCATTGTGACAGATGACTTTTGAAAGAGCTGTGAAGAGTCTTGTCATTTTTAACTAACAATTTACAGTTTTTATCGGAGGGTAAAATTAGTTTACTATTGAATGTACTTTCGTTGAGTAATTCTTTTTTACTAACGATCAAACAACCCATTTTCGCAAAAAAATTCACTCAAGTAACTTTTTTAGTAAAAAATGACCACTGATCAAACAACCGGCCCGAGTATCAGTACATTTTACTTTCACTGCAATTAAGAATGTGTATTTTGTTGTTACCAGATCCTTCATCATGAAAAAGAGTAAAGAATTGGGATTTGAACCGAAAGTTGTTGCGGAGCTTCGTTACAATCTGCCGTCATCTTACAAGTTTCACAAAAAATCATCAGTGGATATTGCTGTTGACTTCTGGAGGTTCAAAGTATTGGATACATCATGACCTTGAAATGAAACCCTGATTTTGTATTTGATTAATATTTTTAAGAAAATATATTTGTAATTTTTTTCAAAAATATATATATTTATTCAAATTTGATTCCTTGAGCTAAAGGCAGTTCTTTAGAATGATTGATTGTGATGGTAGTACGTCTCATGTATTGCTTCCAAGAGTCGCTTCCAGATTCCCTCCCTCCGCCAGTGTGCTTTTCTCCACCGAATGCTCCGCCGATTTCTGCTCCGGATGTTGGAATGTTAACATTAACAATTCCACAGTCGGAGCCTTTCGGGCCAATCCACTATAAGAACGATAAGATTAATATTCATAATTGACACCAAAATTTTTATTTTATAAAACGGAATTAATATTATAATAAAAAGTGACCTGGAATATGTTGCTTAAGTTTTGTGTGAAAAGACTGGATGATAATCCCTGGTCAACTTCATTATTCCAAGCGATAGCAGTATTTATATCGGGTGCTTCCAAACAATATACTATGGGAGCAAAGCATTCATTCAAAATAACATTTGCATCATGTTTGAGTCCGCTTATAATAGTCGGTTCAACATAATATCCAGGTCTCTCGATAACCTGAAAAATTCATTGTTATTAGTTTATAAAAACCTATATTTCATTTCACTTATTTTACTACAATTTTTTTTAGAAAATATAAATAAGTGTAAAGGAATGAAAAACAAACTACTCATAACCTACCATTTCTCTTACAAGTATACATTGCTGTGTTAGGGTCATTGTGTTAACTATTAAATGAGAGAATAGAGAACATTTAATTATTTGAGATATTAAATTAAGAATTGGATAATATGTATGATGTTTTAACCAAAATAACAAAAAGTTTACATAATTTTACTTTTAATTTTACTGAATTACTTACTTTTCCGCCAAATTCAATTTTGCCACCTAAGTCAACAGCTTGCTTGACAGTCTTAAGATAGTTGGTGACCGCACTTTGAGAATGCACTGGAGCATACAGAGTTTCGGCGTCAAGCGGATCACCAATGCGTTTTAAAACTTGCGCATATGATTTCTTAAGACGTTCAACCACTTCTTTGTAAATCTGTTTCAAGAATAAAATAAATTATTAGCCTACAGAAACTTTAAAGGAACCTGGTTGTATTGAAGCATGAAGAAAATGTATCTTTAGGGTGTTAAAAACATAATTTAATACCCTAATTATAAGTAATTGGCATTTCAGGTAAATACTATTCTTCTCAAGGATGTATATACAAGTCTTTATTCATAGTAAAATTATAGAAAAGAGACCTTTTATCACTGTTATCAAAGGAATGATAATATTATTGATTGTGTGAATTCTATATTTATGGAATGACAGCAAGTAATGATGCGGTAATGAGGTGTTTAAGTTTATGCTAATGACTTTATCGGGATATAGCAGGACAGAGAAGAAAAGGATCAGAGCTAACCATGATAGGAAAAAGTCATGAAACACTTTGGTATCAAAGGTATGCAGTTTCTATAGTGTTATGTTTCTGTGGATTTCTGGGAATCTTTATTGATAAACTTCACTTTGTCCAATTTAATATCATGTCTATATACCTGTAAGCAATTTTGTACACACAGATAAAAAAAACAGTATTTGTGTTTGTTAAAGCAAATTGAATAAGGTGGTTGAAACATGTGGTATATGATGTAATTTCAGACAACAAAGCGTGATGAACTCAAAGACACAAATTGCTAGTGAATCACTGTCACTAACAGTGATTGAGAACTTGAAAATATTGTCAACTCAAATAGCCAAATCTACAAAAATATGTATGGGTGGTTGCTGAAAAGTCATTATTATTCTATTTGCAGTTTGTATATTTATTGAATGCTAATTCGCACAGGTTGCGCATTACCTGAACATGTCTAATACAGCATGTTGCTAAACTTAATTGTCTCAAATATAAATAATAAAAGTCTATATGTAATAATAATAAGCCCTGTTAAAAGCTTCAACAACCAAAGAATGTGGATGTAGCAAGAGTGGTGGGCCAGGACAGAATAGTGTGACTTTATATCCTCTTTGTTTACCCTTGCAGGAAAACGGTGTGGTGGTAAGTTAGATATAATTATTGTAAATAAAAATAGTATTGAAATGGTGGTCACAGTTTTTAATTATCTTCCAATATCAATCACACTCACAGCAGCGATTTATTTCTTCATAAAATTATACAATAAAGTTTGTATTTAGCCATGTGAGTTAAAATAAATTAAATTTATCCTATCCTAAAAGTATTTTCAATAATTAAGGCCATTTTCCCACATCTTTCATCATCATACTAATTTTATGGCAATTGACTTGAATTATTTTTTAAATATTAAAAGAAAAAAAATTTATCTCAGTAATTTGATGTTTAGATTTAGTTTTTAATCACCTGATAAAGGAAAATAGTTTCTTTAAAACTGGTTGGTTTTTAATATGAAACTCATGTGGGTAAATACAAAGTTTATTGTATAATTTTATTAAAAATGACAACTATGAGGTTTTTGCAAGGAGGCTTTTTTAAATGACCAGGCTTTCATTCATAATCATGCAGTTGATGGTTTTGAATCTTAATATTCTGTAGTACATAATTAGAACTTGTGTATTATTACATATTTTAAAAAATGTAACCCAAATCTACAAAAGTGCTGATTTGGTCATTTTTTAAGATTTTATTATTAAAATTATAACAATTATTTCTGTGTGGTCTCTTCATGTACAGGGCGAGCATTTAAATTAATGGAAGTGGTGATGAGCACTTCAAAATATTGAAATAAAAATGTTACAAAACCTTTGTGTGTAGAATGAGCCTCCTAGTGGTTGTGCATCTCTGGCCGGCTGTGCCGATGCAGGCGAATACAGTTGCATTTGCGACCATGTCTAAATCAGCATCCTCGTTCACAATAATGGCATTGTTACCACCAAGCTCTAAAAGATGTTTTCCAAATCTTTTTTGAACTTCCATTCCTACCTGG
The DNA here is from genome assembly GCA_022840565.1 of Eubasilissa regina. Classification (NCBI taxonomy): domain Eukaryota; kingdom Metazoa; phylum Arthropoda; class Insecta; order Trichoptera; family Phryganeidae; genus Eubasilissa; species Eubasilissa regina. The sequence continues at coordinate 36,744,562 of JAINEB010000003.1, read as the reverse complement.
AATGATAAAATTTATATTAAAGTATCATGTATGTTGTATAGACATAAGATTATTTATTTAAAATATAAGAAAATAATATCTTCATGTTGATGTAAAAACACAACTAATCTATAAGTTAACCAAAAAGAATTGATATCTCATAATTGACAACCACAAAATCTTTCTAATTTTGTAACTGTCAATTATTGGTGGAATTCCATTTTAAAGATTTAATTAAAACACTTTTTAACTTTTTTCCACTATTTATTGTTTTTTTATCATTATCGGTTTCAGCCTGTCAAAAAAACAATAAAAAGTGGAAAAAAGTTAAAAAGTGTTTAATTACAATTTTTAATAATTTAAAAAATCTTTGACATATCCTGAATATTTGATAATGTTTAAGTAAAAGGTTGGGGGGGACAGTTATTGTGCCATGCGGGGTCCCCTTGTTTTTCATATTGTTTGGTAGTTTTAACTTTTGAGATGAATACTGGCATTCAATGCTCGAGCAGATTTCCATGTTGTGGCATTCATAACCCAGATCTGCCCAAAACTAACATACAGTGTTGTTGAAGGGGGATCTCATATGTTTAAAACTTCAAAACCCAAACCCACTGGTGGTTTGGAAATAATAAAAATATTGATGTGACATGTCATGATCATACCACAATACTATAGACAGAAAGGATAGAATGCCATTGCATACTTTTTTTTTCTTCCGCACCCATTATTTGTTCACTCGAAGAAAACAAAAACATATTTACCTGGTGGCCAACATGTGTACTGCCGGTGAAAGACAGCAGTTTGATCCTTTTGTCTTGCGACATGAATTTGCCAATATCTGCACCGCCAACACAAAGTGACGCTACAGATCCAGGAATGCTGGATTGTTCCAAGACCTGGGATACAATCTTTGTCACTGCAACGGCTGTGAGAGGAGTGCTTGGAGCGGGCTTCCAAACCAAAGTGTCTCCACAAACCTGAATTTCAAAAAAAATTAAGTATTGATATTAGAATGAAGTTCTATTATTTACTAATGTGTACCTTACAATTAATCTTACCATTGCGATAGCACTGTTCCAGCCGTAAACAGCGACAGGAAAATTAAATGCAGATATGACTCCCACTACTCCCAAAGGATTCCATTTCTCCAACAGGACGTGGCCCGGTCTTTCTGAAGGTAATATAGATCCAGGTAATGACCTAGAGAGACCGACAGCGTAATCACATATGTCTATGTATTCTTGAACCTCTCCGATGCCTTCGGCTAAAATTTTTCCTGGAATTTCACAAAATATTATTTTGAAAACTTGTTGATTAGTTGTGAATAAATATTTTATCTTAAAAGTAAAAAAGTAGGTCATATGACCAGAGCCAATTTTAAATATGCAACATATAAATTGTAGTGATGAGCCATCTGATATTGTGACTGCAATTCTGTTGATTGGTATTTGAATGTAACAATGCTTGGTAATTGAGATTTAACTGCCGGAGGGTTAGTTTCTAGGGTTCCAGTGATTGCTCATTAAATACAAACCTCACAATACCATTATTAACTTGTACCATTAAATGCAAACAGTGATAAAATCAAATATTAAGAATTAGTTTTATATTGCCCTAAAAAGTAAACAGTCGCTCCGAAACTGGACAGCATCAAAGTATAAAAATCCCTTCTGTCACTCTCTGCAATAATTTGTTAGATTTCATCTGTATGTAAGTGCGTTTCTTATTTTTTTCTTTAGATCAAATATTTACAACTTTTTAAAGGGAATGCTTTCAAGTTCTCCTGGATTGAAATTTTCCGAAAGTTGCATCAGCAGACCCTCTTCAATATGTTCTACATTCTATCTAAATCTACCTAAAAATCTCAGTGGTTGAAAACAATATCTTTAAGTTAATCATTAAGAGTATTTTTTTATAACAATTTTACCCGACAGTATCGCACAAACAAAAGGTCAAGTTGAACACCATTAATGAGAAAAATTATAAAACAAAATTAAATAAATTGGAGTTTCCGACTTATTATTTATATAAATAATGAAGACTCTTTTATAAATATAGTAATGTGTGTGTAAATATAGTATTGTCTGATAAAAATATTTACATAGTCGACTTATAACATTTTTATCTAATCTTGACTCGGCTTTGTTATTACACAGTAAAATTATTTACTTTGTACAACATTTATGCACAATAAAAATATAAAAGCTGATTAAAAATATGTTTATCTCATGTATGTACATCTCTCAGAAATATTTGACAAAAAATTATTCACAATATCGGGGAGTAAATAATCAAAATGCTGGTAAAGTTAAATTACCCATTTCCAAAGACACTAATTTCCCAAGGGGGTCCAATTTGTCTCGCAAAGCATTCCCTATTTGTCTGACAATTTCTCCTCGGCGAGGAGCAGGCAGCTCAACCCACTGCTGCCACGCTTCCTCAGCCGATTTCACACAATTATCGTAATCTGTCGCATTCCCTTCCACAACTTCTGCAATTATTTGGCCATTTGCGGGGCTTCTTGCCGAAATACGCTGAAATTATTTTTTACAGAACTATTTGTTTATATACATATATTTTTTTTATTCTAACTTTATTACATGCATATCTATTATCATTTTCAATATTTGGCAAACTGCAGAACAGTTTTATGGCAAAATACATATTAGGTTAATTGATTTTTTTTTAAATTTTCAATAATGGTGTAAAGTATTTTAAATTAACAACTTACATTTCCAGAAGCCCTCCACTTTCCATCATATACTCCTAAATTTGATCTTTCAATCCCCAAATCTTTTAAAAAAGAGTACTTGGGATCATCTATGAGAAATGGCTCACTAGAAAATGGCCTAGCTTTCTGTGTAAATGCCATTTTTCCTAGTTTCGAGAAAATGAACCTATTCAATGTAGAAATGGTCATTTCCGCACAATGTACTGCCTAAAACTAAAATAAATATATTTATCTTGTTTTCATATCAATAAAGAGGAATGTAGGCCAAAACAAGCTAAATCGTTGTTTTAATATTAATGATTTTTAACTGTTCAGAGGTTTTTGGTGAAACTTTATGGAATTCTATGATTATTTTGTAAATTAAGTTACTCACTGTTTTATTCCACTATATTTTATTGTATTAAACCTTTTGCGCCAAAGAACAAAAGTTAAACATCTTAGAGAATTTAGAAATTTTTAATAATAAGAATAACAATATGAAAATAATAAACATTCAAATACCACCCATCACATCCCCTCTCTTATCCATTTTAACTCCACCCCCCACCTCCCTTAACACCAAACACACCAGTAATTACTGTTTGAAAATGTTTTTTAACTTTAGTTGAATTATATTATTGATAATGGGAAGATGTTCCCGAAAACGTTCCAATTTTTAATACAATAAAATACAGTGTTTAACTCAATTTACAAAAAAAAATATTTTTAATTACAAATTTAGTATTGGTCTTCCAGTGGCGTAATTAAAAATGGTGGTCCCCAATGTAGAATAGAAAGTAGTAAATACTATGCGGTTTTATTCATTAAATAGTAAAAACAAATCATTGTTAATTAGCCTCATGCCTTCTATAATATTCACAAAAGTGAAAAAAGTCTTCTTTCGCTTTTCGGTGGTGGTCTGGTCACTAACCCAACGTATTAATTTTCTCAAGTTTTCATTATACATGTGAGAAAAGATTTTTAAAATATTGTAATTCCATTTCTAACATTGATTTTAAAAATTATTAGTGCTAGAAAAAGAATAAATGCTCAATATCAAAAGTTTTGCAGGGCATGGACCTTTTGGGTCTCTATCTGACGTGGCCCCAGTGCACCGTATTGGTTGCAATGGGATAGTTTTGCCACTTTATAAATTATTGCCCATTGTGCATTTTTTTAGGTATGACGCCTAATGTTAGATTTTCACAACTTTTCAAGATATATTCTATGAAAAAAATTAACAATATTTTTTAAATCAATGCACAACGGAAAATAAGTACTATGTGCGATTGACATAATACTCCTCAAATTGTGTACAGAGACTAAGAGAGTTTAAGTGTGGGTGATAACATTTATGACATTTAATGATAACACTCAGATAAACTGCTTGAGACAGCGTAACAAAATTATTGTAACACTTTTACTTGATTTCAATTTTTTTTAGTCCTTTTAAAATTCACATTGTTATGTAAATGTTTGCGAATTAAACAAAGAGAAGTGGTTTACATTTTTTATTAAGCCTTGAAGTAGCCTAATTACCAATCTTTTGTTTTTAAATTGTACTTAAAATATCAGTGGTTAAGCAGAACACAATGTTAATGAACCCTTCTCATAATATGATAATATTAGTGTCGTAGTAACATCTGAAAATGGTTGAGAGAATATAAACAACTTATATTCCCTAACCTGACTCTTATTACACTGTTTCTTCGCACGGGTTTGCAGATATGATGGAATGTTCTATTCACACTCTTTTATTCTGTCATACCATTTTGTCCCATTCACATCTTCTCCGGTAAGCTCGTTGATTTTTGAAGGACCATTCTCCAATATCTGATCTACATGATCATGTCCAATCTTTTGTGAATGTCCTCTATTCATGTAACCTTTATCTTTTGTCTTATATATCTTCTCAACTATCCTCTTTTCACTCGTTTCCCATATTCCATTTGCCCAAACCATCTCATCGACTCTTTTTTAATTTTATGGACTCTGGTACAAATAGATCTATTCACTAATTTGTTAAATCTTCACTCTACTGAACATAGATTTTCCGCAAATAGGTCTGAGCAACCACACATTAGTTTTGGCACTAGAACTCCATTATGCACTGCTAGTATTGCTTCAAATGGCAATAACTGTGTTCAGAGCACCATTATTTCCAGCAGTCATCCTCCTTTCACCTTATTTTCCAAATACACAAACTCATTCGCTTGTTCTAAGCATTCATTATTTACCTTTATCTTGGTCTCTTTAACACCATCACTTTCAATTTACTAACATTCTTTAGATGTTCACTCTCTGTGCATACATTAGGCATCCCAGTCATTGGGTACTGTAGGTACCTACTAGCGCTGCATCACCTGCATACAGTAAGCAGCATATAATGAGATTACCTATTCTTGCACCTACTTCCAATTTCTTCAGCTTTTTCATATAGTTGTCCGTGTACAAGTTGAATGGCTATTCATTGCTATGATGGCATTATGCAGTCATGCTTTTTTTATACTATGCAACCCTTTGTACTATTATATAATGTGAATGGCATGTTAATTCTTACACTTGCACTACTTCCCTCATAAAGAGATGCAATTGCCTGTATAAGTTTACCATAACTTTTCTCTTATCACTCTAATGTACGCCTAATGAAAACTTTTTTTATTATCAGGTGTAGTAAAAAACCTGATACATGCGTGCTCTTCCATTCGCTCCCTGTTCATCTCACACCAATAAAAAACATAAACATGTTTACACGTAACATAACATATAATAGTATTTAGTAATAACATAAACATGTCATGTCAGTTACTTTGTGGTGCAATACAATAGTTTTTTCACAATTATAGTTTTGAGCAGTGGTGTAACTACGCCAGTGCAAGGGCCCAAAAATTCTGCGCCTTGCATTATTTTTAGTATTGATACTATATCCAGCACTAATATGGATTACTCATTTATAAATTCCACTTCAACCAAAATGGAATTATAAAATTTAAAAATGTATTACGATGATATGTGAAAATTCTATTAGTAATTCTCTGCTAATATGTCTGGTTAGAACCAAATCATCATTGTAAATTGAAGGAAGAGTTTATTTTCTTTGCTAGTGTATAAATATACCTAAAAACACATTTTCATTTTTTTCATGAAAGTATTTATGAATATTATTGGAGACAAATTTTGTTTGTAATATTTAATGGATAAAACCATGTGTTACTTAATTTTCTTACATATTACATAAAATAGGTATATACGATGACTGTATGATAAGTACCCGTGTTTAACGACTGATGGCGTCACTGCTGCAAAATCTGTGTACCATCTTTCGAACGATGCCTGTCAAAATTACAGATAGCTATATCGAAAAGTTTTGTTTTGATAGCTATTAAAAATGGACAAGTTTATTTTTATTTGCAACCATGGGAAAAGACCAATATTGGTCAGTGATTTGATTCCTTTATTGGGATGGGAAGATGTGTGTGGAAATTAAAGTAAAGTTGCATGCTGTTTATAAGAACCATGCACCTTCGATATTGGTGTAATGAATTCAAGCGTGGCCGTACATCAATTTTTAATGAAGACACCCAGGCCGTCCGATTGAGGAGACTACGGAAGATATTGTCAACAAAATCAATGATATCATATACAGGAGGCCCCCTTTTTCATTCTCATTAGGGCCCAATTTGTATAGTTACGCCACTGGTTTTGAGAGGTGCAGTCCCTCTCATTTACAGATATAAATGACAATAATTTGTCCAAATAAGTAAACCTCAGTGTACAAAGTTTACTTTATTTAAAAGATTTTAATGTTTTTAAGTAGTTTCTGTAATTCAAGTTTATTTAAAAAAATAAAATGTTTCTATGCTTCTATATGCCCTGGCAAGTGAAAAATAAGACTGTAATTTGCTTTGCAGCGATGTTCCCTAAGTCTTGAATGTAACCTGACATATAAGCGAGGTACACCTATATATTGTTTGTTATTATGTTAATTAGTAAATTAACAGTATTAGTATTATTAATTGGAGCGAGAATTTTGCTAGTCTATAAGATTTTTTTACTATAAAAGATTCAACAGCGAGTGCAAAATGAAAGACCCAAATAATTAAAAAATATATTTATTACATTCTTCAAAAGTTTATTAATTTGGATTTAGCTAGGCATACAGATCAGTTTACTTCGGTCAACAGTATACATGAATATTGTTGTGATTGAAGGCATAGCAACAGCCTATATATGATATTGGATTTATCATTCATTCATCAAGAAATAAGCAATGATTTTGATCAAGCTTTGTGGAACATTTTTAAATTCAAAAATTGTCATAGTCAATCACTTCGGACAGGGAAAAAGCACCCTTAAAAAAAGAAAAGTGTTTTCCACATGAAGTACCTAATTTTAGGAAAGTAGCAACCTTAAAGAGATGTGCAGGATTTTCAACCCTATTTTTGGTTAATAATGATTATTTATAGAAGTTTAAATTTAACATTAAATTATAGTCCAGTAAATTAACAGCTAAAACTAAACATACCAATGACTAATGTAGTGGAGATATGAGACCATAAAAAAATTCAAATTTAATCAGTTACTCGATATCGTCTCGTAAAAAACTGATAATTATTTTTTCGCTATTTATAAGCATGCATATAAATCGATAGAAATTTATTGTGACTATCAAGCTTTATCGAGCCATAGATTATTTTGACAGCACTGTCAAACATTGACAAAATTACACGCAACAATAGACTCTAATATATTTGCAGACTTTCATTTTAAGCACATTAAGGTTATTGTCGCATGAACTATAAAGAAAGACATTACATTTGATCCAATTGTAGCTCCTTGTTCGCATTTTGCATAGATAATCTACATGTTTGTCAATTTGACAGTTCGTTTTGTTTGTCAATATTCTGCAGATTCTTTTCGTTTTACGTGCTCATAGTTTTTGAAATTATTATTAAAACTCACAGTTATAGGAAAAATATCTCTCAGCCAGTAGTTTTGATTTCAATTTGCGAATATTTTCTTTTGATGGCCTCATTAGTAGCGTCCGAACATGTTTGTTTCAACGAATCCCGCAAAGACAATAATTACTCTACTTCCAAACAATATGACGATACGAAAAAGAAGTCTAAGATGAAAAAATGTGAAGTCTCAAAAAAAAAACGGTTAAAATCTGATAGGTAAAATACTATTATTTCGAAACAAATTAAGTCTTATCTTGGGAGATTGATTGATATAATCTTAGTTGATTGTTTTATAACTTTTAGCGTTTAATAACTTAGTTGATTGTTTTCGTATAAGACTTAACGTCATGCTTGGCATAAATGTAAAATTTACAAATACTATATACTGGAACACCTATTCAATGAATTCCCATATAGAAAGTTTCTTTGTAAAAAAAAAAATGTTAAAATTGAACCTTGAAACAAAATTGGTGGTTATTATTATTTCTACATAATAAGTGAACATTTCTGTTTTGTAAATATTTTTTGAGAATTTTAGACTTTTATGAGTCAGTAAGAAATCACGTGAGGAAAGAACTCAGATTAACAATACGGAGAGGTACCTACCTAAGTATTGAGGAATACATCAGCAGAAAACCCAAATTGACAAAAAACATATAAGGGGTTTTATTAGCATTTCCTTCGTGGGTAATGTGTACTATAAGCTAATTATTTTAACAACAATAGTAATAGTTATTCCATGATATGAATGTTCCATCTATTTGGTAAAATGGATGTTTCCCTTTTCCACATTTATATGATTTCAAGGTATGGCTTAGTATTTTCACAATCATATTTTACAATGTGAGATGTCCAGTTTTCTTCTATTTTAGTAATTCTCCCAAAGATCTTCCAACACTCCCAAAATGTGGTCATTGTGAAAAAGGGATGCATTGTAACGAACTAACCAGTGAAGATGTAGCTAATTTCCAAAGTCGTTTTTATGAAAACTCTTCTAAAGTTAAGCAAGATATTTATATCTTGCGGCATTGCGCTGTGTCTGCACCTAAGAGGTAATTTTTTTAATTTTATATTATACACAGTTTGTAAATTCTATTTGATAGAAATTAAACTTGCACTTCGAAGTCTAATATATTAAAGGAGCATTCTGTACAAAACATTTATTTAATTAAATAATGTTGTTGAACATGTTCCAAGTAAAAATGATGTACTCAAAACTGAAGTTATTGATTCAAATATAAAAAAACAATATTAAATTTAACATGTGTATTACAAGGGAAATAGTTCATTTCTTACTGAGCGTAAAATGGATTAAATTTCTTAATTTCAGTGAGTTTTTTAGCTTCTCAATCCTTTCATCTTAGACTTCACACAAATTGAAGACCTACACTGTCTATTTCACCCTAATAATTATCACTATAATGTGTGCAGTTCTCATTGCACGTAATATAATCATGCAATTTAATTTTTTTTTATACAATTAGTTCAATGGCTAAGGAAACATTTTTCCAAATGTTGCCACACGTTTTCTCATACCCAAGATAATACAGAACCCGTGAATCTAGAATCGGGCTCTTCAACCACAAGAGGACATACAGAAATTTCGGAGAAAGATTATGACCTACTAATTAAACCAAGGTCTATTTACATTAACTCTATTCTAATTGGTGCATCACGGAATAGCACTCTAAAAATGTTGAAGAGCTCTAGTAGTCACAAGCGTTCACTGATAAAGTTGAATGATTAATATATATTTTGTAACCCCTAATATAAATTTTTATTCAAATATTTTTCTAAAGATGTCGATCTAGAGATGGAATCCAGCGGAAATCGATGGTGGTTCACTATTACGCATCAACAATAGCAGGAAATCTGGTAGCCATTTGCCGAACAACGTTCACAAGTTTACTGGGTATTAAAAGTGGCAGAGTTCAGGGTGTCGTTAACAGGTGCTCATGTTAAACTAAAATGGTTTTTATTATTTTGTTATTATTTAAAAAGTATTTTAATTATTGTAAGTGTGTACATACTTTTTAGATATATACAGTCAAAGAAAATTCCAACAGAAAACCGCGGAGGAGATAGGCATTCAAAAAAATTTCAAAGGAAATTACAATCAGTTTGTACCTTTTTGTCCGATCTTCCGGGAGCAAGCGGTAACTGTGGTCGATGTGGAGCTGCAAAAAAAATTCTTCCTGCTGAAGAAGATATGAGAAAACTATGGTACTCTTACAATATGGATACGCCTTACGATTTAAGGTTTGTTTAGTTGAATTTAAATGTATAATTATTTTTCAAATGCGAATTGGTGTTTATTATGCTTGATATATAATTTTTTTACTTAATATTGTATAGAAGTAGTTTGTTCTTGCCCCTATTTTTTTCCTCTGTGATTTTTAAATTATTAGCTTTATGCACTAGACAAACATCTGGGCTTTAATTAAAAATATATGAATAGTAAAAAATATATCAATTGTAAAGAAAAAAGTGCCAAAAATATATATTCATACCGTAAATTAGTGCTGCGAAAACAAACGTTTTCTGTCTATAGGAGTTAAATATTAGCTTGAACAGCTTATATGTATATTGGTGTTTACCTAATAAATAATCACAAGATACTATTTATTGAGCTGTGTTGAAAATCAAATCTTTAAAAATCATGTGTTTACCTTGAAAAAGAAGCCACACAAGAATGGTCATCATAATAGTAGTAACAGATATTAGATGGGTATTTTTTTTCATAATTATAAAATTCTTACAAGATCCAAATTAATTTTAGATCTCTTCATTTAATAAAATGAAAAATTCTGGAAGAAACCACTTCTGAAAGACTTAGTACTCATATCCATATTTTTAAAATTATTAATTATTGTAATAATTTTTTCAACTGTATTTTAATTTTAATTATATTAAATGAGTATTAAAATTTAAGAAATAAATATTTATACATAATTATTATTAAAAATTTGTTAAGTAAGTTAAGTCCTTTTAGCACCTCAATTGTAAGAAACCTTTGTATAATTTATATAAACTTTGTTTCAGAGTTGTTGAGTCATACTTTCGGACTATTTTTACAAAAAATTTCAATATATCCTTCGGTGTTTCCAAGGATAAGGATAAAGAGCACTGTTACAGGTACTTTTTTTAATCTTCTGTGAACTCGTAATAAGCACGCATATATTACATCTATTCATCTGCATTACCCAGGCTTAAAATCTGTTAATTTGTAAAATATAACAAATGTTTGCGAGTTACACTTGATTGTATGAAATACAGTGGAACTCTTTTAATATGGAACCATTGGGACAGAAATATGTTTTTATGTTAAAAGAATTTCATGTTGAAAGAAGTAAACAAAAACACTCAAATGTTTTTGAAGTTGAAATAAAAGTATTAATTCAATCTCCATTTATATCTGCATGTTTGAACCAAATAAGTAATGTCGTTTCTAAATCTTCATTCTCATCCATTTCCTATCGGTTTCCAACATATTGCACCCAAATATTACAGAAAGTTGGTTTCTATTGGATAATTGCTGTTAACATAGAGAATTATTAAAATAATTCATGTTTTCACGTTTTTTTACAATAATTTGTATATGAATAATAAATTTTGAGCTCTAACAGATATAAATAATAATAAATTTTTACAAAAAATATATAAATGAATAATAAATTTTTACAAAAATTTATTATTCATTTATATCTGACGTTATACAGTAGATTAGACTTTTTTGTAAACTATTTCTTGGATATAACTTTACACTCATTTAAAACTAGTAAACTGAATGTTATTTGCCATAATTAAGACAATACAAGCATTATAAGAAAGACCGCGACCATTAGATGCATTTTCCGCGTGCTACAAAATTATCTTAATATGGTCAATTATTGCATAAATTAAATATATTTTCTTATAATCTTGAAACCAAGATTACAGAGACAAATCTCGATTGAGACAAATTAACAAAATGTTAAAAATTAATAGTGTTATAAATCATTCAATTTGCAGGACATATCAATTTTCAACATTTTAAAAATTCTTTGTTTTAATGAAAACATATGTTTTTATATAATATATTCTATTTACTCACATGCTTTGAGGCTTCAGCTACTATTTAAAACTAAGTTTTATATCAAAAACACAATAATCATCTTTTAAATAATATATTTTCAGTCTTATAAAAGACGATAATTTAAATTTAAATAAATGCCGAAAATATATTTGTATATATAAACGTCTCTTTCTATTCAAACCTTCCGCTCTCGCATGATTTGCGAAATAAATAATGTCATTAATTATTTCTCTGATACTTATAAGTATTTAACTATTAGTCTCATCTTGAAAGCATATGTAATTCATGTAGAATTTCTCGAATTTTAAACTGAAAAAATGAGAGCTTACCCTTAAGCAAAAGAGTACTTTGTTTACTGGATTTTTCATTGTATAGTTTTGGGAGATAAATTTATAGATTTTTAATAAACACGAAATTCACCACTTTTCCTATTCACCGCTATATAGATTTACACCTCAATTACAAACATTTTACACTATGTTACGCCATTGATTTCTTAAAAAATCTATTATTTTCTCATATAACACATACATATTTAGTTGTGCGTGTGGCGAAAGTTGCATAACGAAACATGCGCAGGATTCTAAAATACCAAAACGACTCTAATTTATATTTGTTTGCCTGTGGTTTAACACTTTCTGATTGGCCAGAAACATAAACAAAAATGTACAACCGTAGACAAACGTTCCGTATAATCAATTATTGAAATTGATTCCAAGTCTCTCAGATATAAAAGATGCCAAAATTGAGGAAGTGTACAATCTTATATAATAAACATAAAGACTTGATTGTTGTGATACAGCCAACAGATGAGAATAGGGTCGATTTTCATGTTAACCAATTTTTCACGTTAAATGTTTTCAAGATTCATGCTTCACTGTACAAACTTGTGTTGAGTAAAGTATACGGCTAGTGGTCTTTTGATTGCTACATGAGTTCTTCACAATATTTTAATCACTGTTGTGACTGTGGACAAGAAGCTAATATATTACACATAATTAAACAATGGGCTCTAAAACTTATATGCCTAAATTTAATGTTTTGGAATTTCAGGTGCTCATTGAGAAAGAAAAATGGACAGACATCAATAAAACAAGAAGTTAAAGAAGATGATGATGATGATGACATGGAATTGAAGGTATGAATTCATTTTTCTCAATTTCAAATATCCTTAATGATACCTACAGATGAAATGTTGCTGTCTCTTTCTTCAAGAAATGATATAACATCAAATTTCGAATAAATTCTTCATTTGGTACATATTGGTCCATTATAAATACGGTTGTTAAATTTCAGATTCACTCTTGATATATATTGTCATCAGAATAACACAAAATATGTTGTGTAAGGGTGGAAATCAAAGTGCAACTAACCGTTGAAAACGGCAAATGAAAAAAATTATATTCTTTTTTGGTACACCTATTATTATTAATATCTATATTGCTTGAGCCACTGTAACCAATCTATTGCAAATGATAAAAAAGAATAAATGTAAATAATGAAAATGCTCTCTTTCTCAATTCAGACTCTGATCTAATGAATTGGGCATGGAACACATGAAATATTGAATGTTTAAATAAATAAATGAAAATAAAATATTTTTTCAGATTTTGGAAATGTCATTTCCCCCTGGAGAACATTTTCTGTTTGCTCCGATTCCGGCCACCAGAGAACCCATTGAGGAGAAGGAGTGGAGATCTGGAGATGAATTAGAGTACGAAAATGTTAAAGAGCAAACAAAAACTTTGTCAAAACCTCAGGAGGCAAAGGAAAATAACAGAACATTGACTAATTGCATTGAAAATCATCAAGAACATCAAAGAGAGCAGCAATTTTGCCAGGTATTTGTGATCCATCTCATCTGTTCAGATGTAATGTGGAAATGAATGCATTATCAAGCAACTCTTTGATAGTGAGTCTTTCCTCAGGTGATTCTGAAGTTATTTCCTAGAATGTGCGGCAGATTGTGTCCAGTGATTGTCACTGCCCTGTGCATCACCACATAGAGCGTACTGCGTATCTTCTAATAGTGTCATTTAATCATAAAACCAACATTGCTAACAAATGTATACTTGCTAATACAATTAAATACAGTGCTTGTGCTTGATAAAATAAAAGTAGCAATAAAAAACAATCGGAGATCTTTTATTTTTCAATTCAATCAATAGAAACAAATAACAAATCTGTTGTAAGCCCCGATTCCAAAATCACTATTACAATCAATTTAAGCATTTTAATATTGAGATGTTTTTTGTTTTCACTGTGTTCAATTTAATGTTTATTGTTTTTACCAGGCACAGGTAGCATTTTTAGTACAAAGACCAGCATAACATAGTAATGGAATTACTTATGTTAAAAAGTGTTATGAATCTTGTTGAAACAGTCGTTGAAACCATTTCTGTCATACTATTTTATTTGTGAATAATAAAATTAACTCGGTGCACTGATGAACATTTTTATTTTCAGGGTTCCATTCTTCAAAATTTACTGATTCGTCCAGCGCCTGAAATGGAGTTTCACAGTATCGATGGAAATCACACACAACATGTACCCTCTCATGATATGCACTTACATCAATTATCCGCACCTCAACATGGCAATGTTATGAATATACATCATCTGCATCAACAGAGTTTAGAGAATATTAATTTGCAAACACATAATCATTACATGTTGCAACCTTCGCATCACACTCTGATGCATCCGGCACATCCACAACATAACGTCATTCACTCGTATGGAAAGCATAACCTGAACCAAAATGAGTGTCATGATAGTGCTCAAACAAACTTGACATTCAACATAAACACTAACATAAACAAAGATGCCGGTACCATCCACTTGGGAAGCCATTACATAAATCTACAGCCTCCACCAAATTTAAGTAATCACCAAAATCTTCATCAAATTAACATATCCAATCCTGGTTGCATGAAACAAGAATATCATTTTATGAGGTAAATAATTGTGTTTTTTATTTAGAAATTATAATACTACCTAATAGAAATAAATAATCATTCAATTTGTGTTAATATTTATGGTTATCTCTAACCAATTCGCAATAATCTGTTGCATGCCAAAGTATTAGGGATGATTGATAAGTATCCGAAATGACAAATTTAAAACATGTTTAGATAAAAAAGTTGACATTGTCACCTGTCATCTTTCACTAGAATACAGCCATTTCATTTCAACATTTAGTTTTTAGAAGACATTAGAGAAAACAGAAGTTCGTGCTGTTATTAAGTTTTATGTTTTGAAAGGGAAGACCGCTTCTCAGATTAAAGCCAAGCTGGATGCTACTTTGGGGGACTCTTTTCCTTCGTTGAGCACTCCACAAGTGAGTAACCGATTTTGAATGGGGACGTCTGGCTTATGAAGACGTTCACCTCAGTGAACGGTCAAAAACGGTGACTCCGGAAATGATTAGGAAAATCCATAAAATTGTATTGGACGATCGTTGTTTAAATTATCAAGTTATCAAGTAGTTGTGAATCAGGTTATACAAATCATTTGATTCAGTGAGTCAGCAGCTCCTCCTGCGCGTTTTGTGTGTTATGACAGTAGATAATGTCGCTCCAATTGAATCTCTGAATGACATCGTAGATATTTATTATGTATTTAATATTTAAAAAATTGTTGACGGCTTTGTGGTAAATAAATATTTTTCGAATACTCAGTTCTCTTTAACACTTACTGCCTGGTGGGTCAAAACAAAACACGTCCGGTGGTGGTGGGTTGTTTTAGATCCACCTCAAGTTTTCGGTTTTTCAACCGTTTTGTGAGTGATTTTTTATAAATATTTAATTTTAAATATAATTTAATGATGTGCCGTAATGTTTCTGCTAAAAAATTAAAGTTTAAAATTAAAAAATATTTCAAATAATGTATGTATTTTTATGCATCAACAGATGCTTTACGAAGCCAAAATACAAATATCCACTGATAAATAAAAACAATAATATTGAAAACCCAAGGGTAGATCATAAACTTACACGTGGGCGCAACACCCCTCAAATAGATACATTACTGGTGTTGTCTACAGTCCGTCAGACGAAAATAAGTCAAAACAAATAACAATATAAATCTGTACAATAATTGGACTAGCTAACAATAAATGGACGCATACCTGGTATTCTTTGTCTACCCGCCGCTATGCTCTATGCTCAAAATGTTGACAATATATGTTTCGGCGTAAGCGCTGAGATTTAATCCCGCAAAAGCGACTGTCTTAGATCAGTTTTTGAGCGTTTTTTCACATTTTTATCAATAACTCATTTGAATCTCGTCAGATAACATTTATTTGTATCTCAAATTCTTAGGAAATATTAAATGTTATATTATATTAGCTTGAAGGAATTATATTAGCTTATTAATTAGCTTTATTAATTAGAATTATATTAGCTTGAAATATTAATATTAGCTTGAAGGAAAACAGCATTAAACAAATATTTGTAGCGTAATTCATGTTTTTACAAACACCCTGATCAGATCTGACCTACCACCGCAGAGGAGGAAGTTAAGCAAAGTTTTTGTATTAACTCGATAGAACACCATTTTAAGTATTATTATAGTTCATTTACAAAATGTAAAACCTATATCTAAAAAAAGGACAAATTAACATAATTTTAATATATACCTATCGAACATGGATAATTACATAAAATTCAAATGCCATCAAAAATTTACTGCAATCTTTTTCAAAATTTGCTTTTTCTTTAGCGTTCCGGAAATTAGACAACGGAGATCAAATATCAGAAATTGATTGCTGCAAATGAAGTTATGTTTTTTTTTTTAAAATGCGTGTAAGAAATCAAAATATTATCCTAGTAAAATAAAACATAAGTTTGAATATTCAAACAAACATTTATTTTGTTTGTTTACTTTCATTTATCTAATATTAAAAAAAACTCCGTAGAAGTCGATAAATAGTGCAAACCTTTTTATTAATTATGTAGTGCGTCTCATGTTTACTGTTAAATAAACTCTCTAAGAGAGAGTTTATAAAACAGGCGTCCATATACGCTGGTGCTGGCATACACACATGCTAAAATTAAATGGTTGGAGCAAAATGTATGAATCACTAATACAGATGTAGAGACTACACATCCACATTCGCCGATGTTCGTACGCACACACCCTGAAAGGACTCGGGTTCGGAATCGGACTCAGAACCGAGGAGCCGAAAGAATCAAAAGAATCAATTCTTTCGGGACAACGGAGGCGATTCTTTACGTTCTTTAAAAAGAGTTCAAAAAGAACGACTCATTCATACTCAAACACTTCTACTAATAACTGTGTTTGTGCTGTTAAAATGTTTTTTTTGAAAGATTGATTTTTTGTATTATTCCACGTATTGTATCATGATTGTGTTTCTAATAACTGTGTTTGTTGTATTAATAATCTTAATTTTCCTTGAATGACATTATTGTTAACTTATTTTATTATTTCATGTGAAATTTTTCAAGTGATCCCGAGACACCAGCGGAAGTATACGCTCGTTTGATGTGGTGGTAAAATTTGTATTGCAGAAGTGTCAAAAAATGAGACAAGAAAAAATAGATGATTTTTTCAAACCAAAACATGCCTGATAATTAAAAATGTTTAAATTTATTCTTAAGAGAAATAGATCTAATATTCACCCTAAATAGTTACAGTAGTACATATAATGAATTACATCAGGATTTTGTGTTAGTATAATAAATACTGCTTTTTCGAGATGATTTCACGAAATATACCAAAATATGTATGCTTTTTGCGAAATTAGTGGCTTTTTTTGCATCGTGAAAGTTGTATAATAAAAAAAATTTTTGGTCCCTTGAATTTCTTATTAACGAGGTTCCGCATAATAAGAATTCAATTTTTTTGGTTCCTTGAATTTTGAATTAATGCGGTTCTACTGTATTTCTTTGAAAAGTGCCATTATTTATATTTAAATATAAAGTAAAAGCACTCACATTAATGGGGAGTATAATTTATCATTTACCATGGCTGCACTCTTTCGGCAAAGTTTTCCCCTTTATGAAATTGCACGATTTTGATGGACAATTTTGGTCAGAAAATGAAAAATGACGTGCCTCGGAAACTTTGCATTCAATAACTGTTATGAGTCTCCCACTATGTAACAGATTGTGCTGTCTTGCTAAAACCACATGTCTTCTTAATTGATACCGTCAAATTTATCCCATAAAAAGTTTGCTATCATGTTAGGATAACGTATACCATTGACAGTTAACACGGTTCCAGCTTCATTTTCAAAATACGGAGATGTTTGAACTGTCGGAAAATATAATTACATATTTTCAAAGAACCAGCCACAGGTGTTTCTACATCCGAAACTGAACCATTACCAGAAATTTTGGATTAAATTCACAACTGCAATATGATACAATTGTGTATGCCGAAATGTTCACGCAGTTTCAGAGTGTTGTAATATTTTTCCTATTTTTGTAATGAGTTTTCACAATAATTATACGTTGTGCATTTGTGCAAAAATCTATAACTAAAATATCAAGCTTCACAATAACACTTAACACAGAAATATTGCTAATTAAGACTCTGTAGGTTCATCTCCTTTACTATCGCTCTAATTCAAAAAAATGTATTTATTTTTAATGATTTTTGTTATTTAACTTACAATTGCATACTGCTAAAAGTTTGATGCCCTCATATTTTAAGCAGGTGCTTTTCATTTTGTTTAAAACATTTAATTTTCAGTTTATCCAATCAGCATTCGCAGCATCATCCCAATAACCAGCAGAACATCCAGGAAATACAAAAACCAACAACTTTACATAGTGAAGAATCTGTAAAGGCAACAACGGTTAATAAAAAAACTTTATACAAATGTTTACCATGTAAACTCACTTTTACTTCACAGAGCATTTATTATGTACACAAAAAACGTCATATTGAAAGCAAGTAAGTTAATGACTTCCTGAATTTAGATCTTATTTTCTTTCCTATAATTATTTTTGATTCATGATTACTTTATGGCTCCATAAATGTATTGATAAAATGAAGAGCTGAATCTGGGAATAATCATAGTGTTTTTATTTTCTTTGTTTTATTAATATACTAAACTGTAAAAATATTTACACATATACCATATAAATCCGACTTGCGCAGGAAGCTGGTGTATTGGCATAGTTAATGCCAAAAACACAACTATACAAAATAGTATTTTTTAATCTTTCTGTACTTAATTCAGAAATTACAAAATAAATAATAATGTCTACGAACATATTTGGAGTTTTTAAAAATAATACAAACGATTGCTTTGAAAATTACGAGAACGGAAAATAGAACGCTTTTCTCATGTCTTAAGGAGACTTACATCATGAAATATTTATGGTACATAATTTTTATTAAAATTTCTAAAGCTCTTTCTTATCCTTATTATTCTTTTTATATCCATAATGTATCAATTTATCTTATTATTCTTTTTATATCCATAATGTTGAAAAATACCATATTATATTATGTGTATGACTTAACTGGATGACAAGTGTCACGTAGTGCTAACAAAATACATAAACAATTGATCTTGTCAATACAGAGCCGCATACAGTTGGCGGATTGCTAATTTCTATATTGTGCTGATGATGATGGTTCCTTTTGTGTGTGAGATTGTGTCAGAATAATATCCAGTTTGTGGTAACAAAAGTATTTATTCCAAGTGCTTCCATAGAGGACAATATTTGATGTTAACAGTTTCACGGTTCGGAGCTAAGATGGCGCGCCAACCGCAGCGTGACACATTTATCTTCACACACTATCCATCGTACCAACCTCGATCGCATCTACGCATTCGTCCCATATCACAGTTTTATATATATGATTATGTTTTAGAGTACTGAAGTGTGAGCACTGTGGAAGAAATTTTGTACGTACGGATGCTTTCAAACAACATGTATTGACGCATTTTGATGTTAAACCATATCGATGTGAGGAATGTGGAATGTCTTTTGCTCACCGAATCAACCTAGACATTCATTCTTCAAGACACGATCAAATATCAGGAATGGAAAATTGTCAAAATCAATTCAAGTGTACAGTTTGTTTAAAAATGTTCTCATCCAAAGATGATCTGGAAACTCATTCTGGTAATGAATGATTTGTAATGTTTATTTAATTTAGTAATGATAATCTTTACTTTTATAATATCTAGGAGATATGTAAACCTGAAGTTTAGTTCATTAAATTAATTTTATGGGAAAAATGCAAAAACAAAAATACTATATGTATATAAATATTATATGGTGCCAAATAAATATGTACTGATACTAGAATATGTAAAAGTTTTGATGTCATTGCTTTAATTTTCAATGTATGCAATGAGCATTTTCTCTTTCAGTTTTTCTTGCACTTTCTTCTATGAAATATAACATTTTTTATTTATTTTGAGCTATCAAGGACCTAAATGTATACATGTATAGATAAAGGAGATTTATATATTTATTTTATTATTTGGATTTTTTTTTTTAATGGTTTTGGCTTTTGATGAATTTAAAACATTTATTCCGAGTGAACCACAGGTTAAGTAAAAATAATATCACCTTCGTTATTTATGGTATGAATTAATTAACAATGAATGATTAATGAATTATATAAATGAGAAGAATGTATCTCTAACACAATATTAAATACATAATGATGTGATAATAAATATTAATACAGTAAAACCGCGATATAACGAAATCCAAGGGACCAAAAAATAAAAATTCGTAATAACGAATTCCCACATATAACGAAAAAAATAAAAAACCTATATGTTACGCGCCGTCGCAAAAAAATGTTGCGCGGCTTCAAAAAAGATCGCAAATTCTGCAAACAAAGAAGGGAAAAGGCCATAGGGAACTGAATACCTACTTATTTTTAGTAGTTTTGTTATTAAAACAGATAAGCAAATGGATAATCAAAGAAATTAAATTAAGAACAGAATCTATTCAACACCAATTGGAAGATATTTTTGTAAATTCCAGAATATTGCAAACACAAAACAATATTTTAATTGTGTTTAAATGTAGAGCCGCTTCAAACATAGTTTTGGGCATGAAACATACAAAATAATTCAAAAATAACAATTTTACAGTTGAATCGCGGCATTTTTATAAAATGAGTCGTATATAATTACGAAAGTACTTACCGGTAACGGCGGCAACCACTTCAAAATATATTTATAATCGTTAAAATTGTTCACTTAAAAATTATCGTTAACATTGTACACTTAAAATACACGAAAACAATAGTTAATAGAAATACAAAATACCGTACAAAAATAGTTCATAAAATATTTTAACGAATTATTTATATTATTGACGAGTTCACACGAAAACAATTGTCAAACGAAAATGAATTTATGTAAATATTCAGTTCGGTCATGCAATAATCGCGTTAAAAGCTGAACAAACTTAACTCTACAGACGTTACACTGACTGAGACTGACATTTCCAATAAGTACATACTGCAACTTTCGGGGGGTTCCTGTTAATTTTTGTATTTTACAGCTGTTTGGGTCTGGGTTGAAATCATATTAGAGGCGTATGTCTTATCTATGGGCGTATGCGTTCGTAAAACGTGTCAGAGAACGCCGCAAGAATTATGTCAAATGGTTTTATGGGCCTACTATGAACCCAAGAAGAAGTTTGAATTGTTTTACTACCTTGTCGACCGACCGCCGCGCACCGCCGAAAAGGCCATAAAACCGTTCGCATACGGCAGATGCATCGGCGCGGCTTTGTAAGTGCGAAATAATATTTTCATCTTTTAACATTTTTTTATTTCGTTATAAATTTACGTAAATGTATTGGCATTTTTTCGTACGGGACAAAAATGATTTTGTTATACATATTAACGGGATTTCGTTATATAAATGCATTTTTGTATGAAAAATTGGTTTTAGGGACTAAATTTCGATTTTTTTTCGATATACGTCATTTTTCGCTATATCAGGTTTCGTTATATCGCGATTCTACTGAATTTTGAACAAGTGAAATAGTTATTAAGATATCTTTAGGTTGGTTCGCCAAGTTTTGATAGCCTGAGAATAATATTAAAAAGTACGCATTAGTAAAAAAATTTACACATCATGTTTTCAGTTTGGACTAACAAAATTGTACTTGACAAAATAATATGAAAGCTGGTCTTGTCAAGAAATAAAGTACTAATGAAATGAAACGTTTACTGGTTTTAAGTTTTTTAATTTTTTTCGATTTCCTTGTCAAAACCTTAATTCTAGATATAAATTAGAAAAATTTATTATGTACAATAATTTGACAGTGTATTTCCATTTTTTGTATTATGATAAAATATTTCATATATATTCTAGATAATAATTAATTAATAATTATTTCCATGCTATTATGACATTTATTTCATTGTAGATTGGCATAATAGCACAGCACAATTAAAAGAAACACATAATAGTAATTGTAACAATTGTGAAATTTGTCAAGGGAAATTTGTGTCCAGACAGTCCCATACTTTCCACATGAAGTCTCATGAAAATAAAATGAACTCTCACTGTAATGTAAGTGGTGCACTATTTAAATGTTTAATATGTACATACTGATTGGCTATGGTGCATTTTACTATGTTTTAATTTGTGCTAATTCTAGAGACACGGTGCAACTTCACCAGCAGAAGAATTGTTATCACATCCACCAGATAAACATGGTGAAGATAGATCTCATCAGTGTGAGATTTGTGGGTTGGGTTTCAGTTCATCACAGAAGATGGAGAGGCACATGCGAACTCACGAAACTGACGGGCATAAACGATATGAATGCAAAATTTGCGGTAAGTATATGGTAGATTTAGGGCTTAAGCTCCAAATATCATTGGTCATGCTCTCACAGAAAAGCTTTCTTCCATAGAACTACTCTATTTATGAATCTACCTCAGGTCAGAAATATAATTAAAAATTACTTGGTCTTGATGAAAATTTCAATTAAAATATATTTTTTTTAATGAAACAATTTTTAAAGAGAACACATTTTTTGTGAAGTTGCATTTTCAGAACATAGTTCTGTGGTATTTTAATACAAATTAATTAATCAACTAGAAAGATATACAGAAAAAGTCTATCAAAAAATATTTAATTACCGGGATTCGTACCTGGACTTCTTCCTACCTGGGGAAGTTTTGGTCCCATGAGTTATAAATTAATAGTTTTACTGTAAATATTTTTTCGATATACTATATATTTTTTTGTGTATATGTATCTTTCTAGTTGTTTCATTAATTTGTATTAGAACATAATTGTATGCAGAATTTAAGTCCTAGTTTGTTTCGATCATTTAAATATTTATATTATTTGTGTTATTGTGTTGCAGGCGCAAGTTTCCAATCTCCAGTTTACTTGAGACGACACACATTTACTCATTCTAATGGTCGACCATTTAAGTGTACCATATGTCCTCGAGCTTTCACTAGACAGTTTTGTCTCGATAGACACCTTCTTCTACACTCATCATCCAATGAATTTAAAAGTGCAATAAGTGAAAATCCTGATGTCATTAATTTAGACATACACCTAAAAAATCACAAAGAAAATGAACTTGAAGTTAAATAGAATCTCGTCAGTTTTCCTAACTCAATAAAAAAGCACAGTGAAGATACTGTACTTGAAAACATTATTGATTGTTGTGTGGAAAAGAATTATTTTTTATGTCTGTCCGATCTAGACACCCTTGTCATCCGCCTGGGCGTAAGGATTGTGAAGGAGAAAAAAATCTTTTAACTGCCAAATTGAAGAGGTCTGCATTAATAAAAAAATAAAAAATTCCAAAAAGACATCTGTAATTAATCCATTAGAATAAAAATGAATCTGAAAAGTTATTAATTTTCAGGAATTGAATGTCAACTGTGCATAGATACCGAGCATATGTACAATGCGTAATATGAGAGTCAATGACAAAGGTTCTCCTCACATAAATGTGATAAATAAATTCAAATGTTGAAGATTATCTCTTTTGTATGTCATGCTTTTCATATACTTAAGACTTCAGAAATGTCTACAATACTCTATAACTGGGCACACTTGTGATTTTTACAGTTAAGCTTCAATATATCCATGTGCTCGAGCTGGTCCTTCGTGGGATACTCGTAATATTATTTGCTATAATAATAATAATATTGGATAATTTGTATAGCGCCATTTTTGTAAAAACTTTCACCTCAAGGGCGCTTATGTATTACTATGTATGATTACTAAAACAAAATAAAAAATACAGTATGTACATTCCAAATTTTGTTTCAATTACATTAATATTCGTTATTTTGCTACATCAAGTGCTGCAAACTACAGCATGATATAGTAAAGCTGAAAACATTCGATCTATAAATTTTTTAACTAAGGTAAATTAATTTTAAAAGGTGTTATGTTTAAATTATTAGAGTAAAATCACTATTATTAATGAAGTCTTTTGGCTAATTATATAAGCAAAAGTTTTTGTTTTATAACAAAAGTACTTGCATATGAATATAATAATGGTAATACGCTAATCAGAACATAATATGTATAAAGCAGAAGGAATTGTTCCATTTTCAGTTTTGTATTATGAGATTAAAGTAGTTAATATTATGATATTCTGTTAAGATGTTCTCATCAAATTAGAATCTCAATACCAATGCAGTAGAAAATACAAAAAACGCATTGAATGATTTTCTGCATATGTAGGATGTGTCAGATATGTAGAGTTACAAAAGAGGCAAGTAATTATTGGCCACTAGTAGAGGTATAGGTAAAAATCTACGCATATTGCAAACTAAACATGGTCACAATTTACACATTGATTTTACATTATTGTTTATAAATGGCAGCTTAAGAATAATTTAGGATAGTATTTTGAATTAATAGTTTAGAATTCACCATTTAGATTGGAACAGAATAATTAGTCCATAAGTAGATTTAAGTTAGCTGTGAAGCTTTTATTATGTTAAGCGGTTACACCGCCCTGGGAGCCTGAAATTTCGGTAGAAATTGGGTGATTTTTTACAAGGTGGTAATTTTCTATTTTTTTATTGGAACTTATTAATGTACATATTACGCTATTATTTTATTTTTAAAATTCGGGAAAAAAATGGCTTGGTTATGTCCATTCCTGAGGAGCTCTACCGCCGTTACG
Organism: Eubasilissa regina; assembly: GCA_022840565.1. NCBI lineage: Eukaryota > Metazoa > Arthropoda > Insecta > Trichoptera > Phryganeidae > Eubasilissa > Eubasilissa regina. Next base: position 36,719,704 of record JAINEB010000003.1, on the reverse strand, counting down.
CGCCTGACTAGTCTGCAACTTTTCTCGGTGCACATTTGTTTAAAACAAAAAATAAGGTCATATACTTATTAAGAAATGAAATATCTACAATGTAGCATATTGAATTTGAAAAAAAAATTTTTTTTAGGCAAAGCCTATGGCTATCAGAAAGTGGCCAAGGAACATCGCCAGTCTTGGAAGGGACGGACTATTTAGCAGGCAAAAAAACGCCGTCGCCGCGAGCGTTTAAAATGAAATGAAATGAAATGAAAGTTCTCTGTAAAAGCAGTCCATCGAGATTATTCACGAGAGACAGTTCGTAAGAGGTCCTGTGTAATGACGATCTGCAGAGATTCACCGTACAACGATCGGAAGAGAAAATCAGTGAAGATAGCTCGCCGACACAGTCAGTGAGTGCTCTGCTCCACCAACACCACAACGGAAGTGAAAGTCCAGAAAATGTCGGAAGTCAAGTGGGACCAAGTGCACCTAAGTCACTGAACAGACCAAACGAAACAAAGCATGAAATTCAAAATAAGCTGAGATGGTAGTATCCCAGCTGTCGAGCTGATCGAGAAAAGATGTGACAGCGGACAGATGAAGGCAGCCAGCACCATCCACAAAGGGCGGACCCACCTCTTACCCAGGACCGATGTAATAACCTCAAGGCTCCTATCTCGGTCCTGCCTGGTTGGCAATATTTTAATGCTACTATAGCGACTGGTCGATAACGCCTCGCACAGAATGATACCGCGCAGTTGCAAAAACAAAAACTTGCTTTCATTCTCCCTGGCTGAATCACTTAAATAATAAAGAAAATACAAATGAGTAAACAGAGATCCGTCAGTAGAAACCAGGTTGATACCTGCAGGACGGAGTGGCGAGAAGACCGAACATCGCTCTTCATCCGATCGGGGACCGGAAACGACGACCAGCACGTATAATATAAAGTAGAATTAAGTTAGATAAAAAAATAATAATTGATTCGTTTCCCTCTCATAACCATAAGGTCATAAAAATATGTTACCTGGAAGTAAATCGCGGAGTGAATTATTTACCAAAGTGCGGGGTGTTACTTTAATAAACTGATTTAGAGCTTCCTCTTTTTATAACACCTTTAACTAGTTTCACACGTATAACGCTCGTGCTCGGTCCGGCTTTTCTTATCTAGGCACCTTAGTTAGATCCTCGATGCTATCCGCGGTCATAGATATACTATCCAATTCATATCTAGCCGCTCATTATAGAATGCAGAATATAGATAAAATATATACTATGCATAGATAAAATATTTACTCTACTAGTATATTTCTTATCTGTGATTTCGTCGGTCAGCCGGTTTGGCGGCTGTCAGAATTTATAACTATATTTTGATTTTCGTATCGGTTTTTCGTTTAAATAATTTTGCAAAATGGACACAAACGATAATAAACTAACTCAAGATGTTGTTTCAAATTACGAGTGGCTCGTGAGTTATGTGATGATAATTAACACATTTGATTTACGTAATTCATATTAACCTCGAAAATGAAATATTTTGTAGTGATTTGAAAACATATTCTAGTTTCATTTTTAAAATTGTCTAATTTTAAAGTACATACTTTGAATATTACAAAAATTTCACGTTTATTTCTTAGAAATATGCTTGTATGTTAATGAAAATGTATCATCTTAAGTTTTCAGTTTATTTTAACATTTCTACCATTATGATATTTTAATTTAAGATTCGACCTTGCGAATTGTACAAAGAAGAATATAAAGACTGCAGAAGTTTTAAAGCCAGATTCAATCAATACTTTATATACGGGGAGCTTCAGGATTGCACTCCGTGGAAGAAAGATCACGAAAATTGCATCAGATTGATGGAAAATAATGATGAAAAATCTAAGGTATTTCAATTTAATAATAACTACTTATAAAGTTTTACAATTAAACAGCTAATATCTTTTTTAGAGATTTCGGTGTTTCTTTACAAATAACACTCTTGGCAACGGTTGTTTCTTTCTAAGTACAGTTTTCTGGATTAATCTGCCATCTATATCTGGTCGTTTAAGATTGTTGCAGCAGTTTGTGACCTCCAGTGAAGTTAATGAAATACTCTTGTGATTGTTTTTGAAGAGAATTTATTATCAACTGGTTTGAAAAATACTTCCGATAAGATAATATCGACAAGTTCGCATTGGTCTAGTGAATTATTATAAAGTATATGTCTAACATCCTGCTGACTGTTGCTAACAATCAGACATAAGAATCAGAATCAGAAGACAAGGGTGGTTCACCGATCTCAGCTTCTTTCAACTGGCGACAATGATAATGATAATGAGGTCGAAAGAAATGAAACACAAAAGATGTTTAATATCGGTTCACTGCGATGACACGACACAATCGAGAATGGCGCCCCGTCTGTAGAATGCTCTGTTTTTATTCAGATACGTAACAATACCTGTAGTCACATTTGCAAGTACAGTGAAACCTGTTAGATTGAACACCTTCTCTGAATGAACACCTCTCTACATTATATATATTGAATGCACACAGAGCTATTTTCTCACTAATTCACCTTTTCTGAATGAACACCTCTTTACTTTGAACATTGAACATTGAGAATAGTATTTATCTCTTAATTACACACTGTTAGAATGAACATTAAATAATTTTAGACAAGATAAATATTATAAGAAATTGTCCCCCTTTACCTTTAGCTTCTGATAAACACCATTATCACAAAAAATCCAGCTAGTGATAAACTGCCTACTTTGTTCTATACTGTAATCTCCTCCGTTTTCAGCGTTCCTGGTACCGTTAGATTGCTCGTCACATTTCCTGTTTGCCTATATGTAGAACGCTAACATTGGATGTGTTTAGACTAGCTTTCGACACTGAATTCATTTTTGATATTTTGAAAAACATGTCATCAACATCTAAGAAAAGAAAGTACAATGAAGTGATTTTAGCAGACAAAATCACAGCTATAAAGGATTTAAACAATGGAATGTCTGTCAGGGATTGTGCCAAAAAAATTTCTGTTTCTGTTGGCACTATTGTGAACTGGAAAAAGCAAGAAAACATTACAACAGCAGCTTTTGAAAACCAAGATCTTTCAAAAAAATGACCATCAAGAGTTGCTGGTGAATCAAAATTACTTGACCAAAGAGTTTTTGACTGGTTTGCTGCTGCACATGCTCGCCATATACCTGTGTCTGGGCCAACAATACAAGGCAAAGCATTACTTGTGAACATTTAAATTAATAAAAAAATTAATTTTTTTTAAAGAATTTTTTATTTACCTGTTAAATTAAACACCTCCTTACATTGAACATTTTTTTCAGTACACTAGTGGTGTTCAATCTAACAGGTTTCACTGTACCTACTCAGCGACAGGCCATCGCTGTGACGTTTTACTAAGACGTCTTTGTTTTGACTGAGACTGTTATACATTTTATTGAATGTTTTGTACATTTTTGGCATATATTGCTGGTTTATGTAACTCTACAAAAAAATGATGTCCTTAAATTAACAAATTATGCTCATGAGTAAAATATGTAAGAGACAAATATACATTCTCCTTAATTGATGTAAGATGCATCATTGTAATAAATCTATTGAGTAGTATATTTTAGATATTGGTAGTATTTACTGCAAACAATGTAAAAATGACATTATTTTATAAGAATGTAAGGAACATTTTCTTATGATAGAAAAATCTGAGAAAGTTAAAAAAATAATAATTTCAACTGTATTGAAAAATTGGAGGTTTGTAGTTTAATTACATATATAAAAGTATATGATTTTTTTTGCAGGTATGTCTGATAGAAAGTGAATATGCAAGAAGAAGAGCGAGACTCCAAGCCCACCGTAATAACAATATTTGGAATAAAAGGTCAGAGCCGCCTAGTGATTGGAATAAACCATTACCTGAATGGATCGTCGAAAGAGACAAAAATTCATATTTGGATATTAAAGCTAGAGAATTGCGAGGAGAAGATATAAGTGGTTCTGACGCTGCTATAAAAACCAGTTGTAATATATTATAATAAAGAGAAAAAAGGTTTTCACTGTGTTTTAGTTTATTATTGTTATTTGATAAAGTAACTTTTGTTTCTCAATATCTTATATTCAATCTTTTAAAAATATTGCCTGACAATTTTTAACAAATAATGACAGATTTGAATGGTATAAAACAATAAGCAATGTATCCGTAATGGCAATATGTACTGAGATAATTGCTGTACATATTCGATATGAGTATTTTTTCATTCTATTTCACCATTGTCAAAGTTCATGAAAAATGTGATTTCTTGACTAGATCTAGGCATTTTTTAGAAATAAAGTCGCGGTTTGTGTATTGATATCGCTAAACTGTTTCCCGTCTGCAGTGCTCTTTTGTATCTCGTGAGATGTAAAACGTAATGAATTGCGCCCAAGAAACTTGACACATGACTGTTGAGGATTAAATCAAAGTGAGATAAATCACTTGGAAAGATACACATAAAACATCTCTCTATTGAAAAAATGACTATATTGATGAAAATCTACCAATATTATTTCTGTGTACAGTGAAAGTCGGTTATAACGCAGATTTGCAGGGGGCGTATCTGACTCACTTTATACGATAACCAGCGTAAACGAATTGTCCAAATTTATGATTTTTTTAAATGAAAAACAACGCATTTTAAAATTTTCTTTATTATTTTTATACATTTTTATAAAATATAAATAAAAATCAATTCAATGAATGTGTCATATTAAGCACTTAAATTGGGAATAATCTCTGTTAACTATTACATACATTTACAAACGAAAATATAACGATTCTTAAAAATTTTAACACTTTTTATCTTTTAATCACTTTTGAAAAAAATCAGTAATATTTTGCTGTTTTTTTCTAAAGGATCTTTTTTGAGAATAGAATTTTTCAGAGAAACTAACTGCATGGTTTTTATTGGGACAAAACCTTGTGCTTTTAGCCATCCAATCGAAGTCTCTAATCCTTGCACTGCTTCTTGGTATGTTAGAACATCAACTGATTTCTCATATTCCACGTCTTTGTCGATATCCTCTAAATTCACTTTGTTTACATTTTCAACTATATCCTCGTCTGTTAGGACGTGACAGATTATTTCATCTTTGTTATTAAAGTTACATTCTTTATTTTTTTTAAGATCTATTTTAATTTATCTTATCGTGCTTGTATGTGTTTTCTTCGCTGGGCACCTTAAAACAAAAATGGCCAAAAAAAACCTGCAGTATATCCGAATGCGTGTTATAACTGGCTTCTACTATATCTTAAAGATAATCAACATCCGTTGAAAGGATAGGGCACAAGAAGATCTTTAAGAGTGATCTATTTTTTAATTATTGCAAAACTATGTTCTGAAAAATCAAAAATTCACAAATTAAATGTAATATTAAAAATAGATAAGGGTTAAGTGAGATGGTTCCTTATGGTTTGACAACATTTATTTGGTTCTAATATGTGGCTGTTAAACATCTCCAAATATATATAGTAATTACGATAGGTGGCCCCTTGGTCTCCCTGCCATCCAATCAGACACCCATATAACCTGACTCAAAAACTAGTTGTTCCTTATGCATTCAAAAAATGCAATGGTCCGAACAAATACCACTAATGGCGTGATTAAGAAAATAATTAATAAACATTATCACACAGATATAATGCCAGTTGTTATTTTCAAAGTTGAACAAGTTTTTTACTATTATTAATTAAAATAAATTGTGTTAACTATATACATAATTGTAAGATTTTCCTGGAATAAAGCAATTCTCTTATATTATTTTTTTATTATATTTCTTATGTTTACGTACCTAACCTTAGGAATAGAATGTGTGAAGATTGCCTATGTTGGTGCAGATGCCTTAGCCGAGTTGCGTAATTATTTCACGCGAAAAAGTACAAAAAATTATAAAGGTAGCATTTATTTTCATCAACGAGAACCAGTATTAAATTTAATGAGTACTAGCTTCACTTTTTTATTATGGCTGGTTTCGCTTTTGCGCTATCTGTATGTAAATAATGAACATAAATGCACAGTAACTTTTTATGAGATTTCCCTCTTATCGAGACAAAATCCTCGATATCTATGGCAATGAAGCATTATTACACTATGGTATAGAAAATTAAGATTGTTTCCTTGGCAGCATTGGTTGTCAAACGTGATCGCTAAATTTGTATGTTGTCCTGCGTGCTTGTGCAATGTTCATTATTTAACACGCTTCATAGTGATTCCGAGAGGAGTGGTGTTCAGTGTTTGTTGATAGTATTTTATGTAATTATTGTTTTCTGTAGTAATTTGACGTTTCTCCACGAATTTGTGTAATAAAGTAATTCTTTAAAGCTTGACGAAGTAACTCGTATAAGTTGTTGTATTTATGAAATTTCACATTAAAAGTATAATTATAGTGAGTGAATTGTAGACAAATCAATATAATTAAAATTGTTTTGTTGTGGCATTGTTTTTGATTAGTTGTTTTTAATTCGGTATGCGAGTGTAAAAAAAATATAAGATATTTTGCCGTGTAAATGTTTGTTTTTCAAATATGGTCAACTAAGTAAGCGGTTTGTTTTTATTGTTGTTATTTTTTCTGTTTTCTGCAACACCGATTAAAATACAACGAAAACTGTACAAATTGTAATAAAAAATCTCAAATACTAACCAATTTTATACACTCTCATTCTAGAAACATTAAATATAACCCCAGTGAACTCCTAAATTGATAAAATTATACGATTAAAACACATGTTACGAAATTATTCCGAGGTATATTTCATACTTGTTCGACTGTTTTCATTTAGTTTTTGTGATAACGTAGTGTAACCGCGATCGCACAGATAAACAATCCTCGCCTCTATCGCGATTACTCAGGGCTTGGTGGTAATTGACTTCAAGAAAGTGAGTTTGACATCAGTGAAGACAATTCTCAAGAGTTAGACATGGCTAGTAAACAGGCCTCGAATGCTAATCTCGCCTGCGGAGATTTAAAGAAATCTGATTCCCTCGATAAGGAAGATTACCTGGCGGAATACAGAAAGTTCTTTGAAAAGTTTGCTGATGTAACGGGCTCAGGAGATCAGTTACCTGTGAAAGTGATCGGTTGTTTATCTGTGACAGAATTTGAGATCCCTGGAGAGATTCTTAGTTACACACTTCAGTACCTCGATGCCATGTAAGTATCTGTTACAGTGAAATGGAATTTTAAGGAACTGGAATACTGGACAAAATATGAACATATCAAATTCTTATGAAGGAGCTAATACTTATTTATCCCTGTTAAATTATAAAATTACTTTGAAATTCTTAATCCAGGCTGCAAACTGCATTTATACAAGTCAATTTTATTCCTAGTCTAAAGGTTCTCACGTATATTTGTAGTTAAACTATCTAAAATAAACTAAGTTGTATCACTGCACTGCACAAACGTATTATTTTAACATTCTTGTTTAAATTTTCTTGATTGTTTTGCCAAGTTTGGCTGCTACAGGCTGACACAACAGCCCAATTAATGATATTAAGAGTCATATTTTTATTTATTATCTTTGTTTTATTAACCACTTAATTGAGTTTAAATACATCTAAAACAAAGATAATAAATAAAAATATGTATTTTAACCACAAAGTGAATATTGCTAATTTTAAAAGTGTTTTTAAGTGCTATGAAATGCTTCTGAACATCTAAGAAAATATAATTATTTATTCCTCTAAAACATACTCAGAGAACAGTTAATATAAAAAGTAGCCATTTTGAAGTTAGTTTGCTGAAAATAATTGATACTTGTTTGCCACATTAATGGGATAATTGGATAATTTCTATATTCAACAGGTAAGTGTATAGCTGTGGTATACACTTAGGTGTGTAATTTAATCCAAATTTAGATTTATATACCTGTATGGTATGATTTATTAGAAGGTATTTAAACTTATCATATTCCATTAAGAATCAAATTATAAATTATACTTTCAAGCATATGGAGAAAGAAGTCTTGCAGTAATTTATAATCTTGTAACAATATTTTTAAAATTTAAAAATAAATATTGAATTATTACAAATATGTTAAATATTATCCAAATACAATATTTATGCTTTAGTTTTCACCAAATGACGTTTTTTGAAATCTTTTAATTTTGATGTTTTTTTATGTCTTATCTAGTAGTTGACATAAAAATGTGAATTGCACAAAATATATTTCATAGGCATTAAAAGAGGCTATAGATCAAGATAATTGATAATCTCCGAATGAACTCAATAAATAACATATTTCGTTACAAGGCCGTATTTACTACAGAAAGAGTGTGTCTATTTATTATACATTGTGTAATAAAAACTATGTATGGAATTATTTTGTTATTACAATTTTTTAAAGCAATATTGATGATGAACAAACAAAAAAGTAGAAATAATCGCTAGGCGCCGGTCATTTGGGACTCTTGTTAATGGTGTCAACAGCATCACATCATATATTACAATTTTACCAAACTGGTTCAAATGATCAAAACTAACAGAAAGCAATCGCTTGCATTTAGCAATTGCTCGTTGTTAAGGTAGGGGCCCTTGTTACTACATAGTGGCCAATGGTGGCTGTGACTAGTGTTTCCGCAAAATCCATTATTCAATGTTAAAACCATAATTTATTATCAAAGAAAGGGAAGTGATTTACTGCAGTACAATTTAATTTAATCAAACAAATCCCCAATCAGACATTCTTCAAATGATTTCAACACGTAATTCAATACGTAATGTACCGTTTCGGCGATGACACCCGTTGTCACGTTCCACAGCCGAGAGACGACTGCGACGCCGCGCCGCCTGGCTACAGAACTCGCTGACAACGCAGTGTTCACCGCTAGCACTACGACGTTTCTGGCGTAACATACCTAATAAAGAATTTGTCGCTTTTTAGCACCTATGCCTGAAATTGCGTTTTATCGACCCTCGTCATTCACAATGGACTGTTAATTTAGTTTCCCGGTAGTGTGTTAATTCAAAATTAGGTACTCGCTATGAAAATACACGTCATTGTCAAATATGTTAAGATTGATGAAATAGACATTGCTCGATGTTTGGTATCATCTAGTGTTTGAGAACCGATAAACTTTTAAAGCCATCTTCTGCTTGTACTTCTATTGGAAATGTATTACGCGATTATATAAAAGACAAAAAACCCACACACACAACGTAGAAGGTAAAAAGACTTAAAAAAATGTGTTTTTTAAATACTCAGACTGTTTCTCAATCGATCGTGGTTATAATTCTTTAAGTTAGGCTAAGTTCTTTAGCAAACCCTCGGTTCATGCCCGGCGATGTGCGACATTCAAATTTATATCAAGACGGTGTGAGAGGTGGTTAGAGGGTGTCTTTGTTTTGCGCAGGTCCTGAAAAGTAACGATGTATGCATAATTTGGTCCAGGCGGGGGGACGGGGGTGATTACATTTCCTCAGAATTCTAAATTTTGATTATTTGAAACTGATGGCATTCAATATAATACGCAGGTCATTTATAACTGGGGCAGAGAAAGAGGGGAGTACAAAGTCCTAAAGAGTAACTATGCAAAATTTGGAACGGGTGGGGGCGACCAGGGTAACGGAGGACGGTATCAATGTTTTACGCGGGGTCCTAAAGATTTACTACGCAAAATTTGTAATGAATGACTTTCGATATAATACACATTAATATCGTCAGGAGGGGTGAGACGACCGTGGCGAGAGTGCCTATGTTTTGTACTAGTTGCAAAGTCAGCAATTTCCATCATTATTTTTTCGAACTTTTAATGCAGTTGTCTTTTAGTATAGTATTTATGCATTGGGTTAACTTATTAACAATCAAACATAGCTTCTTTTTATGTAAGTCGATCATTCAGTGTTAGTTGCAAAATCGGTAGCTTTTGCCCACCGCCATTTATATTAGGACGACCGATAGATGTTTAAATGGCCGTCAATTTGGGGACTATATACCTTGTTTTTGGAAGAAAGTGTTGCGTTTATTTTGTATTTTAAATCTGATTATAGGTATTACCTTTCAAAATAATAAGTGCATCAATAAATATACTATTTTTCAAGCTGCTATCAGTTTTACTCCAAATAAAAAAATATGGAGGTTGCTGAGTTTGCAAGTAGTATATGCAAAATTTGATTAAGATCGCTCAAATAATGTAGGATTGTATGGAGAACGACATTCAGTTATGTATATATATAGATCTTATATTATATATATAGATCTACACAACGATAACATTCGACTGACTCAAAAAACATTAAAAACAGTTTTATGCGTTTAATAGTATTTGGATGGATTGGATTGGATCGCGCTGTGCAGTTTTGTTTGCGAGATATTTCAATCAAACTAATTATACCTCATACCGTGTTATTGGCTGCCGTATCGTGTCATCTTGCCAATAGTGCACGCCATGTGCCGGGTTCTCAGTCCGAGGAGCAGAACCGGACGCTAACGGGAAAACGTACGAACATTAGGAAACGTATTGGAATGGAACACTGCGTACTGGTCTCCGTTCCCTACGTAGATACGGTGGGCAATGAAAAGCGCGCCTTTTCTTTAGATTTGCGTATTCAAATGAAGAAGCATCTCTACATTGTGCGCCGCAAATTAATGAAGTTGATCCCTCTATTTTGTTAATATGGAAAATATTTATTCAGCGGGTCCCCCACTAAAATCTATAACTGAAGCTGCGATAGAAAATTTGCTAATATTATTACATACTCTAATATTAGTAAACTGTGGCGGTAAATTATAATATAAGGATGTAATGCTGTTTTTTTTTGTATTAGAATTTAACGCATTGAGTAGTGGTTAATATCCCTGTCTATCACGCGGGGACTGGGGTTCTATTCTCCGCTGGGGAGATTTTAATTTTATTAAATTTGTAAATATTTAACTAGCAAAACGTATTCGATGCAGAGGTGGTATAATTCGTGTGCCTGAACCATAACGCGTTTTTTAAATTTAATTTTCTAATTTAAATAATTAATTGGGATAAAGTATACAGTTCTACTAAAACGCATTATTGTCTACTTTTATAATCGTTTATAAATTATCAACCCTTTAATCGAACACGCCAAAGATAATATAAAGGATGGCCAGAATGAATTTATTTTTAGCATTTTATATATCGGAAGACGATATATAAAATACTAAAATTAATTTGTAGCAGCCCTGCTGGCGCGGCGTCTAGCGGGGACGCCGGCGTCGTCACGTGACGCTTGAATGGGCGCCATTTTCGCGAGAAAAGTCTCCCATTCATGAAGGATTACGCAGTCCGCCGGAATACTACTTCCGCCTCCTGCTTTTAGGATAGGAGCTATTACATTCGATTCAGGGACGTCATTCTTCCAATTGTTCATTTAAATAAAGTTTTACCGCTCGTTTAAAATAAGATACATTCGGAGATGATAGAATATCATATTCCCTCTGTTCTGACAGAAAGTTTTCACGTCGTTCACGCATACTGGTCAAGTGTTAGGTTTAGCAGGTCCGTCTCTCGGTACTTGCTTTACCTGATCACGCTTGACGGCATCACTCATATCTTTTCTTAACGCTCTCTCATCACTCATTCGTTCACATGACCAAACTACCCAGGCCACCTTTGTTAATTCTGTCTGTGTGTTGCCATAATTACAACATTGAGCATGCCATAACGAGCGGCCTCATCGGACGTCGAGCAAATAAAGATATTTGATTATGTTTAAAGAATTGAAATGTTATTTGAATATCGGACGTTATTCATTGATCTATAATTTTTATTGTTTTAACCTGTTAGCTGTCCAGAAAAATCGTAGGTGAAACAGCATCATGCCACCATATTGGCGCTAAAATTCTTAAAATTCAAAATTCGCAGGCCAGCTTTTTCGAATTTTATTTTTACGAAAAAACCATGAAAACGTTGGTATAACTGAAAAAAAAATACGTGGGTACTATTTTACCATAAGGGACTATCGAGCGCGATTTCGTACGGTTTTGAGATGAAAAAAAGTTGAAAAAATAAAAGTTAATAGTATTGACAGGCCATAGCACTTAGAACATTATTATTTATTTTATATTTGTTTTTTGGAAGGACGACATCAGATTTTATTAATATTATTGTGTTTAATGTGATGCTTAAAACAAAAATATAACGTGTCAAAATCTAGCTGACAATTTACTCAAATTGGAACGTTCCAGATACTTGCCAACTTGTGTCTTTCTCATCGTCGGACTCTGCGGTAGTAACGAGCATATCGGGAATATTTAAAAATTCGGCAGTCTCCACTAACGAAATAAGTCACCCTCCGCCATTTTGTCAAGTAAAAATAAAATTTAAAAATTTTTTGAAAATTCGATAACTGTTGAAATATCAGCCCTTCGACGTCGACCTGTGTTAAATTTTCAAATTAATAATATTGCGATCTGGTAATACAAAAGTATACGCCAACTGTTAATGACAATTTTTACACTCGATTTTAGACGTGATTCGTTGTGTTCTTGAGTTGAAACAAAATTCTATGGGGTGCCGTACGATATCACTACTGGAAATAATAATTTGGTTAAAGATCCGATCCGCGGCGCCGGTGATATCTTGCGTTATTTGATGGTCATGGTCCGTGAGAAATAGATGCTGTGGAATGTCACGTGGTTGTCCGCTGTACTCACGATAGCCAACTTAAATTCTGACAGTTCTCATTTCATCCCTTTCTCTGTCGGAAACTTGCGACGTGGGCGGTCAAGGAGTTAAAAATATTGGCCTGACCGTCATCACCAAAATACTTGAGATTTAATTATAAAGTCCTATTAAAAATGAAAATCGGGTAGAAAATAATATTTTCATATTTTTTTGTGTTGATTGGTACCTTAAAAGTGTTTCCACTTCAAAAATTAAAAAAAAACCATTTCTAATTGTGTTTTTGTGACTGCATTTCAAAGTTCTACAGGTTCTTCAATTCTACATTGAATGGTTATTGGATGAAGTTCGCGTTATTGAATCTTTGATCTGTCGGTATATTTAACTTTGTTATGCGTAGAAGAGAAACATTGTTATCTCATAAGCGCCAAGTACTTAGACGCATGACTAAGTCAAGAGAACTAAACAACTATCAAACGAAGGAAAACTGCTTACTTCGGACACATTCTCCGCAATGAAAAATGTGATCTCTGAAAGAAGAAATGCTATGTGCGAATTTTCGAACGAGCCCTATGCACGTAATCGAGTAGGTCTTGTGGAAGAAACTTATATCGAAGGACAACAGTCAGCTATTCAATCAGCTTTTCTTCATCATCTACGCAGAGCAGAGTTACTGAAACACACCGACCTTTACAACCAAATCTCCGAGACGAGAAATCACAGTGATCTTATACTGTTCTGGCTGTACTGCAATAATACAAGTCCTTTTGCTTCGCTAGCAATATCAAAAAGACTCATTGGTAGAACAGGTGTGTCTCCTCACCAATAAAAAGTGTAGGTTTCAAAAGATTTATAATCTTATCGCAGTACTCACGTTTGATCACCATATTTATTTTATTTACGAATCGCTGTAAAATTATTGTGACACAGTGTAACTTCGGAGAATTCTTCATTTTTATTCGTCGAATTTTCATGCATTGAAAGATTGTACGCGTGGTTGGGTTTAAGTAACGATAAGACACACTTTTGAGGTACGGGTGTTGATTTTAGTAATGTTTATTTATTTCACCAGAATGAACGGTGGTGCGATCTCTTCGGTCGATGTTTCGCAGCCCCTTGTGCTTTTCGATTTTCTCTATTTCATCACTTTTCTTTTTTATTAAATCTAATTTTGTTACACTTGAATGCTTTTTATAAATGAAAATAATAGACATGCGTACACGGAAAACGTGTCACATCAATATTCTCACTATTTTCAAACTAAGCTTGCGCTATGAAAATAGGACTAACTCGATGGCCTCCTGGAACGACGCTCGAACCTCCGACCGTCACCAGGCGAGTATCGTAACCACTAGACCGCAAATGCGTCAAGCTTTACCTAGAGGAACTGATGAGAGAGATCCTATAACGCTTCCGGGAAAGGATGAGTCCAATTTTAATTGTGATAATTAGAGATTTTATTATGGTATTAAAAGTGTACAGAAGGCTATTTCGTTAATAATAATATTTGTCATCTTCCCTGAACGAAGATAACGCAGACACTCAACTTTCCAGTCGGCAGGCGTCAGTCCAACATTACTACAACATGCGATACTCCGACAGACTTTCTTCCTTACGGTAATTCTGAACTGAACACTCGGACAGTCAGGACAGTCAGACAGTAATATGGTGACAAGCATTACAACTCAGTCAACTTTATTGTAAGTAACTGAAATATTCATATTGAAAGTCACATATTGTGTACCGGTAAACTAGACGTTAATATGTACCTCGTTAGTCACTATTTCATCTTGAAATGATGAGGGATGATGAAACTCTTCTCTTATAATATAGTACTCCTATCAAAATCCTGACCTTCAATTTCTCCATCCATTTTGTTGCGTTTAGAGTGGCTTTGTGGAACTTGATGAGTAAAAAATATTGATACCACCCTTTCGCCAGCTCTCGTTTGTACATAATATTTACGCAATAGCCATATCGAAAGGTATTCAGTGGACACCGGTTCTTTCACGGGAATGAGAATCCTGGTAGAGTCTTCGTAAGGTCTTTAATTAGTTGGCCCTTTTCCAACTTTTTCTGAATCCTCATTGTCGGGTAGACAGATGGACAGAGGGTCGTGTTATATACAATATATCGTTGTCTTGTCCAGTTTGCTACCCCCTTCCAACGCATAATAGTTTTGTCGCAGATGTGGCTTCTAGAGGTTCTCTGTTTGGAAACTTAGGAATATTTGAACCGAGCGAAAGGGAAATTCGAGGAGATTTCAAAAGAGAGAGCTAGCTGCCTCGCAACTTGTGCACAGGAATTTATGAAATGAATAGCAGCTGTTTTTTTGTGCATGACTGATCGCGACAGGCATTTCGACATTTTTGATAATAATTGCTGACGTTTCCAGGAAATGATTACTTTATTTTTTATTTACCTTATTGTAGATTGTGTGCGGTTTGACTCAAGTTTATTTAAAATCCATTAACGGATTTACTTTTCATTTCAAAACTTATTTTTATGGTGCGCGGTATCGTTTACTTTTCTCAAATTGTTCTGGATAACTGAATTCAAATTTAATTAATTTCTTCTGTTTTCCTTTGCATGTCACAGTATATAATAAATTACGACAAAATATTGATTGTTATTTATAATTTTATTATTAAATTAATTATTCTTATTTTTCTTTCCTCTTTCATGTTAGTGTTGACATATAGTGACCTCAATCACATTCATCTTCACAAGTCCGGTGCTGGGTCGCCCTCATAGCTCGCTCTAAGGTTCTCTCCAGCTATCTATCCACTCTTCCAGGTCTTCTTTAACCCAAAGCCGTACCCCTCCTTTTCTAGGTTGTCACTCTGACGCATAATGCGGCCGAAGAATTGGAATAATCAATTCGTGCGACTTTATTACTTATTATTTATTATCATCGAACAACTAATGAATTGAAAATTTACGTATACAATTTTTTTTACCGATTACGGGTTGTAATCAGTTGTACGGGCGGAATAATCGCCAAATTTCTACGAGAATACAGCATCCATAAAAATAAATTAAGAGAGATGTGGGGGATATTTTAAAAGGGCTCATTGAAGATTAGACGTAATGGATGATTTAATATTATTGATTTACTAGAATTTTGATTTTTATAAATATAATTTTAAGCGCTTCTTATTCATTATTGTTAAAAAATACAGTTTATTTAAAGTTGGGTTAATTTCAGTTAAGTTATTGTTAAATTAACATATTTGGTGATCCCATATATGATTCTAGTTCTGATTCGCGATTTCAGAGAAGTTAATATTTAATAGCTTCTTATTTTTCTTAATTTCATAAAATGTTTCGCGAAGTCAGAGTAGTTATTATGTAATAAACTTAATTGATTACAGTGTATACGTGTGTTTTTCGTTAATAGTTTTACCTTTCTTTCAAGTTTTCGTTGGAATAATTAACGATAGGCATTGTAAATTTAAACATTTATTTAAATTATCACGAGTAATCAAAACTTTAACAATAAACAATACTTGATAATTGTATCTTGTCGCGCACATCTTACAATAAGACATGAATTCGACATAATATTACTTCGAGAAGAATTGTAAAACAATTTTAACTTCAGTCTAGACTTCGGCATTCTTCCCCAACTCGCTGCACACCGTACACAATACATTAGCATTCTTACCGTTAGTAAACAAAAAACAAATGAAGACTAAGTGTTGATGGCCTTATAAAGTACCACATTGTTGTTAGTTAATTAATGCCGTTAGTGTTGTCAATTAAATCCATCAAATAAATGAGTAAACAGTTCCTGTCTACACGGTGTCTGTGAACTGGTTGGTACCACCCAAAGTGGATGAAAATAATTAGCGAATCTTAAATTATGTACCAAATAGCTTAATTTTTAATATTCTTCCTGGCGCGACGGATCATTAATTTAATTCTAAAAAATTATAAATACTAATTTAATGTATTAATTACAAATATATACATTAAATTAGTATTTAAAACATCACAGACCTATGTTCTGAATAATTCACTTCACAATAAGAATGTGTTCTCCTTAATAAAAAATTATATTTAAAAATGTACTGACTCGCTCCTTATGAAAACTGTACGATGTATTATGTCACTAATTTCCTACCCTACTAAATACGTATATCTTATAAAAGTGACATGCATTAGGTACGGTCGTGGGTTAAGCTGCTGCGATAAGCTGTATTGCCACTAGAAGTTATTTTGATTTGAACTGGAGGCGCGCTGTCTGGGAAGAAATACAATTTTCTAGAAGAATTTTGTTCTAAAAAGGTATTAATGTTATATATGTAGTCCTTGTATGAGATACAATGTAACCCTGATAAAATAAAAGTTTTACTACAAATTAACAATTAAGGGGAGTAAACAAGATTCTAAAAACTATCGCTCAAATACAGAAGTGCGTGAGTTCCAAGATCAAAAAAGTCTAATCACATAACACGCTACAGTCCTCGGCGTTCTAAAGCAAATAGTGGGCATTAGGCTCACGGTAAGCATTAGTTATGAGAAAAAATACTACTCTTTATTCACTGGTGTGAATATGATGGTATTTGATAATAATAGTGATTAAAAACTGTGATTGTAATCACAGTTTCATTACTAATGCGCACGCGCCGCACGATATCACAATACACGAAATAAATACATAAATAAAAAAACATATTCTAGCATAAATAACGAATATACATCTAATTTAATATCATCACAAAGAGAATTAAAACGCCTAAAAAAATGTAACATTATTTTTCGGGTCAAATTTTCTGCGTTTCGGATCAAATGCTTAAAACGTTTTGGCAGAATGTACTAGATGGAGCTGTCATGATTGATATTCACGAATCATGATATTCCCAGATATTCAATCACTGATAATGAGTGTAACTCAAAGATTCACGGTTCGTGATTTTGAGCTCATCGCTAGTAGGCACATATTACATGTTGAAATCCTGACTACTGCGATTTCTTGTAATCGGAGTATTCCTGTACTCTTAAAATATTGTGGAGTCGGCGTGTATTAGTCGGCTAATGTGGCTTAATGTTTGGCTTTTGTTTTGAGTGAGGTATCTCAATTCCCGGAAGTGTTGTCAGTTGTCAGACATTCCGGCTGATCTCCGACCCCCTTTTGTTTGACTGATTTATTTCTGTTCTCCGGATCCTCGGCGGGCTGCGACCGGGCGGAAGTCGGCCAAGTATTTTTTGATAAGAACATTAACTAAACAAACACGAATCCATCGGATCAGGACCGCCCTAGAGGTTGTGCCGCCCCCGGGCAAGCTAGAAAATGCCACCCAAATATTTAAGCATTAGCAATACTATATATAGTATAATATATTGAATTTTTGTAAGCTGTTACTAGTATTAAAACTTTAGATGAATAGCAATTTCTTCAAAAGTTCTTTCACATTTTTGACCATTTTTTAAAACATGTTTATTGTAAAAACGGATTTGAAAATTTCTTGCCGTTTTCATTATTATTGTAAATGATATGTTTACAAGAGTGCTTTGGAAAGAGTTTTTTTGGCATATATTTCAATGTTATAATTATATATATTTTACCTCGTATTGATTTATTGCATACGTCTTAAATTTTTCAATTTGTAGAAAGTTTGTGTTAATTGTTGGTAAAAGAAGGTGGAGTGTCAAATACAAAATAATCGAATATTTCCGACATATTTACTATTGTACTACTGTTACTAAAGCTATCATGAATTACTTCCAAGGAATTCACTATTAGTTCTGGTGTTTATTGCCAACAACTCTGCTTCTTTGAGGTCGCAATTTAAGAAAATTTATTGGAAATTGTGATTTTTCAGCATGACAATGCCCGTCCGCATACTATTAACATTACAAAATCGTCTATTCGAGGGCTCGGGTTGGGAAGTTATTTTACGTCCATCTTATTCTTCATCACATCATTCCATCTTTTCCGCTCTTTATCTAACAATCTCCGAGACATCTCTTTTAATAAAAACCCTGCTCTTCAAAACTGGCTTGACAACTTCTTCACCTCCAAACCACCGGATTTCTTCAGGTGTGGAACCGAAAAACTGAAATAGACTATTATTGATGAGTTTATGTGTTTTATTTATTTAAAAAAATCATTTTGAAAACTTGTGCAACCACCCAATATTTTGTGGCCATCCAGATTAAATTTTTCTTCCTCTATATACTCGTATGCATCGTTTGGTAAACACTGTTAGACTATCACTTACATTCTAATTCACACTTTTCACAAAGGCTATCGAAAATACTAAAGGGTGGGCCAACTTGGGCTGACTGTTTTTAAAAAATTATAACTTTGGTGGAGTTTATTTTTAATTATATATTTTTTTGCAAATAATAAAGAATTTATGAATGTTTATAATGGCTACATACCCAGTGCATGAGTGCGTTAAAATTATTGAATTTTATTATGTTTCGTGACGATCTATTTTTGGTGACTGGCTAATTTCAAAAAATGCAGAGTTTGCTTGGCCTCCTCGTTCCCCAGATTTGACGGCGCCTGATTTATTTTTGAGAGGCTACTTAAAAGGCCGAGTTTACGTGAACAACCCAGCAACAATTCAGGAGCTTAAATAAAATGTTCGTGCAGAAATAACAAATTTAGAGATAGAAACCTTGCGTAATGTAATGCAAAATACTTTAGAAAGAGCCATTATTTGTCAACAAGAAAATGGAGGTCATTTAAATGGTGTAAAAAAGTTAATAAAGTATACTTTCATGTAATAATATATTTTTTTTATAAATATTAAAATTACAAAGTTATATGCATTTTACATCAGTCAGTTCAAGTTGGCCCACTCTGTATAATCTCATCTACGTTAAAAAAATGTTGTGATAAAATACTGGTTGTACCACATTTCAACAAGACGCTTAAAATAACAGAATACCAATAAATGTATTTTTTTAACGGCAATTAAAAAAAGTTTTTAACAATTCAGTTAAAAGTGCCGCCCTAAGGTCTTTGCCTTACTTGCCTATTGGTTAGGGGCGGGCCTGTGTCGGATCACTCGTCTCTGATGGTTATGGTTGGTTAGTAGTCGGAATTCTTCTTTTTTGGTGGTCGTGTCCTGTCAGGCCGAGTGATGCGAGCCCAACACGGTTTGCGCAAGTGACAGCCCAAATTTGTTCTAGGAACTATTATTACTCGTCGGCTTCGTTCAGTCGGACAAAACTAATGATCGGTGAACGGTCGATCCGATTTTACTGTGATGATCCGTGAAATACAATATGAAATGAAGGGATAATGCGTCACATATTCTTGTAATCGAATGGTTGGATACAGGAACTAGGTGGCTCCAATTTTTAGTCTAAAATGGGTCTCATTTAGGAACACTTCGGGAGACTTTCATCCAGCAGTAGAAAGATAACGGTCAATAATGGCTATAATAGGAAAACAAATCATATTTTTATGTAAGAACCCAAGTAGATCCTATCATTAGTAAAGAATATACTTATATAAATATAATTATAATCAGAAAAAAACTTGCGTTCATATAAATTTTTTTTTCATTTCCTGAAAAATTTACTACAATGGAGCTACCCGTCCTTGCATCCAATCCTACAATTTTGATACGAAAGTATTCTTGGTGTCATCTAATAAATATTTCGGACTGACGTAAAACCGATTAGTAACGAAAATCCACTAGTTAAACCCTGGCTTATCTGCCTAATAATGTTTCGGTATAGTAAGTGGCGGTAGTGAGCATAATAAATTACAACGCTCATAACTTCGGTTCTCTGATTTTATTAAAATAGTTAACTATTCCTCTCGAATTAAAGATAATTTGTAAAGAAAAAAATATTCGTACATAATTGCCAGTATCATAAATCACTTTTAAATTGGACGGTATTACACTAACTCGTGACACTTTATTGCAGCCCTATTCGTGGCGCCGCTTTAGCCAGGGATGTAATTAATACGACTATTCCCACCCAATGTTGTGTTGTGTTAGGTACGCGACGTTTGGACTGTTCGCGATAGAGCTTTGCCTCGCTAAAACTGAAACTTGTACAAGCTATCTGGTATTGATCGCATGTACCTCGATTCTTAATAACTGAATGAACCATAACACCGAATTGCGTTCGAATCATCGTTTTTTATGGCTTCAAATGGGTAGGTACTTAATTATCCGCTTGTCTTTTCTGCAGCCGCTAATGATATGCTAAAATAGTTAAACAAGTGTCAATTTTTATAAATAACAATGCTAATTTTTCCAATAATAACTGATATTTCAGCACCTTTGTAATATTTCGATAAAATATTCGCAGAAATGCTTATCCAGCTTTTAATCGTGGTCGTCGAGCTCGGTTGGATAGGACATTTGAGTGATGTAGAACATATATCATATAAATTGAAGTACGGTGCTGGAGGCGATCGAGCTCGAGTGTCCTGGACAGGGCGACGAACGAGTGATTCAATCCTACGGATCTGAAAAGCAGCACTTTCATGCACTGGACAATCGCGAATCACTCGAAATTTAGACTCGCTTCACAGATTAATTCTTATAGATAGAATTAGTTAGAAGTAAACTTAATTTTGAATACGAGGAATGTCAAACGCACGCGGAGGGCTGCTATAAGGTTATAATATTCTAGTCTATCCGCGGCTCATATTTGATATCTCACGCGTTCGGTGGCGATTAAACTTAAATGTATCGCGTCCCCTCGGCGGCCATTGACTCTATAAATGATGTAATATGCACTGTACTGTTACGAAGATGGCTCACAAATCTCCTCAAGAACATAGAAAAAAGGTTTTCGCAAACGAATAGTCAACCAAAAAATATAAATGATTGACTTAAACACACTCTTTTGAAAATGAAACACCGTTTTATTTATTATTATTAAATTGGGAGTAAAGCAGAGTTTATTATATATTCAATCCGACTTCAATCCATTTATAAATGTTAACCGCATGCCTAATAATATACAGTACACCGATACTCTTGTCAGTTTTTATACACATGTATTGCGGTAAACGTCTGAAAAGTATTTGCATTTGATCGCTTCTGGCGTCATCGTAGGTGCACGATTATATTGTAAAAAATAGTGCATTTGTAAAAAAATAATGTGAAATTAAGACTCGCATAGAATTAAAAATTCAAAAATGTTCGGACCTTATACAAACCGACGGCGACGCCACATGTACGAGTATTTACATATTTAAATAATTAAGCAATTATTTGTTTACGACGAACCGCTCCATACTCACGAGATTTGTGTGTGTGAGTATGCACACTGATACGGGTGCGTGTTTGTGTATCAGTGATACCGACTGTATTGCAATTTGGTGACGCTCGAACTCGGGAATTGTCCTATTTATGTGTTCGAGCAACACTCGTTATTATTTGGTGTTTCTCCACTATGTGATCACTGTGTGATCGCTGAACTATGATTTAGTTTGGTCACTGCAAGTAGCAGATACGCCAGTTCAAGGTCAGAGATCGGTCGGGAGCGATGTGAACGTTTCCGTTTCTCATTTTCATTACCGATCGGTTTTATTGAAAAATGTTAATAAAAAATGTCTATACGTGAAAAATTGTTGATCCACGATTGTACTGAACCCTGAAGCAGCCGAAGTATAATTAATTAATGGTTTACTTAAATATAGGTGTTGAAACATGCGTAGGTACGTGTGTACATAAAATAGCCGATTATTATAATGCAGATCTTCAAGGACCACTGTGATCATAATAACCGGCGCCTACTGTATATTAAAACGTTGATAAAGTATGTCCATATGACTAATTGCAAAGTCAGCAACCTCCATTATTATTTTCCAAATATTAATCTTCTCCTGTAGTTTTTACGCGCGTGTGTTAATTTATTTATAATCAAACTTAGCTCTCGGTTTTAGTTTTAGTTGCAAAATCAGTTGCTTTTGTCCGCCGCCATTTATATGGGAACTAGAATGGTTTTGGAAGAACGTCCTGTACTTCATTATTTTATATTTTAAACCCGACTAGCAAAAGCAATCGGCTATCTCCGATTGTTTGCTACTAGTCCCTGCGAGAAACTATTGTGACCGCCGTGCGGAAATGTGGAAATCCCTTATATTACTTTAACAATACTCCATGTGGTGTAAACATAATGTGTATTAGTAAAATGATATATGCCTGTAATATACATACGCACATCTTTAATTGATATAATTATCGTCAGAATGTTATTAACACCATTAATATGAAGGATATATATAGTGAACATAAGAAATTAAATAATATGGACAGGTAAAAAAAACTTTAAATCTTAAGTGAATACGATATCTTAATCAGTGACATATATTGAACAACGCGAAAATATTGTAAAGGAATATTAATAATTATCTTCACAGCCATCTAGCGGATTTGTAAATAAAATAAATATTAATATTCATTATAATTTGCTAATCTATCTGCGATCTAGCGGATTTTTTAAAGATTACTTACCAGATCCAATGGCCACGAAGCGCAATTATTTCAAACCAGATTATAGGGATTATCATTCAAGTATGTGGCGATCTATCCTCGCTACCGACGTACACCGAATTGTGGAGTGGTAATTCTGGTAATGAATATTTATACGCGACTCGATTCATAGCAGCCGCGAGCCCGGCGCCCGTTTGAGTCAATTTCGGTGCCGTCGGATGGAAGTTATTACAGAAATGATTGTCTCGGCCGGCAGATCGTTTGAATAGTCTCGTTCGTACGGCCTGGAAGCTGGAAACAGTTAAAATTAGCGATTCAAATCGCCGGCCCTCGCGCCGGACTTGCGCATTCATTTACACTCATCGACGGCCGGCCGCCATCTTCCGTTATCTCGCGGCACGCGCGGGGCCCGACCGTTTCGTGGATCAGGTAATAATAGTTAACATTTGCACGGGCCATTCATCTGGACTCTTCTGCTGTGAATCTCCGGGTGTACCCCATCGCGCGTCCCCTGCCTTCTTGGGAATTCGGCATTTCAGCCCCCCCCCCCCCCCCTGGCGTGATGGATCCATCCGCTTCACGGAACAAGAAACACGCTACACGGAGCATTCGTCTCTGGGTTACTGTGCTACGTATCTTCGATCCACGTTTCTCCAAAGTGGGTTGATGAATCTACTACAAAAGATTTATGTTCTTATCTCGTTTGTTTAACTAGTATATTAAAGCTAGTCACGATGAGATTTATTTGAGGTAATTCTCAGTACCGTGTACACGCTTTGAGATTTTTATCTGGAGAATAATAGAAAGAGACAAAAACTCATGACATCCGAATCGAAACTCGTCGTGTGCGCACAAACTTTATCTAGAACTATAATACCTATACTTTTTATTCTGCAAGGTTACACATAAAATTACCAAATTCAAATTCACCCAACTAACGGTCCTCACATTAATGGTGAATTGTGCGTCATTTGACTTTGAACTTTGACTTCGGGACAGCGAATATCTGAAACATGGTGTGTACACGGAAACTATGAAAGCCAAAAGTTGTTTCCGAAGACTTTCATGGGGACAAAATTGTTTCGAGTCGAAAATCTCTTTCTTTGGGCTGTTAATTCGCTTCGAATTTAACCACAAAATATTAGCAATGCTTTCCTTGAATCCTTCCCACTAAACACTTTCAGAAACACTATTCATTGACATTGTGATGACATAATAATAAACTAAACTTTAAGCTTAAGTTAAGCTAACTATGCTTTACGGGTCAGAGTGTTGGGCGAGTATAAAAAAAAGATGGATAAGTTGCACGTGGAGTCACGAAGTTGGGCAAAATTAAAGATGTATACTTTTTATATATGTTATACATATATGTATAAGTCCCAGGGAGAAAATTGTCATGATTTATAAAACCATTAGTATCCATACCGAAAGGAAAAGTCTGGGATGACCACGAGCAACAAGAATAGTTCCAGTCAGACGCGATCTTACAATTTTGAACCTGACTAAGGATGCAGTGGAGTTAATGGTTAGAGTAGGCTACTACAGATGAAGAGAATAAAGCAAAGACAAAGAAGAATGCTTAGGAGTCCTATTTCACTTTTAGAAGTCCTAATGGTTTCTTGAACGACATAATACATTAGCTGGTCTCAAACAATGACAGGTAAAATACTCACCGAATGCTAGATTCTAAACGATAAATTTTGGGGCAGCAAAAATCTCGACATTAATTATTTTCTTGGTTCTTATTCATTGAGTCGATGAAATCTTGTCTCTTGCGATCTAATATTAATATTAAGACTTACTGGTGTGATCGTGATTGATATTCGACAATATCAGTGATTGAAAACTGTGACCACAGTTTCATTACTGATGCGCATACGCCACACGATATCACAATACACAAAATAAATTAATACATTTAAAAAACATGATTTTTAGAATATATAACTTATTTAATATCATCACAAAGAGAATAAAAACCGTAAAAAAGTGAGTTTATTTTTCGGCTCAAATGCGTAAATGTTTTGGCAGAATCTACTAGATGACGCTAATCACGAATTATAACGTCATTCCTTCATGAATATTTTCGTTTCATATGCACATGCTCCGAATCACGATTCACAACCAAATATAAATAAAATAATAAAATGAATCACGGTGTTTCCAGATATTCAATCACAGATAGTGAGTGTGACTCAAAAATATTAGTGATTAACTACTACTAACTTATAACTTAACTACTATTAAGTCAGCTCTTGTATCAATCCATACATAAGTAAACTCAAATCCGGTACTATTTGTTTATACACAATAAAGTACATACGGTTATGATTAACAAAGCTAATAAACTAATACGATGCGTAATTCATACGATATTAAGATGATTCTAGCGGAAAAGCAGTTACTAGGCCCTGCGGGCGGCTATTATGGTCGATAGTGGCCTTGGTATCTATATTTCAATGCCGGAATCCCCTATTATATTGCTCTATCAATTTAGTATGTAGTATAGTATAGTAAATAAATATTAATTATTACTTTCTTCTAATCTATACTGCCATGTATCGTGGTTTTTAAATAAAAAGGACAATAACAATGTATACCTACAGATGCAATAGTGACCGAGCGCAATATGTCAGATGTTGATAATGCACCATCTGGATAAGCTGTCTTCAAAAAGTCTGAATTATCCTTTATTATATTATTTATTATATTAGTCCTTCATTACAATTTCTCAATAACCTGCAGTGAGTGAGAGCGAGTGTACAACAATAGTGTCATATTGCACCTGTCGCGCGCTCGCTTCACCACCACTCGACCGGCCTTATCGCTCGGAGTAGGGAGTAGACTGGGAAGGAAACGAAGATGTGTACCTATTACCGAGTTTGCTTTATCCTCCTTTTTTCAATACAAACAATGTAGCCAATTGAAAATAATAATGCCGGAATGATTGTAGCTAACGCGCTTCTTTCTATCGTGTCGCGGTTGTTAGACTACGCTTGACACTGTTCCGGACAATTTTAATACATTTAGTAACTTCAAAACAGATCCGTACGAGTCTTAACATTATTTAACATGTGTACGCACGATGCTCCGCTGTTAAAACAATAATCGTACATTATATTATGTCGTCGTACGGTGGGGTAACGCGTAATAGCATTTCGTGTGATCGACCGCGGCTGAATGGGCCAAGAGACCTGGCTAGAAATCAGATTCAGGAGCGTAGGTTTAATCCCAGGCTGGTCAATTTTTACAACTCTTATTTACCGAAGACACAAACCGCTTTATTTAGTGAGACTTTGACGGTATCTGTCGCGAAATCGATGAAATAGTAAATTATCTATTTAAGAATGTGTCTAATCGTGTATTTGTTTGCATTAGTTCTACTGCCCTAGATCACATTAATTTTTTTATATATCGGTTTTACGGAAGCACTAGGTCTGACCGCATAGCAATAATATTTTAGATTAATGAGATACCAACCAGCCTTCTGCCTCACGCCACGGATACATTATTTCAAGTATTGTTCTCGGTTTTCAGTGAATGTCCACCGGGCCTGGTCACCCCCATCTGTCGCGATGTCCTGGAAGACACGAGGAAAACCCTGGAGATGGATCCCAACGCGTTTGGGAAGCATTCTGGAAGCGGTAAGATTAATCAACACTTTTATTAGAAATGTTCACACAGTCATTTGGAGGTATTCCTAGACGAGTCGGGTTCCAGCTCGTCCGGCGTCTCAAAACGGTTCTCATTTAGGATGAACGAAATTAAACGAAACTCTTATACGGGTTCAAGATTCTGAACGTTTCGAACGTGTGCGAGGTTTTCTGAGGGGAAAATTTTTGTTCCAGATTTGTTAAAAAAGTCGATGCCCACCATCTTGCTTTTATAATAGTATTTTAAAAAAAATCAATCAATACTTGCTTAATTTTGACAATTCCATGTTATGCTTTATCGCTGCAATCTGCAATCAATTGCGTAGGCTCAAAAGATGGAAAGTTAATATAAGACCGATACGACGTTGCCATTTTAGAGCAAGAAATCAAAACCAGACGTAAGTCCGGGTAACAGAGAATCCACTAAAGGGACAGCTTCTGGGAGGCGTGCGTCGCTTTACACGGAATGTGGTATTTTACGAGATATATGAAATAGAAATCTAAATTAATTAAGAATTAATAAGGCTAAGTTATTAAACCGAGTATAAAAAATATTTTTATCTCTTTTCTCATATTTTATTAATCGCATCGTTCTAGGCTTGTCCTAGCTAACCTAACCTAATCTAAATATCAGGGGCGTCCAGTGCATACAAGCAATAAAGTTGTGCATTACTAAAAATTCTGGGAAACAAATATAAATTAAATAATCTATAATATGGACGTATGTTTACGGATTTATTACAATTAGCGCCATCCGTGTACCAGTAGAAACTTTAATGGCCTAGTTCTAAAAACTACCATGACAACCCATATATATATATATATATATATATATATATATATACAACCCATATATATAACATGCTATAGCCGTAGCGCTAGTAGCTACAATCGACGCGTTATAGCTATTCATATTACTATCGTCTACTTTTAAGTTAGTGAATTAATCAAGTCATACAATTGGCTATTTACTGAATTGAATATTCCTTATAAAACTTAGCATAACATAAATCTATATCTACTGCACACCACTGCTCGATATATCATTTAATAGAATTACAAATCGATTAGATTCTGAAAGATAGGCAACGCTTTAGGATGGGCTAACCCCTAGTTAGTTTGGGATTGAGAAA
The DNA here is from genome assembly GCA_022840565.1 of Eubasilissa regina. NCBI lineage: Eukaryota > Metazoa > Arthropoda > Insecta > Trichoptera > Phryganeidae > Eubasilissa > Eubasilissa regina. Next base: position 36,691,889 of record JAINEB010000003.1, on the reverse strand, counting down.
TGGTTCTAATTTCAGTTCTAAATATTTATAGTTATCACGCTAATCGCAATCACAGACGCGGCTTGAGATCTGATCAGGAGTGCGCGGTTGTCCGATGTGTGCATGTAAAAATTGGCAATCATCATAAATTGTCTTTAATTCACGTCTCGTATGAAATTAATTAAGCCGATGCCGCGCCTGCCTCGTGTCTACTAAAACAATTTATTCTGCTAATAAATACATCCCATACGGCAATTTCATTGCATAATTTCACCGCTAGAGAATCATTTTGGGAAATATTTATAAAATTCGGCGTCGTTATTAATAATTCGCACTGAAAGTTCTCGAATATTTGAAGAATATATGTATATATTTTAAATTTATTTAATTATTAGGAAAACGGAACATCGTAACATTATTTACATATCAGACGTACATGCGTATGTATAAGTATAAAGAGATCTTTAAGCGTGTCAACTATGGGTGCTATAGAAATACACGATTCCATATTCAAGTAAAACTCATTCTTGATGGGAAAGATACATTTGTACAACAAATACCTATTTTTTTTTAAAATTTAAAACTAAATATAATATAATAAAAATGCATAGAGATGCGTACGCGGAATACGTATCACATCAATATTATTACTATTTTCAAACTAAGCTAAACTCTTTTGCCATGAAAATAGGATTGACTTGATGGCCTCCTGGAACATGGCTCAAACCCTCGACCACTAGATCATTATTCCCTGGTGAGTCTTGACTGTTTACCCCCTCGAGAGATTTCTTCCTGTAAACGTTTTCCAGTTTTGGATCTAAGGCAATACTGTCTCGACTGTCTACCTTTAGCGACTCTCAGAGATCCAAGTCTCGTTGAGTGCTCACCGTGAGCATAGCTCTTTAAGATATGTACTTATATGAATTGTGGTACCCGCATATTTTACATTATAGCAAGTGATTTCTTTATTTTTTGGCTCTGTGAGCAACACTCCTGTTTGGATCACGGTGTGCGCATGAAACCTCTTTTATCCTACTTTAAGTACCAACGCTATTATTTGAGCGGTGGAGAGAAACTGAGAGAAACTTTACCATACCAGTAAAAGGTACTGGAGATACTGGCTTGGCAACATTACTAATGAAGATATAATAACAATAACTATCAAGGAATGCTGCATACTTCGGTATTCATTCTCCGCAATGAAAAATATGTTATATATATACAATACAACTCATTATGTAGGGGAAGATAGAAGGCAGCAGACCAGCAGAGAAAAGGTAGTGGCAGTGGAGGTAGAAAGAGATTATCTTGGCTGTATAACCTCAGAAAGTTGTTCAATGCTCAAATGTTGGTGTTCCTATACAGGATAATCTTGATGGAAGGCGCCACATGAAAAAAAGACTTGTTAAAAATTGTGCGCGCGCTATATTGTTTTGAGTGCACTATGATACCAAAACATGTGCGCGCGCACTCACGAACACCTAAGACACATCGTCTCCGAGTTGCTGTACGGCACCAAATAAAGCAGCAGTCTCGACCGATGGGCACCCTACTGGCTACTGGCTACTGGCTACTGGCACTTTTCTCCGTTTCTCTACTGTATTATCTGTCGTCTCCAGATTCAGGCTGACGTCCGCCCGCGGATGGAGCTTGCGAGCGGCGAGGCGGCACTGCCACGGTCCTATGGGCAGTTCGCGAAAGTCGTAATATTTCATATTCACAGAAAGTCGCCCGACTGTCACACATGATTGACCTACTTTTCGCTTGTATTTTGTTTTAATATTTTTTACCAGCAGAAACCTAGCGATTTAATGCTTTTATACAACGTAGTACTTGGCAAGCAGGACATCCTTGATTTAACTGATTTTATATTTTTTATTTATTATCTTAGTTTTATTAACCACAATTGAGTTTAAAAAACATCTACCGGTTTCGGAAAACACTTTTCCTTCTTCAGGATGTCATAACTAACTAAAAATATAGTATTGTTTCTTCACCAGAATCTATTTTTAAAATTTTTTTAAAAAACAATTATTTAAAAAAATAAATTTAGTACCTAACTCAAATTACTGCTAAATACAAATTTAGTTGAATAATTTTTAGGAAAAAATTTTAGAATAGGACTCGTAGTTAAATTTAGTTGGCTGTTTAGAATTTCCTGATTACTTTTACATGCTTTATTTATCTCCAACGATTCCAAATTATTTAATTTGTGACCTTACACCGTTTATGTGCAAAATTGACAATCCCAATTTTTTATCAAAACCATGACTATATTCTATCAAATGATTAGATTAATTCTGAAAACCCACTATTGTTCAAACATCTCAAATGCTCCTTTACTCTTATATTAAAATTTCTACCCGTTTTACCAATATAAAATGCAGCACAATCCTTGCAACTAAGTTTATAGACGCCAGAATTGTTAAATTTATCATCTTTGTCTTTAGAATTTATGAGTAAATTTCCTATACTATTATTTGTGTAAAATGCTGGTCTAATGTCTCGTGGTAGGTGTTTAGATATTTGTTTCGAAAAGTTATTTATGTATAAAATCCTACGCCAATTATCATTATTATCATTATGTTTTATCTGTGATTTATATAAAAACTGATTATTATATTCTTTTAATTTATTTTTTAAAATAGTGTCTAATTTATTTTTTAAAATAGTTGATGGACTTAAATAATATAATATTTGAGTACGATTTAACAGTGCATTCAAATAAATACTTTGTTCCATAAAACGAATTGTCTGTGCATTGCAATAATAAAAAATAAACATTAAATAAATATATATATATTATTTATATGTTAACTTTATTTTATTAATCACTTATTGATTTTAAATACATCTACCGGTTTCGAAAAATACCATTTTCTTCTTCAGGATGTCAATACTAATCAAAATATGTCGTTTCTTTATCAGAATCTATTTTAAAAAAAACATAATTATTTAAAAAATAAATTTAGTACCGAACTCAAATTGTTACTTAATACAAATTTACTCAACAAAACCTACTCAACAAATTTACTCAACAACCAACAGGATTAGATTCACTATGTATGATAGTATCTGTAAACAGATACTATCATACATAGTGAATCTAATCCTCCATTATCACACGAGCATTCTGGGTTCCACTCCATGATACATCGTTTAGTCAATATTCCTATGTCAACATCCAATTTCAATATTGAATTGATACAATTTAAAAATTAGCAGTTAATAATGGATATAATACAGGTTTAATAGACGCTATTTTAAAATAAATTGTAAATTTAATAATAATTTAATAAAATAAAGTGTACATTTTGAGAGCTATTGTTAGATAATCGATCTTAGTCTATTTTTGAGAGATCGAGTAGCAATTTCATCTTCAACAGCAAGATGGAATAACAATTATACCTTAAATATGAATTAAATATATTAATTAGAAAGTTATGCATATAAAATCAATTTTATCGAAAAATATTGTTGCGCCACCGGGATTCAAACCTGGATCTCTTTCCTAACCGGGGAAGGTGCATTATCCAACTATTCTACAGCGAGAATATTTTTAGCGACAAATTTTCGAACCTATATGTTAACTTTTTGATATATTGATTGATTTGATATATTGATAACTAATTAATATATTTAATTCATATTTAAAATATTACAGACCGTCTGTTCGAAATAATTACAACTTCACAATAAGAATGTGTTTTTCTAACAATTATATCTTATATCTATATCGAATAAGCTGGATCACTGTCTTATAGTATAATCTATTTCTTCGAATATTGCACCTTTGCCGTGGAAACATGCAAGACGATACAGAATGCTTTCGCACATACTAAAATTCTGGGTATCTGGTACATTCCTGGAAGTTAGATTCAGATTAGTAAAAAGTCTTAATATTACTTTTTTACTCTTACCCTCGAGGCACGGCCAAATTGTCTGAAACAAAAGAAACCAACAGAAGTAATTGCTGACTTTTCTTTGCGTGTTTTTGTTTTGTTTTGTATTTGCACGTGCGAGCGGGACGCGACAGCCGAGTAGAAGGCGACATCGGGCGCGCTGCGAGCGCTCCGGACCCGGAGCGGAGGGATGGCACCCTTCCGCGACTGCGGCCGCGAGGGGTTGCGAGGCTCTCGGTATTGCGTGCACGTAGGCAGCGGGCAGTGTAGGCGCCCGTACGCGGAGGAAAACTTCGACCCCCCGCCACTGTCGGATCAATAACAAACTGCGTTCGCCTCGGACTGAATGCATTATGTATTCGAGCGATGTATGTACACTATATTATATTATGTACGTCATGGGAAAAGCTTTAGAAATACTTAGGCATTTTATAAAATGATTTGAGTTTAGTCGATCACTATATAAGACTTGAGATTTAGAATTGAGATTGTTTTTAAACACAACAAATGATGGAACCCGTGAAAGTGTCAATGACTTAATAGTTAATACGGAAAAAATTATGTCGATGATCTCGCGTGCTTGTTTGATCTTTGTTTCGCTTAGTGATCAAATGATTAGGGATTCTAGCCTCGTCCTGGGAGACCACCGAGCGATATTTTTCACTGTGCAAGTGTTTAGTTTAGCTCGAAAGATAGTATGAATATTGTGACCGACGCAAGTCGCCGATTACAAGTGGTGGGTGATGGAATCGGAAGGGATGGTTTTCATAGGAAATAGAACTCGCGGAACCAAAGGACAGCTCGTTGATGTATGAAACTGTTACAGCACAAAAACTCGGTGGGTGATGGAATCGGAAGGGATGGTTTTCATAGGAAATAGGACTCGCGGAACCAAAGGACAGCTCGTTGATGTATGAAACTGTTACAGCACAAAAACTCTCGAGTTTCACGTTCACATTTTTTGGGTCTCAACTGATATCTTGGTTCTCTGTCACTTTTTATTTTACAGCCATCTCTTAGATAAAATCCAAGCGTTGTCCTTTCCATCGCACTTTGTTTATGAAATTGTCGGTGAGGTATAAATTTTCTAGTTATAGAAATGGACTTGTTTGTTTTTTATTTAAAAAGTGTACCTTCAGAACAAATGGTTTGTATACTTTAAAGGAAATTATCTCTCCAATTTAATATATTATAGTTTCTGGTGATGGTAAACCGTTATGTGACGATGATTGGTAACTGAGATTTAGTGATGATTTATAACTAAGATTTAACTGTTGCAGGTTTACTTTCTAGTGTACCAGTCATTGCTCGAAGAATTACGGATAATAAGTTACAAATCATCGTTACAATCGAACAGACTCACACTCGCATAACGGTTTGTATAACGATTTAACCATCACAATTATACTAGTTTCCTTACAAATTTATTTACGAGCGATGTATAGATATTATATATAAGATTATACAATCTTATTATATCATCATCAGCCGTTGACTCTCAACACAAAGTTTTTTTAAAATTTTTATTCCAACTTTATTACATACATTTTGAGAGTAAAGACCGTCCTTCTATCCTCATCACCAGCTAGTCAGCGGAGAACATAAGAACGGCGAGTTCTTCACCTCAAAAACGCATACCAACCTTGATCTATTGCATTCTGCCTTCGTCCTAAACTGGGAAAATTTATTATTAATACCTGGGAGAGATAAATGCAAATATGTTTTACGTTATAAAATGGAATTTAATAAAAAAAAACAGGTTAAGTTAGAACAAATTCAATCCAAAATAAAATAATCAAAATGAGCGTGAATTCGACGAGCTTCGGTGCAGGCTGGTGACTTAAAAATTTATTGGTGATTTAAAAGTTTAACAAAAGATGGCGTAACCTCAAAACCCATTCTCAACTGTGCGACGTTCCATTGTATTCCACGGATTTCTTACGGGCCAGATGTCGTCACCCAGATCATGTCTCTCTAGTCATCCATCCACAGAGAACATCCCAGTGATGCCATCGTCACGTAGTTTCCTTCTCAATTTCCCAAGCCGACGAAATAAGAAGGGTTGAAAGAAATGTAGAAAGAATGTAGAAAAATAATGTAGACACAAGGGAAACATCTTGTTTCATGAAAATATCGTTTACCATGCAATTAGGTTAAAACAAATTACAGTAAATTGTGCACTAGTGATGGAATAATATTAAAGTATTTACCCTTCGGTTACATCTCGGATCCTTATGGTTACATCTTGGATTCTTAGTAAATAGCTTCACTAGCCGTAGCTAGCTAAGCCGCGTATTGTAACAGCTCCGATCGAAAATTAACCAGAACCATAGACTATGACCCATTTTATAACTTTTGAAACAGCGCGAATTGCCAACCTGAAGGTGTTCGTAATTACTAAGGTTGGCATTAAAAATAATGATGGGGCGATTTCGAACGTGCCATCAGTTATGTAATGTCACAACATATACGAGTATATTATAGTTTTTAATATTTGCCAAACTGCAGTTCAATTTTACGGCAAAATGTATGTTAAGCATCACGCGAAGAGACAGGAAAAGAAACGCGTGGTTGAGAGAATAGACAAAAATAGTCGATATGATAGAATACGCCAAGAAAATGAAATAGTAGGCCACTCGGAGGACGGGCAATCGTTAGACATGCGCAGTCCTCCAGTGGCATCCGTGGAAAATCAAAAGGCTGACAGGCCCTTAAACCTACTGGACTGACGAAATCATCAAACACTGCGGAAATATGGGGCAGCAAATAACGATGGATACGAGTCTTATTATACATTATCCTACTATTGATATTTATCCAACTAACTCCTAATTTACTGTACGGCAACCCAACATACGACGGATAAAATATTAATAATATGTATCGTAAATGATTATTCAGTACGGTGCGCCTACACGACTTGTTCGCTGGTTTATTGCAGTGTTTTTCAAACGGTGTGCCGTGAGTACCCTAGTGTGTCATCAAATCGACTTAAATTCTACCTATAGAGAGACTAATAACGATAGTTGGCAAGTAAGATTTAGCTCTTGTAAGTTTACTGGTCTAGTGTACCAGTCATTGCTCGAAGAATTACAAATAATTAGTTACCAGTGGTGATGGTAAAATCATTATTTAAACCGTTATTTTGACTGTTCTTGTGACTGTGATTGTGTTCGATTGTAACGATGATTGATAACTGATTAACGTAATTCTTTGAGCAATGGCTGGAACACTAGGAAGTGAGCCTCCGATAGTTAAATCTTAGTTACCAATTATCGTTAAACCTCAGTTACCAATCATCGACACAATCACAGTCACGTAACGATTTATCACCACTAGTTACCAATCATCGTTCCAATCACTGTCACAATAACGATTTAAGCACCACTAATAATAATGTAACCTCAAATCTTCCGACAGCCCAATACCAATACCTACGCACTCATAAATATCAATACGCTCTATCCTTGTTCTTCGCTGTAGAACCGAATTAGTTACTCATCAAAAATATATATATTTTTTTAAATTCTCTTTTATATCTTTGATTCGCAATTTTTTAATGACCAATTAACCTTTTTTTCTATTTTCTACGCCTAACTTGTCTGTACTCTACCGCCAAATTGCCGCGATCAGCATTGTTACGAATGAAGTGAAACCATCATCAATCGCATGGGTTGACAAAATATGCGAGTCACACTTTGTTTATAGGTAACGTCGTGTCTAATTATTGATTATTATGTCGATGCTTGTTGCGCCATGCTAGTTTGCCAGATGATCTAGTTTTCCACAGTAATAAAAAGATTTAAAAACACTGTTTTATTGCGACTGACATTTAATTCTGCACCACGAATTAGGTCATGAGATATTTAAAAAAAGAAAAATGGCCGTGACTCATGCGTACAAAAGGATTTGGCGGTTTTGATCGTGCGGAAGTTTCTAGCGGTTCGCCATTAACGTTTTAAAAATAATATGAGTAGATGTCTAGATATCTATGTTACCGGTATTGCATGGAAAACTGATAATATGTGAAGTCCTGGGTATTCCGTAAAATGTGTGATATATTTTAGCAAAGTATTAAATAAAAAGGACCTAGCGGGCAGAAGGTTAGTTGTATTTTTATTAGCATATCTTGATTTAAATGATATTAAGAGTATCGATGATATAATTATTCTCCGTGAGTATCTCTGTTTAAAAAAATGTATTTTATAAATATTGGATGATTGTATTTCAAATTAGTATTTGAATTAACAATATTTTAAAATAAACGTAACGAATGAAAGAAAAAAATGATAATATTAAATATAAAATACTTTTTTAACATTAATAATAATTAATTAGTTGATCATCCCGTACTTAATGTGTTCGGTTAAATAACATTGATAATTAATGATACTAAATTCAATTTAATTGATGATGCAGTTTATTCAGAACGTGTCGTTCTTCTGTAATTAAATAAGAGTTATATTATACCTACATGACATTCCAAAAATGCACAGGACTATAATTTTTTTTAAATAAACTTTTCTATTATTGCCGGTAGGTTGCTGGGAATGAAAAAATATATATCCCTGAAGTGGACTCGAAGACTAGCGCAAATTAATTAAGTTGCCATAGATCAGTAGGAAGGGCATTTTACCGGGGATAGAAAGGTCCCGATGGCAGTTCAGTTTTTTTCGAAAAAGATTGTCCTTTGTATTTTGACTTCGTTGAATAAGTGTAGTTAAATAATACTTGCCGACAGGTTTGTACGAAGTGAACACTTTATTTGTTGCCCCGCGTGCTACACTTGCCTATTGCATATTGCAGGTGTTAAGTACTAGCAATGCAACAAATGAACAATAATGAGCGACCACTACTAAAGAATAAACTAGTAAACTAGACTATGTTTGAGATGATGGTTTATTCACATTTTCCAAAAACTTTCAGGCGTTCTACAAAATGGTCGGGAGTTGTGGACTCTGCCACTCTCCTAAACGTTGGTGGAAATGCATTTTTCCTACTTTTAAAGCGGTCCGCCACGGAGTCCGGAATAAAGGCCGCTTTATTGCCGCCCGACGGAAGGATGACGGCAGCTAACGCTCGGTGGCTTGATTAGTCGGCAGATGTGACACGAGATACCCTGACACCATCCATCGATCTCCTTTTGTACGACGCAACAGGAACGAGCAAAATCTAATAAATAGCGATGTGGGCTTTCTGGTCAACGTTGGTAACTAATATTTTAGCCAGTTTTCAAGTAAAACTTTGACCTCCCTAACCTCCCTAATACGAGTACCTGACATTTAACAGTGAAAAGTTGCCGCGTAGAATATAGCGTGGGTCTGGGTGAAGTATGAGAGAATCCGAGGTCAGCCGAGCAGTTGCTGTACACATAGGCCGGTCGAACAAATGTCTTTCGATAGATATTAATTATTGTTATGGAACACTGCAAGGCCGGTGGCCAGTCCTACGGCTGTTCGAGAAATCTGATAGTACATAAAAGGGCTTTGAGGATATAAAAATGATTAACATTTTGATTATTTAGCCAAAAATTCTGCAAAATATTTATTTGTATCCGAGAGTGCAGAGCCGATGAATTTATTTCTCTGGCCCGGTATTGGCAATATAAAAAATGCGCACAATGCAATTTGACTAACCGAAAGGGTCGTATTTCGTCATATGTTATGCTGCAACATATTGGGTATAAATCCTCGCCCCTCAGAGGATCAGGAATGGCAAATTTGAGAAAATGTACGTGCAACGAATATAGACATTTATTCCTGGTTGCGAGAATCCGCCTTTCTTTTTTTCAATTTTGTATACAGTAACATCGTATTAACGTTAATATTATCGTGCGAAGAAATGTGCAGTCTCTATAGCACATTTCATTTTATCTAAATCATATTTTCAAATTTACACAGTATCGTCGGTAGGTACGTAGGTGCCTAAGGTGGTAAGTAGAATGTAGATTCTGGTATCAAAACAAATTACTATTGAACATATGAGAAATAGATACTTACCTAGGCTAGACGCTAGGTACACAAAGCCCAGTTGTTTTAATTACTTGAAAAGACCAATTTTTTTTCATATCCAGTCGTATGACGAGAGTTATTTTATTCGAAATATGCGTGCAGACCATTATTAAAAGTGTGACGAAGAAAAACGACAAGAATTATATTTATGGAGATTTTTGTATATATATATTTTTTTTTTTTAATTTTGTATGTGTACACGAAAAGCACGTCACATCAATATTCTTATGATTTTTCAAATTGAATTCAGCGTTCATGGCGGTGGTCTCTAGAAACGAGGCGATTGTTTTACAGCTAAACCAAACGTGCATCCAGGAAGATATTGTTTGATAGTTAGAACTTATAAACAGTACATGTTGTTAGTAGCGTTTCTGTGGAAACTGTGATAGTGAGGTCCTGGCTTCAAACCCTGTTGAACAGTCCAAAATTGCGTACCTAACAACATAACATTGGATAGCTCGCTTCGAGTGGTCGTGTTAATACATACCTGGCTGAAGCAGCACCGGGGATAAGGGTGCTAATCCTTCTTTAATGTATTTTTATTTGATTTATAATGTTGACTTGCACGTGTCAAATGACTATATAATATTTATTCAAACGAGCCCTCGAGTCATCGAGTTTCTACCTCTGGTTTAGCTGCTAGATATTACGCAATCGCAAATTTATTTATGAATGAAATATTATCTGAAGATGTATGTTCGGAATATATATGTTTAAAATATATTTATGCCTTGATTTATTATTATATCACTAATTTCGCGTCAAATAATAATAATAATAATAAATAATAATAATATATTTAAACATAATTTAATTCAGGAAATTAATAGAAAATTGATTAATTTTTTACTTGTTTAATGTAATTTTATAATATACTAACAGAAAATCCGACCTTCCCCGGGTGCACGCAATTCCTTTGTATTACGCATTGATTCGGGATGTATTCCCCGGTGGACTCTTTTGTACAATAAATCTCTGGAAGATTCATACACGTATCGATATATCACTCATATAATTGAATGTGCCGCACGCACGATTTTATCCCGACTTGCGTAACATATTTATTCACCGTTCAGTTTCCTGATACCGTACCGCAAAACCGCATCGAAATTGGTTTAGCCGTTTTTGAGTTAAATGTTAGAGACAACAAACCTTTTATGTGTATACGAAGAATGACAATTAAGTTCGTAGAAAAAAAAATACAATTACACAACATACTTGCTTGTTATGTGGTACACCGTCGTACCCTTCAAAATAGTCCCTTCCCAAAGCAATGCACTTTGTCCATCGTTTTTTTCCATTACAGGAAGCAGTATTCGATCATTCTCCATGAAGCTGTTTAGATCACGTAACGTAATCCGTTTCATCTCCGTTCGTGATTTGCAATGATGTGCCATCGTGTCTTTCTTGATTTTCGGGAATAGAGCGGTTCATGTTGTGGCAGGGAATAGTCCACAGCATTGGTTGTGCATGCTGGACCGTTGTCCTGGATTTAGACCGCACATTGGAGCTCGTTTCATTACCTTCAGATGAAATGCTGCCTTAACGATTTCTTTTTCGGGGACAAGTTTCCGTGTTATTCCGCGAACAGCTCGTTGCCGATGTCTCAGTGTCGCACAATATGCGCATAAAGTATTCTATGAACTTAATTGTCAGCCGTCGTATGTGCGCAGAGATATTATATATTTTAATAATTCTATTATTTTAATTGGGATTCAGAAATTGCTTGACTTGTGTTCCACGTAAAAAATACTCACATAATTAAAAAAACATATATATTTATGTAAAATGTTTTCACTGTCATCTCGGCCCGTTTCACAATTGTTGCCCTCGATAGCCGTCGTCCTTCCTCTGGTAGTTCCGGGCCGTGATAATCCAAATCGGCATTATGACACTTTGTAAACCCACGCTCGCTAAATTAAGTTAGCGGTTATCGTGATTACACCTGTCTTATTTATACCAGCTCTTTTCTTCGCGAATGTCGCAATAACCTGACGACGTATAATTTCACGGACAATTGAATCCAGGACCACGTAATCGCCGATCCAGCGCGCCGAGGTGACCGCTGATGGTGCTGGCTGATGGCCGAGTTGGAATTCTAAATAGAAAGTGTTTCAAATATCAATTTTATTAAAGTTGATCAGATAATTCAATTTATCAACTAAGCATATCCTTAATTATATTATGTCAAAAATGAGAGCGAGATATATGTAGATTTTATACCGAATGTAGAAAAATAATAATTACTATAGTTGACGTTTATCAATTATCCATTTTAAAAATGACCATTTAATGGTAAAAAAATCATCTTCAGTTTCAGAAATTATATTTTTAAACCTTCTTACTGGTAAGTATTTGAACGTCTGTTTTCTATCAGAAAATGACTAGGTTAATTACTATGCGACATTTATCTAAGAAACAAACCGTTTGGCTATATTAAATTATTTTAAAGCAAGCTAATAATGATAATCGTCGCTAGGAGGCACACGTGTGGCGGGAATGCTAAGTTACGTTATTATTTAAGTCGTTTTAAGAATTGCTTTCTATTAATTCTTATTTGTTTGCCTAAAGAGTTGATTGTGGTCTAACTGCAACTGGTTGACTCGGAGATATTTGTATTTACATTTTTAAGCTGTAATTTTATTTGTTTCGGTAACTATTTTTGTTTTTCGATTATAAAAATGAACGAAGTCTTGACGCCACCTAGAACATTTCGTAGAAAGCGAAATTTGAGAAACATTACATTTAATAAATCTGGTTGTTTTCTCCCGGAAGAAACAGACGTATCATCGAAGAAAACTGCGAAATATGTTCCCGGTGGCGACTCACTTTATTTGAAAAAAGTTTTGTTTTTACATTTGCAGTGATAAATGTACCTAGAGTATTTTGATTACATTTTTGAGTATATATATATATATATATATTTTTAAATTGTACCGCCGTCATGGATGATTAGCATGCATGGTAATTTCTTGAAGTTCAAAAGTTTTGTTTTCTTCGTCATATAAAAATTGTTTTTAAAAAAATGTGATTCTATTTAAAAAAATAATTAAATTTGGGTTAACACAAAACTAACCCATCAGAATGAAAAAAAGTATAGGAACTGTAAATACGGTATAAATATTTGATTTATGTAGAATGTACCATTAAAACAATTTTTTTTCTCTCTGTTGTTTAATATACAAATGTACATTTGAAATATGTTCTGCTTTTTCGTGTAATCTAAAAGAAATGTGTCAACGCTTTATATTATCCGGACGAATAATTGAGTATCCGTATCCCCCTCTCCCCACCCCATTGGCCGGATATCCAATATCCGGCTTTTTAAAATAATGGGAAATGGAAAGAGAGAAACCCTCCCCGCGGCTCCATTATTATGTTGCAAACCTTACTTTGTAGATAGACAGATGCGATGGCGACGTACCAAAATAAACATATACAATATACACAATAATTTATTATCGTCGCTTGAACCGACATATAAACAGTTATTACACTTCCGTCTCATAGCTTCATATTTATTAATAGTTATTTCTGGACGGAATATTAATTTGCGTTCTTGCCAAAGATTCTTCCTTTCCTCGATTTTGTAAGATGTACCGGTTTCTGGAATTGATCGGTGAATTGCATTCCTCCCCGAGGCGGGTATATTCATGTTGATAATCTGAAGCTTAATCTTTGCTCAGAACGGTGTTTTTGTTTTTAATAAATCATTCTGTGAGATGCTAACAATGTTCGTTGAATGGTGGCAATTTGTAATGCCTTATCGTTCCGAGTGCTTAGAACCAAAGGTAATTTGTTCTACTCCAATACGTAGGCACGGCTACTGTTTCTTATAGGCACTAACCGACTAACTAACTATAATATCTGATATATGTGGTAAGACTTTACCGACATCACATTTTACTGATATCGATTTTAACCGATTAGCCGATTTAACCGATTAGTCAATGCTAATTGTGCAAAAAAAAAAAATCGCCTGAATTTGCGTGAAGCATTTGTTCGTTGAGGTAAAACATTTAAACACAAGTGAGAAAATTAAATGTTACGGTTGAAGAAAAAAAACCGTAAATATAATTACTTATCGCAATCTTTTCTGCCAAAAATTAACAATTCTACAAATTAAAAATTTTAAATCCACGTTTTATTCATGAAGTTGCGATTCTTCATTTTTATAGATTCATCGCACATATGACCTTATATGGATTCTATTTTTATATATAGTCTAGTATTTAAAATAGTGGGGGCATTATCAAACAAAAGTAGAATAATATACAATGCAAAGTAATAGAATTATACAGTAAACATTGCATTTCACTGCTATTGATTATATTATTGTGAGAACTGTCACTTTGTACATGTGCGTGTGTGTGTCAGAGGAGTGAGTAGATGAGTTGTGGGGGACACATTATAAGAGGCCGTCCCTGGGTGGAAGGGCCTCTTAATCTCAGCTTCTCCAGTGTAACTAGTATAATTAATGTAATACTTGCTGTAATAAACTTAATATTGTTACAAAAACATACTGAGTTTATATTCCCAAGAACGGGACCCAAAGTAATTAGTCAGTAAGCAGAGGATAGAACCCCTGAAGAATCTGGTGATACTTATCACAATTATTGTTATTGTTGATCATCTCTAGACTTTGATACCAGTCTCATAGATATTTATCTTATTTTATGTTGATACATAATCAGTGAAAAAACGCAAATGACAAATCTTTCAAAAGCTGTTAACGAGACTTGAACACGGGTCTTTTCTATTGCCGACAGACTGCTCTCCCAGCTAAGTTACGCCGGCCTTATTAGTTCCGTCAATCTTGTTTTAATATAGTAAACGTACTTTGTTTCATATCTGGTATTCACATTTTTATAGTCTAAGTATTTTATCGCTACCTATTTTGCAATTAAATGCAACAACTTGTAATTTACAATTTTGTTTCTTATTACACCTTAAAGCTTTATTGCGATGTATTCAGCTCTCGAGAAACATCCTCGCGCGCTCGCATTTTACGAGTGGAAAAACGTCGTTTGCAAGTATGCTATCTATCAGAAGGCGATTATTTTTGAATTCGTGATTTCAGTTTAGATCGGAGAGGCTACAGCCGAGAACATAGAAACATAATAATTTTTGCCTATCGTCGCATTATATTTGCGCTAGCGAGTTATCATAACAAATTGAGAATTACTAATACTTACAAGAGAGCTGGATGCATTTTCCATTTACTAATTAGGTTGACTGCATTGAATGGACACAACGGACGGATTCACATACGACATGTTCAACCATATTGTCGTGTAGTTGGATGGCTCGACGTGAAATGAAAATAGTAATAGATTCGGTCGTGAATATAATTTTAACCTCTCTGAAGGTGAAACAGATTTGAGAATGTCAGATATTTGAGAAAGTATTCGTATACCTATGTAGTTTCTTTATTATTTTCTCTGTATGAGGTGTTGTCATTATCGCCCGCTATAGGATCCGATAACCTTGTCATTTACCCACTCCGTGCACAGAGTGCATCATCCAATATACAAATATTATTAGAAGAAAATTCCAACACGTGAGTAGTAGTATTTGTACGTCGCTAAAAATACTCCACTACTCCTAATCGGTAACTGCTCGTATTATAATTATTATTAGTTGCACACTCAGCAACCTTCATTATTATTATTTTTTACTTTTAATGCTGTAAAGTTGTCTTCTAATATATTTGTATACATTTCGCGTTAATAGCTCGACGGTCCGTATTGAAGCGCCTCGGATGCAGTACGCAATCTTCAAGCACAAATCGTGATGCGTGGCCCCATTCGCGAGCAGTTTATTGTTGATTTTTGTATACGCAACATGAGGCCAGATTAGAGCTGCCACGTCTTAGTCATCGCGTTCCTCGCGGTTTACTTCAATTATTTCCGCGCTTCTGAGGAAATTGAACACTCATAGTTACTGTCATCGTGAGTGTGCTGACTGACTGGGCTCACTATACGTCCGTAATATCTATGGACAATATGTATTTTAGAGGGCGGTCCGTTGTCCTGTCTGTATTAACATAAAAACGTAAAAGAAAAATGTAAAAAATTAAAATGAATCGATATTAATTTCTTCTGGCAAATACTGGAGTGGGTGAATTTGACCATTGCTCTATAACGATAACAAACTATTGACAGTTTGTAATAGCAATACCATCATTACCGTTAGCTTTACAATTAATTATGTTATTTGGTGTACAATGCTTAGGGAAATTGATACATTATATTGGATTTAAGTGTCAATTTCTTATGAATTGAATTTTGTTGATGTGTTCGGTTTTGAAATGTGTATTTTTGTAAATGTCAAAACAGTGATATTTTTGGGAATTTAGAGCTTCATATTATTTTTTGATAAAGCGTCGTATGATAAAAAAACTATCTAAGAAAGTAATAAAGAAGTATATTTTGTAATCTATCGATCCGTTTAGTAGTGACTAATAAATATGGCATTATTAATTGTTCTAGTATTTCGCATTTTCAACTTACAGTATTTTTTTACACATATCGCACATCCCATAGAATGTGTAATTTAAATCAAAATTTTCTCATTTATATTTTATTTCAGATTAGTGAAGTAAACATGAAAACCGTATTCAAGTTAATTTGCCGCATATCTGCGATCGGCCCCATTTATACATATATCATTCCTGCAGTATGAGAGTACAATTTGCGAATCTACGTGTCGATTCCGTTCAAAAGTGCGCGATTCACTATTTATCGATACAAAAATTAAGGTCCATTTTTATTTTCTCCCTCCAATATAATTGACTTGTTTGACTTGACTCTTTTTAACTACAAGATGTACGAGATAACTCAACAAAGTGCAATATATTTTTAAAAATACTGCCACTTACAATGAGCGTCAAATATATAATATATGCGAAAAACTAGAACTAAAAATAATTTACTTGTTAGTTACAATACTTTACGTAATAGAGGTCGATTATAACCATATATTATATGCGTGTTATGACATGCATGCGGTTTAGTAGTTCGAGCCTCGTTCCAGGATGCCATCAAGTTAAGCCTATTTTCATAACACGAGCGTTTAGTTTAGTTTAAAAATATGTAGTAAGAATATTGATGTGACACGTGTTCCATGCACGCATCTCTATTTTTTTTAAATAAAATATTGTGTAGTGCCCCCACTATAGAGTGTTCGTAATTGACTTCCTAAAATGATGGTAGGTGCGGCGATGAGACATATCCTTGAATATACGTCTGGGTTTCCGAGAGCTAGGCCAAAGAAGTTTGAACAGATGGTCTAGCTGTGTATTTTTTGTCATCTTCTATTGTAGCCGTATAAGAAATGCGCGGATGACGCTCGAGCTCGCCGTCAACGTTATGTATTACTGACTGAGCTGGCTGAGTTAAGTCTGGTCTGTTAATTTATGCTCGCCACGCGGTGAAACAGTGTTTTTGTTTCGCGCGTTCAATCGCACGGTCGATAAAGCTGTCAGTGTCCGTGTCCGTGTCCGTGAGATTGCTCTCCTTAACGAGTGAAATTTTCTCTTACATTTACTATACAAAAATGATTTATTTGCATGGACAAAACGCTCAGATTTGTTTTTTACGAAAACGTCCTTGTCGGCACATATTCATCTTTTCGGACTGTTTTTTAATTTATTTATATTTTTTAAGTATGTAAAGATGTTTCAAGCGTATAAATTTTTAGATCAATTGAATTTATACGCATGAAAATGAATATCTTTTGATAAAATTCCATGTTATGCGGTGTTCGAATGGTTCAATCGTTGCCCACAGCGTCTGATGGAGATAGTGTTGTTTGCAGCCACGCTTTCACGTACAGCTTCAATGTTTCCATCAGAGCGTCGTTCGCGGTGACGTGTAGGTGTTCGTATATTACACACATAACCTGTTTTCTCCAATTTTGCCATTATACGCTGGATTGTCCACTTAACAGGTGCTTCTTTTAGTACCTACTCACAATCGATCCTTTACTTTTATAAGATGCTTTTACAGTAAGTAATGTAATTGCACACTGTCTACATGATAGCTGTCAAGTATTAGCTTTTAAAAATCACCGCTAGAGGAGGCAATTTCAAACCGGCAACTGCTTGTTGGAACACCAATACAATAAATACACCAACTACTTACTGCTGTACTTCTGCAATTCAATTTTTCACAAATTTACAATAATTTGCTAAAAACAAATTTAGATATATCATTTAGAAAGATACCATAAAAAATCTGAAATCATCACCGGGTCTCCGATTTAGCTATAATGAGGTATACGTAAGTCGCTACATTCCATCAACATACATTTCTAAATATTTTATATCACGGCTCAGCTTTTAACTTATTAATTGTTGCCAACCATATCTGATATAAGGGACGCTATTTTTTATGACGAAAACATTAACGTTATTAATTATATTTATTTTGAAGAAATCATATTTTATTAGTTTGCGGTTCTTTCTAAATGATTTATCTAAATTTGTTTTGATCATCACGGAATTATGTTCTAAAAACTCATAAATTCACAAATAAAATGTAAAAATGAATATGATTTGTTTTGTATACCTAAGTATGTGAACGGTGTTCTCTAATTCCTGCGCTTATGGCTCACCCCCTATTTCCAAGAGTGAAATCTGATCAATAACAATTTTGTTGTAAAACTGATCGGTATCGAAAGTGATCCCCCCAGACCGGTGTTTGACCTTAAGTTAGCTCGCTTCCCCTACCTCAGTCACCAACGTCGATTCGGCAGAGTATAGGACGACAACCTTATTGCCGTCGAGGGCGCAATGCAATTTTTTAAAATAAAATGGACACGCGCAGGACTCGTAATCCACGTCGGTCCTTCGCGACTATGCTCCTCCACTTTTCTCGGCATCTTGCACACCTCTCGCACATCTGGACTGTCACCGGAGAAGTGCCTGTTACCTTTTCCACTCGATCGGTCCGATGTGTGGGGGACTTTCCTCTTCCTATTCGTCCTTCAACATGGCCCACCGCAACGAGCTTCTCCGAGCTATCTTCCCTTCTCGCAAGATGCCCAAAAAATGTAAGGATTCGTCTCAGGCTGCAGGTTGGGAGTCTGTTCTTGATGTTTATTTCCTGCGGAATGAAGACATTCATACGTCTCGCCGTCCGTACATTTATGGTACATTAACCCAGTGCGCAGTGTAAGTGTCATAGATAAATAAAATATATTATTTATTTGGAAACATAATATTAATTAACGGAAATACCACTTACGATACCTGGTTTGTATAGCACTCGAGCTTAATTGTATAATACTAGATTGAACGCAACATCACTGACTTAAAAATAAATAAAATATAAATACTAAAACAATATTTTTTTAATCTACTAAACTATTTTGTATTTGTATATTATCTCTTCAAATAGAGGTCTAAAAATTTGAACTTGTAAACTTGAAAGTATTGACATGAGGAATAGCTCGGAGGACAGACAATCGTAAATAATCGAATAAATAAAATAATACCGCTAACAACGCAATAAAACCCGCTGGACCGACGAAATCACATCAATCAAAGGAGATACTCGGGGAGGCCTTCATCTGATGATTATGATGATCTCGTCAAATAATAATTATTCTTGACGGCGGAAATTCGAATAGTCCGTGCTTGTCTATGCATTTCTAGAAGAGAACTGTCGAATATTAATCGAATGCTGTAATGCAGAAGGCGAAGAAGAATTCCTAAATTCCTGGTACACATCGTTCTCCGTGTTTTCGAAACAAGTTGCCCTTTTTCGATTGTGAGCTTCGAAATATCAGCTTTCCTATCGTGTTTTGGCCCATCTCAAAATAGCTTTCCATAAAGGGCGATCAGTCAGTAGTCGGCAGGTCGCGGTGCGCATGCCTACTACAGCACCCGGGCCCTACTACGGCCATTCACGTCCCGGCGGGGCCGTAAAAGTGTTCAATTAACCTGAGATCAATTGTTCCCCCTTCGCCCGCCCACCATAGCGAGGGGTCAGGGGACGCCAAACTCGCGTTTTATTTTTAGTATGCGATATGTAGCTAAATTTTACCTCAATCGTGCATTTTTGTTTGAATTTTATGTCTGAGTTTTTGTAACACATTTATGATCATTTGAAGTCTCGCACAATATTAAATTCGTATCGTATTAAGTAGTAAAAAAAGTTCTCGTTGAACCCGCTCGCTTATTCTACTGTCGATCCTTTCTCTCGTTCGATCCTGTCGATCGTTTCATCCGCAACTCTCTCGTTTGATTCACTACGCTCTTGTTCCATTCACTCCCTCATTCGATCCATTCTCGTTAGATCCACTCTCTCGTTAGATCCACTCTCTCGTTAGATCCACTCTCTCGTTAGATCCACTCACTCGTTCGATCCACTTCTCTCTTGTTCGTTTTACTCTCATTCGATCCACTCTTGTTGATCCATTCCCTTGGTCGATGTATTCTTTCATTATTACCTAAGTTTCAATATTTTCTCCGAGCGTTGGCCACTCCTGCTAGAATGTAGACCCCCTGCTCTCCCGAGATGAATCCCCAGCCTGCAACACGTGATTCATTCTCCTTTCTACGTAAATTGCGCATTTTTCAGCGTACCTTTCGCTGTTATTTAGCGGTGACGCACAATTTTCCGACTATGTAGGGTTGAAAATAACAGAGGGCTTCCTTTTCCCCCATTAATGCTCGCTTTTCTTATTGTAGAGCAATAAAAAGGTACATATTACGAAACGAAACGCCTTTTTTGTGATGAAACAGAATATCATAGCTCTCTCCGGAGTCGTGCATTATTATTTATTGCAGGTAACTATGACAAAAATGGTGTTGTAGACCCGAACGCGTGTGTTCCAAGTAAAGCAGGTTTTTCCCATTTTGTATTTTAAATTGTATTTTTATCTATATATATTTTATTTTTTACCGGTAACAGAAAATTAACAATAAAATTATTAGAATAAGAAAATAAAACATCATTACGAGAGCATACTTCCTGCTTCAGATGTACATCTACAATGCCATGCGTTACAAATGACTATTTGTTGCCAAATTTATTTTCTTACAATTTTAAGGATATGGTAATGTATGATAAGTACCCGTGTTAGGAAAGGAATTAGTGATGAGGTAAACCGCTATTGTGACTGATTGTGTAATTGCATTTTGATTGTAACGATGATTGGTAACTGAGATTTAACTGTTAAAGGTTCAGTTTCTAGTGTACGGATGATTGTTCGCCAAATTATGAATAATCAGTTACCAATCATCGTTATAATCGAATACAAATCTCAGAATCACAATCACGGTTAAAATAACAGTAGGTATAGCTCATCACTAGAAGGAAACACATGTTTTATTTTATTTATTTTTCAAGTCTCCTTTTCAGCTCGATACACTCAGTCCAGTGATAATCCAACTTTTTCATGTTCTCCAAAAAATATGATTTGTCGAATTCAGAAAAATAGGCCTGTGTTTCGGCGATGACTTCCTCGCTTGACGTGAACCGCTTTCCGCCAAGCCATTCATGGGGTCAGATCTGGAGAATAGGGTGGACGAGGCGGCAATTTGTAGTGTAATTCAACCAGTTTTGCTGTGGCGATTGCGAGCTGATGCGATATATGGTGAAATAGCTTTTTTCTTCGCCAAATGGGGCCGTTTTCTCGTCGAATCGGCCCAATACATCAGCATACTGCCCGGTGATTGTCCTTCCTTTCTCCAAATACTCGGTGAAGATGATGCCTCGCGAATCCCAATAAATGGCCATGACATTTCCGGCCGATGGAACCGTTTTCGCCTTCTTCGGAACAGGTTCGAAAGGTGAAGTCTGACTGAAGTTTTGACTATTCTTTAATTTCTGGCGTGCAGTGATGGATCCATGTTTCGTCAACGGTCACGAAACGCCGCAGATACTCTTTCGGATAGCGCTGAAACATGGCCAAACAGTGGTCCGAAGTTAAAGTTGTCACGCGATTCCGTTTTTATTCCACTCTGGGCATACGCGGCATCCATCTCGCCGATGTGTAGTACGCGGTCAGTTGAGATGTTTACAGTGTCAGAAATCTCACTGGTCTTCATCCGGCGGGCTGTTAATACTGTATATTATTATGGTCCTTTTTGATTTTCTCACACGTCTTCCCATCCAAAAAAGTAATATTGAAGAATCGAATCGCTGATCGATATTACCCTTGTTCCGTGGTTGCCAACAAACACAAAGTTGCCCATTTTCAACAACTATCAAAACAAAACTACTCGATAAATCTATCTTTAAATTTTGACGGGCGTTAACAATGAATGGTTTACAGATTTTGCGTCAGTGGCGCCATCACTCGTTAAAGACAGGTACTTACCGTATACCCTTCGTATTTTGACACAATACAGTTTTGATTGATTTTTAAAAATAACAAACTTCGTATAAACATTGATTTTTTTAACGTCTACCGGTTTCGACACCGCTGCATCTTCGTCAGGACGGACGTACACTGACTATTTTGTTTTTCTTTCGCTTCAATGAAAGCGATAGAACGGCATTTGATTTTTCGAAATTGGTTCACTAGAACTCGAGATACAGCACCGGGAAAGATAACGCGTCTCGCGCTCCAGTCCCTACCGCCCAAGATAAGTGCAGTTTTAGTAGTATGAGAATGTTACGCCAGCGCCGGGAAAGAAACTTTAAAAATATGATTATCGTTTCTAAATACCGCGTGTGTTTATCCGTTTAGCTTCGTTTCGAAACACCTTGAATCATTGATGACATCACAAGGTTTATATTTACGTATTATATGTAGATTCTGAAATCCGGCGAACAGAGAGAGTGAAAATGTTTTATTATTTTCTCGGCGGCATTCATGTGATGTTATTCTAGGAATAGAATAGTCATCACGTACGTGCGGTACAGTACAGTACAGTACAGTACCAGTACCTACGTGCGGTGTATTTCATTACTCGCTCGTGTTGTAATCGTTCCTGCGGCTTCGGAAGATTTAAATTCTCTCCGCCATTTGGTCCAAAATGAAGTTAACTCATTTAATTTTTTTTCTTTGGTCTGAAATACTTGGCAACAACTGTCGGCCGTTTTTAAAAGTTTCGTCCGATGGTCACACTCGCGGGTTATTGCCTGCATTTTATTTTGTCTAGACTGAACTGCGCGGGTGGGTGACGAGTTAGAAAGTAAGGTTACACGCTGTATCCAGTCAATTGATTTTGAAAATTTGAACGTTGGATTTGCACGTTTACAAATCGGGAGATGAATTATTTTATTGCGATAATAGAAATAATGTTATCGGCCTTCTTGAACGTTCGTCATCCGAAAAGTTAAAATTACCCCTATGCAATTTTAAAAACCAGTGTATATGTTTATTACCATATTACTTAAATTCATAAAATATGTAATGACGAGTGCGCTCTTCGCCGCTTTCGATTTTCGCGGACTGCGTTCAGCCAATAACAATTTTAGAGACGTTACATTGGGAAAAAATAATTATTTATTAATACTGATTATTTCTGATGGCGCTAAACTGCACTAATATTTGTTTTCTTTATCACATTTTTTTAACCGGACATCGTACAAGGTATGTAGGACACGACAGACGGTTCTCTTAACTGTTTTATCAATTCCCAAGGTAATGTCGTGTCCACATCTAGGAACAGCAAATGGCGATTGTCGGTGAAAATATGATGACATTAAAATATTGTTCATATTATATTTAAACTTTTAATAGCTTTCTTTCCAGTCACAAGATGTAGAAATTGTGAATTCGCTTCTGATTCGAAGTCGTGACACATCCGAAACTGCACGGATTTGTTTATGAAACGTGGCGATTTAAAAAAAAAATGTTCTCGGACTCTGCACCGTGACTATCCGAGCGTATCTGCAATCTGTTACGTAGATTTGTCTTCAGTATGTTCATAAAATGTCATCGTCTACATTCACTTCTTGGTTTATTTTTAAGAACAAAATTTTCACTTCAAATGTGCTTTACACTCCCGTAAACGTAATAAATATTTTTCGCTGCGGTCGGCACATTGTTTTTTTTATGAAATTCTTATAGCGTGCTATTTCGCAAAAATTGTTTATGTTCTTCAAATGAATACGCGCTCTCAAAAAACCAAAATCATTTTTAAAGCGGATGTACGCAGATCGATACAAAACAATAGACGCGTTAGCAGATCGACGCCGACGACCGAAACACGACAGTCGGTTCAGAGGACTTGGACAAAAAAATGACATTTTCATTCGGTACCTACTCTTAATATTTTAAACTATCGTTATTGATTTTAAGATGTTGTATTGTAATGGGATTGCATTGTTATCTTGCGTAGACTATTGACTCTGACAACCATCTTTATCTTTTACAAATTGAGATGCAATTATCGCGGCACTTTGCGAAATGCACACAATGCAAGTGAAGTCACTTGGAGAATTTTAATTGTTTTACTTTTTAACATTCAATTTATTAACGGTCCTAATTGCCACCAATTGAAATATTTGGACGCAACAAAGCTGCCGTCTCGCGCGACGAAGCTCTGATGCGCGATCTCTTATGCGTACATATATGGTGTTTAGGTACACGGGTGGGTGTTTGTATGTTTGAAGTAATCTGTATTTACTGTTTGTCTAGTGATAACGAGAACATATAACGTACGTTATAGCTCGGTGATAACGCGAAGGCGGACGCTTGTTGTTTTCGATTTAAATTTTATATTGATGTAAATGTGACTAAAAGAACACAATTAGTGGATTAATACTTTAATGTTTATTAAGATTAATAATAAAATTATCAATTAAAACTTTCATCTTTACTTTATGTATATAGTTATTTTTACTACTAGAACATAGTCATAAGCGAAGAAGAAGTAGTATTTAATGTTTTTAATTTAGGAAAGTCTATGTTTATACACAGATTATTTGCACTATTTTACTTTTTACATGGTACACGCCATCCTTAATAAGAATTTGCAAGGAGAAATATAAGTATTTCAAAAAATTTATATATTACTCCTTTATATCTGGTCAAAAAATAATGTGACTAATCATAGACCGATCTCAAAACTATCAATATTCAGCAAACTATTTGAAAAGACAGTTTACACCCTGGTTTTTAGCGCCATTAAGCCCCGCGTATCCGCGACAACAAGGATTCTTATTGTTAGGATAACACATACTAATTAATTAGTAATAAATATTAATTAAATATCACAGACCCATGTTCTGAATAATTGAAACTTCACAATGAGAATGTGTTCTCCTAATAATATATGCGTTGTATCAATGTGTCCAAAAATTTAATAAAAATGAATTGTTAATTCTGGCGTCTGCTATCGGTTTACTCAAAGGTATTTAAGATTCTGTAAAAACAAAGTAGATGGCTTTCAAATAATAGAACGATAGATGTATTAAGTTTAAAAAGTGTATCATATAGGTTCGAAAATTTGTTGTCAAAAATAATGTCGCTGTTGTATAGTTGGATAATGCACCTTCCTCAGTTTGGAAAGAGATCCAATATTTTTCGATAAAATTGATTTTATATATATATCTTTCTAATTAATACATTTAACATGGATTCTTCGCGGAACGTTCCACCATTACCGACGTATCCATCTTCACGAATTGCGTGCTCTCCGCAATGAATCAACAGGCGCGCAATTTACACAGATTACAGTAAAGCCTTTGACAAGACCGACCATCACATATTAATTGACAAGCTGAAGAAATAGGAATCCTCGGAGTCCTACCTCCTACGTCAGTAACAGAAACCGAGCGGTGGTCATCGGCGGTTTCAATGCCGATTGGGCGCGCATGCGCATCTCCTCCGGAGTTCCTCAACGGAGTTTGCTAGGTCCACTACTATTCATAATATTAACGATATACACACATGTTTTCAATTTGCAAACTTTCTTCTTTACGCGGATGATATGAAGATCTTTGCCAGAGTGAGTTCCCTAGATGACTGCCGTTAAATCCAAGATGATATCATCCACATTGCAGCCTACTGCGAGGGGAATAAACTCCTCCTGAATGCTAAAAAAATGTTTTCAAATAACATTCTCAAGAAAATTCAACATTCATTTTACTTACACAATAGATAGCACTCGGCTAGAAAATAAAAGTGATGCTAAAGACCTAGGAATAATTCTCGATAGTCAACTTCTTTTCGAGAATCACATTGACCAAATTACCTCCAAGGCTTATAGAATGCCAGAATTCATACTTCGAACCTGCAACTTTAAAAATACCTATTGTTTCAAAATATTGTATTACGCATTTATTCGCAGTCATTTAGTGTACGCATCTCAAATCTGGAACCTACAGAAAATTTCATATATTGCGAGATTCGAACGAATATAAAATAGATTTCTTCGAAACCTTAATGTTAGATCTAATCTATCATTTAACTCTTATTTAGATGCAGCAAACTTCAACACTAGAATATTGAAGAACACGTGCTGACCAAATACTTCTTGTTGCGCACAAGTGCGATCCAACGATAACAAAGTGACGTCCCAGTCGCCTTATTCGCTAGGGAACACCCGGATGTCGCCGAAAGCACTGAAGAGTGCAGGCTAGTTCGAGTGCTCCAAATTCGTCGGTGGTAGTACTCAGATTTGCTGTATTCATATAGACGCGAGGCGTGCAGGAGATGATGTGTGCAGGAGAGAAGTAAAAGTCAGGGAGTTGTTAAATCAGGCAGACCGCAGCGAGAAACGAGCTTCTCAACCGCGGTACCCCACTATTTATTACATGTTTCATACCGACATTGCCAGCAGTGGGAGGGGGGGAGGGTTTACAACCCCCTCCACCGCTAGACCGCTGCGACGCGACTGCCGCTATGCGGCGGTCCGTCGAACTATAGTGTCCGGAGCCAGACAACGCATGGTTTTGATACCGTGCCAAAGTCGCTCTCCTTACCAGACTTAAAAAATAAAATACAAATAGTTGTGGAATATCGCGAACAATAAACAAGTACCATCAAGACCTAGCTCGCGATATCCACAACATAATCAAGGCATTTATTGAAACAATGACAAAAGAAATGTGAAACATGGAATAAACAGGGGAAGGGGGTGATCGCCCGTAATTTACACATTATTATTTTCAGTGGGTGATCACCTCACACAAAGACACAATTCAAGTGTGTGGATATCGCGAGCATTAAAACATTTACTACCAAGACCAGCTCGCGATATCCACCACAAAATAGATTACAAGTACGGGCGACCGTCCGAAATCTCAATACACAGAACTATTACCTTCGGTAGACGGTCGCCCCATACTAAATACAATTGGCGGTCCTACCGAGGACCGCTTGCGGCCCCACCGTGTGCGCCCCGCGGGTGCGCTCTCTGGTAGCTCCGCCATCGCGAGCTGGTACGTGGTGGCTGGCCCCTTACGGAGCCCGCCACTGGCGCTCAGCGCCCATCGGCCCGTTCGGTGCCACTGGACCGAAGAAGAAAAAGAGCCTTTTCAGGGCTGCTGTATCGTAAAACATAAAAGGGGCCCATTTCAGGGCTCCCGATCGGGGAATTCGTCCAGTGGAATCGCAAATAGCGTCTCCAAGCGGGAATTTTCGAGTCTGGTCGCCGGTGCACCCCGCGCGACGGCTCCTCACGAGAAGCTGCTTACTGAGCCCGTCGTGAGGTGGAATCCCGTGCACAACACTTCTCTTTAAATTACTGCAAAGACACATTGATTGTTCCAGCCAATTAGAATTAATATTCTTCCACATTTCATCAAGATCGATCCGGCAGTCCGTATAATTTCACATTCATAAAAGTAGAACATCTTATACACAAAATTCATTTACTCACCGTTTGTGTAAATATAATAATGAAAAATTGATAGAAATTGACTTTTTAAACATTGGCCTTACTGCGCTGAAAGATTTTAATATAAAAGTATGTAAAGATAAATGGTTAGAGAAATAGCAGAGGCTTTGATCATGTCCAAAAAACGTGTTTGTCACATATTGAATCAAGATTTAGACATGAGAAAGCTGGCTGCACGTTGGGTGCCGCGTTTGCACACTCCGGAACAAAAACGTGTTCGATTGAACATTTACAACGCTCTGTTGGCGCAGTTTAGGCGCAATAAATCGGAGTTTTGGCGCCGATTAATTACTGTAGATGAAATTTGGATTCACTATTATACTCCACAAACAAAAATACGGTTAAAACAGTGGACTGCGAAGGGAGAATTGGCTCCAAAAAGACATGGCGACTGTTTTCTGGGATAGCCATGGCGTTGTCTTAATCGATTATCTTGAAAAAGGAAAAACCATTACAGGAGTTACTTGACAGGCTGAACGCAGAAATTGCGGAAAAACGGCCACACTTGCAGAAAAAAAAAATTCGTTTCACCCAGACAATGCGCCGTCTCACACTTCAATGGTTGCTCAAGTGAAAATCTACGAATTACGGTTTGAACTTCTTGACCACCCTCCTTACTCACCAGATCTAGCCCCGAACGACTTTTTGTTCCCTAAGCTAAAAGTTGCGTTCGAAGGACAGAGATTTTAGTCAAATGAGGAGGTCATCACCTTCGTAAATAACTATTTTGCAGAGAAAGACAGAGCTTCGCTGGGAGAAATGTATAGACTTACAAGGATATACGTAGAAAAATAAAAATAAATTTGAAGAAAAAATGTCTTATTTCTTTGTTAGGTCGGAAACTTTTCAGACAGTCCTCGTATATCACGAGACAAACATTAAAAGAGGCAAATGTGGTTATTTTATTATGTTTGGAACTATCTATAACCTGATTCTCGGAAATAATTAGAATCCGAACCTCGGAAATATTTATAATCTTAACTATGAAGATTACAATACAATGTCTTATTTTTGTGGATTTATAAAATGCAACACCACTATAATAATATTATCCATAATAATATTACGTTTCCCCATATATTTATATGGCTTTCTGGACGTCTTGGACGTAGTGTCATTATGGCTGTATAGTGCTCGGTTAAACGGCCAGATTTATGAGTAGGGCAAAAAAAAACGTGTTTTTAATATCTCTAGGTTAAGATTACTTCAATGTTTTCTCTTTTATATATTCAATAACAGTACCTGAATATATATTCAATTTGAAATGAAGTGTAAATTGTCTTTATTACGAGTAAGAAAAAACGTACATGACATCTGTCATCTTTTCTTATTTATACTGTCTATTGATGTTTTTGGTTATGCTTTTCATCCGATTCCAAATAGCATTTTTGTGTTTATTATTGTCTATTCGCGAACAAAGGCGGAAATGGAATGGTTTGTTTTGGGGAAAGCTCTATTATTAAAATATAGATTATTAAATAAATACACTAGTCGCCCGCAGGGCCTAGCAGCAAGCAATCGGCGATAGGTGATGAGACCCTGACCGCGCAGCTGTTATTATTGGCCGCGAAGCGGCCACTAGCCACCCGTGGAGCCTAGCAGCAATCAATCGACGATAGCCGATGAGACTGACCGCGCATTTAATAATATTTATCCAAATTTTTTAAATTAACATGAGTAGCAGAAAGCAATGGTTTTCGCGAATTGATTGTTGTCGTCTAGCGACAGAATACGGCAATACAGAGCGGTTTGTGTACCATCATGCGTTGAGGCCTTACTGACGTCACTGTAGCGTAATATAATATAGAGTTCAGTCCATAGTTCAGTGTATAATTCTATACTGAATTGTGGAAAGGAAGTACAATTTGAAATCATACGCAATGAATTAAGTGCTAGGTCTACCCGTGGATACCGACCACCCGTCTACAATTTTATTTGTCAGGTTTTTCTGTCGTATCTAACAGTAGTTTTTATCGTAGCTTTTAAGCATTAGCGATTTGTCTCGAATCTAACGTTTCTTGAACTAGCCTCGCGAGCCTTGTACGAGTATTTTCCATAGAGTTTTCTTCTTTCAGTTGGATCTACATCTATTTCTTTATCTCTGTCATATCTATATATCTGAGCTGTGTCATATTGTAGTTAGCACGAATGTTACTACCCTGATAGGAGTTTGACATTTAGAATTGTTTCAAGCTGGGAGAAAAATAGATCAAAAAAGTGAACAAAATAATTTTTAGAATTGTCTCAACAGTCTTCATCGCATGGTTTATTAGTGATGAATATGAAAGTGCATTCTCGTTTGGTGCGATCATTGACGTAATAAATAAGGGTATGATTAATCCGGAAATAGTATCGTCCGTCTCCCACGCTACAGCAATATAGCCACGATACATTCCAATAAGAATTGAATTAATTTACTGTCCGTTGCTCGTTGTTTTTTTTGCATTTTTGGCGCGTAAATACGGAAGATTGATGTGATCTCTTCGAGCTGGATGCCCGTATAAACTCTCCAGCTGACGCCAGATTAGATTGGGGCCAATCAATGCTCATCAATAATCAGTGAAGTGCCATCACTGGTGCATAGGACGTGAAGTGCGGTATTAGTCATGGAGTTATAATATATAAGGTAACGTGTTAAAATAATAATACTAATTAAATGTATAAATTAGAAAGATATACATTAAAATACACTTTACTCATAGATAATTATCGTACATAAAACTATTTGCGATTTTCTTGATTAAAAATAATCTTTTGACACGTTTTACTCATTTGGTCTTATATGCAGTACCTACCTAAATAAAATGGAGAAATTGATGATTCCCCAAGGAAGGGTGAAAGGAACCAGATCTCTCGGAAGGTCACCGAGTAAGTGGCGGCAAATCGTTCATGCCGTTGTCCACAATAATTTGCGTCAGGTCCACGGTCACGACTGCTCTTATTAGGAACAAGAAGACAAATTTGTAAAAAACCACATGACGGGATGCAATGTACAAAATTAGTTAATCTATAGAGGTTTACATATGGTGTACCGCAAGATCGCGGATTGGGGCCGGTATTTATTTTTGATTTATATTTACGAGTCATGCAACTCGGAAGTAGAATGCTTAATTATGAACACAGCTGATGAAATTGTGTTACACTCCAGGTGAAAATTGTATCTACAGTATTTAATAATACGTTAAAATTGTGGCTTGTTTCAAACTCATTTTCTCTAAATATCGAATACGTGTATTTAACTGGCTACAATAGTAGGTATAACTAAAAAAGATGTATCGTAACGCCTTTGGTTATATAAATATTTATAGTCATTACTCATCTTACGTTTTATATTCAATGTTGGATGAAGGCCTCACCGAGTGTTTCACACATTTTTCTGTCCAGAGTTATTCGCTGTCACATACTTCCGCAGAATTGAATGATTCCATCAGTTCAGCAAATTTTAAGGCGGCCCGTTGGCCTTTTAATTCCCTTCGGGTACCGTTAGATGACTGCATTCGCCCAATGATTGTCCGTCGAGCGATATGTCTGCCGTTTGCCATTTCCAACTACTCTTGTCTGTTCTATCCACACGTTTCTTTCCTGCCTCCAACAGACATCTTTCCGTGCCTCTTTGCGTTATTATAAGTTTATGGACATCAATTTTTTTTTTAAGGAGAACTCATTTTTGTTGTGAAATTGTATTTTCAGAACACAATTCTGTGGTATTTTAATAATAAATTAAATGAATCAACTAGAAAGATATACAGATTAAATCTATTTATCGAAAAAATATTTAGTTGCTACCGGGATTCGAACCTGGAAGTTTTCTCTGTTCAAATTGATACATCTATTATTATTTCCAATTGATACATCTATTATTATTCCATTTAAAAAAATAAACATATATTACAGTTCAAAATTTATCGAAAATGTATTCGATTGCTGTAGCGAAAATGGTAAACGCGCTTCCCCGGATATGAAGAGGTACAGGTTTGAATCCCGGTAGCAACTAAGTATATTTTCGATAAATAGATTTTTCTGTACATCTTTCTAGTTAATTAATTTAATTTGTATTACATCTTGAGAGTCCGTTCGCAATTCATATAAAATTATAAAATAAATTGGTGGTTTGCAGCTTCGAGCATGTCGCTGATGCGCGCCGCCGTGTCCAGCGTGCACGCGGCCCTGCGCGCGGGGCTGGACAACGAGCGCGCGTGCCGCCTGC
The DNA here is from genome assembly GCA_022840565.1 of Eubasilissa regina. NCBI lineage: Eukaryota > Metazoa > Arthropoda > Insecta > Trichoptera > Phryganeidae > Eubasilissa > Eubasilissa regina. Next base: position 36,659,984 of record JAINEB010000003.1, on the reverse strand, counting down.
CGCCGGCCGCCGTGGCGCCGCGCTCCGCAGCCGCGGCCAGCCGCAACGGTCGGCGCTGCATGGAGGATCGACACGTCACCATCGACGATTTCGACCGCCTTTTCGGCGTACAGGTTGGTTCATTTTTCCACGTGGTGGGGGCCTGGGAGCTTATCTTTCTATTCCATTCCATTCCTGTCCACCTTCGATGCTGTCATAAAGATTGATGTAATGCTCGACCATTGCAAAACATAAAAACAATCTTTGGTTGAACTGGTGAAATTGATATCTCGATTTCTACAAGGCGACAGACCCAACTGTAATTTATCTATCTCGTATGATCCACGTATCGTCTTTCCTATGATTCACATTTAATACTAAGTTTTCGGTAAAATAATCAGTTTTTAAGTCAATGATGGCCGAGGAGTAGACACAGGTACTTGTTTCGATGAAAGGCATTTTTTTTTTTCACCTTGAATTGGTGTATAGGAGTCACTTCTCATCCCCAGTGACGATCCTTGTAAGAAATGGATCGGTTTCATATTTGGACAATAGATGGTTATTCTTTGTTCTAAGCCTGTTGGAGAAAGTTTATGCGGCACCCAAATTACTTGTCTATTTTTTTTCCCCAGTCTTTTCAAATGATTCTTTACTGTTAGCCAAGGTCTAGTGACAATTCCTTGATTGTTTTACGCGGATCGGACTCCACCAATGATTTTAGAGTGTCGTCAACAATTTTAAGAGGTCTCTCTGATTTTGGTTTATCCTTTAATTCCCTATTAGCGCTTTTGAACTTTTTAAACCATCTATAGCATTTTGGAGGATTCAAGATGTCTCCATAAATATTGCAGATGGTCTGGGTCTGGGTAGCTTCTTTTGATTTTAATCCTTTATCAAATAAAAACACCATAAAATACTGCAAATGTGTTTTTTCGATCTCTGGCCTCTGCATTCTTTTACTATGGGCCAAATAATATTTTTTTTATCAAAACAAAGATTACTAACAGAGCTTCAAAATGATACCGACCGGGACGTGTTGACTCAACGGGAGCTGGTGACAGACTGGTTTCAAAGTAACAATTCATGGGAATGAATGTGCTTATAAACTGGCCAAGGAGGCCTCACTTTCTGGAGTTTTCCTTTATCAATTCCATATCCCGATGTATGACAGACTTAATATGGTAAAAAAATATACAAATTCTATTTGGACTGCACAATGGATGGATCCAAATAATCATAAAGGTAATCGGCTTAAAATAATTCAAAGATCTGTTCCCCGCACTCCTTGGTTCTCCAAAAGAACAATATCAGTTATCTCTAGAATGAGAATTGGGCATTGCTAGGTAGCCTCACATTTATTTAGATTGGACTTAATAGAATTCCTCAATCTGTGAGTGTGGTGCCGAGGAGGAAAGCCTTGACCATATCTTTTTTGCCTGTTGGGGATCACAGGTTTTTTTTACATAATCTTATCAATGGTAATTTTCAATTCCCGGTTAACTTATGTCATCGTCTTTCCCTTAACTCAAGCTAGTCAAGTGGCAAATCCCCGACATATTAAAACGTCATTCACAAATGCATTCTACTAAACGCTGAACTGTACAAACGATAATAGAAGTGGAAAGTCTTCGACATGTCATTCGCAAGCGCGTTCTATGTTTGCCAATGATATTTTTTCACTCGGTTGTGCATCTGTGTAACATGTTCTGTGTGTCTGTTCCTTGTAACATTCTGATAACCGTAATAACATTTTTCATTTTAGTGTCATTCATTGTAACATATCCGACTGTACTTGGTGTATTGATCATAAATAATGATTGAGGTTTTAGTGACATCATGAAATCAGAATTGTTAATTTTTTTAATTGTGATAATAAATTTTATGAGTCAATTAAATTATTATTTTCTTCTTTAGGATGATCATCTCACAAGTTTCTATGCCGTGTACGATGGCCATTGTGGACCGCTAGCTGCATCATACTCGGCTGCCCATCTCCATCTCAACTTTGTGAACAGTTTGCATTACAAGACCAACCCGCAGGCTGCATTGAGAGAAGCGTTCATGAAGACTGATAGCCATTTCGGCACCAAGGAATCTAGTGGGGTAAATCTTTGCTGAGCTATTTCTACATGTTTGTTTAATAATCTTGTCCTTTTAATTGGTGTATCCTTGTCCCCTTAGTTGGGCTGTCGTAGGCAGTTCATTGTTACTGTGTCTTTAAATACTATGTTCTAAAAGATAAATAACAGAATGAGAATGATATAATCAAAAGAATATATATTATAGAATGACACAGTATAAGTATCGGCCAGTTGGAATTTCATACTGATTTTATTATAATTCATATTTATTAACAAAATTAGGCCGGCAGAAAAATCGTTGGCAGATTCGGTTTTGTTAATGTTTGGCCTGATTGTGAATTGAGCTAATTAATCGGTCCAGCTCTAATTATGAAAAGTGAAGTATTTTATTTTGCATAATCATATTTAGTATTCCATTCATTTAACTATACTGATTATTTTTGAAGGTTCGTGGCTCTTGAAGTTTTCCTTGAAATATATTAGTTTATTTGCTGTCTGTGCTATGTGGAATTAATCTTATTGAATTGCTTAACTTTAATTCATATTAAAAATACAAATATTTTGGCTAAAAATTATTATTGTACATAGTATGCTAAAATAGCAATGTTTGCTAAGATAGGTAGGTATAGTAATAATACTTATATTTGGGATGTTTATTTTCTAGGGTACCACAGCGGCAGTATGTTACTTGAAAGATAACAACCTTCTGGTCGGGTGGGCGGGAGACAGTCAGGCCCTCCTTGTGGGCGACGGATCCCTCATACAGCTTGTTAATCCTCATAAACCATCTAGAGAGGTAAATAAAGCAATCATGAGACCAACTTTGTGACTGGGGCTCGCTTATTAATACATAATCGTTTAAATAATAATGTCAATGAAAGTGCTGGGGATTAATCTTTAGCAGACCATATTTCAATCTTCCATGAAACTCGATCTTCTGCCCATTTCCTAGCAGCAGGTCATTAGAATTGTTAAGGAAAACACATTCTTATTGTGAAGTTGTAATTATTCAGAACACAGGTCTGTGATATTTTAAATACTAATTTAGTGTATTAATTATAAATATATACACTAATTTAGTATTTACATTAGAATTGTCATTAAATAACCTAACCTTACCATTCTAGAACTTTTGTATTATTTTATATTTAATAAAATACTGTTTTATTTTTATAAATTACGTTCCTAGCAACGCAGGCAACATGTGTCCTAAAATATTATCTATAAATAAATTATACACTAATAAGACTTATATAAGTACAAATTGTCTGCACCCATGCATAATTTATTTTTTTGACTAAAAGTAAAATCCTCTCAATCCCACAAACTTCTAAAAATCTAAGACAATGTTTTTTTTAATGTTTCTCTAGGTTTTACACAGTACCGCCATCTATTGATATAATGTGAAATTAATTTGATTCTGAATGTTTCTTTCAAGTAAATATATTCTTTCATATATCTGAAAATAAATAAATAAGTAATAAATTATTTGCACATATATTTTTTAGGATTCTATTGAAAATTAAAATTAAAAAAAAAAAACATCTTAACAGTGTTACTTTCCGCATTCTCACCGCTATTTTCAGTAATCTCAATAACTACCACCACAATATTTCATCAAATTTATCATATTTGTCATAATAAAATTACTTTTAATCTAGTAAAAAAAATATTTATTGAAATTTTAATATTCAAAACAGACACATATACACAAAAATAAAATTTTAAAAACCTAACTTTAGTCAGGCAGTTAGTCACTTTTGTGTAAGGTTATTTGAAACTATGTTTTACAAAAAATACATTTTTCGCAGTCATTCAATTTAATTTATTGTTGGTTATTATATTTAGTACACTTTATTGTTTCCCGCTTCTGCTTTATAGGTATTCATGGTTGAATTTAGCAAAGACTCCAACCAAATCTTAATAAGAGATTTTGTAAAAATTGCATAGGTGGCATTGAGAGTTCATGGAATCATTATTTATCAATTGTCTTTCAACAATCTTCTGTTTTTTATTAATTGATATAATTAATTCTGCATTGCATACAATATTTTTTTTTGCCCTTTTTAGGATGAGCACAACCGTATCCTGCAGCTGGGTGGCCAAGTGATGTTTGATGGGATGTATAGAGTTAACGGAGTTTTGGCCGTGTCCCGCGCCATCGGTGAGTTATAAATTATTCCATTTGAAGATTAACTGGTCATTTTATGTATGATATTTGATGTTAAACTGTTAAAATTTGTAAAACCGATTTTGTTTAAATATATAGAAAAACGACACGCAGATAGCGTAATTCCCTTCTTCTGAAAAATATACATTTAAATATATTCCATATGATGGTAGTAGTAATACAGAAATGCCAGTTGTTGATACACGTGTCAGATATTATCAGTTAGTGAAGATTAACATGTGTGAAAGAATTAAAATGTATGAATGTAGGAGCAAAAATGGGCGATTTGATTGTATGCTGTTTATTGTACGCCGATGATGCAGTACTAATGGCGAATAATGAACAAGAACTACAGAATCTGGTGAGTAGAATGTACGATGTATGCAAGGAAAGCGACCTCATGATGAATGTTAACAAGTCGAAAGTGATAGTATTTGAGAAGGAGGAAAGCAAGACACCATGCAAAATACTTGTAGGTAATGAATGTTTGGAACAAGTAGATGAGTTTGTATATTTGGGAAGTATGTTTGATAGAAACGGAAAGGCTGAGAATGATATCGAAAGGAGGGTGACTGCAGGAAATAAAGTAAACGGTGCTTTGAATGGAATTATATCTAACAGGAATGTGTCAACCGAGGCAAGACTAGCGGTGCACAATGGAATCCTGGTACCGACACTGATGTATGGAAGTGAGGCCTGGAGCTGGCAGAAAAGGAACGAAAGTAGACTGAATGCAGTGGAAATGAGATCACTTAGACGTATTTGTGGCAAATCTATTTATGACAGAGTAAAGAATGAAGAAATAAGAAAAGAATGTAAAGCTGATGTTAGTATAGTGAGTAAGATTAAGAAAGGATCACTTAGGTGGTTTGGTCATATGGAAAGGATGAATGAGGAGAGAATGGTAAGAAAGATATATGACGCAAGTGTTGATGGAACCAGAAATAGAGGACGTCCGCGGAAGACTTGGCACGACCAGGTAAACCAGATAATGGAGGATGGTTCTGTTAGAAGCCTCAACAATCGGCGAGCTTGTATGACAAGATGTATGAATGTGGATGAGGCGAGAATTGTATGTCAGGACAGAAGAGTGTGGCGCTCTATCCTCTCTGCTTACCCCCACGGGGAAACGGCGTGATGGTAAGTAAGTAAGTAAGATTAACATCGTCTACAGACTCTCTTTTTCCCATCATTTGGGGTCAGCCTCCGAGTCCATACGTATCTTGTCTTCAGATCATAGGTTGACAGGTCTTTGAGGTCTAGGGTTTTCAGGTCTCTTAAGGTCTTCAACATCGGTGTCATTAGCGGTCTCACGTGGGTCAATTGAGCGGTTTCAATGTTTAGTGGCGCTTTCAGTAGGTGATCATCTTCCATTCGGTTGGTATGATTATCCCGCCTCATTCATGGGATCCATGAAGCTGGCTCGGATACATTAATTTTTTATCTGGTCTTCGATGATAATATCCCCAGCCCATCTCAGCGTCTTCCAAGTTGTGTCGCCCGCAGGCGTTTGAATGGTTTCCAGTATGAATATGAAACTAAATATTGTATTTAATCCCATCTCTATAAGATCTAAAAATATGTGCAATTATGCTTTTTGCTAGTTGAGTTATATTATCACAGTCTTTTTATTCTTCCCTCATACTAATTAATTATCAGAATGTGAAGGCTAATAAATCAATTATGAAAAGATAAACTTTTTTTTTTGCCTTTTTTCAAAGATTCGTTTTGGAAAGATTTCAATCTACTTCAGTGCTCGCGATTGCCGCATTTTGTTTCAGTTGAAATTTATGCATGGAATTCTCGTAACATCGATAACTCTTAATATTGAAATTTGCTTATTGACATTCCTGGCTGTTGACATACATAAGACACTTGATGAAATATTATGCATCTGCTCGATTGGCTGCAAATATGCTAGTCGAACTAATGTGTGCCTATTAGGTGCAATTTTACGATCTAGCGTTCTGCTTGATTGGTCCTATAAAGTTGAACAAACTGACTTCGACTAACAGGTAAACATCTCGTAATCAAATTCAAATGACCATATCAGTATTCTGACTGTTTGAGAGTCTTATTTGGTAAAAAGCGCTTCGAAAATTATTAATTTTCATAAATGAACAAACAAACCTGCAACAGCAGTGATTTGTGTTTAGGCTATTCTTTTAAATTATTACTACCTTTTGATCATGTTCAATACAATTTATTACTAAAAATTATAACATTACCTTACCCATATCCCAATGTTTCTTCACCTTAATATTTAGATACAATACCAATTACCTACGTATTTCTGCTCTAAATTATATATATTTTTCGTAAGCATATGTGAATGCTATTGTTTTTAGAATGCAAAATTATTAAAAATGTTTTATTTTTGCACACTTTTTGTTAAGACTGTGGTTAAAGTTAATTGCATGAACAACATTTACCATTTATAAATAATATAATATTATGTAATTGTTAAAATACATTGCCACAATGTTATTATTAATAATTGATTGAAATAACCCAAATAGTCATGGAAGGCATTTCCCCCTTCTCTTTTATAAGTATGTCAATTAGTTTTGTTTATACAAATATTTTGAACAAATTGTTTTTTTTAAATATTTAGTTTTTATTATAAACTCGTCCAACCATAACTAGGAGAGCATAGTTCTTCAAGCAACAAACACATTCTACATTTTTCCAAGGTTCACAAAGCAACTCCAGATATGTTAAACTGGATAAGTAGCCTTGCCCGGCATAAATGCAATTATTATTATTTTTAATTCATATTGAAAAGATATGGAGATTACATTTTTTTGTTTTATTTGTTTCACGAAAATGTTTGCCAGTTTTTAATGAGATGATATTTTGAGAAATGTGCATAATTAATCAATCGCATACATCCAAACCATCCATCTATAAAACCGGTATTGTGTGAATAATGTTCAATCCTCCGTGTAAACTGAGCTTAGGGCGGCAGCGTTGAATGTTTGCTTTCTGCTGATTGCTCAGGGACCGGGAGGTTGGTTCATTAATTGATAGCAGGCTTTTTAATTTCCCTAAAGGTGTGGACGATGTGGGTCGACCAGAATGATTGAATATAGAGTTATGTGTATACCTCTAACACAGAGGTGGTCGCGGATGATAATTATTATTATGAAACGTACTAGCTTAGATTTTTGTTTTGGGTCATTATGACTTCTTCTTGTTTGACTTTTTGTGATTTAAACCTTGACTGCAGCAATTTTGGAAACTAACTCGTAAGGAAAGAGGCAATCTGTCTTAGATGTCTAACTTGGCGAAATTTCATTCATACAAATTGAGACAAATTCATCACCACGCCACATTTCTAGAGGTCCGTTTAGAGAGGAATATAAAGATGACGACGTTTTCAAGATAAAATTTTGAAAATACGATAAAAAATTAAATGCTTTAGAAATAAAATATGAACCTCGAATAAGTCTTGTATTTTTTATTGTATTATTTTTATTAAAATATCTCACTTGAGGAAACAAATTTTTTATATTATTATATTCTGAATTGTATAGGTTATTTCTGTCTTTTACAATGAAATTTTAGAATTATTTTTTATTTTTACATTGATGTAGGTATGTTATCTCTTTTCAGCGACCATGTACATATTAAAAAATTTAAAATGAAACATAAAATTTTGAAAGATTTATATTTAAGTATGGAAAAAAATATCTTAGATAGTGTTTATATTTTAACTGAACTGTTTACTATCCTACCGTGTTTTTTAAGTTCTTGATAAAAATGCTAAAAATTTTATTATTCATATTTTTATGCATGAAATATAATCAAAAGTTTTATTATATAATTTTTATTATTCGTAAAACTCTGACGTAAAACATTGTTATTGTGAATAATTGAGGAAACGCCACCTAGTTAAGATACCAATCGTGAAAAATTTGAATGTTCGGTTATTTCGTAATGCTTTTGGTTTTCTCTATTTTAATGCGTACATCCTGAAAAATTTGATCACGAATTTCGCGAAAATAATTTATCATTTAAATGTTCAAACATTGTACGTATTCAAATATAGTTCAGACTGAGCCGCGGGCTGTGCGAAAAGCGAAAATAGGCTCGCCTCTCGGTTGTGGAGCCGTTCGTTCATCCTGGAGCGAAATGTGGGTAGGTACTACGTACGGGTACCTACTTCATATTCCTCGGCGGTTCGCAATTTAAATATTTCACTCTTCCATGAATAATAATAATATTGATCCACCTTGCAAATGGCGACGCATAGACAGCTGACTGCCGCTGTCGTCGCTCGGACGGGGAGGGGTTTTCATCTCGTTAGCAGATGTGTCTGGTCTAATACTTCCTTCACTGGATGATCCATTTCAACGTTGTTGATTTCTGACACGATTAGAGACAGACGAACACATAACGCTTTCCGCGCGCGCGAACCAGATTATAATTTAAAATGTTAAAATGGCATTTTTCAGCATTGAATTATTTTTGAACATGAATGCAGTGTATTTAGTGTGCACTAATAGTTCTTAAAGTAACAAATACGAAGAGAAACTTAGAATCTGAGCACTGCTTTAAAAATCAAGAATAGTGCATTTTGTAACCCCAATACAGGGGCAATATTTCAATTACAGAAAGAATTCATTTAAGATTCTTAAATAATATATCTGTATTTTATTATATTTTTTGTTTGGTGATATAGATATACTTATATATATGATAGACAAATGAGTTAAAATGTAAAAAAAAAAACAATTATCTAACTACTATTATCAAATTACTAAACGTTTCCACAACATTATCACAGTGATCTTGTATAGAAAACAACTTTTAAAAATAAAAGATTATGGCTCAAAAATATTCGGGTAAATATTAAAAATAAATTATGGGTATATCATGTTATTTGACATAATATTACCGTCCATCTTCCAAAGAAACTTATCTCGATTTTTTTTTACAGCAGACGATATATTATCAAATTATGTGGAATTTTTCACTATTGAAAAACGATAAAAAAAATAATCTTACCGATTTCTACGGTTATTTTTTGATTTAAAGGCTGTGAGGCGTATTTATTTCATAAATATGACTTATTACCGTCATTTGTAAGAATGACACATCGAAATAAAGAAGTCAAAACGTTTTTATGTAATATTACTTCATTGGCATAAAATTCAGAGTTGCCTGTTTGTATGGATTATGGGCATATGTTTGAGCAATGTAACCCCAGTCGTAACTCCATTTTAACAAAAAACGAGATACGACTTTTTGAAAAATGGTCGAAGATAATACAGCATAAATACATTAAACGTCATATGCAGTTCGACTACCAAAGTGCAGTGACAGTCTGAAAACCATCCGTCCATCTTCAGGGTCGGTGCGTGTAAAATACATTTTACAAACTGCGGAGTTTAAGTACCCGGAGAAAACTTATATTGTAATTTCTCGGTTGCCTACTAAACGAAGCTTTTGTTTGTTATTGCCCGACTTGTTTGTTTGATGGGATAGAATTGCCTCAGATTCGTCACGGCCCACCGCGCTGTCTGTCTGCCCGTTTGTCTGACCTCTGGCGGAATTTGCTGTAGCCACGCCACGACGCCACTAGTCCCGTCTTGAGGTTGGATGGTCGGACCCGGCCGGTAATTCGATTGTATTTGCAGAATCACCTCCGATGAATCATCGCCGACACTACGAGAATGGTAGAAAACACCCACATCAAAAGAATCGATAATGGAGTATCAACATATTAACGTCTTCTGTCCGATCAACTATATTCCGTGACTTTTTTTAAATACCTACTTTAATATGTATTTTATTTTTTCTCTTTTTTGCGGATTCCGAAAAACCCATTTTTTATTAAGTCACGATATCTGTAAGAAAACATTAAATGTGTATTGTGAAAGTTTACATTGTAACGAGAATAATTAGTACGTGATTTGCTTGTTGGTTTAGAGGTTACGACACTCGCCAATTATCCTGCGGTGGGGGGTTCAGGAGGTTTTCATTCCGGAAAACCGGCAAGTTAGTCCTATTTCATAGCACAAGCGTTTAGCTTAGTTTGAAAATGGTAAGAATATTATTTTTAATATTTAACGAAAACACGTTGTGGTTAATTTTAATAATTAATTATTTATAACTTTGTTAATGAACTATTAATTAGTAAGAATATTTATATGATACTTTTGGGAATTATTTTTTTAATGTCTTTGAATTTGAATGAAAAATGGGCAACATTATTTGATAAATCTTCTCCCTTATTTTATTTGTTATCTTGTTTCTTATCTACCAAATATTCATTCATTCACTTTTAAATGCTATTCTAGTCAATGTCAATATCAATCTCAATCGCCTTCGGGGTCTTCTACTAGTGGTGTTTGCCACTGCAGTCACGTCGTCCCGAGACATCATCGTATCCTGACGGTACGATGAGCTTTGACAAGAGAAGAAGGTCGACAGTATGGAACATTTGTAATGAATGAGGTTATTTTTCTGTCTGCTACGTCATATTTGCACTGTACTCTCGGGTGAGTCTAATTTTATTAGCTCGGGTTCTCGATCTACATTGGAATATTCTGAGAACTTCTGTTTTTGTCGCTTTTTGATCTACAAAATTGCCAGGTTTACCTATTTATTCATTCAAATGCGTGGGTTTCTTTCTAGTACAACGTTTTCCGAGATCACGTATCTGTTCATGTAAATGGAGGTGTTTCAAGTGTGCCGATCGAGTATTCGTGGAAAATAAACGAATTTCGCAGAATCCAATGCTGTTCTATAATTGAACATCAGATAATGTGAATGAATGTGTGGGATGAGAGTAATATGTGCATTTTACTATTCGTAAGTAAGTGACGTAGTGATGTGTAAATATGCTAATTTCTGATTCGTTACTTTGTCGACACCGAGTCTGTACGAGTGAGTAAGCGAGAAAAGCTGGGAAGTGTTTTAATTTTATCCGCTGACTAGATAAATTAAATTAAATTTTCACCGAGAGATATAAAATTTCATATCTCCATTTAAACTAGGATAATCCGAGAACATCACGCGCCCATAATTTTAATTTGGAAAGATATCTCCATAACAATAAAATGTTAATCTACAATATCAGCAGTTTTATTGCGGCTTTTGTTAACGTGAGCAGTCCGAGGGCGGTATATTATGTACCTTCTGTGTATAGTTTTCCGGGCTAATCTGCCGTGTATATCTGAACTTTCTGGCCGACGTTTCGGATCCCATTGCAGAGTCCATCATCAGGGCTGATGTAAGGTATACACGGCAGATTCTGAACGGCAGTGAAAGCCTAAGAACATATTACGTAAGTTCGTGGCGACTTTTGTACTGCTCACGTTAACGTATGCGAGGTTAGCACTATATCCTAATTTAGGCTACGTTTAGACTGTTAAAGTTATAATTAAAAATGAAATATTGGCATGTGTCAGCGGTACCATGGATATATCCTTTTCAATGTGAGCAAGGTAAATCAAGACAAATTCTTTGTTTTACGTGTTGACGTTTCTATCGGTTCACAGTTAGATATTTATTCCATGCATCATTTATTAATATTTATTTATTTGTCGAAGGTCACCTTTCATCCTCGAGTCCTTCAAAGGTACAGCGCCATCTTACGTTTGTATAATTACATGCGGAATGTGTGTTTGCATTTAATTTAAATATAATCAACGAATTTAGTTCCGTCAAGTGGATTCATTATGTGCGAATATTTCCTTCTCACCTCAGAGTAACGAGTTAAGTTAATAAACTATTTTATACTAAGCTTGTAAATATATGTACTTAGCTTATATCGAAAATTCGTTTTTAAAAAAATTTCCTCCAAAATGTATTTCTTCACAAAGAGACCTGAAATTGCAAATGGCGAAGTAATTTTTTATTCCTTCGGTCGAAGTGATAATTCACAATTTAAAACCCTGTCTGTTTAACGGTCGTATACAAGCCTAATGTAGCGTCGTTCATCCGATCGGAGCCGGGCTCCGGCGAGGATGGGATATCCGATACTGCCATACTGGGAAGAGACAAATTCCGGTTATTCTTAGCAGTTAAATCTTCAAATCACGCGTGCATCTTTATTACCGTACGCTAATTTCTTTACGGGAGATTTGTTTCGTATTTTAAGATGCCATGTGGTGGAACGAGGACAACAGGAGCGAGTCTGTCTATTTAAATCTGGTTATGGATGCACATTAGTATGTATCTCGATCTCGTATGACGCAGAAATCGCGTGTCTCCTTGATCCTCCATTTAATGGGTTTTTCAATAGGGACGCTCAAACTTTCTTTCAACAGGGACAAAAAACTACGCCATATTTCTTCAATTTTTTTTGAGGTTAACACTCGTACTTAGTTGGCAAATCATCATGGAGCAGTACACACCGGAGCAACGCTTGCAAATTATTCAAATCTAGTACCGAAATTCGCGTTCGCTCACCGCAACTTTAAGAGCATTACGACCATTTTATCGTCGTCATCACTTGCCTGCCACATCAACAATTCAACGTTTGGTGCAAAAATTTGAAAGCACATTGTCGCTACACAATGTTCCAGTGCCAGTGAGACAAAGAAATGCACGAAGTGAGGAAAATATTGCCGCCGCTAGAGCATCTGTTCTTGATGACCCAAATGAGTCACTAACACGACGTTCTCAACAATTGGGCATTTCTGTGACGTCATTGTGGCGAATTTTGCGAAAAGATCTTGGCCTACATCCATACAAGATCCAGCTGACAGAAGAACTAAAGCCGCTTGACCATTTGAAGCGTCGCCAATTCCTCAATTGGGCTGCACAACAATTTGAAAATGATGGTGAATTCCATCGAAAAATCATCTTTAGCGACGAAGCTCATTTTTGGCTCAATGGATATGTAAACAAGCAAAATATGCGTTATTGGGCAGGCACCAATCCACACGTGCTTCACGAAACACAATTGCATCCCGGAAAAATCACTGTTTGGTGTGGATTACATGCCGGAGGTGTCATTGGACCATATTTTTTTGTTGATGATGCTAATTGTCATGTTACTGTGAATGGTAATCGTTATCGCTCCATGATAACTGATTATTTTTGGCCTCAATTGCAAGGTATGGACTTGGCCAATATGCGGTTTCAACAAGACGGCGCTACCAGTCACACGGCACACGCAACAATTGACTTATTGAAAACCAAATTTGATGAGCGTGTTATTTCGCGAAATGGACCAGTTCAATGGCCACCTAGATCATGCGATTTAACACCATTGGACTATTTTCTTTGGGGCTATGTTAAATCTTTGGTCTATACCAACAAGCCGGCGACGTTACAAGAGCTAAGAGAAAATATTGAACGCGAAATTGGTGCGATTCGGGCCGAATTATGTGAAAAAGTGGTGGAAAATTGGATTCAACGATTGGACTTCTGCAAACGTGCCCGCGGTGGTCGTGCGAGGGAAATTGAATTTCATACATAATTGCCACTAAATGTACTTCAAAACATAATAACATTTTTTTAGATATATTCATTCGTTTTTGTTTTATTTTAAAAGAAAGTTTGAACACCCTTAATGAAAAACCCTTTACTTACGCGGCCCCTTAGGTACTTTAGTGAACAGTCGGTGAAAGTCTTTACCAAATCCGTGTGAGCGGAATTCTTTCATTCCTCCCTTGAAACACCGATCTTCCCATATTATAGTCGTGTCTCATCGATGGGATCGTGAAGTATTTCAGCACATTTGCACCGCATCGGACAGCCGTTTTGAGTTCCTCGGAGAATGAAACGTTAGTCGTATGCGCTGCCCTCCGCACTTCCTGCTTTCTTGTATTTTTATAATCCACGTATCAGCTATCGGGCCGCAGTTTAGAATGAGACGAACGAATCATTTCTAAGGGATTTATGTATAATGCATTCCACGTAGAGTTTTAACACGTAGTTCGGGAGATTTGGTTCAAATGTGACGTAATCTGAACTGTCCCTTAAAAATTATTTCTATTAATGAATATACCAATTTTCAATTGTGAATATTTCATTCTGTCGTTCTTTTGATGAAATAAAATAATTCCGACGTAAACAAACGTCTACGACACTCTTGAGTGCTCTACCTGTGGCTAGACCGCCTATTCTACAACTACAAGTTTGACACTTTTACTGACTACCTTATTATTACAAACATCAAAAGTGTTTTATATTTAATAATACACTCGTGAATAGATAGGCTACAAAAGTATTATTATGATTTATGATTAAAAAAGTCAAACCACGATTTTTGTTATACTAACTTCTCTTTATGGAGTAGCACTTACTGACGGTTGGCAGAATCTATACAAAACTTCGCAATAGAATGTACTTAAATGAAAATTCCTTTATTCAGTAAAAAATAATACACATAATGAACCATATTTAATAAATACGATGGCGTCTCCGCAGGGGAAGAGACACGAAAGCACCGCGTCACGAGCTCTTGGCTCATTTTTTTATTCTCGTTTGGAAAATTTGTTTTATTTTTGCCAGATTTTAATCAGTCGCGACTTGTTTTACGCTGTGCGCTCCTGCGCGCACCTCTTTTTAAACTTTATTTGCTTCGTTCTTCACACACTCTTCCCTCTCCACGGGACTCATCATCATTCTTCTTGACAATTTATTTTTATTATTCCGCCGACATACCGCGACAGTAAGTTTACGAGTTGCAGTGATTTTCTTAAAATCTCTTGTTTATTTTAACGAAGTTATTGTTTGTATCGATGCTATAGTATGGTGCTGGGCGTGCTGGCTAATTCTGAAGTATAAATAAAGATTTTTGCTTAATCTAGCGAAATGGAAATCATTGAAATGTAATTTTGTTACAAAATAAGTGCTTCCTCATCCACTGTGCTGAGATTTTTCTGTTCTGTATATTTTGACTTTGTTGACTTGATTTTGATTATCTATTTTTCTTTCTCCATGTTACTTATTATTATTATTATTATTATCATCTATTGAGATAGTTTATTAAAATTACACAATAATATTTTTGTTCTATGTCAAATAAAATGTAGCATGTATAGTTTTTTTTTTTGAATACCTACAATTTATATTATTATATGTGGAGGTCTAAGCACGTCGCATCTTTATTAGAAATGCAGCTTGTTATTTTTTTTATATTGTGTATTGATTTATATCTTTTTGTTGTTTTTTTAGTGGTGTTATACAAAACAACAATATTTATCTGAATAATAATGTATCGCATTCTACGCTCTCTGACTATTATTAAGATTATACTATCAAGATTCCACGTACATTTTTGAGTGATTCCTACATTTACCGCTCGGTGGAGAATCGCATTAGTCGTATGGAAACTATAATAATCATTAATATTAATTAACAATTTTAATATCCGTAACTTCCGAAAAATGATGCTCCAGATGCATTAACATTATTTGTATCGGATATTAAATGAATATTATTCTGTTTTTGCGCATTGCATCGCGCGGAATATCCCCATCGGTGCGCGCTAGCACCGCGATTGGTCGCGTTCGTGCCCTTGAACTTTTGCACATGGCCGCGGTGGCCGGCACCCGCCGCGCGTGATGATGCGGAGGAGTGGAGGAGCCGAGGAGCCGCCGTCGCTGTGGGTATTTTCGGCTCGGGCTCGTCGATCCCCTAAATCCAGTCAGCGCCGAGGCGATCCTGTTGGAATATCGCGTTTCAAAATGTCCGTGCGGTCTGCGAGCTGCGTTTAAACGGATGTTTATGTTGTACATATATGTATTCTGTTTCGCGAGAGATACACATCTTCGCGGAACCGACGGCTTATAGTAATGAAACATTTAAACTAACAGATTCGCTGATATTATGACGTGTGTTAATATTATGTACATTCGATGTATTTCCCGTTCCAAATACAGCCTATACATCAAACATCAACTTGTTAAATAGAATGACATAATTCTTAGCTCAGAACGAACATACTCGAAATAAAATATAACCTTTTTAAATTTGGCACAAGGTTTAAAAAAAACCACAATGCACATACACATCCAAAATTGAAACTCACAGCTGTCAAAGCTAGGCCACGTTTAATTAGAGATGATGAAATTTGAAAGAAATGCACTACTTTGACTTGAAAAATTGTCATAAAAGCGTGTGTGATGTTTAATCGTCTTTTCATATTATCCTTACTCAAATACTCATTTCGCTATATAGATGTGTGCAGTCGTGTGTATGAATACGTATGTGGACAATATTAGATACACCTAAGACCATCTTAATTTATCATTTGAAAAAATAATTAATTGCCACCCAGAACTTTCCATCACCAGTGCGAATTTATAAAGATAATTGTCAATATACAGTAACATACATACTATATTGTAATAACCAAATATAACGTTAATGGAATAGGTTATCTATCATAGCTTAAAATACTACCGGCAATATAAAGTTCGTCGAGTCTCGGGGGCAATTGTTATATTTTTGAACGATTTGGTTTATTATTTGTCTTTTTACACGGCGATACAAACCTGAGTAAAGTTCGGAATGAATGCATCGGAGAATATTTTATGGTTACAACGATCACAGAGAAGATGAAAGAAGCCAGGCTGAGATGGGATGGTGACATAATGAGGAGACCGGACAATCATATCATCAAAACTGCATTAAGAGTAATTACTGGCAGAATACAACGAGGAACTCGAGCAACCTGGTGGTCAAATATCGAGAAGAAAAAAGAGATCTTTCTAAGCAGTATCTAATTTGTTCTAGTTATTAAATAAATATGTTCTGAATAAACGAAACATCACTTATACAAATATATGTCAGAAACAGCTTACATTATATGACTAACACTAATAAGCAGTTTGTATAATAAGCTAAGAATGTCAGCAATTACACCGCATAGTTCACAGGAAACGTCGCGTTAGTAGACCGTACATAAAATATGGTTGGATTATTTAGCGTAATTTATTTATTATAATTGGATGATCTGTTGCATGATTACCTACGTCAATGTATGAAAACATTGCCGTGGGTGACTTCTGGATTTCCTAAAATGTTCGGATGGGCGTCACGAGCTTTTGTTCCGAGAGTCGTGGTTTTATAAATATGTTTTAATTCCATCCACTATGGTCTCTCGAATATATCCACGAACTCCCGCCCTCTTAACTATGTTTCTCCACTTTTCTCGGCATCCTGCAGTTGTGTGCATACTTTACGCTTCTGTATGTGCGTGCACCGTTCATAACCATAACAGATAACCGATTTCAATTCAATTTCAATGAAGACTAATTCTTGCAATTGTTTCAGTTCAATTTCAATTTCTAGTCATATCCCTAGTTTTTATGTTTGTTACGTGACCTCAAATGAAAAAAAATCGAGTGAGTATAATTATTAGTACTCTCGTGGTTATGCGTAACCATTGTATGTTTGTGTCGTGTGTATGTGTACAATTCACTGGAAAAGAAGGAATGAAAATTGATTACATTTAAAAAATTATTTTATGAGAAACGGTTGCTTAGCATCGTACTTTGTTTAGGTCGGTACTGTTTTTGAAATGAAATGTTTCAGTCGGGTACCGGGAAGCGGCCAGGGCGTAAAGGGTCGTATTTTAATTTTCTATCGTGCGAGTGTTACGGCCTTTCGAACATGTTAATTTCTAAAAAGTGTCAAAACTGAAGTGAACATTTATGGTCACCGGATAAAATGTCACCATGGTATATTTTCCACGAAATGTGTTGATAAATTCACTTAAGCGTGTACAGCCTGAGTAATGGTGCTAGATGTGAAACATCTTATTTTTTGTTATATTGCAGGGACATTTAGACCAGATGTTACGAGCTACCGATTAAAAAGGAAACCTTCACACGTGTATTTTGTTAGAAATTTCTATTTGGCTTTCATCCGAGGTAAAGTTGAATCGCCGAATGAACTGAATGTGAATTTCTTGCAATCCTGCGCGACAATTTCTTGTACAAAGTATGTTACGGTCAGGCGGGACTCTCAGTTGCTTGAAATATTTATTACCTAATTTATTTGGTGAAATTAGTGTTCCGGGAGCCGTCGGCGTACCGAGCATTTCGTACGTTTATTCCAGTCCGTCGAACTGTCTCGTCTAGTTAACGATCATAACAACGATCGTCGCGTACGCGTGCACCTCCGCGCGGAGACTCGAGTATGGTGATTGATGAATCATTCTCCTTGTATTGCCCGAATGTAATTTATTTGGTATTGTGTCGGACGGCGAGGCGTGGCGCGATCGGCTTATAAGGCGACCCGTGTTTAGAATAAAGTTGTTAGGCCCGGTTGTCAGTCGGCCCGTCTCGCCGGGTCGCCGGGTAGGCGGTAGGCGGCTGCGGCCGGTCTCGGCGACGGCGACAGGTGTGACTCTTTACAGTTGACTATCGTAGATAGCTAATTTATGACAATTTATTTAAATGTTGTCGTCGAACGGCAGTAGGACCGTTTGCGCAAATTTACTTATTTTGTGAAAAATCTAATCTAATGTCTCAATGTCCACGAAGCTACCTGATAAAATCTTAAAATGAGGGGTGTCGCGCTCGGGTCAAATATATTATGTTTGGTGAGCTTTGCGTCGCCTAATTTGGGAAGATCATGTCGGGGTCGTATTCTTATCATAATACAGTATATCGCCAGATGCTTAAATGGTAAACGTAGAGTAGCTGTTACAGGAATCTCTAGGTCACCCTGGTATTAGATTTTACAGCCACCGAAAGAAGCGCTGTCCCCTCAGCTACTTTCATAAACCATCGTCTTTCGTAGACGGAGACCGGCAAGGAGGTCACTGCACCGACAAGCGCGTTTAACAGTTATTTGATAATGTTTTATTTTCTAATAAAAATAGTAATAAATAATGTTTTGGTCTCAAGCGCATTGTAAAGGCTTGTTAACAAATATTATATTTGTATTAGAGAGTAGATATATTATATTTGTTTAACTTGAGCAAATAAGCAAATAATAAGTGAACAATGACACGTGACGCCGATAGCTCAATGGACACAAAACAAATTTTCAAATCACATATAAACAGACAGAAAAAAAACAATTCGACTAGAGAGAGAGAGAAATGTGTCGGAAGCATTCGAGACGTGGTGCAGGAGGAGGATGGAAAGAACATAGGACACATTATTAGACACAATTCATACGTTAAAAATGTAATTCAGAGAAGAAGATGCAGCTAGACAAAAATGCATCCACCAACATATGAGTATACCTACAGATAACATCTAGATGGTGTCTAGGGCAGAGTCGCACATACAATGCTGCAGTGTTTAAATATAAAAGAAGATTCTAGACTGTAGAATTATTTCAGTAGAAGGTTTAAAATTTACACCGACTGAAGTCTCTGAAAATCACAATGGACACAATGCTGACAGCATAGCCATCTTTATGTTGGTGTTGTTCTCTTACTGAGGAAGTCATCTTCATAACATTCACATGAAAAACTAATCGACTCCAACTTCCTTTACCGCTCGATTGTTATTCTATCTCCGGACCTCGTCTTCCGTTCAGGTCCGCGATTTCATCCGATGATCGTGCAATTTGTTCACCTGCGGGATCCGCAACTGTAAGTGCCTCTCGCTGGCGCCACTTGTCCTCGTCCCTGTTACCTGCATTCGTTCAATCGTATTCCGTCACTTCCTGCACTCACCCAGTCGCGAATGCGCAGTCTTGACTTCACATCTTTGACTGTAATTATTGTAAATATTTTTTCTCAAAATATACCAACGGGCAATTTTCATGAAAAAGTATTTTATTTATTTTATGTATGAAATTTTAAATTTTAAATCCGTTATGAAATAAAATTGTATTTTTCGATGTACTTACTTATTTGAATCTTGGTTCAAAACAAAAACGGAACACGTCCACCATACGTACAGTTTCTCCTACAATTTAGTTTAATGTACCGAAATATTGTATGTAAATAAGTTCGGTCAAGGAAAATTAAAATACACTGTATCTATGGTATTTAATACGCTGCCAGCCCATATACAATGTTGTTAGTTAAAAAAATAATTTAAGTTAAGTACATATTTCTTAAAAAATATCGCTACATTGTAGTTACCTGAGTGTTTATTAGCTTTTTCATTTTTTTTATTTTTCCTTATTATTATTACAAACTAAAAATCTATGTATAGAATTTGTTAATGAGCTGTTGTATTAACCCAGATGTATATTTTATCTTTATGTATTCTGTTAATAGACGAATAAAAAAAAATTGCGATACATGAGACGCATACAATTCTCGCACAGAATTTTTGATTTGAAAGAGTATTCGTAAATTCGGTTAAATAAATAGAATCAAAATTAAAATCTCCCTCGCGGGGAACTGAATCCTGGTTTTCCGCGTGACAGGCTGGGATATTTACCACTACACTGTCGAGAAATACAAGTAGGACGTGAAAATAGCAGTTTACAAATATCTTAAGTTCTTTATTAATACTGACATATTACCAGGGATAACTATTTTTAATAATATATTAAGAATGTACGTAATAATGCATCAAAAATATAAGTCAGAGCATTATATTCTTATATGGTAATTTGGCACCACATTCTATTAGACTCGGTGCCTTCAAAATATTTTTGATTTCAAAAAGATTATAGAGATTTTAATTCCGGGAGCAGAAATGGTGAAAATAAAACACTAGATATAATATATGAAAATATGAAATTCCCGATGCAGTTTGTGTGACAATTTTAACGGGGAATCCGTTGAAAAAATGTATTCTATTTTATGTTAAAAATGTGAGAAACCGTTATTTGTATAGAACAGTACCATCAAATTAAGCCACGTCCAGATTCAGAAAGTATTTGACTGTAATACGGAAGACTTCAGTAAAATGGATTGTAAATTACATTCTGTTTTCAACCTGCTATTGCAATAATTATTCATTCTACCCGCTACCCGCTACCCGCTACCCGCTACCCGCATTAGGTGAATGACCCACAGACATGATTGAGAACTGAACTAGAATTGCCCGAGAAGTTTGATCGACGTAATTGCTATTTACTGTTTTTGCAATTTTATAAATTAAAAATTCACACACATAATTACAAAATGTCCAGTTTAAAGAATGTATGTTCTTAAATACTGGTATTATTCGCCTATCGCTTGACAAACATGTTTAAATTAATCGACAACCGCTGCTCTCTCGAGTGGAGGTCGGTAAAGATATTTCAAGTATTTTTTTAATCACGTTCATTTCTTTGTGTTAATTTGAGTTCATCTTTGAACTTTTCTTTGTATAAAAGATGTATGCACCTTAAGGCGTAGCCATCGAGCAGTCTGAGCAGGTTGAAAGTAACACAAATAAATACATGTATAATTTATTTATTTATTACACTTTATTGACATACATGTTTTTGTTGTAACAGAGGTGAATGTATTATAATATGACATGATAAACATAAAATACAATTATATTTTTTTATCCACTGCTGGATAAAGGTCTCCCTAAGTATTCCCCGCTTTTCATTGTCCGTTGTTAATCGCTGCCGTGTATTTCCGCAAAATTGGATGATATCGTCAGTTCAGCGACTTATAGAGCGGTCTGTCGGCCTCTCGATCTCTCGAGTCCACTCGGGTACCACTGGATGTCTGCATTCGTCTATCGATTATCTGTCTTCCCATGGAATTGAAAATCATATTCAAACGCTCGAATGTTTCAGCTTCGTGTCTCCTGCTATGGAAATTTTTCGCCCTAAGTTAGCGATGGCGAACCTATGACACGCGCGTCGAAGGTGACACCGCAGCGTTTCGAGCGACACGCCAGCGTTCACTATTTGAGTTACCGAAGAACACGCGTCCCGCCACTACCCGACGACAACGTTAGAATTTATCACTACATATTACATATGTGTCTATCTCTTTTAGGTCTCAATTTCTGAAAAAAAGTAATTAATAGATTGACATGAAATCCAATACTTTGTGTTTAATATTTTTTCCAGTTCAATTTAAATAAAAAATTATATATCTGCCGAGAAATGCTGGTCTCGCGTGGACGTGCACTGAACAGTCTCCGATAGTGGTGTTTAAGGGTGGCCTATATGCAAAGATGTGTGCAGAATGGCTGATCTTTTACTTACTTTTCATTTTATATAAGTATATAACTAAAGTGTACTTCTTTATTGATGCGCTATTAAAAGTGAACTACCGTTAATTGCTCATTTATTCACAGGGCTTTCGTATTTAAATCGCGAGGCGTCGGAAGAGTAAATAAAGTTATTTTTTGAAAGGTCAATCGATAACTCTAAAAGAAAAGACGTTCACGTGAGGTCGTAGATTATGCCCGGTGAATGTCGGCAGGATAGTGTGGGTGCACGTGCAATGACGTTCTTCGGACTTTTAAAATTAAAACTTTCGTTTGTTTCTACAGTTTCGGCGTCGTGTTTCTGAGCGATGTGTGGGTGTCGTCATAATTAACTTTTTATTTATGATTTCAACCTGATCATCGATTTATCCGATCGTCGAATGCAGCACCACCGATGCCGCCCACTGAAGAAAGTTCCGTGTGCGGACGTACCCAACTGAACTCTCGCAAAGTCCACGTGTTGTACCCGCTAAATGTAAAATGCAAAACGCGAGGTGATACTGATCGGGCTGCTTCAAAGTTAGTGTAATGTCGTTTTAGCAATTCATGCGGAGTGTCCCTCTTGCTGATACTGTAGAATCGCGAAGTATCCGCCGGATTAAGTCGCGCGTTTGGATCAATCGGATTCGACATTAATCTATTTTTACGTAGACTTCGATGAGTATACTACTATTACAGAAGGTCTCACGATACAATTTTCGGAAAATTTAGATGCACTTTTTTCGATCGAGACGCTGAAATCAATCCCCGTTAAAAAGTTTATATGTGGTACAACGAATTTTATTAATGCGATAACTCTCTGAGTTCTTATCAAATTTCAATGAAACTATCTCGGTTTAGTTCGTTATCCATCCTGGTCCGCCATTTTATTTCAAAATATCATTTGTTACTCCGCTGAAGGGGATTTTTTTACTTTCCTTTCACACAGACTAAATCTACCTAATTCTTGTGGCCAGTGCCGAAATTTTTCAAATTTGAAATTTATTGTGAAAATCGTCACTTTATTCACTCGAGGGTATTATTAATTGTACACGTGCAGTATTAAGTAGTCCCTAAGTATTATTATACATTAATTAACTGATTGGAAATTGTTCTCCGTTGGCCGTTTGCATGTTTTTTATTATACTTCATAATATTTGAATAGTGTCAACAGTCTCCGTGTTGTAGAGATGTATGTATGCGAAAGTTTTTTTCATTCAAAAATATTCTCCGTAATAAAATAAAAATGTTGTACATACATTTATTTAATGGCCGCCTACGTGTGGTGGTGATATGGATCTATATATTTCTTGCGAAAGCTTTCTGCTTCTGAGTATTCTCGTCAGATCTTCTCAGTCGTTGTACTTATTCAAGTATTTAAGAATAAAGATCTCTCCTGTTGTTTGTCGCAACTAACAGTTCCTGGTAAAGAGGTTGTTAGTCTTTCCCATTATTTGGCCAATAAGCTTTTG
Organism: Eubasilissa regina; assembly: GCA_022840565.1. NCBI lineage: Eukaryota > Metazoa > Arthropoda > Insecta > Trichoptera > Phryganeidae > Eubasilissa > Eubasilissa regina. The sequence goes on along the minus strand of JAINEB010000003.1, from coordinate 36,636,256 downwards.
TCATTCTCTTTTCGATAATTTTAATTGTTGCTCTTTCATCTCTATCTTTTCCGGCATTTCCTTGTTTATAATTTTTCCCTCCTAGCTTGCTTTTCCATTTTTTCCCGGTACCTGCCGCGACGTAATGAATTATTCATTTCTTTTTGTTACGAATATTACCGCGTATTTCAGTTTTTCTTATTACCTTCAAGTATTCTGCGCTGTGACGTGAACATTGATTTATGTCCTCCTTTATCGCCCTTCGCCGGTCCACCCCTAGAAGGACTAGAATCGCGGACGTGAATGTGCACACGGGGTGGAACACATAGGGCGCCCGAAAAAAGTTTCCGATATTGTTTCATTTTTCGTGTGTAACATTATGGTAGTTTTTATTGCTCACGATGATATAATCTTAATTTTAACTTTGCTAATGTTCACAAAAACGAAGATATTTCGTCACGTGTTTCAATAACTATTGAGTAACAAGCTATTGTAAAATGCAAATTAAACAATGGATTGAAGGATGGTTACTGAAGAGATGGGAGACGGTTAATAAGAGAGAATGTTGAATGTCATCATCATCACCTTCGTTTTACGTGGAATTACGACTATTGGCGGATCTTTCGCCAGCTACTTCAGTCCGTGGCGTTTCTTGTGCGTTCTAGGAGTGAACTCTCAATCGATGTTTTAACCGGGTCAAATATCGAACTTCCACAAAATCTGGTTCCTTTCACCCTCCCTTGGATCACTAAACTTTGACCAAATATTTGAAGATTCGAAGCCATATGAAGATAGACTCTGCTCGATGTTCAACTCTATAATCTATTCTAGGTATTCGTTCTGCGGGCTGTGCACGGCAAACGGAGCTTGCGTCGCCAGGTCCATATTTCAAAAACATCTATTCCCTGGCACTCCCGTTCTCTCATAGTTCATGTTTCGCCACCATAGAGAAAGATCGAGAAAATGAAGATTTTGACCAGTTTCATTTTTGTTTTCCTGGTTGTTGAAAGTAGTGGTGACTATCGTGAAAATTTTCCACGACGTCAATTTTCCGACTTAAAATGGCTGACTCGAATGTGTAATATTAATAATTGTTCTCCTGTGCCCTCCTGTGCACTGTGGGAACACGACCAATCACGGCGCGATTGTCTCTGGATAAACAATAGGCAATTTGCCGCCCCCGCTCTGTTCCTCGCCTCGCTCACCGCCGCCCACCCCCGCTTGGGCATCGGCCGATGCACAAATTGCATCGAGGTGCATTATAATATAATTGTAATCGATTTTTCGGATTAATACTGTCGCCATTTTGACTCTGCCACGCCGACGCTTTTGGCGGAAGAGCGACGGACATTGTTCATTCGCCCTTTGAGTTTCATATTAACTTCTTATATATATTTTAGAATGTCTGTATATATGTCTATATATACTTACGATATGCCTGGAAAGAAAAGGCTTACTAGGAGTACGTACGTCAGCTAATTTCGGAGTACTATAATATATTTTTAGTTCTTGCTGATAACGTGTTTGGTCATGAAAAAAAATTTGTGTATGTGCATATGAAAGAAGAGGATGAATACGACACGAATATCGATGGCACCGAAAATAGAGAAAGTCTGCGGAAGACTTGGCATGCTCAAATAAAACAGATACTGGACGATGATCCCGTTGAGCCTCTATATTGAGTACACACGGGAAGATATATACATGCGAATGAGGTGAGAATGTGTGTCAGGGCAGAGGAGTGGGAATGGGCTTGATGATTAGTAAGTAAGTTTTTTGGGTGGCGATCAAAATTCAGAAAGGTTCATTAACACAATTGTCGGTACAAGGAAAAAAATAATATATCTGTTTGTTGACTTCTTAAATTATTCAACTAATTATAGTAAATGAAACAAGCACAAAATAACTTTAAAATCCCTAAATGTAACACCAAACACTATCAGAAAAATTCTATATATTTAGGGATAAAAAATTTCAATAGACTCCCTATAAAAATTATAGAAATAAAGGATATAAAAGAGTTTAAAAAGAAACTAAATGAACACTTCAAAAACACATAATTGGACAATAAACAATATTACAGAATATTTCTGAAGCACACAAATGGACAATGAATAGAATATGTAAGGTATTATATAATATTCTTGTAGTGTAACTCCCTCTCCAAGCACAAGAGCTGGTCTCTTTTTTGGAGTGGTAAGCGAAAGATAAACCATATATGTATTTAACCATATGTATGTATGTAACTATCTATTTAAAAATTAAATTTATTTTGCCATTGTATTTTCGCTAAATTAAATAAACAAAAATATGATTGCTTTTACTTCTTTAACATTACAGAATTATTGTACTCGTAAAATGCGTAGCTTAAAGAAAAGGTTTATGTATAGTTTTCACACATTGTATCCAAGTTTTTTTTTCTGTAATATTGTGTGTGCAACGCTTTGTCGATTGTGAATACTGTGCTCACTGGCGTAACCTTCCCTTAATTCTGATAGATTTTCCCATAGTTACCATTGTTATTTCTGTCGGGTTTTTAACTCAAATGCACCTTGCGACACCGTAATATTGCATTAAACGATGACCTCTCATAAATCATACTGTATTAAATAAGGCGCTAATGTCGGTAAATGACAGATGAAAAATACTCAGTATGGCAGTACCTTTAAGCGCTGACTATCTGCAATTTTTCACTTTTGTATTATGCCATTACAATATTATTTCCCATCAAGTGAATTTACCATTCTTTCTTCTTTCGCAAGGTCTAGCGGTCACGATTGAATTTTGAGTCCACTGGCCACTTATTGAATACAGTGGGCTCACATCAACATCACGATAAGTTGTTTGCATGCCACCCTGTACGTACTGTTCCGAATCTTTTAGACCTTGCATGTTCATTAGTAGGCACACCGACTGTTAGAGTATTAATTTAATGCAGTTTACAGAAATCTACAACGTTCGAGAACCATACGGGTTATACATAAGACATTTTACAATTTTCAATGCTTCTATCTTCTGCAGTATTATCCATCCAGCATAGCAACTTGCTTCCTTTGTTCAGAAACGTTCTAGAGATTTTAAACGGCACAGTGGGAGTACAACGATGTTCTGATTAGGAATTACCTGTAATACCGAAAAATGAACCTAAATCTACGTTCTGTATTACCCGTAATACGAGTACAATAAACAATTGTCGATAATACTCGTATCAAAAATAATAAAAAAAACAAGTCACGGCTGAAGCAATCTGGTTGGACTCCTCGGTTCCTAATGTGTAAGATGTGTATGTGGATGATTCTTTATAGAAAATATTCATTACCAGGATCAGTTGATTTAGAAGACGATGGTTCTGATGATGTCATTGAGAATAATACCGGTATGTAGATAATAATTTATGTACCTTTTAAAAATGCTATATTAGATTAGTCACCATTATATAAATTGATACAAGATCTTCAAAAAATGATGGAGTTTTATAGAAACGCTTACTTGAGCAGTTTGGAAAAGAAAAAATATTATTTTATTAACTTAAATGCAGACAACATCCAAAAAAAGTTTGAAATTGTTACATTGAATAAATAATTCCACAGAACTGAGTTCCCAAGTAAAATAGCAAATCCAATAATTAAAGTAACAAACTATATTTTCTTATTACTTGTAATTCCGGCAATGAAAAATGTCGGTAGTTTTGGAATCTCTATTCCTCTTGGAGCAGTATTGGGTGGCAGTTCCGCAGCGTTTTGTTGATCTTCTGGAAGTCCCCATCTCGCGTATTTTCAAACTGAGCTAAACACTTGTTCTATGAAAATAGGACTACATTGGCGGTTTCCTGGAACTAGGTTCGAACCCCCGACCGCTAGATCAGTAGATCACCAGGCCCAGTATCTTAATTGCTAGACCGACAAGCTACTAAGTTATATGTGGATGTCACGCGTGGAATCAATTTGAAGTGCCCGCTTAAAACATTAAACCGAACATCAATCTAGCCAGTGTGCGGGCTCCCAGTCCACTAGTTAGACTGTGCGCACTGGGGCAGGGCGATGGATGCCATCGGGAACCGCCCCAACCGATTACATCCAGTTTAGTGATTATAATTAATCTGATTGTGGTTTTATTATATCGCAGTTGCCTATTCACATCTCGGTCTTTTTGTTTATCATTTGCCAGTTCTATCATTCTTTTATCTAAACTCGTGTATCATTTTCTTGTCTCGTTCCGCATCTAAAATATCACAGCATCTTTTGATAGTCTTTTAAGATGTTATCGCCCGAGAGATGGATCGCCCCGCTGTACGACCGAACGTATTATTTGTATGGCGCGGATCCGGTCCGTCGTGGGAACGCCGACTTGTGTCCCGAGAGCGCTGAATCTTCCAGCTGTGTTATTTCAGTTTCAAACCGTTTTATATCAATTGCAGCATACTCTTCATTTTTCGAGTGCACCGCTTACTTTAAAACAAACTAGATGAAGGAGAATCAGTCTACAGGAAGCGCATTTGAAGACTCTTAAACGTGGCAAATATTTAGTGTCGAATAAATATATTTTAATGAAATACGTTCAGTAATTTTTTACTGGCGATAGTTCATTCGTTCGTACGTTCTACGTTTTTATTTATTCTCACATAATTACGCACAATTGTAATCATAATGCCAGCCTCACTGAGATTGTTTTCGGTTTTGAGCCAAACATTTTATATTTTAAAAGTAATTTAAAATGCATAATTTCAATGATTTAAAATATTTTATAATAGTTAAAATTTTAAATACATTTAGTTTCGCATACAGACATTAGCGGTAAGTATACTGTTCTTAACCTGTCTTTCACTTAGGAATGGATATCGTTCGATGTATTCATACGTCTAAAACAAACCAAAAGAAATTTCAGAAGTTGCTCGACAGTATTTAAATATAAAATATGTCGTCGTACGAGTAGATGTATCCGCGTAATCCTTATTTAAATAATGCTTTTCTCTGACGTCAGTAGGTACAAAGAGTTAATCTTTTTATTCGTGTAACGGTGTTTAATTCTGTAGATACACATGGGACAAATTTGACTTTTATTTGTTTTGTTAATATGAATGTTTTGTTAATATGAATGTGCGTAATGTACGGATGGTGTAGTCTTTTTATTTCAAAGTTATTTTCATAGAGGGACAATATTCATTACCGTCTACTCTCATCTCATTACATTTGACAGTGACGTGAAAGATAAATGATTTTAATTGTATAATAAACAAATTAACGTTTAAAACTTTTATTTATTTACAAATCATTGTAATTTTTAATCTAGTTTTGGATTATACTCATACCTTTGTATGGAGAAGTACCTTAAACCTAGTAATGAATTGGTTTCCACTAAATTAATTAACTAACTAACTTACCATCGCGCCATTTCTCCGCAGGGGTAGGTAGAGAGGATAGAGCGCTACACTCTTCTGTCCTGACACACAATTCTCGCCTCATTCACATTCATACATCTTTCCATACAAGCTCGCCGATTATTGAGGCTTCTAACAGGACCATCGTCCAATATCTGGTTTACCTGGTCCTCTACTTCTGATGCCATCAACACTTGCGTCATATATTTCTTACCATTCTCTCCTCATTCATACGTTCCATATGACCGAACCACCTAAGTGATCCTTTCTTAATCTTACTCACTATACTAACATCAGCTTTACATTCTTTCCTTATTTCTTCATTCTTTACTCTATCATAAATAGATCTGCCTCATATACGCCTAAGTGATCTTATTTCCACTGCATTCTAATAAGATTACACAAATATGGACCCAATATATGATCCAATTGGGTAGAGATCAATCAGAAGCGTCGCTGTCCAACACTCTTAACACAATCATTATACAGTGCCTACACTAATAATTCATCAGTTTTTTTGCATGTATTTTTAGAAATGCATTAACCGATTATGCTACACCGACATAGTAAGTTAACGACAAATTTTCGAACTTATATGTTACATTTTCAAATTGATACATCTGTCATTCCATTAATTGAAAGCCGTCTTCTTTATATTTACGGAATCTCAAACACTTTGAATAAAGTCAGATAGGAGACACAGAATGGAATGAATTGATCATTTATTCTTATTAAATTTTGTAAACATTAATACAACTTATATATTTTTAAGGAGAATACATTCTTATTGTGATGTTGCAATTTTTCTGAACATACAATCTGTAATATTTTTAATACAAATTAAATGTATTAATTACAAATATATTGTTATAAAATCAATTAATCAAAAAAATATTTTTGTTGCTACCGGGATTCGAACCTGAATCTCTTCCTATCAATATAAAATATCACAGACCTATGTTCTGAAAAATTGCAACTTCACAATGAGAATGTGTTATCCTTAAAAAAATGCATTTCTACTATCAGAAATTTTAAAATTGGAAAACTGCAATGCTTCTGTACCGTAGTTTGATAATTACCTAACGCGAAAGACATACTTAGGTACGTACTAGTGAATATATAAAAAAAATATCTTAAAAAAGGGTAAAATTTCTAACAAAAGATCAAATTTATTTTAAAAAAATGTTTTTTTTTTAGCTCTTCTAAATGATGTTTGTCACTTACGGCACTTGAAATTTCCAATTTTATTTTTGTAACAATTGTTAGTTAATCAAACAGTGAAAAAAAAATCAGAAACGAAAAATAAGTAAACACTACCGCAGATAATATAATTTATCGAGAATAAATAATCGTGTTTTTTTTAACTGCCTTAGTACACTCCCCGATATATTTTGTCAGATTTTACTTCCCCAAAAAAGTGTACTCTCATTGCACCCAATACGCATCCATCATGTACGCTCCATCAATTTGATTGCTTATTGCACCATTTGGGGTTGCCGGCCGAGGATCTGCTCCGAGCGCTCCGAGCTCTCCGAGCGCCGCGCGTCGGGGAATCACTTCCCTGTAAAATTGCAAAGATCATTATCAGACTATAAATAAAGGGAGCCCAATTTCCTGCGAACGAACCGAAGCATGATATTTTAAACAGTTGTAGGTCAAATAATCGTAACATGTGAAATGCATAATAGGATGGGGCGGACCTAATTATTTAAATATTGAAGCATTTAAATTTTTTTTACACATATTGTAGTGCAATTAGGGTTTGATTAAGCCAGAATCTAATCATAATGTCAATACAAAGGTCCAGAGTTCAAAACCTAGTGTGATATGGTTGTGAAATATTCTATTTTTAATTTTTCAATAACGTGTTGTTTCAAGAAGATGTGTGTTGTGTATTTGAATTGCAGTACATTTTTTTTCACTTTTTACTTGACCGTCATTGGACCGTACTTTTTTGAAAACGATACTTGAAGTCTTGTTTCAGTCAATGTAGTGCGCTATTGAGACGTGTTCTTACCGATACTGGAGAATATGAATATAGTGGACCTCGATTTCTTTATTGTCCTCCATGTTTCCCGGTCGCCTAATTTCGAGAAAAGGCGAAATTTAAATTTGCCTCCACCGATATGCGATTTGACACCATTAATTTTTTTTTGGGGCTTGAATACCTACGCCAATAATTCGCAGTCAATAAATTGTGTATATAAACTGTTAAAATGATTAACCGCATCTTCGAGGAAACGGTAGCGGTTTGCAATAAGGGGCGAGGTGGCCATTTGAATGACGTACTTTTTAAGGGAATAAAATAATTGTGCATTGTTGAAACTCCCGTTATTATATTTATAACGTCTTCTGAGTTTATCAGTAGTTTTAATTATTTATATCTATTACTTCGTTTGGTTTAAGTACCGGAGAAAATCTAACAGTCCGATAGTCGGATTACAGTAGTGTCTCAATAAAAAAAAGCTGTATTCTTGCCATTTTCCATTTACCAAAACCCTGATGAATTATGATGTAATGTTAGAAACATCGTCAACTCGTTTTACACCCTTTGTACAATATTATCTTAAAAACGGCGAAATTCAATATTCTATCATTAATTAAAGTGTTGTAAACCTACCCTGTCAGGTCAAGGGATTGGGGGGTCTCGTCATCTGCGGAGCGGATAGGTTGGCGGTTGAACTCCCGAAACATCACTAGCCTAGTACAGCCGCCAGTATGTGTGATGACCTCTACGATATGATGACCCCTGAATAAGCCACGGCACTTGCTCGTGCCTGTCTGGTGGTGGCGTGATCAATTAATTAATTAAAAAGTGAAATGGCTACCGCGGTCGGGGTAGGCGTGCCCCGGAGGCACGGAACGATATTGTTATTAGTGGGCCAGTTCCTGATTCCCCAAAGCGTGAATTTCGGACCAAATTAATCCTCTCTCCGGTGTTTGGCGTTGATGTTGATATCGAGATACAGATGATTGATTGTCGGTTGGTCCATACGACTTAACAATCCTTTTCGTGCGTCCTTATGCTCGCGTCCCCCATTTTATAAAATGTAACTATATCATTTCGATCACACTCGCACACAACCTGCACGTCATTGGCTAATCAATTACTTACGTACTTAATTGAGTGGTCAGGACGCATGATTCCCGATAAAGGTTGGCGGTTCAAACCCCACTGGCTGCTATCCAAATTAATTCAATTTTCATACCGCAAAACAATACTAATATTGATGCAACATATTTTCGTGTTAAATTTTAATAACATACGTATTACGTGCATGTGTTGTGCATGTGAAGTACGCGGTATAAACTAAAACGAAGTATAGTACACGCGAAAAGAAGGCACCCCGAGATGTTTGCCTAGGACACCATGTCTATGAAGAGGTTAATAATTTTACGTGTTTGGGGTCTAACATAACACGTTAAATAGGAGAATAGATAAATTAAAGATCCGCCTTCTAGCTGGAAATATGCAATATTTGAATACGTCCAAGGACACACAATTACTGGATTTTCACTTACAGAGGCACTGTTATTAAACAAATAATAAATATGTCTCATAGAGACGAAGCTATTTTTCATTATATTTAATGGAAATATATCTAAGTATGGGTAATTGCAGGGCTTATGACCTGTCTTCGGCTGGCTTAGGTGATCACTTTATATAAATTAACGTTCACTATTCTCGCACATTAATCAATCTTCATATCTATCAATATTTTTGTGAGCTTGTTAATATGTGGGAACACTTCAAGTACCACTACACTACCGCCATCTATGGAATAAATTTGATCATTCATTTCCCTGAAACAGCATGTCACGATGAAAATCAATTCCTTTTTTTTAAAATTATTTATAGCAATATTCTTTATCTGTAAAATGTTTTAACACATTATACTAGAATACGCCTGAAAAATCAATATATAAGTTTTTATGCCTGTAAAAAACAGCTTGGGTCGATAATACTGAGCCAACGATAATATTAGGGGTACCAGTCGAAAATGTCGCATTTCGGTATGGCCCTTGTTTGATCCTCAGTCGCGTCCGTCTTGTCGAGTCGTCAGCACGTAATATATATTACTTTTGTTCCTTAACATTTGGAGATCATCTTTCGAAAGTTATTTTTATTTTTGTTAGCGATATATTTAAAATGGAAGGGTTTATACCAGATAAGAATTTTGTGCGCAATTGCTTGATCAAGAGTTTCACCAAAAAAACTCTGCGAGGAAGGCTGTAGAAAAAATTTGCAGTATATACGGTGATGTGATATCCATTCACCAATCGCAAAAGTGGTTTAAAAAATTTCAGAGTGAGAATTTTGATACGGAAAACCAGCCTCGAGAAGAAAAGGTCTTTAAAGTGGATGATGACATTTTAATGTGTGAAGTCGAAGCAAATCCAACAAAATCAATTCAGCAGATTGCAGACACACTCGGATACTCCTGGTCGAGTGTAAAAGCCATTTGAAAAAAATCGTCGAAATAAAAGTTAAGCGACCCAGAATGCATGCAGAACACAAAGTTTTTTTTCAACACGACAACGCAAGACCCACACTGCAGCGATTACTCGAAAAAAAATTAACGCCTTTGGCTGGAAACAAATCGATCACCCCCCATATTCACCGGATTTAGCCCCATCAGATTACCATTTATTTAGATCCCTACAGCATTTTTTATCGGGAAAAAATTTCAACAACTTAGACGAAATAAAATCTGCCCTTGACGACTATTTCCAGTCGAAACCAGAAACTTTCTATTCAAAGGGCATAAAAATGCTTGAAAATAGATGGAAGACTGTATAAGAAAGTAATGGGGAATATATAATATAAATTTTTTTAAATAATAAATGATTTAAATTTATATTTGCCTTTTTATTTAAAATGCGACATTTTCGACTGGTACCCCTAATATTTAAAACAATTATAAGAGAGTGGTCTAATTCAAATCATAAATAAATATAGGTGTCCAGCAGAAAAATTTCAAGATTAAATTGTATTGCTCGTAAACTATCATGGTGGGAGGAGTATTGTTCGACGCGCGTGATTTATTTGCGGATTTGCCAGTCGCAATGAGTTACTGGTCGGAAGAGCACCGCGCGTTCACGGTTGAGCAATATTTCAAGTGCATTCATTGATTCGTGCGCGTCGCGCTTTTTATACTCACTTTAATATTTGACGAGTAAGTGATGGGCCGAGCACGCAACTTATCTGGTGTTGGGTTCAAAAGTTCAGACAAGAAGGGATAATGGCTAACAAAACTCCTCCGGGACCATCAACGTCAGCAACGACGCCAGAACGAATGGCTCATTTCGATGTAAAATTATGCGGAATCCGCGTAAATCGATGAGGAAGATTGTAACCTGTACTGGAATAAAAAAATCAACAGTGCTCGTTATTCTGAAAAATAAACTACAGTTTCTCAACGAAAATGACTATTATTTACATGAAACCTTAGCGAGAACGATGCTGGAACGTTTTGGAACAGCACGAACGCATGGCAATATTTGTTTACTGACGAAGCATGTTTTCATATCGATGGCTATGTTAATAAACAGAACATAAGATACTGGTGCCCCGATAATCCGAGGGGACGCCATCAAAAACGTTTGCATTGTCCAAAAACGACAGTGTGGTGTGCAATTTCTGCCCGAGGGATAATTTTCCCTTATTTTTTTAACCAGCGAGAGACAGTCACTGCTGACGTGTATTGCCCAATAATCGACAAGTTTTTGGTACCGCAACTGCAGCTGTTTCCCGTGTTCAATAACAGAACACAATTTCAGCAAGACGGGGCCACTTCACACGCAGCTAGAGTTTCAATGGAAAAGCTGAGGGGAATTTTTCCCAATAAATTAATCAGCAAGTACGGAGACATCATAAGTCGAGAGTTTAGAGGAACAAATTCAGGCCCTACAAGAAAATATCCGCCGTGAAGTCGCTGCCATTGAATCAAAGCTTTGCTCTCGCGTGTTCGCAAATTTACGATTGCAAGAGTGTCTTGAGAGAAATGGACAGAATTTAGACGATATTGTTCATAAAACGTAAAATCCGTTTCCAAAAACTCCATTTTGTATAAATAAAATAAGAGAATAAAATTGTACTTTTTTAAAATTTAATATTAATCTTAAAAATTTTCCGCTGGACACCTTTATTAATATAATTTATGGATCTACGCTTGAAAATGGAACTTACAGAATAAAAATGAATCATGAGCTTGAAAACTTAATTGAGCAAGAAACAATCATAAGATTTTGTAGATCCTGAAGACAGCGATGGGCTGTGGTCATGTTCAAAGAATACCAAATGACAGGACACCGAAAATCATGAAATCTGAGTGGATTCCCCAGTGGAAGCGATCTAGAGACAGATCGAGGAGGAGGTGGGCTGACGACTGTGCGGAAGAGGACTGGAGCAGAATGGGAAAGTCCGGAAACTGAAGAATGGCCAAGGATAGAAATCGGTGATGAGCACTTATGGAGTGGGCCAAATCCTATCCTGGGATGAGTACCGCGGAAGAAGGATGTTTTACACTTATAATTTGTTGTATTTTAATATTCATTCTATCATAAATGTAATTAATTACCTAAGAGACCTCATTTCCATTGAGTTCAGTCTACTTTCTTTCCTCTTTTGCCAGCTGTAGGCTTCGCTCCCTTACACCGATGTCGATACCAGGACTCCATTATGCACCGCTAATCTTGCCTCTGCCGACACGGTAAAGGTAGTTTAGCTTTAGTGCTCAATAATATGTTTCAAATCCAGATGTGTTTTTGTTGGCGTCCGAGCTGGCTCGCTCCGGGCCGGTCTCGACAGGCACCGTGCACCGTGCACCAGGCACCGGGCCAAGCAGGCCGGTGTTCGACGGTCACGCCCCGCGCAACGGACACTGCACCGGCACTGCTAACGCGGATGCTCCATCATCACGGCGGCCGCCCTCGACCGTCACGATCTGCTTATAGGGTGTTCTTTTATTCTCGTCTGCGGAAAGTTCTCATGATTAACTCACTTAACAAGCATTACCACCACCTGAAGCGTAAGAACAAAATTATTGATAATGTTTACTAATTTTCATCATCATACATTAATGTTATTATACAAAAGGTCTAGACTTTTATAGTCACAGTATGTACTGTAAATGTTGTATTTACCATTTCAATACCGCACTCTGATACTCGATTTTCTAAATACTGAACAGTGATAGTAAAATGACGTACAGTTGAACAAGTTAAATAATAATATTATATATTCGTGTATTGTAGAAACACCGCGGATCTTATGCGCTGTGTGCTGCATATGCAGTGCCAGGTGCGCGCTTCAGTACAACCGATAATAAATAACAGTTGATAATGGCCTGGACAGCCGTAACGACCGTCCAATTATTTGGAAAAATTATATATAGAACTAAAAAAATCGTGTTTGATTTATTGTATTGATTAATAAGTATTAATAAGTAACATGTCGAATATAACATGTAACATGCAGTACAATTTATAAGATGTAAAATGATTTTGGAAACAAACATAAACGTACGTAAAGATGATCAACTCGTCAACAAAAGTCAGTGATTAAAAAAATACACTTGTGCATTTTAAAATAACACCGTTATTTTGATTCTATGTTTTATTATCCGGATATTTCCTTGTTCGGTGTACCTACTCAACAGTAGCCGTTTCTCTCAATTAATACCTTTATTAGCACTTGCTAATGCTAATAAGAACAGTAGCCACCCTATCACCTACTATATCTCTTCTATAGATCTATATATTCTCTATAGATCTTCGCAACCGGGAGGTACTGAATTTTATTCTTCAAGATAAACTTTCATTGTAACTAAATTTCCATCACGCTGTTCCCCGCAAGGGTACGCAGTGAGGATAGAGCGCCATACTCTTCTATCCTGACGCACAATGAGACACAGATGAGAATGGCAACCCGTCTCCATAGTTAGTTTACCACTCTGTGTTCGAATAGGTATCGCGAAGTGTATTGTATGAATTGTATCGTGTGGAAGTAAGCTGCCAAGAGAGATTATTAAGATGAAATGCTACTTACAATTGCACCGAGTTTATTATACAAGTTTACAACCGAGTTTAAAACTATTTGCTACGTGTACTATACGGTGAGATCGAAGTCGATGCGCGGAAGGGGTGAGGCGGCCCTCGCCGCGTACGGGTCGCCGATGTGCACTCGCGCATCAGGTACCGCGTCACGGTGTGCCGGGAGTACACTACAATATCATCAATCCATAGCTGGATGAAAGCCTTCCCATCACTTTGCGACTATCTTCGGTCCTCATTACTCCGGTAACTCTATTTCGTAGATTCATATGTAATATATTCGTTATTAATTAAATTATTCACAATTATAACACCCTGTAGATTCAGCATAACTGTGTTCTGATAACAGGTGAAATTCCGTCACGCCCGTTCCGCACACAATGCAAGATGCAATTTAAATAGAGCACGGCATAAAAAGTGTATTTACATTAAGTTCGTTATCTTTTATTGCAGTTTGATTAATTTCAACATTCCGCCGAGCGCGACTCGGCTGCGCACAATTCTCAACCGCTTCCGAAACGGGCTTCGCGGCTAGCGGAGAGAGCGGTCTGCCCGAAAAACTCTTCATTTCGAATGCAGCTTGAGAAATTACGGTTTTCTATGAAAATAATATATTTACCCGCAATTTCACAAATCGCCGTTGTAACTGCGAAAAAATTTTTCAATTTTTGTCAACCGTCCGAGCCAGATCTCCGCTCGCCCTCCGCGATACCTTTTCACTTTTCTTCTGTCGGTCCTTTGCGCTCGACCGCTCGGTCAAATTGTGACTTCAGAATTAAAAACAGTAAAAAAGTCCTCGTTAGTAAATAATAATATTTTATACAGTATTTTAAAATGCAATGTTCAAGAGTATTTTATTAATGCTTGCAATGTTTTTTTTCGTTAATCACTGTTTTTATCTAGCCCGACTTCTGTTGATTTGCTTTTTGTCCCGAGAGGTTATTATTTTGTGGTCTTTTTCTTCGTATGTATGTTTATTTCTGATAGAATACAGATTGATGACAGGTGATGTGATCTAATATGATGCGTTTCGTTGTTCGAGAACATCGCATTCGCGGGTGATCTATTTAGGCATTAACGTAATGCTTATCAGCTTTAGAGCTTAGAATGCGATTAATTTTTACGCAATGTGTACGTTACCAGCCTGGCAAACTCCACCAACCTCCCTGTGAAACCTGACATATTCAATACTAGAATATGAATATTGATTTTGGTACATTATAGATTTACACATATTTGAATGGTACTCTTACCGATAATTGCTTTTTTAAGTCGATAAATTAAACTCTAATAATTCTCACCTGTGTCTCTTGTCCTCTTTCCCTCACCTCTTAAAATCTTAAAATCGTGCATCCCATCAAATGACGTTAAAGCTTTCACGACACATAAGGTCTTACTTATCTTGTGCCATCGCCTATCGAAGGTCGACGATCATTCTGACTATCATAATCTTATGGACTGCCCTGATGGTTTTTCATCCACGATATTCTTATCATCTAATAATGAGTTGTAGAACTCCTCATTGTAAGTAATACGATCGACGTTTTGTAGTTTTCTCCTATTAATCCGATTGATTATCTCCACCTTTTCGATAATCCTTCTTAGTACCGTGTTATTGATCACTCGGTCAACCCATGAAATGTTGACAATCCGTCTAGTATATTTCCAATGGCTTCCGTTAATATTTGTAGTGGTCTATTGTTTCAACGGGTTTGCTATCGACGTGGACATTCTCTAACACTCTTCTGATTATTTTGTTGCATATTTTTAAAACCGATCTTAATCTACCCACGGTGTTAGAGAGATTTGGACATTTTTCGTCTCCCTCCTCCCCCTGTAAAAGTGCGCTGTTCGTGTCGTGACGTCGCTCCATTAACGAGAGTCAATAAAGCAAGTGACGACCGTAAAGTGCAATCTAACCATAAATTCTTAACACTTTTTTCGTCATCATAAAGCATTTATTGTCTCACGTGAGCGCGCACACGCACATGCATAATTACTAATGACTATTTCTGCTGGAGATTAATTATGGCCTGCGCATTGTGCATGTCATATCAATAAATGTTCAATTACGTCTCTTCTTTTCTATCCAATTATAAATTATTTTTCGTCTCAATGTGCATCTTAAAACCGTCATTATTTTAGAAAAACGCAAACACGCGGATACAGCTGTCTCGGCTTTATTAAAAGTCAAATTTGTGTATCAAAATATTGAATAATCTGAATATATTAAACCGAGTGTGTCTGTCTATTTCTTCTGTATATATATTTACAAACATCCTTTAACCGATCTACACCAAATTTTGCACAATTAAAACCTTGCGCAAAACAAAGGCACCTCTCTCTCTGGCCACCGTACCCCCTCCCCCTATATAATTGTGTAATGGGAAATTAAACAACAAATAAAATGTGCGTTGAAAATTGGAGATACCTGTATGATATGTATTTACGTTGCTATAATAATTGCTGTTTTATTTTTTAATCAATTTAACTTTGTAGTACATACACGTTGAGCTATATTTTTGTCACTACTATCGTTTCGAGAGGCGCAGTTCCTCTCATCATCTGCAGTTTGGTACCGACTTTTTCGGGAAGTGGAAGGGGGTGGGTTTTTCCCGCTCGTTATTTGGAATATGGAAAGTTGGGGTAAAGTAGTAAGTTATTTAACTGTGACATGTCTCATTATGTCCCGCAATTCGTGAGTCGGCTCTCGGACAAGTGGTGCTAAACACCGTACGATTTAGTAATAGGTGGGCACCCCGGATCAGGGTTGGGCCAGCACGATGCACTCCGCGCACCTCGGGCGCTCCTACGTCAGCCATTAAGCCATAAATTATCCGATTTATTATTTTATTTCCGCCCATATATTCCGTGACTCAATAAATTGCTCATTTTCTATCGGGCGATGCCCTACCGCTGTAAGCCCTTGTACGTCTGAGAAGTTAATCTATGTCGGTGCTGTTGCTATTGCAATTTGGATTAACGGACTCCGTTTGATTTGTAAAACATCCATCTTAGATTGCCGGCCGAATGCGTGCGTTTCAAGTGAAGCTTCTTCATGTTTTCTCATGCGTGATTGAGATTTTTATTTATTGGAGATCTTTTAAAATGACATTTATTTTCTATTTTTTAACATTTATTTTTATGATGAGCTCTTCAGCGTTTTAAACTTTAGCCAAATGATGGAAACCCCGAAGGGTCCCACCCTTTGAGAGTTGTTTATTCTCGCTTCGATTCCACTCAAGTAAGCAACGCGTGCAATATTAATAATAATAATAAATAAATAAAGTTGCGGCAGATAGATACTAAAACCTTATGGCACCCCTTCGTAGTTCATTTTTTCTTTAACTTTATTATATGGCAAAGCCAAATACGTCCATCGATTCAGTTGAAATACTCTTACATTATATAATAATGATAAAATGATAGATGAACAAATCTAATCGATTTTTGCATAATCTATACTATATGCAACTATATCTCCTTATATTATATATATAAGGAGATATAGTTGCATATAGTGTAGATAATGCAAAAATCGATTAGATTTGTTCATCTATCATATATAGCTCATAAAACTTATATTGTCTTTTTTGTACAGTCATTAAGACTCGTGTTGTTCGATAAAACAATTGCGATATATATATATATATAACACGAGTCTTAATGACTGCACAAAAAAGACAATATAAGTTTTAAGAGCTGGACAAAGCACGGAAACTTTTAACTAAACTAAAAACTTATTATATTTCACGTTCTCCACATAATTGAATCATGTGGTCTTTCACAATCCCCACAGAATTGAATCATGTAGTCTTTCACTTTCCCTATAGAATTGAATCATGTGGTCTTTCACGTTCCGTACAGAATTAAATCGTGTGGTCTTTCACGGTCCCCACACATTTGGCATGCGTTTTTCACGCTCACTAACTAACAAAAGCGATTGGTTTTGTTAGTTAGTATCAGGATCAACATTTTCCTATATCGTCGATTGATATACAAAAGCGGATAAGTCTCACGTCCTTCACCATCGCACACGCAATGGTTCATCGATCGCAATAATGTGTTTACGTTCCTTAATTGGACTTTAAATATTCGCTACAGCTGTGATACACATTATTGAAAAATTAATATTAGTAATAGATAGTTAGCTATGTGGAACTAATACGTCATTTTTTTGATTTTATGTATGTACCTATATGTATTGTGCAATCAGTGGTGTTCCGAAAGTTCATCGCCTACAAGGCCTACTAAATAATTATTCACCGCGGGCTATTCTCCGAACAAAAATTTCCCAGTCCACAAAGGAGGGGTTTAACTAAAAATATAATCAAGTCTTTTAAAAAATGTGAAACACGCGTGTAGTGTACTAATTAAATTAATGTTATTTTTGAATAAAAATGAGTGGTAGTCGTATTATACTGGTATGGCGTCATTATTCTCTGCCGATGATCTCAGCTTTATTTAATGTATTTTTTTATCATTTTATGATTTCTTTGACTTTTGTGAAAAATTATGCCATATTTTTTATTTGGACTTACAATAGAAATGTGTTTTAACATCAAAATGCTTACTTAATTATGCTAGAACAGCTGTGCAGGTGGTGCCCCCCTTCTATTGTACCAGTGGAGCGTTAGTCAGAGCAGTTTAGCATTTCGAACCATTTAGCGTTGACGTACATTTGGCAAATTTCTTCCACCAAACGACAGTATTATCATATTGTTGTGAATTACGCGTACAGTGGTAACACTAGCGATGTAAAAAAATCTTGCTTTTCATCACTCTTAGTCTTTTTTTATTCACTGCTGGAGAAAGACCTCCCCAAATGTCTTTTTTTATTTATACATTGTATTCGCTTTCGAGTACGATAATTTCATCGATCCAGCGAGAGTCGGCTGCGTTTGTCCAATGATATGTCCCCCGAGCGACGTAGCCTCCCCGTTGCCTTTTTATTTTCTTATCTTATTCTATAATATCGAATACTGTCATCTGTTCTCTTATCCGTACCGTTATTTTTCTGTATCTTCGTGCCATGCCCAACAAACATTTTTCCATACCCATTTGTTGTTGTTATTCTTAGTTTTTGACCGGTCTTTTGTTGAGATTTGAGCATCGGTTGAATATTTTCCGTTTTAGATGCTTTGGAAGATCGTTTTTAAAAACCAAGCGTCTGAATGCAGACCGACTCAGCTTTTTTTTTGCGAACAATTTCGTCGGATAGGTAGACGTACTCGATTCCATTAACGGGAATGCCTATTAAGTCAACAAAGCAGTTCATCATTATTTTAGTCTTCGAACTTTTAATTACATTTAATATATTTATTTAACTAAGGGAATCTTGTTTCCACCGCGTGCGGGTCGCTCGCCACTGCTTTATTTTGTGCGCCCTACTTCCGTAAGCGATTAATGTCGAAATAAATTCGCATCACAATAAACGGAATTTTCGTGATATACTCGTATTTATTGCGGTAAATTCTCACGGCGTCACTGGTTATCTATTACATCCTAATTGTGAAATAAATTAGAAAAACTGTCCGGGTCCGGAGTAGTCCTCGCGCAGAGGGTGCGGGCACACTTGATGCATGACGACATCTTCGAGTGTTATTTGAAGTGTACGAAGATTAATATTTGTATGGTAACCCCATTCGGTGGTGACTCACGGGTCCCGAGCGGATAATGTGCATTCATCGACCATATGGTTAACGACTCGCTCATCAATAATGTATCGCGATGTGATCTCGAGCAAACAATCGGCTCGCTAACAGAATTCAATAACTTACTACGGAGACTTTCTAGCGCTCTCGATAACTTATTAATGTGTAAAACCTAGTCTTATTACTGCGAAATAAATAATATTTTGGCGTCTGGCTTTTTCTAGTTTAAGTGCGTCCATTATCTAAATTTCTCTCTTGATAATGTAACGTAATGACGAATGAAAATATTATTTTTAACGAGAAATCTACTACAAATAGATTATTATTATAAATAGCTGTGTAGCCAGTTATCTGACAGGGGCAGTATGGACGTACAATTCGAGGTCGCGATTGGTTCAGTCGAGGGAAGTCCAAGACGGATGGTAGGGGAAGCTGTAGCAATATTTGTAAAGTATAATTTAAATTAAACATTGTTTTCGTAATATACGCCTTGTACATACACACCGAATGAAAAAATAAATATATTCAATCATTGTGAGAACTGTCACTTGGTACGTGTGTGTGTCAGATGAGTGGTGGGGGGGACAAGGCTTACAAGAGGCCATCTCTGGGGGAACGGGTCTCTTTCCATCGCCACTTCTAGTCTGTCTCTGAGTTATATAATTGTTAAATACTGTAAATAATTATTATAAATATAATGTAATTGTTTCAATCGGACACCGACTTATTATTACAATGATTCAACCCAAGTAACTCGAACGTACGAAGAGAGGATAGAACCCCGAGGGAATCTGATGGTGCTTGCAAAGTCACCACAATATTTTAGTTTATGGAGATTTGGCAATCAATAATATTACTAATTAATTGTACACTTTTATTATAAATACGGTTACGTCCACACACCTCGCATCATCATCCGTGGCCAGGCAATGGAGACGTCTGGACTAGAAATCAGATTTCCGTTACAACTAGTGTATTTTTTAACGATTTTTAGAATTTATTATTTAATTATAAAATTTTATTCGTTCACTATGTATATTAATATTATTATATTACGCGATAAACGTCAGTACAAGTAGTGTGCGCTCTGTTGAATTTGCCAAGATTCATCAAGGACAAACATTAATGTGGGCCTCTGTCTCGCTCGGCACTTAGCTTTTGGTTATGGGAGCGTCGCGTCACCAAACATTAAAAAATAGGTTTTACAGATACACTAGTCGTGGTTCCGTAGCGGCCACCATTAACCGCAGAGCAGACAACATTAACCGCGGAGCGGACTTAGCAACAAGCAATTGACGTTAACCGAATTCATGTGAATAAATTTTTGGAAAGTGGCACATGAAAATAACGAGTGGCAATAAAAATTAGACATTTTATAGAGTGAAATATGTATATGTAAGCGACTTTTGAATACGACATAACTTTAAAAAATATATATATATATATATTTTGTTAAAAATCATGTTAATTTTCTCAGCACGTTATTAAAAACAGCACTTATACGCACAAGATATGTACCACAATGTCTCAGTAGATCTAACGCTAATGAATAACTGGGAATGAATGCTAGCTGACGTGTTGCACGAGGATAGGTGTAAACTCTCTGCTTCCTCCCACACGTTGAAAGTGTCCAACCATCCCACTGCCTATCTCGCAATGAAAGTCAGTTGCTGAAATAAATTGCTCGACTAGATTTTCAAGAATGATAATTAAATATTCAAAATTTCCTTAATTAGTGCCACTTTTATTTAGCCCAGCGTATCTTATTCGTTAATTAATTAATTAATAATTAATAATTCGTTTTTCCTCCTATCGTCTGTCAAGTGAGAGCGTCAATTTTTTTTCTTTACTTTTAAATGATTACTCTGTGGCGTGTTTTATGTTTTTGGTAATTCTTTGTTTACTGATTTACAGTAATCCCTTATTCGTTCGATTACAAATGTTTTCAATATGTTATCTAGTATTTTACCTAAAACGTTAAATTTCGGTTGATCAATTTTTGTCTTGTATATTTTTTAGTGAAGAGTAAATTGCTACTCTCGACTCACTGGCGATTTTGATCATTATTCGATGTTGTCAGTTATTGAAAACTTTGACCGTTATCGTCGTTTAATGACAATATCACGATGTATGAAATAAACTAGCAAAAAACTACCACCTATGTTATCTTCAATTATTCGAACATTATTTAATTCACAAATTCGTAATATAAATTAGTCAATAACGGTAAAACTGTGAGATATCAAATTATTTTTTAAAATTAATTAAATAAATAAATAAAATTTTGGCTATGTTTTCAGTCGAGAATGATAATCACGATATATTCAGATACTCAATCACTGATGTGATCGTGATTTAGATGCATCGGTGATTGACTAACAGATTTTGAGTTCATCATTAATACGTACACCGTTTTTTGTGGGAGCACTCCAGAGTAGAGTATGTTTAAATGCACTTGATGAGTAATCGTTGCAAACCCTCAATTATCTGTTTTGATCATTGTGCGCAGACTGCAGTGTTGTATGATGTAACTGGAGGAGTTACATTTTGTTAGTTCGATACGAATTATGAAGCGCGACTGAATCGGAAAGAGCAAAGAGCAACAATTCCCGCCCAGACGTTCTCCCGGAGCTATCGGACGGCTGCACCACGACTGGACTCCCGCCGCGGTAATGGATCCGCTGTTTATATCTCTTCGCTTCATTTTAGAAAAGCCTGCCTCGGAAATCGTGAAAGGCTCTTCTTATTTTTAGCCATCGTTTCCGCTAATATTCTCGGGGCCATAAGCTGGAAGACTAATATCTCGCGCCGTCAGTGGCAAACCCGCAACACCTGCAATGTGCCGCCGCGCATTGTTATTTGTCATCTTTTACTAGTGTCCTGATGCACCATCTTTTCCTAAGTACCGGAGCTCCATCGAAAGCGTAAAGCAGCCAAGATCCATATTAATATTACGTTTTCCCATCTATTTCTATAACTTTGAATATCTTGGACGTAGTGTCATTATGGCTGTATAGTACTTGATTAAACGGACAGGTCTATGAGTGAGGCAAAAAACAAACAGGTTAAGATTACTTAAATGTATATTCAGTATGTATATGTTTTTGTATATTCAGTAACAGTATATATATAATTTGAAATGAAATGATTTGAAACATTGTCTTTATTACGAGTAAGAAAACACATACATGACATCTGTCATCATTTCTTATCTATGGTATACCGTAGAATTAAGCCCTTTCGGAAAAGTCAAAATAACGATTTTTGGTTATGTTTTTCATCCGATTCCAAATAGTATTTTTGTGTTTATTATTGTCTATCTGCGAACAAAGTTGGAGGGTGGAATTTTGTGTGAGTGATTCTATGGGAATAATTTTAATTACATCGAGATTTTATTTACGCGTGGTTTGTTTCGGGGAAAGCTCTATCATTGAAATATAGATTCTATCGAGACCTGACCGCGCAGCAGAGCTTAGCAGCGAGCGAGTAATCTTCGACAGCCAAAGAGACCCTAACCGCGCAGCGGTCACCGATGATCGCTACGCGTCCACTATTGGCCGCGAAGCCGATTGCTTATCTGCTAGCACTATTATTAATGTTGTCACTTGAAGTTACTTGAAATTCTACAACTTTACAAAGAATGCGTGTATTGACAAGTAAAAACCTCGAAATTTCCCAAATTGTGGTGGAACATCGCAATTGTTATATGAAGATTATCCAACACCATGGATACTGTCAAAACTTGTGACAGATCTAGCAGTGATTTGTCATCAGTCGCGATCTGTCTGTAATATATTTAGTGGCGATGTATTATTTTGACTAGTTAGTGATAGACATGTATAATATATATAACCGTTTAGTTCAATTGAATTTTTGACCCCATTTCAAAATGTAATATTAACGAAATTCGATTGCTGGACTTATACGTAAATGATGTTTATTTTCCTCCCATATGGGGGTGGGGTCCATGTCAGTCAGTTTGACCATTTCATCGGGTAAGCACGCCACTGGTCCGTTCCCAGAATGTTCAGGAACGAAAGGTTTTATACAGATTACGGGTTCACGTGCCGCCTCGCCTTCGGTCCATATCGCTTTCAATCTTGTATGAATTATTGTTTCGGATTTAATGGGAAAGCAACGACGACTCTCTCAATAAATATTCATGTTTACTAATAGACTCGGATGGCTGCGTGAATTATTCCGTATTGTTGCGGTTGCGGTTGTCGCAGTTGTTCCTGCGGTCAGGCACCCGGTACCCGGCCTCGTAATGGAACTCCTTCATAATTTATTGCATTCTGTCGTCATATAATATCTCAATCTAATAGTCTTGTTAAATTTATGTTGACTGAGAGTAGATGCGGCCTAATCTCAGATGATGATATCGCAGAAGACGAAGTGTTACGAGAGTGGCTTCTGGAAATAAGATTATAGCTAGTCTGTACTCCTTGTCGAGTGTATGTATCGCGAGGGAACTACTTATAGCAATATCTTAGTATCGGCAGGTACTTTGAATGATTGCGAAAGAAAGATCCCGACCAATTTTAACTATATATGTTCATTATTTAACTTAACAATCAAAAGCAAATTAAAAAAATAAATCGCGTGTCTTGCGGTGTGATTCCACGTTTTATAATTTTATAAGAAAATCTTAAATTTTATTATAAATGGAGAGCTTTAGAAAACTGGAATATTCTGGAACATAACTCTGGAAGATTCTCGAATGTTCTGGAATGTTATGTAACACCACGTGAAATGTTTTGACCGTTGCCGAAATAAGTAGAATATTAAAAAATATCGGTAGAACATTGGAAATATAATAAATGGGTGAAAATTCAAGAAATATAGATATTATTCTCAATTAATTAGCTACTGATACTACATCTAAATAATATATATTATTGTTTTCAATGATGTATACGTATTTAGCAGTGGCGTGTAGTAGGTATAGATTTAGGTTATGCTGTTACTAATGATATTATACAATCATATATAATATATGTACATTCGTTTAACCAAAGTCTTTAGACAAAATAAATCAGTCGTTTATACGACCTTACCACGTATTTATTTGTAATTTTAGAATACTATTAATAGTGTTTTTAAAATTTAAGTGTTAACGTAAAATAATATCTTCTTACCCATACAAAAATGTATGGACATGTTTAAGAACATTTTCTATGATTGAACATGATTCATTTATTGTTTGAAAATCTTTCACGTAATGACTAAAAGCTATAATTATTTTTATTAAAGGTTAACGTAGGAAATAGTTCTGCCAATTGCTTTTTGTTTTTCCCAAATCAAAAACCAATCTATGCCCCAAATTTAAAAAGCAATCATGAAATCAACATGTTAAAAACAGTAAGATAGTAAAATTCGCGAATTAGTAAAAGAGGAAGTAAACACTTCAATGATTTGCACGTAGTTATAACCCTTTCTGATGTTATTCTGTTAAAAAAACAGCATAAGTAAGATTCCATACAAAACGGATCAACCGAAAGGAATTTTTAATTCAGTAAATAGCCATTTATATGACTTGAGTAATTCACTAGCTTAAAGATAGAACAGAGTAATGTGAATAGCTCGATGCGGCGAATACAAAAGAGCGCTATGGGTACGGCGTTGACTTATCGTGGTAGTTTTTAGAACTAAGCAATTAAATTCTCTACTGGTACTCAGATGGCGCTAATTGTAAAATAATATTTCCGTTTATGTTAATCCAATTATTTTATTTATATTTATTTCCCAAAATTTTTAGTAATGCACAGCTTTTTTGCTTGTATGCACTATACACCCCTGGTATTTAGTGTTTAAAAGAAAATAATTTTGATGTTAAATTGTGCACTTTGTTTAACACAGGTATATGAAGTTATTAAATCTTGATAAAATTACATTTAATGTTGTGTTTTAGGTTTTCGCAGCTGCTATTAATAAATAATTTGCACAATATAATATTTATGTACTAGCAGTCCGACCCTAGTTATTAGCATGGTACATTGTACATCTTAAATCTGAGACCTTTACAATAATACGTGACTCCTCTGTACGAAAGATTTTCTTTATTCTCTTAATAATATAGTTATAAATAAATGAAATATTATATATACATAATTACAAAAATTTAACAAATTCCCCGAAATTTTTTCTTGGGTGCACGTCCGCCGCACGAACGACTGAAGTGGAATCGACCTAATAATGTAATGTAAGCGATTTGAAACGGAATGAAAATAATATGGACCATATTTGTAACTGCCAAATGATTAGTTCAGCAGGTTTTCATTTTGATAATGATGAAGGCCTTCTATATATATACACATTTTTTTATTTAGCGTTACCTCTGCCTGTGAATGTCGATTCCTGTTATCACCCACCTGCCTTGTGTTTTTCTGTTATCAGTAAAATTGCCATAGCAATTGTCTTCTTCATTGCATCGCGGTGCACTGTTCAAACACGGAGACTAACAATCAGCTTTTCGCCAGAGCTGACTAATAGATTAAATTTTGCAAATGAAAACAATGGAGTGTGACAGATGGCGACTGTCGGCAGTGGCCGGGGCCTTGTTGTGGATGGGTGCACGGGTGGACGGGAGGGCGAGGCTGAAAGCGAGCCCTGACTCACACTCGCTCAAATTACAACATCGTTTTCAAATCTCTGCCCGATGAAAGAGTTAATCGATTGTTTTGATGCGAAATTTCCTAACATCGTTCGTGGAGTCGAAAAGTGTGACAAGGAAGTTATTACATTAACTACATCCATTGATGACTCTGTTCCCACTCATGTATCAGTCTGTGCCAGTAAGCGAATACCTCGGACGGTAACAGTAAATTCCGAGTTCCAGTGATCTAATTTAAAAAATGAAACTTTTCTTTTCTTTCATCTGAACTCAATCCATTCTCGTTTTATAAATTGCGACTTTCTGGGAAACGAAACGTTTTGTATAATTTTCTGTTTTATCTTCTTGTTCTGATATTCTTGAAATTATTTGCATTGTGCAATTCTGAACGGTCTTTCTTCTTTGGTCATTGATAACCGTTACATGTGATAACATTGTTATTGCACTTTCTTAGAAAAGGGTTTTCATTCCGATAATTAAAAGTTCCTAAAAATTACATACATATGATATGATGGCACGGATATTTTTGTATTCTGTTGCTTTATGTACAATCGTTCAAGAATTATAGTAAAAATGCAAAAATTCCCAACTTTCCGTAGGTATTTGTAGAAGTAAGAATATAAAAGATATTTTTTTTACAAATTTCGTTGTCGTTTTTAACGTCATCCATATCCCCAGATTAATTAATCGTTATCTTCATCAGATTCCTTTACAGCAGTAACTAATACCGTCTTGCGATTACAGCCTCACTGCTCCTCCTCACTAACCCCGCCGCCCCCGGGTAGCCGTTCGTCATCCGTCTGCCGCAAGATTCTGTTTCCAGGATGACGATCCGTGCCGAGCAATCGGCGGACACTTCTTAAAAGACCTTTAATTATTCTTCCGCCTGCTTCCGAGAATGTGAGACTGGAGGATACCCCTTTCTTAAAGTTCCTCGTTGTGTTCTCAGATTGTCGAGGGTCCTCGTCCCTTTGCCCTGTCTGCCGCGCCGCCCACGCGTGAGCCGCCAGCTCCGACCGCGTTGGATTACCCGTACCGTTTACTTTGAAGCCTTTTGACTTTATCTTTTGCCGGTGCGTCAGCTACAGCCGGACTGTAGGGTCTCTTCACCGTTTGCGCGGCGTCCGTTAACTTACAAACGATTTTCTGTCAAACCTCGAGCCACCACTGAGGACCCTCGCAGTATGGATACATATTTACTACATTTGCAAGGCGATGCGTATCTTGTGAAGTATTTTATGCCATCTCTACTATTTAATTAAGCATCCATCCATTAGAGATGTATCAGTTGATATGTTGCTACTCGATCAGACTACACTAGACTATGACTGAAAGATTTCGAACAGTTTTATAAAACTAACATTTTTAAAGATCTTCCTAGGAGTCTAATTTATATTGTCGTCTTTAAAAGTTATCGTATTGCGTAAGTATTGTACGTAGACTATTAAAAATTTGAAAAAACTTTTCCAGCTTTTTTTCATTGCCTCGTTCGTAGTAATTATGGATTAAAGAAGATATTAAGGGTAGTCAGTTCGTATGACATTTCATGTCCACCGCTAGAAATAAAACACTAGTTTGCGATCGTCGGCCGCATGCGTGACGGTGACGAGCCATTATTATATTTTACAATTCTTTATTTCTTCATACGGTGCTCCGCAAAACTGACACATCTTTTCATATGCAATATACAATTCGAATATGCGTTCTCCAATTCAATACTCAGATTTTTACAATATCACTTATTTTATTTAATTTTGAAGCATTTAGGTTTTTTAATATTCACGGCAATCAATTTAAAAATGCCAGCCGGCTGCGGGGATCAATCCCTCAAACGTTAGATCGGCGATCAACCCACTCTGAGATCATGATGCGAGGGCCTGATTCTCTGGGATCTTCGCTGTATCGCAGTGATCTATCGGTTTCCGTTAAGATTTGGAAGTGGCATCATTTTCTCGTAGTGATTTATCTCCTACTCGGTGTACTATACGAGTTCACAATTTGTAATACCTGCGCTTCCTCCGCTCTAACTTCCAACGGTCACCATTAAAGACTGCGGCACATTCATCTTCCTATCGTTTATTAAATTCACTAAGTAATTGAATGAAACGGAAAATGTATTTACTCGAACGTTTCCAGACATATCATAAATCGCCATAGTTCGCTTTCAACATACAATATCTTTATTCAGCGGGACTTAAATTTTTCACGAAAACTGTCTTAGAAATAGCGCGTTAAAAATTTCGCAGCATTTTTGTATAATGTCTGTTCATCTGTTATTTCGACTCCAAATTTTTTTGAAGTCTAGAGGATTTCCGATGCGCCATTCGCGTTAAAAACGCGATTTTATTAAAAAATATTATTTTTTGTGAAGTTGTAATTTTTCACAACATAGATGTGTGATATTTTAATACAAATTAAATGCATCAATTAGAAAGATATATGTACAGACAGATAAACTCAATTTATCGAAAACTTATTTTAGTTGCCACCGAGATTTGAACCAGGATCACTTCCTATCCGGGGAAGTGTGATAATCAATTACACTACGTCAACCTCGTTGTAAATAGTCGATAGTTGTGGCTATTTCAAACATTATATTTATTTAAAAGCTATCACCTTTTTTATAAATTAAGTTTATGATATTATTTGAAAATATAGGTAAAGGGTGAAAGAATTCAGGGAAAAAATAATTCCATTTTTCATTCTTACGCCATTTTTCTTCTAGAGGATGGAGTAATCTATTTTTATTAAATTATAATAACGTTTCATAATACGCTTTGGAACTGGAAACCTATAACAAATAATATTAAAATAAATAAATAATAGATTCTCCTTCAATATTTGCAAAATTACTTGGTGGCTTCATTTTATATTAATAATAATAAGGAAAACTGCCTACATATTTTTAGACTCAGAAACAACTTATCACTTACATATTTGAAAATAATATATTACGCGTTTGTACAGTCACATTTGCAATACGGTATTATTGGATGGGGAGGTGCATATAAAACTTCAATGTCACGATTAGAAATCACTCAAAAAATGATAATAAAAATTATTCTAAAAAAAAAAAGACTATCCAAGTATACAACTTTTCACAGATTTTAAAGTACCAAAAATAATAGACATATACAAAAAAAATTGAATAATTCAAATTTTCAAAATTAAAAATCGATTAAATTTTAGAAGCGAATTCCGATCTACAAGATATAGAGATCCAATTGATATCCCAAAACTAAAACATACCGCAACTCAAAATCAATATATTTATTAAGGTATCAAATTTGTTAACAATCTCCCCATCACAATTAGAAAAATTACGGACTATCATAAATTTGTAACTGAAATAAAAAAATATGTACACAGACTAACTGAAACATAAATTAACTCTATATACTTCTTCTCTATACACGAGTCTTACTCTCACAGAGAAGAATCAAACGTTAAAATATATATATATATATTCAAATTGTATTATATTTTTAATATTAATAAAAAAAGAAAAAAAATATACAAAATACTTTGTTTAAACCACTATTTAATACACGTTTCGATATATATGGTATCATCTTTAGGAAAACATGTAGAAATATTCACAAATAGTGGTTTAGACAAAGTATTTTGTATCATTAATAAAATAATAGTTATCTCATAGAGACGAAGCTATTTTTTATTATATTTAGTGGAAAATATATGGAAGTATGGGTAATTACAGGGCTTACGACCTGTCTTCGACTGACTTAAGTAATCACTTTATATAAATATAACGTTCACCATTCTCACCTATCAATCTCCATATCTATCAAATTTTTGAAAGTTGTATATATGTTAATATATGGTCTCACTTCGAGTACCACTATACTATCGCCATCTGTGGACTAAATTAGATAAAAAAAATAATGAAACAGCATATACGTCACAATGAGAATCTAATAATTTTTTTGAAATTATGTATAGCAATATTCTTTATCCGTAAAATGTTTTTAACACATTATTATTTATTATGTATTCTTGAACAAATATTACTAATATTAGAATACTTTCTTAGATTTTTTCTTCAAAATTCATTTCAAAGATTTTCTTTGACTTCCATTTATATTTAGAAGTCAGTGAAAGGTTTCAGAAGAGAAATGTCCCGCCTAGCTATCATCGCTGAAAGATGAAAGCGATCGAACCCTTTGACTTTTGGCGGCAGGGGTGTGAAGCAGTCGTAAAAACATTATCATACATCTTTATCATACTTTTTATATTCAGAATTATGCCTATGCACAAAGTTACCCAAATTTCATTTTGATCAATGTCTGTGTTAAACCATAATTTTCGTGACATAATGTCACCGTTGCTTTGGTAAGTTATACTAATTTGGAAAGTTTTTTATGTTATTGTATTGTGTGCATTGTACATCAACCGTAAAAATGGATAGCAGGATGATAGAGGAAAAGAAGAGGTTGGGTAATGTAATAATGTCCGTGGCCTAAGTAAAGTTTCCTGATTTACGGCCGAGACTTCGCTCACTCGCGGCGAGACTGCAGGCTGCAGGCTACAGGCCGTGGGTCGTGGGTCGTAGGCGAACTCCGGCCGGGGGAGGTTTCGCTCATTACCGATTATTGTGCCTCAACACGATGATGTGGCGCCACGTGATGGGGGCAACCTATAAGCGCAAGAGCGGCGGCATCTGACCCCCAATGTGTATCTACTGTGCAGTGTACAGTTTCACTGAAGCTCTCGGTTACAGATTTTGTGTGCGTATATTCATAGCTTAACATTTATAGATTTCAATGTAGGTGACAGGTTATTTAGATTGATCCATTTGCGAAACGTATACTGTGTTTAAGAAGGTGTTATCAATTTTTTCAGTAAATTGATGTCAAAAAACGGAGTAGATACAAAGTTAACTAACGTGAAATAATGTATGTAGTTAACTTGAGGGAGAACGCAATATTTGTGTCATCTTGGTGCCAAAAATATTGAATCTTTATCATCTGTCCCAAAATCCATTTTCTAAAATCTATCCAAAATTACGCCTCACAATTTTCCTTTAAAAATTTCCAGGATACACTCGGTCTTCTTAGTCAATAACCTAGCTGCTTATATACAACAATGAAATAGTAACCTTTACTGGGTAATTTTAACATCACTTCAATAGTATTCAAACAATCGAGTAAAATCTCACGCTATGTACCGGCCCTATCGTGTAATACAACAAAACCTATGTAGGTATTTGAAGAGCATCGCCACCTACCCTTTAAGGTGCAATATCGTGTATTCCGCGCGCGCGCTCTGCATTTAACATTGCAATACTTACTGCAATGAGATAATTCCACGTGGTATTACGATCGGGTGTGTTTCTCGCACTTTCGATTTGCACGGAGGCGTCCCAGGAAGTGTGCTGGTGCTAGTGCAGAATGTAGTTGTTGGCCGTAAATCGCCGCCGTTAATGAGATAACTGCGCTACGCGCCCAGGTCCCAGCGACACGCTCGTCCCGAATGGTGCATAGCGCATAGATGCTGGCTCCGGTTGATGCCGATCGAATTGGTCGATTTTAATCCACCGCGGTGGGCCGTTCACGAGTGGGCTTGATTTATAAAAAGCTTTATTGTTGACCTCTTGCCTCGAAGTAGCCCTGTCTAATAATACTATCACGTGTCTTTCATCAATTTCCCTGTTGCATTTTATTGGATTGAGCTTGAGACGAACTACAATATATATATAGTGTACGTAAAATATCTCGATATTTTACGTACACAAATGCGTTTTCTTATTGAGTTGTTTAGGATTTTATCTTGAAAACTTTTATAAAATACACAGGCTTTATGATGTAACTTCAACATTTAAATTGCTATATATAAAGGGTTATGTTATTAGATTTTTTCCTTACTAATCTTACTGTATTTTTCTGTATTATCAATACGAATTTAGACGACTAAATAGAAATGATGTTAGACACAATTTTAAAAATTGGGTAATATTGTTAACACAGTAAAAATAAGCATTTTTGTAAAAATAGGGATAGGAAAAAGATGAAACAACTTATTGTTATATGGAATGAAAGAGATTATTTTATTAAAAAATTATACTGTTGATGTTTGTAGCGTTATTTTGTTGTTAGACACAATAATTAATTTTTATAAACTAACAAACTTTGTATAAGACACATTGAGATTCATTGATATTCTCAATGTGATTTATAAAAAATTTGTTAGTAAAAAATATAACTTGTTTTATTAATTTACAAACTATGGCTGCAGTGCGATTAAAATATGTAATTATTTATATTTTTCTAGTTTTGTTTTAGCGTGATAACTTTATTGTTTTCGTATCTAATGAAATTCGCTTAATATTTCTATATACTAATTGAATATACAACTTTTTGATACGAATCATTTGTTTTTTTAAGTATATTCAAACTACGTATATTTATGTAATTTGAATATACTTAAATACGTAATATATATATACGTAATTTATATATATATATATATATATACATTACTCGGATGCATTATTAATGCACGTGCACACGTCCCTGCAGTTTTGTTTTACCTCATAATTATTCGATTCCGGCTGGGAGCTTTCCTGAAATTCTCTCCCGCTGGTGTCTAGTGGTTCGGTGTCGTGAGAAGGCCTTGTAAGAGCGCAGAATGTATAGCCAGCCAATTAATTCATCGTAGTACACAGCGCACCTGTGAAATGGTACCCTTTTACATTCGTCGTTCCGCTCGCTTATATGGGAAAGCAGGTAATATAAAACGAGCGGCAAAAAACTACTTTCGCGATTTATTAAATGAACGACAACTCTTACGTCGACACGAAGCCGATTTCCTTTATCGGTTCGTGGTAATTTATTTGATTAAGAATTATTTCCCGTTTCTCTTTATTCAGCATTTAATTTTGTACCTACTCCGTTGATCCTTTATCTGTGTGGTGTTTTTGACGTGCGGACATCATAGCTCGCATTCAGGGCCGAATCGCAAAACAATAATAGTGAATAATAAAAATAATCCAGGTACAAACAATCCAATAAATAACATTATAGTTATTTCCTAATAAAGCGGTAATTTGTAGTCAACACTAGTGTTCAGAATGTCTTTTGGTATAAAGTCGCCCTAGGGTAAATTTTTAAATGCCTACCTAACTAAATATCGCCTCTAACGTGTGCGGCACGCGGGCGGCCAATTTATGGGAATGGTTTTTAAAAATTAAAAATATCATCTTCACTTCACAATGCGGTGCTGAG
This sequence comes from Eubasilissa regina, assembly GCA_022840565.1. Classification (NCBI taxonomy): domain Eukaryota; kingdom Metazoa; phylum Arthropoda; class Insecta; order Trichoptera; family Phryganeidae; genus Eubasilissa; species Eubasilissa regina. Next base: position 36,603,337 of record JAINEB010000003.1, on the reverse strand, counting down.
TGTTAAGCTAAACGACTAAAGGATGTAGCGAAACTACCAATTCCCTGTTGAGAGACTACAGCTTGAGATAGAAAGGCCTGGAAGATGATTGTGCGGTCAACCGTGGACCTAAAAGGCTCTGTCAACTATAATAATAACATTTTATCCATCCTAAGACGTGATGGTTAGGCAAGTTGTCGGATACGATAATAGAAGAAGAATGTGCGACGAAATTTTAAATTTTACTATAATATAATATTCAAAAACAAAAAAAAAAGCGTTTTATCTCAAAGAAAAGCATTAAAACGGTGACGGAAGCTTAAAAACAGGTGACGGAAGAAGCTGGTGCGGCGGGATTTTATGTCTCCGGAATGAAAGAAAAAGCGCTTAATCTCGGAAAAAGACACGAAAAACAAATGTGACAGGAATATGTAAAGTACCCCTTAAGATGTTCGCCGATACAATATCACATAGCAGACACATTTCTGGGCTTATAATAAATTTACCAAAACTTGCAGGTACAATAAATGTCCAGGTTTTGTCAAATCAACTCCTGCGTTTCGAATATTATCGGCCTTTTACTACCACCAGTAACTTTTAATTTGTGTACACGTTGCGTTATCGTGCGTCCATTCATGCCTAGAATGAATATTCACGGTCCCTGCTTATGGCTGAATTAGTGAACGCGGTATTATATGCGACGAATTTTATTTATCTGCCTTCCACCACCGTCCATTTATTTATAGAGCTGGACCGCTTTAACGAGATCTCCGCGATTCCGGTTCCGGTTCCACGGCGCGGGCTGGTCTTGCGGTTTATTACGATGCTAATGAAAACACCGGTTATTACAATAATAATTGACACTAATTGCCTTTTACAAATATTTTCCATTTTTCGTTACTGCGCCCAAGAAAGCATCGTAACTGGCGAAGTGATAAACTGTCTTAATATTATTATTTTTGCTTCTCCGCTTACTTTTAATTATCTTATTTTTATTACCAAAACAACTGTTAGTACTCCCGTAGATCATCGGGTTTGAGGATCCAGTTGTAAATTTCGAAAGACTATCTGACTGGATCAAATTAAAGGTGTGTTTCTTCAATTATTAGATCAAAGTAATAAGATCCACTTTGCAGCTGACGAATTGCTCTCGCGCCCTGTCCGAGATGCAGTACTGTAATTGTATTACTAAGCTGTCGCAATGACGCGATCCACTCGTGTCTCCGACTGCGCTTCTCGCGATGGCCACTGCTAACATTTGTATTATAAGATTTGCAAAGAACCAAATGTGTGTAGGTTGCTGGTTGAGCCCCGGTCGTAAGATAATAAAGTGCCTGTTTTGAGCTGGCTTCAAAATCTAACATAAATATAACAAACCAGGCTATTACATTTTGCGTATATTATTTTATTATTATTGCCAGACCTAAATAAAATAATAATCTATAATAATAAAATTGTAAAAAATGTATATTTGAATGCAGTTTTACTAGGAAGAAATTATTCTTTCGATTGGTTCAAATACTGTACCACAAATAATAATTGTATACTTAACCTCCAAACGGTTCAATAATGAAACTGATCATTAGTTTTTCGCGGTACTCCACTGGCTTGTACCAAAAAAGATCAAATAATGTGAGACAAACACCTAAAATACGTGTTGAGTTTCAAACACCTCAGTAAATGTTATAAAGTGCCTATAAATTTTGTGATTTCTCAAAATCGACAACATATTTGCAATTTTTGTTTTAATTTCCTGTAGCATTGATACAGTACACCGTATCGTCAAAATATCTATTGAAGCATTTTGATAAAAAATCTATTTTTAACTGTTTTTCGTGATTTATGGGTTTTATTAAAAATCCAATATAGAAGGGTTTGGAATTAAACGACTCGTATGTAGTTTTATTTAATACGGCTCCTACAGCATTGAAAAGAAATATAGGTAGTACGTCAAATAGCCTTTAACGAATACAATATTATGAGATGTTTGTTTTTTCTGTCTTCTTCGTTAAAATCATATTACATTTAGTTCCGCAGCATAATACCTTTTATGAAAGATATGTACATTTTTGTTTAAGTTTATCGTCTTATGAAAGATTGTTCAAAATAAAATTATCAAACCCCAATCACTGTCAATTACTGTCAACTAATTAATGCCGGCCACTCTATAATATATATACGACAACGATACATATTCCCGAAATATATTTTTATCTGCCGCTCTAATTAAAATATCACCCTCGTGTTACCGAGGCCCGCTGCCACCTGGAGGCCGATAGGGCCCAGTGCAAAGGTTATCACGGGATAGGTTGCGTGACGCGCCCTCCCTCCCTTCTCATGTTGATACGAGTATCGATTTTAGGATATCGTGGATATCCCGAGCCCCGAAAAATGCAAGTTCGACTAAAATAAAAATAAAACAATTTTAATTTTCGTGGATTATTCGGAATGATAAATAAATAAATATCTTATTAAAAAGATCACATTCTAATAGTGAAGTTGTAATTATTCAGAACATAGGTCTGTGATATTTTAAATACTAATTAAATGTTTATTTTATTAGTATGGTGTAGATGTTTGGGATGTTTAGTACGGGATATTTTGATATAAAAAAAAGTTTTTGTCCTAGTGAGAGTGTAGGGAATAGATGAGTTCTCCCCGGTGGAGGTTGGCTGGCTGGCCGGTCGGCTGGCCGGCTAGTGGTAGTGCGGGTGGGGTGTGCAGTGTACACTTCGCACACAGCGACGGCCCCGCATCGCTCAATTAAGGGCGTCTCGTCCCGCTTAATTGGCAATATTATAAAAGGTCCCTGCAGTAGGCGCAAATTGAGAATTTATCCGCTTCCATTACCGCCCGCCCTGGTTGCACGGAGCACGCGGCGCTCGTTGCCGTCATTCCATGTCTCGATTATCTAATCTCTGTTCTCCGTCCACACGCCAGTATTTAATTTTTTATCATTTTATCATTTTTATCTCTTCATCATTTTTATCTCTTCACCAGTCAAAGGTCAAAGCACCACTATTAAGATTTTTGTGCGGCCCGTGCACCGAATATGTTGTTTTTAATGCACGATTGGGACTTATTGTGTGTGCGGAGTTTTTCGTCAAATTTCTTGAAAACCTCCCTCCTCTCTCAGAAGTCTCAGTTCTCCGGGCGTTAAATTGGATACGATGTTTGCCTCTTTAGTAACTACACCGCTACACGAAGAAATAGAATATCTGGTACAAACCAATGTCACTATCATCGGGATTTTTGTAATATTCTCTACTGGCCATTCGTGACATTGTTTTTTTGTTTGTACTGTTTTTGTTGTCGATTCTCGCTTATATAATTTCGTTGTCATTCTTGATTGTATAATTTTGTTGTCAATTCTCGTTTATATCGTTTTTTTGACAATTTGCGGGTCTCCCCCATACATCGGTTTAGAGGTGCCGCTAGCCCACATTATTTTTATATATCTAACAAACGATTTTTTTATATTGTTAAGACCCTATTAACATTCAGATCGCGCATGAGATGGACATTTGTTTTAAAAATACTCATCGCTGTTAGACCGTAAGAGATTTTTCATTTCCTGGATCTGCCGTATCGGAAGTGCTGTGAAATGTTAGTACAACTGATATCGTTTTCCTGCGATTACCGACGTGATAAGATACTATAATACATTTGGGCGGACAAATGTATTCTTTGACCTGCTGCTACTATCCAATCTTTCCCAAAATACGGTAGTTTTCTTTTAATAGGGCTGTGCTGTGCTGTGTAATCTGAATTGAAGTTGCGAAACAAGATAACGAGTGATCCAGTTTTACTGGATCGATTTGACGGGAATGAATTTCTTTAGAACAACTTTCATGCGATGAATGAATCATTCAAATAATGTTTATAATATTACACGAGTGCAGAGTATAGAGATATTCGAACTGGCAACAACCCTTACTGTCGCTAGTGAAAGGTACATTATGAATTAAACCGCTATCTATATAAGCGGCGCGTGGCACGCACGAACCGCGTATTGTAGGCTCCGTGTAGGGGTTGAAAAAATTCAATACCCTTATTTTATAAGGAATGTAATACAAAATATTAATAATTAGTGAAATGGAATATGTTTTCAATAAACAAATCATATAAAAAAATATTTCTGAATATATATTTTTTTTATATGTCGATGGTCACATCGTTGAGCCGCGAGCTATTTTAATGCACACATTACCCGCGGCAGATAGCTACGGGTACATTGTCTGCTCGGTGGGTTTGCGTATCGCAAATTGCAATAGTTTGTGTTTGACGCGTATTCAAATGAAAAAATCCAATTTTAACTTGTCAGAACCGTATGTTAATAATTCTGATTTTGATTAAATAGCGAAGTTCCTTCACATTTTTGATAATTATTAATTTATAAAATTATCAACTTTGTATAAAACTACATTGATTTAAATTCAACCGGTTTTCATACCGCTATATCTTCGTCAGGACGGACGTATACGAAAAATGTATGTCCTGTCGAATATTCACTAGTCGACGTAAAATTAGTTATTTTTTTAAATGAATAAATACCATTACATTAAAAACGGTATAATAAACATCTTAAATGCAATTGCAAATTATCCAGAAATTTTAATTTTGATAATGGAACACGGAATAATTGAAAACAGTAGAAAATGGGCATTTAGTTAGCAGTTAGATCATTATTGTACCCACTGAAATCCAGAATAATGAGCATAATTGCTCATGTAGAACATATTCACCTTTCTCCCTAGGCGAGTGCTAAATTGACAGCACGAACGAGAACGGAGAATATATTACAAGGGAAAACCAGGAATTATTTAGCGAGTTATAATCGAGTCTTGTCAAGACATGGGAGAGAAAGAGAAAATGCTTGGATTGAGTCGTCTGTCGGGCGAGATTATTTCCCACATTATCTCGACTCTTCTCGTGCGCGGTGATGGGGGAAGGGGGAAGGTTACTTTCATTTGGAGTTAACTCTGTCTCTTGTATCTAGTTGTTAGTTTTAAAAATTATTAATTAACTCTATTATTCCTAAGAAATTAGATTATGTACATATTGTTAATTTGAAAAAAAATGTTGTAATAGCTTATTCATCTCGAGATGGCTCAGAGGAGTGGAATGATTTATCGTACAAGCGTGTATTTATTTCTCATTCTTAATATTTTAGAAAAACACATATAATGAATCTTTTCATTTATAATTTTCAAAATCAAAATCATGGTAGAAGCTCAATTTCGAAAACAATTAAACAGTACACAGTACTATGACGTCATGATATTATTTCGATGATCCATTGTACCGTGTAACTAAAGAGACGTAATACTTTAATACGTCATAATAATATATTATTAAAATATACATTACCGATATTGCATGTCCAGGCTTTATAGCAGGTGTTGTAATTAATATAGACATCGGGTAGAAAGCATAGAATTTCGATGGGCTCCCATTGAATGAATTTCGCTGCACCGAGATTCTTTTCGACCATTCATTATTTAATAATTTCCATTAATACTACTTATTCGGAAAATGTATTTTTTTATTTATGTGTACGAGTTAACCCGTGGACTCCGTGTGTTCACTAATTTCATTATTTTGGAAGATATACGAAATGTCAAAAAATTGCCATTCATCAAAAGAATCATGTCACGATAAAATCTTTCGTTTTCATAGTTGCGTGATCTTAAATGGAAAGTCAGTTAATGCGGATGTAATGTACAATACATAGTAATACTTTTAAAATTAGCAATATTAACTTTGTGGTTAAAGTTCATATTTTTTTTTTATTATCTTTGTTTTATTAACCACTAAATTGAGTTTAAATACATTTACCGGTTTCTAAAAAAAAAAAATACAATACATATTATTACGTATAAACGGCTTGCGTCAACAATAATTATTCGTTTTGTAGAACACTCGCGTTAGCGACACTTTTCAGCATTTAATTAAATAGATTACCATCCCCTATTGGTTTGAGTAGAGAAGTCAAAGAAAAAACATCAATAGTATTACATTGTTTTGCTATATATTTGAAAATTGCGTTGACGTTTTGCCGGCTTTCTATTGGGTTAGTCAGTTAGAAAAGGCAAAAAAAACATTCTCGTGTTTACATTGAAAGGACTCATAAGTCCTTTCAAATTTGACGGTGAAGTTTAGTCATATCCGTACTTTTATTTCAGTAGAAAACTGTTCATATAAGCTATAATATCAGAACTAGTAGAAAGTCAAAATATGAATTGAAACCGTGCAATCGCCCTCCGACCGACGTTGTCAAGACGGACGTTCTGACTACTCGACTACACATGCTAGACGCGTGGTTTATTTAGCAGTGGGAATTACAAAATAGTGTTTAAGCGAGTGTTACGAACGAGTTAACGAAAACTGATGTATTACTAAGAGATAAGGTTATACTGTTTACAATTTTATAAACCATTTTCAAATAGGATTTGGCGTGCTTCGAAGGCAATTATGTTGTTTACTTGTTTAGACTCGCAGCTATGTAGCATGATCCGTATCAGTTATCATCATGTACTCCCTGGCGATTGCGAGGATTCTAAAGAAATTTCCGAGGTCTATTTCTGTTTATCTGGGAAATCAAAACTTCACACATTTCTTTTTAACACATGTTTCGACGTTATTGAAAAACTATATTTGTATGACAATTTTAGGTGTTGGTAAATAATGCAATTCTATCTTACGACGTGTAAAACCACCCTTCCATGATAATTAATATATAATAAGATAGAAGATACATTAATATCTTTCACTCACGCCAAATTGAGTGAACATATGTATGTACGTTATTTAATATATTAAGGATCAAGCTACAATAGATGGATGCAATTATTCTTCTTCGTTTTGGTTTTGTCACATCAATCGCGGTCATCAGTCACTCAGCGGGCGAGTTGCCGCAATTCTGGCACTTTTTGGAATGAACTGTCGGTTGTCTTCAACAGATGTGTTCAGCGTTCGGATGGATTACTTGGCACGAGAGCGACGAATCTTTCCGCATTACCATCGACAATCTCCCCTCGCGTTTCATGACGATGTGGTCAAATACAATTGCGTAATATAAGACGGCTGTTACTCGAGGATTGAAATATTAATCCAGCGGGCTGTCCCCTGTTTTGTGTGATTGGTATTTGATTGTAACAATGATTGCTAACTGATAATAATCGGTTACCTGTCACATTTACGATCGAACACAAATTTCACTTATATAGTTATTGTTTATATAAGTTTTCTGCCACCACCCACCATTGAATTTCAGAAATGTCTTCGGTACTTTTATTCTGTCTGGTTTCTAAAGTCTGCTTACCATAGTCCCCGAGTATGACACAGAAATGCGAGAACGTAGCGGAAGGCTCGGATGTGTAATATGAAACCAGAAAGCCTTTATGCCGCGTCAGTTATAAACCGATATCCTCACGAAATAAGAGCATTTTGTCCATTAAAGCACTTAGATTTCTGAAAGGTTTTTGAATGTTTGAACAGATTTACTGAGAATGTTGTAATACACAAAATTAGAGGATTTTTCTGGCTAGCAATATGCGTTGTATGGCGTTATATAACATTCAATATCAAATTCGACAAGATTGAATTGACTTTGAATGGAATAATAATTAAGTGAGGTTTATCAACAATTCACTAATAGTAGTTGTTACTTTACATTAATTTAAAAAAAATTACTTCCTAGAAAGTTTAAATAATCTCATAAGTTTTCACGATCATCATGATACTATATTTTCTCCTGGGTTATTCTGCCGTTTTTGTTATTGTAGAAGTTTCGAGTCTTCAATATTCTATTATCAAGGTAAAAATAACTTCGCTCATTGAACTGATATAATGGTTTATCATTTTAGCGCAGAATGGTTTAGTTAAGGAATCATCTTTTACATAATTTACAAAACACACTAGTGCAAATTAATTAGACTATTGAATTGTAAAAGTATATTTTTATGTACTCGTTGTTTATGTTCAAATAAATAAAAAATGTGAAGATATAGCTGATTGATCAATCGTTAACTATATTTTATAGTATCTTATTTTTCGTACTATTTTACATGAGTTATTAACGTTTGCCAAATTAATTACAAAATTTTAATTTATAAATTATTTTGATAATTTCTAAAAAAATTCTATAAAAATTCTAATCTATAAATTATTTTGATAATTTCTAAGAGTTGGTGATTTTCTGGATTCATTTTTAATGGTTGAATTTATAAAAAGGACCGATAGCATAATAGACATAGACCTCGACCAGATCGGCCTGCACCTTGACAGTGTGCAGAATGCAGCCTGACGCGCAGGATCGTAGTATCGATTGGACAGGAGTTGCGGTGGTGTCTGAATTTATTTATGTGGTAAACAATATGTACACTATTCGATGGTGAATAAAACAAATGTCCTCGAACTGTAAAAATAATGATAAGAGAATAAATTCGAAAAAAGTTGTAAAATAAATGTAAATTGCGATAATAGGGCCCATAAACAATATAAAGAGTCGAAGATAATAAGCACTATTTTACCTTTAAAAGTTTACGTGTCTATTTATGTAAATGTAGGACCTACTTATCTGATTTACGAGCTCGGTGTGTGCTCTATGAAACAGTAAGGGAATACTGTCCGAAGGGAAAACATCGACGACAAAAGAATGTGGTATGAGGCGGATTTTTGAGATAACACTAAACTTATGTCATTTTAAATATATACAACAAACGAAAATCGTTAAATACTGGACAAAATATACAACGTTAAATAGTGGACAAAATTAAAAAAAATCTTATTTATCACCTCCAGTTGATTGTAAATAGATATTAATCATCCAACGCAATAGAATTTTGATATCTAATATGAAGCGTGGAATTGGCAAAAGAACAACGAAAGTAGATAGAACGATGTGGAAATAAGGGCGTTCAGACGCATGCATGGGTGGAAATGTTCGATAAAGTGAAACATGAACCAGGAGCGAATGTTTGTAGCACATTAAGTTTGAGCACGTGGAACATGTAAATGAGAAGAGGAAAGACCATATTTAAGGCGAGTGTTGAAAACATTAGGAACAGAGGGAGTACCTTACAGATATTGGAGACGGCCCTGTTCACCAATCGAACAGAAAATCTATTCTCTTCCTATTCCTACGGAGAAACAGTGTGCGGTAGTTAGCTACCAAGTTACTAAAATGTACCTATGTATATTATTTTATTTATTTTTCGTCTGCTAATAAAAACTGAGCCGTCAATTCTTTTAAGTGAGCAGTGGAACGCTTAATGTGCGCTGCAATATTGAATCACGTTGTCTATAATCTAAAAACATAGAAAACAATCTATTTTTTACTCGTTCATTTATTATTTCCCCCCCAGCGAGTAAAATTTGATAGCGACAGACATATTTTGGTAATAGAATTCGATATCTATTCAAATTAGTTCAATTGTAATTAAAGCGTTGCTTAAAAAATCTGTAATTCCTTCAAATACTTAAAATTATTAAACGGTTATATTGCAAAATCAATTTTGTTCGGTTAATCGCTCTTCAAATTACAGTCTCTAGTGCAATGTCTAGATTGCATAGACCTGGAACTCCTTCCTCTGAACTCGCTGACTGGATGCGATAGAGTAATTGAGTTATTAGTGAAACAATCTTTCTAAAACTTGGTGATTTTATATTTAATTTTACCGATAATTTATAACTTTATTTTGGTGACCAGATATCTGCACACGGAGACAACTGCTCACACTGTCAAGTCCACACAGAAAACTGCACTGCACTGAAAAGTTATATAATATTGGGGAGATTAGTATAAGATACCTCACGATAGGTTATATTCCTTTAAGATATGTTATGTTAAGTTAGGGTTGGTTAGGTAATTTAATACAGAGTCACGGCGGCACAGTAAAATGCTGGCAGTGTGCAGTTGTCTATCTATCCACCTTTCTCGTGTGCAGTTGCCGTGGAATCTTTTACTTTTTATACTAATATTTTTTTATTCTATTTTATTCTTAAATTTTTATTGTGTAAGGTAGGCTCAGATCTATCCGTTAATATATATTTTAAAAATGTGTAAGATAATATAATAAATAATAAGTATGCAAAAAGAACATGTTCTACTCACCGTTTTATTTCTATCTGATTTATTTCCGAGAAAATAATTGCGCTCCGAAGTTTTCTTGTTCAAACTTATTCTAACAACCCTATAAATTTCCCAAATTAATTTCCAATTCCAAATCTATTTTCGTTTGTTGCGTTTTTCGTTCCGACTGCCGGAACTCTATTTAAAAGTTTTGATTGTGAGATTTATCCGATTAGGTATCAAACGGAAGTTACGCACGAGCCCGCGAGTTGTATCCGTCCCTCGAATTTCCCAATTATTATTAACTATGCAAAATGCTCGGATCCACCACTTTGAAGGTTGTTTCTGGAGGCGGGCCCTCGAAACCGCGCCCCCACCCCGCCCTGTGCTCCGCGCCGTCCGGAACTTTTGAAGCGCAAATTATTACGAGTTGGCAGAATTAATTCGCTCGTACGTTCTGATGTGGAATGCTCGTTTCTGGGTGAGCGTTCTCGCTTTTGAGCGCTTTTGTGAATATGTTGCGAATATTGCCGCTTTTGGCTCGTCAGTATTATATTTTTCATTTCTTTGGGTCCTTTTATTAACTTACTGTATTAACACAGCTACGCGTTTTCTGTGTTTGAAAAGATTACAATGCGCATTAAATTAATTAATGATTGTTTTAATTTTTTTAACAAACTAAAACATTGTTTCGTCACAACTATAGCTTCGAGATATGCAGTCTCTCTTTTCATCAGATAATAAGAATCACTCTTCGAATTAGACAATTTTTTCAAACATCGTGATGGGATTATATTATTGAATAAATTAGAAAGAAATTTGTCAAATTGTAATTACCTCCAGTAAAATCGTGTGTTTTCCCTGAGATGCGTCGATAGTATATTCTGTATATTGAAGGATACTAACGGCTAAATAGATTTCTCAGGTTTGTCAATTTAGAGATTTCAATTATTCTGTGTCAATTTATTAATTCCAATTATGAAGGCGAATTTCGTCTGCAACCTATATTTAAGTCTCGTATGTTTATAATTGTATTGTTTTTTTTACCACGATTGTTTTACGCCTGAATTTATTGTTCTTATCATATATTCATAATTGTCATGAAATAATTTTGTCGTTCTATACGTGACATCAAATTTGATTTATAATTTTTTTATAATATTTTTCTACGTGAGCTTCGTTTGGAGCCGTTGAAATAAAATAAAAAATTTTACGCAAAAGTAGAAAAGTAGGCATCAGATCAGTACAAAAATGAATAACCCAGTACATGCTGCGAACGCTGATGGTTTAATTGCGGCAGCGGGCATTTTTTATCCCCGTTTGGCTCGACCCATATGTTACGTATTCTTTGAGTGAGTTTTCTTTGTAAAAGGTCTCGTCAGATTCGCTCCGGGATTCGGGATCCTTAAATCCTTAATAGCCGAATTATTCGAGCATTCCTTTGGGCGATGTCAGACAGATGTTTCTGCTCCATGTTGGGTTAGTTAGTAGATACATTACTTTAATTATCTTAACGTACGCTTAAAATTAATACGGGTTTTTATCAGAATATTGCCACTCAAGTAGGTGCTCGCGTATCCTTGTGTCAAATGGATAAAATAAAAATTACAATAAGAAATAAAAACTTTTATTTATAATACGTCATGCACAAATCGAGTAGGCGCATTCTTCAATCATCTCTTTTTAACTTTATATAAAATTTGATTTAATATATGCACTATTTTCTCTCTAAATCCCAAGAACCTCCTGTTCTATTGCCAGTAAGAAAAACAACCAAAGTAGCGTTTTTGTCAAATCTAATGGAGTTGTATGTTACGTTATATGTATATTATTCTACCGAAAAATATTATCGGCTTATTGACATTCAACTATTAGCCATTTCAAGTTAGTCCGCTTAATGAGATCTATTTGATCAATCTTCTTATTGGAAAGTTTTTTACAATGTGTCATCTCATCTGTAAGAGAACAACTAGACATCATTTATCGAAGACACGAACCTTTCGTGCTAAATGATAATGTGCGTTCCCGATATTTGTCACGTTTCATTCGGGTTAATTGGTTGAATTTTAGTAGGTAATTAATTATATTTTCCACATTGAAAACAAAAGGTTTTATGAAAAAATCGGCCGTGACTACGCAGCGGCCAGTGGCCTACTAACTCTATATTAATTTTTGTTGCTCTTCTTTCACAATTTTCTCTATGCTCGTTATTATTAATATTGTACGTAAATAACCATTTCGCACGAGTATCAAACGTTCGAGTAGCTCGTCGATCTAGTGGTCGGGGGTTCGCGCCTCGTTCATAGCACGAGCTTTTAGCTTAGTTTCAAAATAGTAACAATATTGATGTGCCACGTGTTCTCCGTGTGCGCATCTCCATTAAAAAAAAACATTCACATTTCATTCGTTTTTCTTCGCAATTCGGAAAAATTGTTTCGTTGGTTCATCACTTCTGCTGTTAGAATCTATAAAATACGTGCGACAGAGTTGCGCCAGGTTGCGTCAGGTTGCGCCATGTAATGGTGGTTGATCCCGTAAATAAGTAGATACATCGTAATGAAAAAGAGCGCGTTATATGTCCGAATAAGAAATACATTTTCCTCCCTGCGGTCCTTCCGGCGTAGCATCCCTCGCGCGTGGGGTGAAATCATTACGGCGACTTTTTGTTTTCCCGGCCTTGTTAAACAGGTTTTTTTTTGTTATTTTTCCCTCCCTTATTTGCTGCAGTACGTTTTTTATTCGCAGACAATGCGATTACGGTGAATAGGTTTTACTTCCGTGAAAATTTGTAAAGATTGTATACATTGGCGATACGTATATTGCGTAACCTTTGCGAGCGCGTAATTTTTTTTGAATACGGATACGAGCCTCCTAACCTACCCTTAGGCCTTTCAGCATTGGAGATTATAATCGCCGCTACAATAGAATAGCGTCACTTTTATATTATCATTTTATAAAATCACGTACATATCTCGTACACATGCACAATATAATGTCTGTTATGAGATCTTCTTTCTTGCTCTTCCCTCAGAAACTTCTCAATTCTCCCAGTCCAGCGACTGACCGATTTGCATCTAAATAGATTGATAGAACATATCAATTAAATTCACATAATGTATGGTATGTCAAACGTTAAACTTCAAATCGACTTTTTTATGACAGCGCGAAACTCACATTCCTCAATTTCTCTCAAAAGTCGTCATAAAAAATAGCCGTAGATTTTCCACATTTTACAGAACGTCTATTCCTTCGAATGAGTTACGATCCGAGCATGCAAAACGATCGTTTTTGAAAATACGTCTATCTCTTTCTCACAATATTTTGATTAACTCTAGTACTTTGGATTGATATAGATTCATGACCTATTCTGGACCAAAATATTAATGACATTTTAAAAAAAGAAATAGAGGACGTCGGCGGAAGACTTGGCACGTCCAGGTAAACCAGATACTGGATTATGGTAATGTTGGGTCTCAATAATTGATGAGTTTGCATGGAGAAGACGAGAATTGTATATCAGAACAGAAGAATGTGGCGCTTTATCCTCTCCGCCTACCGCCGCGGGTAATTGTCATAATGGTTAGTTAGTCGGCATTGAACGAGTTTTTTTTATTACAACCAGGCTTACGCAGAAACGATTTTATAAAAAATCCATTGCCGTGGTCCATATCTCTAACAATCGTTATTTTTCTGCAGGTAACTCCAAGATGAAACCCTACATCAGCAGCGACCCCGAGTTCGCGTCCGTCCGGCTGAGCGGGTTCGAGGAGTTCCTGGTGCTGGCCTGCGACGGCCTCTGGGACTTCGTCACCGAGGACGAAGTTGCCCTCGAGGTCTACAAAGCCATCGAGAAGTATCCAGGTAAGTTCTCCAATATTCTTTTTTCAATTGGTAATCCTCGTTTTACATTATTAACTAACTTACCATCACACCGTTTCACTGCAAGGGTAGTCAGAGAGGATAATGCGCCACACTTGTCTGTCCTGACACAATTCTCGAATCATCCACATTCATATTACGCAAATTAGCCGATCATTGAGGCTTTTAACAGGACCATCCTCCAGTATCTCCTTTACCTGGTCGTGCCTTCCGACGTAGTCTTCCGCCGACGTCATCTATTTCTGGTGCCATCAACACTTGCGTCATATATCTTTCTTACCATTCTCTCCTCATTCATTCGTTTCATATGACCAAACAACCTAAGTGATCTTACTTACTTTACTAATATCAGCTTTACATTATTTCCTTATTTCTTCATTCTTTATTTTTTCATAAATGTATCTGTCGCTTACACGCCTAAGCGATCTTTCGTTGTTCTTCTGCCAGCTCTAGGCCTCACTTCCATACGTTCATTCAAAGCGCCGTTCACTTTATTCCCTGCAGTTACCTTCCTTTCGATGTCTTTCTTAATCTTTCCATTTCAACTATCGAACATTATTTTAAATGGTTTTCAAATTAGAGACGATGCTGATTAAATTCGGCTGCTGCAATGTTTTTAGTTTGTGATGATAATTCGGAAAACTCGAGCCTTATGTAAATGAAAAGTCGTAATGTATTGTGACGTACCTTACTTAATCTTGTAAAAGCAATTTATTTTCATAACAGGTTAAGTCGCCCGACCCAAATTGTGAAATTGATGTAATCTGTAAAATGGAAAAATTCTCTTCCTGCGGCTCCTATCAAGATGACCGAAATCCCACCCTTCCGTAATCTCTCGGTAGACGGAGGACGGAAGCTGGAGGCTTAGCAATACGTTACTCGGGGAGATACCTGTCTCTACCTTTGTCAGTCGCAATATTACCCTTTCTTTTATTATATTCCTTGTCTTTTGACAGGTGCTATCATTCATTCAGAGTTAAAAAGCCCTTTTATTTTTTTACTTTGGAAAAAAGAAACGCATATACGAGAATTATAATACATATAATATAACTGGTCTTTTGAAAAATGAGATTCATTCAATTCCAATAATTGTCTATGCCGTTGAGACTAGGACAATGAGGGAATCCAGGAAGACAAAGTGCATAAATGTGGCGTCGGTAGTGAATTGATCGCACTAGATCAATACAGCAATCTTAACAGCACCATTGTCCCGCTTTGCAGTCGTGCGATCTTCAACCCTCTATTCAATTGATTTTGATATTGTGGATTACTCTTCCTTGAGTATCATTTTATGACTTAGGCATTGGTTAAAAAGGTTAAAAAATTCCACCTACCGTAAAAGATTCAACGATTGTCCACGGTTTTCATTAACAATTCCCAGAGGGTTAGCTCGCAGAATCGAACAGTTTTATTTATTTTTCCAAATATTCGTGACATTCACTATATCAATTTATGAATTATTATTTTTAAGTAATTACACCAAAATAATTCATTTGAATATATAACGTACAATACGTGAGACAATCGTTTTTGTAATTTGTTGTAATGGAGAGGAGGATAAACGTTATTCACTGTTTTATAGAGATACCCATGGTTTGCTTGTGAATTTTACAACTTTGTTATGTTATATTTTTTTATGAATATTTTTTTTATTTCTCTTTTTATTCCTGTCGATGATTTAAATAACACCACAACACCACGTAAAAAAAAACTGGCTACTTTAACAGACTTTCGTCTAGCAATGTAGCCAGGACAACGCTGTATATATCAGTCTACTCCATCCCATACAATAAACTATGAGTATTAATTATGTTTATTATGTATGTCATGTAATAAATAAATAAATTTATTTCACGATTGAATTGTATAGCTCTCGTTTAATCGCAACGATGCAAGTGCGTAGGTACCTACCTGATACGAATTACCGCACCCCTTTGCCGACGTAGACGGCGAGTGACGCCCCCACAGTGAGACAGAAGGGGCCGCGGCTGGCGTGTGCGCTCAGCGTGTGGACATGCATATCGGCCGCATTACGCAACCCGCCGCCTAGTCACGTGAGATGTTGACTGAGGTCCTTTTCCCCCGGATCTTCCAGCCGCCGCTTTCATCCCGCGCCTATTTTCCTCCCCACCCTGGCTGTCGTCAAACACCGCCAGAGCGATTACGGTGGACGGTGAAATATTCTCAGCGGTGTTTGTCTGCCCGAGAGTGGGGGCGGCCTTCGTGGAGGAGCAGTCTTCTCCGTACAGCTCTTCGTTTTGCTGGCCGTGTCGTTAGCTCTTTTGTTAAACTGATATCATCGTCATCAGCTCG
Source organism: Eubasilissa regina (assembly GCA_022840565.1). NCBI lineage: Eukaryota > Metazoa > Arthropoda > Insecta > Trichoptera > Phryganeidae > Eubasilissa > Eubasilissa regina. The sequence continues at coordinate 36,587,091 of JAINEB010000003.1, read as the reverse complement.
TATCGATCCACCGCGACCTGAAGGCACCGTCGAGATATTTTAATTTGCTTATTGCTAACACCCAGTCCCAGCTTATTGGATGCTGACTGTTCAGCCGTTTGAACTTAATTAAGCCGGCGTATCGTTGTGTTCGTCTTGGGTACGACTGGATCAGTCTATTTTAATCGGTCGTTCGTTGGAAGATTTACATCTTGTATTTATTTATACAAATGACTACAGTTGAATTTTTTCCATTAATATTAGAAATGTTTTTGAGAACCTATTACACAATACATGGTAAAAATTGAGTAAGTTATACAACATTACTAAAATGAATAAAAATGTATGAAGATGAAATATTGAGACGCCAAGTTCTGCGAAATCCATTCCAGTAATAATAACGACACATTTCCATGTCCCCAGCATTCAGGCGCACGCGCACGCATCCATCGGTACTAACTCAAACAGCATAAATCCTAAAATCACTCTAAGGCGGGTGGGGTGGCCATTCATCGCGTCGGGTACCTCGCTTGTTTTGATGACCGACGAAATGTGGCCAGAAACAGCTATCAAAACCGACCTGCAGCAGAATAATCCAGGAGAGTGTGGATTACTCTCTTACCTGACTACCGTGAGAATCAAATACTGTGGGTATTATTCTTCTAGGTTTTATTGTTATCAAAACACTAGACAAAGGGAATAAATGTGCGGGAATATTCAGTGACCTCAAGAAAGTGTTAGACAGTTTTTCACATCAGAAACTATTGAAGAAATTAAATAATATTGGTTTAAAAGATATCGTACACTGTAAATCAGAAACTATCTAAAAAATCTCCAACTCGTAAAAATTAATACTATCTTACAGTGATCAAGAAACATCAGATTTCGGTATCCCCGAGGGACCGAATTAGGACCTGTGCTGTATATTATATATGTAAACGACTTTTTTTTCAATCAACACACGGTCAAATTACATCGCATGCTGACGACATCGTCCTAATAATAAGTGAAATTAATTGGGAAACTGTGAAATGAAAGGCCATCGAAGATATAATCAGAATTAAAAACTTTTTCGATATTAATTTACTATCATTAAATAGTGAAAAACCTTCGTTATTCCAATTGTAATAAAATCAAATGATTTTCTTAAAAAATTCGACATCCTAATTCATGAACACTCCACAAAATACAACTCACAATTAAAATTACTGTCTCTAGCTGCTCATTTTAAAAATAACAAATAAAATTAAATATCTTGGAGTAATTATCGATAAAAATCTTAAATGGAAAGATCAAATTTAACAAATTGTTAAAAAGATTAAAAAATTAATATACATATTTTTAAGAATCAGAACATTTTTATTGTTAAATGTCACATCATATCATTTTCAAAGAAAAAATCTAATTTGTCGTATCAACTTAATAGTAAGAAACTCAGCGTCTGCACTCAAGTGAAAGATCTTGGTGTAATCCTAGATTCTAAATTAACTTTTATCCCGCATATAGAGTCAGTAATTGCTAAAATCTATAGACTCCTTGGATTCATTGCTAGAACGTCTAACCCATTCCAATCACCTTTTACTCTTATTATTCTATATTTCTCGTTGTACGCAGTTAACTTGAATTCGGGTCGGTAGTTTGAAACACATTATTCCGCCTACAGCGAGCGACTTGAAAATGTTCAACATACATTTTTTAATATATTATTTTCACTTGCCCGCTTAGACATTAAATCTCATTCAGAAATTGAGCGTTTCCATAAAATCCCCTAATTTTTAAATAGAAGAAACACAAGATTTATCCTACCTCTATAAAATTTTAAATAACTTAGTTGACTCGCCCTATTTATTAGAACAAATTACTTTAAACTGTCCCACACACCCAACACGATCAAATAATCTTTTTTACTCAAATTTTGGCAGAATTAATTACATAAAAGATTGTTTTGTGATCTGCTCTACGTCAAAATATAATGCCATAAATTCTTCTAATAACGATAAATTGCGATAATAACGATAAATTGCTTCCCTTTAAAATTAAACTACGCCAACTTTTCAATAACTATTGACATAAATTGTATATATTGCATCACATTTCCCTTCCCTCCTTATCCATTCCACTTTGTATGTTCAGTTTAAAAACACTCTTGTTTCTTTTTTCATTTTTTTTTTAAGATGTACTGTTTTTAAGTTTATCATGTGCAGGTTTATTGCAATGTAAAGTCTTTCGGTTTATCAGTTTGTTTGAATATTCTTTTTTTTAGTTTTTTATGTACTAGTTATTTAATTCCGAAGAATCTTCACTGGTGTTCTTTTTATATATTATGCTATTATCAGTTATTATTGTTACACTGTTTGTTTCTCATAAATAAAAAAATAAAAATATAAGTGTAGAACAAAAAAAAATATTGTTGTATATTGTGTCATTCTACTTATAATAGATTAATAAATAAAAAAAATTAAATGTTACGGCTCGTATCGTTTGTTGGTCTCCCAGTATCCTGTATGAAAGCCGACATCCACCTTTCAATCTCATATTGAATCATTAAGTTCGAACGTATTTTGCTCGAATTAATTAATGTTCTTACTTGATGACGATAGTACATACGTACTACATTTTGCCACTTGATCGATCTCGACTGTTCGGATTGCTCAATTGAGATTACCTGATAGGTTCACTGGACTTGATGACCCTCGCAATAATGGCCTCTTGTCTATTAATTAATTAATTCAATTAATAATTGGATGTGTAAGTTATTATGGTTAATAAGGAATGACTGTATTTATATTTGATTAGTATTTGATATTTCTTTGTATGCCCAGCCTTCGTATCTCCCGCGTCGCTAAATCAATTCGCGGTAAAAAGTATTCGTGTACCGCGCATCTCGTGCATGTAACGCCTACTTCGGCGAGTTAAATCTATTCAACTGGTATATTTTCTGTTTCAAATGAAAATGTTACACACTCATTTTGCTTATTGTAAATATGACGTCGTCTATCCGCTTATTCTTATTATTGTTTTATCTCATTGAGAGTGGTCGTAATCATGGACATCACATTTCCGTTCTCTCGGAATCCATTCATGTTTCAGCATCTTACAAAGATTGGGAAAAAATGTATCACTGAATTTAAAAATCCGCTATAACATTTTTTAAACAAATTTGAGTTATATTTTGTCATTGTATTAGGAATTTTTTATTTATTTAAATGTGTATGTTTCATTTTAAAAATACATTCTTAGCTAGCAATATTAAGTACAACGTTATAACACGAAATGTCTTTAAAAACCTGACGTGTTTTTTTTTATCATACTGAAATTCTTATTTGGGTTCAATTTAATACAATAAATAACGTAAATACATAATAATTTTGTTTTAGATGAAAGTAATCAAAAAAATTTCCATAAAAGTAACGATATCTGGCATTAATATGTAGCGGTTTTGATTGATTTGTTCGAAATTGTGAAAAGTTGTTATAGCGGGTATTGAAAGTCAGCAACTCAAATAAGGGTTTACAATGTTGAATGGGTGATCAAGTGACCACTTTCGGTGTATTTCTATTAGGTTCATATGTTTTTATCCTCTAACTCTCCTTCTTCTATTTAGTTATTAACAGGTAATAACTCATTTCTAAAGAGCACACCAAGATACGATATCTAACGTCGGATTTCAACTAGGACTGCTGAGATACTTACCTTTTATATTAGTAATGATAATTTATCATTGAATTTTATACTTACTCAACAATGCATTATATTTAAATTATACTAGAAAAGGTAAACAGGATAGAAAATTTGTAGTCACATCACACCCGTTGAAATAGGACGTGAGTGTAACGTATTGGTAGTTTATTTATGATTTGAGAATAATATAATAATATAGATAGATATAGATTTATATGTAGTGATTAGCGCTTGAATATTTCACATCGAGAGTGCTTTACAGAAGAAAGTGACAAGACACTATTATAATATTTAATAAACTGCTTTAACTACTTAAGGATGTTATTGAACTAGCTGATTCTGTAACCTCAGAAAATAAGTAACCATTAAGGAAAACGGGACTACCGAGTAGTTGATAAAAAATATATTATTGTCTGTCCTTTCAGGAAGACCCGTGGTGTAGGAATGTCGAGTGACGGTCGGGTCCAGCGCAATTTGTCCAGTTTCCGCTACGGAATGTTGGAATAATTTCCGATTTACGATTGCCCATATTCACTGCACCTTCATTAGCTCCGTGCTGTCAGCCCGAGGCGACGGATATTGCATCGATAACATAAATTACTATTTGATTTTAAGATCTGTATTTTGATAATTGACATCTTAATGACTAACAGAATAATACAAAATAAAAATTTCGCCAACATTTAACATCTCTGAATGTATACGTGCTACCTATTAATATTTAAAATAGTGTATTTATTAAAACAGATTAGATGAGTTACTAAGAAAATACACAGAAAAATCTGTCTACCGAAAAAATATAGTCATCAGGAGGACTGGCAGATTCTACTATTTTTGAGAAATTTTGTAAATTTGAGATGGTCGCTTCCAACGGGATAAAAGAGATGTCTCACTATAAGGTAACATTTATATGGTAGAATTTCTAAGGGATGCATCCAATTTGTTTTATTTATCAAATAACTACATATGTTTCGAAAAATAAAATGTTATTTCATTAAAATTTCAATTTATTTCTTATAATAATAAGTATGTATAATGACATGATTTCACCCGAAATTAAATAACTAAATTAAAATCAAAATACATAGATCAAAACTTAATAGATTACAAGCTTTAACCGCTCGGGTACGCGTTATACATTACCTGTTCTTCTAACTCGGGTCTTTTGTAGACTCGCATTAATATTTTCCTTTAACAGCCTCCCCCCTCTCTTTCCACATAATACATACGTAATTGACATGAATCCGCCGTAACGCGTATCCCTTGGTTAGATTTATATATTTCAAATCAAAGCGTACTTTACCGTGTTTTACCGACGGACACTGTACATTATTCGTAATATTCGACGACTCAATCTGACACAAATATTTGGACATACATACGTTATCATTTATTCCGACTTTTATTCGCTTTGACTTCAAATTGTTAAAAGGAAAATTTTAGTTTTTCTCATCTTATTTTGAAGGCTGAGCGCCATTTGCGACCTGAATATTTTTTTTCACCGAAAGCCGTTTTTCTTACGTCTAGGTACGCCTAGAAACTCGAGTACTAAAAATGTGTTCTCGATGTTAATCTTTTTTGTCGGGGCTTACATAAAATTCTCACAGACAATAAAGATGTCACGGGCGGTTGCGACTGGAGACTGATCTGTCATAATCTTTTTTTTTTGAAGTACGTGTCTCATAAGCATTCTTATTATTTTAAAACAAAGCTACGAAAATAGTACTAACTTTGTGGTCTCCTGGAACAATGCTCAACGCACTACACTAGACCAACAAGCACATTATTACGTATTAATGTATCGATTTTTAATAATTAAAACCATTATGTTTATCTCGTCGAACTTAACAAGAATGAAGAAAAACAAAATCGTAATTTAATTAGTAGTTTTTTTAAATATTAAAATAATAATGTGACATAACGTAAAGAATATTCTTTTATGTTATTTTTCCTATTTCGAGAAAGAGTTCCATACATATTATGTAGTGCCCATATTTTAGAAATTATATTAGTACGGCCAGTTTATTTTAATGAGCACTTAATTAGTATTTGCATATTTGATGCAATTATAGGTGATTAATTTCCAAAATAAAAGCGGAATGTTCATTGTTCAGTTCACAGGCCTCTCTTTTTTCGGCAGTTAATAATTTCTACGTCACGATTTTGTGATTATTATTTCAATGTAACCGACAGATTTACATACGCGGCTTGAAAAATATACAAATAATAATAAAGTTTTCTTCTTTACAATGACAACTTTGAACAAAAAATTTCTGAATAGATAACACATTTTTTATTTTAAAATCATATTCAACAATAAGATGGAACATTTATTTAATTAAATATGACAACATATTTTTTTCGACAGCGATCAAATCCATGTGTTCGGTAACAGAATACTCGCAATCTATCGCTAAGTTATAGAGGCGACGAATTATTAAGGCGAAAAAATATTAATAATTTTAAAAATTCCGAAATAATTTATATTCTACTGGTAAATAATTGTTGTGTTTCGGTTTTCCTTTTTTCATAGTACATGCGCTTTGACAGTTGAAAATTGAAAATATGTCCTCGCTGGAAACTGAAAAGTATTAGGGGATGAAATGCACGGGTTTTTAAGCATTATTGTATTCAAATTTTTCTTTTCTGTGTACTCGGATGTCTACCATGAACACGACTGTCCCTTACATCTCTTTAAAGGTTTAAAAGTAGATTCACCCTTTGCTTAAAAAATATAAAACAAGTGATGTAGTCAATATCTGAAATATACTAATAGATTTTTTATCTCAATCTCGTGTTTATTAAGATGTGTCGATAATGTATGACAAATGCCCGTTTGGTCACGGGGACACTCATTGGTATGGTTCAAAAACCTCTATTAAAACGTAAAGGACATAAAGAATTAAAAAATATGTTAATCATCATCATCTGTCATTGTTAATCTGCTGCTGAATGGAGACCTCCCCGTGACTCCGCAACTCTCTAATCCGATCTTTGCCATGTCACTTCAATATTTCGCAATATTTCATAAGTTCACAGACGACAGATAAATCAACATAAACATTATGACTCTTTTAAACTTTTGTTCAATGGGATACGAATTCACGGATGAAAATTTACACTCGAAACACGTCGAGAATGAGAAGAATTCGTGCTATTTTATAAATTTAAACATTGTCTATTGCGTTTTTTTATGGGAAACATGGATTTATCGTATTAGCCATTTCCGCTAATTTTATTTGATCTCATCATAAGCACGCATCATTTACAGATTGAATCTAACAGTTATTGTAAGAGAAATGCGTGCCTAAATGTTACTTGTAATTAAAGCAGTTAATATATTTATACCATCGACGTTTTGCGTCACTTGCGATGATGTTAAAAGATGAATCCACATCGATTGCATATGTAGGATGATCAAAGTGAAGCGGTGAAAATTTAGCGGAAACAGTTCTGATGTGAAAAGAGGAAACATTGCTGTCCAACCAGAACAACTGAAACATTTCTGCAGTCCAATGTGTCAATAAGAAGATGTGTGCAGGAATCGGGCACTTTGCTTCATATTTCGCGTTAAATTCTTAGCTCGAAGGCTTCTAAAATTCAAGATTGGTGTAAAAATAAGAGGCTGCAGACCGTAGAGACGGTTGAATTTGGATCACCCGTTATATGTGCTATTTACATTTTTTTAAATCCCGGCAAGTAGGTCTGATTGAGGCACTAATAGAGAAGTTTCCTAGCAAATATGTACTCATCTAGATGGTGCCGTCTGGGATCCGCAACTCCCCATAACTCACCCCATTAGCGGCGGGGTGGGCGGGGTGGGCAGAGCAGCTAGGGCGGATTTTCCGCTGTGCAAAGTCTGGTGTGGGAAATGTTCGAGTCCAGTAATTTTATTCAAACCTTTTAATTCCCCTTTTTTTAAATACCTACCCTCAGTACATCTAGTATGACGGGACAATATTGCGTTAAGCCCTGCCGTGTCTTCTTTCACTTCAGCCTGTGTCTACGGCGGATTTACTACTACGCAGTAATATTATTCATATTGTATGTATGCATGTTACATTCTTTTTATTGTAATTTGTCTACGATACGTAATCATTGACACTCTCCCCCGGTATGTATAATACTATACAGATTTCGGTAGTACATTGAAAATAATATATATATATATATATATATATATATATAATACTATTAAATGTTTAGTATCATTTTATCTTTATACATAACAGTCATAAAATAACTGTTTTGTCTTTTGCATAATTTGAAATAACTCGGTCGGGCCATCAAGTTGGATCCTCTTATCTGGCCTTCCATCTTTTCAATCACCATCGGTTTTTCCATCTCATCGTCCAATATGTGTGCGATATGTCCGAAAATGAAAACCCAGATCGTGGAAAATTTGTATCGTGGATCCTTAATTTTTCAGAAATTGGGGCAATAGGACGAACCGCACGGTCCGGATTATTGACGGTACGGAGCGATTGACTAAGGGATGAATCTACAAAAAAATGCTTGAGGTCATAGAGTCACATACTCAAATCAAATTCAAAAGTTCAAAAAATTCAACAATGATTGTCGCCATAGCAAATATCAATATATTTGACATTTATCTGTGAGAAACACCATTCGCAAACAAAAATCGGAAAAATGGGGATTGGACTCCATCCAAGTATTTTTGGTCGTTATAAGAATAATGACTATTTTTCAAAATTAATCTTTATTAAACTATTTTCATTGTTGTTCTTGTTAAAAGTAATTAAATTTTGTCGTGATGGCTTGTTCTAGCTCTAAGACCTCTGTAGTGATCGGGGGTAGAGCTCCGTTTCGCGAGAATCACTGTATAGTTCATATGTCGGTCAAACTTTTAGTGAGGCCCGTGCGCGCGTATTTCAAATAAAATAATTCTAAAATTGTCTGGCGCTTTGTCACATGTCTGGATGCGAGAAACAATGCTCTCAGAACGTTCCATTTTTTCACAGAGCTTTGCGTATCCTAGCTGTAATTCGGTACCAGATGATTTTTGTTTGTCATTATTGACGGGCTTTTACCTAATATACTGGATGTATTTGTCGAAAATGTTATTTCCTAATCTCAACCATGTTAGAGATTTAAGCATTTTTTTTTTTAAAGTCGTATGCAATGCGATTATTTCGATTTATTGACATATTTTATTGAATTAAAAAATTAAAAGGTTATTGAACTTTGAGCCAGACTATTTTTTGTTAGATGATTTAGGGTCTGAAGCAGAGGTACAGAATAATAATAATGTGTTTATTTCGAAGTACGTACATGTAAATTTAATGCTTAACATGGCGATATTAAATCTCATTCAATAATATTTTCCGTAACGGTAGATAATTTGTACATACTCCTTGAACATTTTCGACTCGTGGTTTAATCAGGTATCCACCCATGAAATATTGTGAACTGTATGCTTATACGTGCATTTCAAAAAATACTATCAGTGCTGTATAAATAGTTGAACGATTTTAAATAATCCTTACAGATGTCCCATTCTGTCATACTATTGATACAATAAAAAATATCCACATCTCTGCCCCAATGTTATTTCATCAGATTTAGAAAGATGAATATCTAAGCGGTTGTCAAATAACCACGTTTCACTCCACCCATCTCTATCTACCATGGCGCTAAGCCGACGCGACGAAACAGCCAATATTCTTGTTTATTTTGAAATCCTCTACAGCCCTGCTTTGCTTCGCCCCCCAACCCCTAGATGGGTGGAGCACACAGACGAGCGACGACCGGCAGAGGACACGCGCGCGTACATTCGCAGGATAAAACGTAGTTTGTTGTGGCCGAGTCCATATTCGTGACGCGGCCTGTTCTCTCGGTAAATGACGGCCCAACACACCTCCGAGGGTTGGGCTGCAGAGCAGACAAAAATTAGTTTTAATTTACATTTATTACTACTGTGACATTGCGCACGGAACGATGGTATACTGAGTATGGACATGAACATTCCAAATCTCCCCAAATAGCTTAAGCACGATCATTATGACCTTGACATATAAGTATACAAGTATCTGAATTTATTTCGAAGTAGAGTTCATAATATTCATCTTCATCAGCTTGTGTCTCTCCACTGGATCAAGAATTGTAAATTCTCTTTGTCTTAAGCCCTTCTCGTTCGTTTGTCATTCGCCACACTGTTCTGATGTTGTCACTCCATCGAACTCGAGGTCGGCCAACACTTCTTCTACCAGTGCGAGGCCTCCGTTCCGGGACCCTCCTTCCCCATCTTCCATCATCTCTTCCGACAAATGTGTCCAGATGCCAGACCAGCCACTTGACAAAACTTTTAGGTGACATATATTATTTTGGTTCTCTGGTGAATTTGTACGTCAGGTACTCGATCTTCTAGAAATATTCCAAGCTCTTTGCTAACCTAGCTAACCCATTGCTCTTTGGTGCGTAATAGACACCATCTAAAATCAGAAATGTCAATCGATTGGACACATTCTTATAAGAGAAATGTCCATATAAAATACATCCACCAAATAGTTAGCAAGGCGAATACAGACAACCACGGACAACTTGTAACAAGGACTTGCATTGCAATGACTTTTACATATTTCTTTAATAAGAAAGAATATCTAAGGTTCTGAAGGTTTTTTTTATCATATCTTCTTCTTTTTACTCCTTTTTTAAATGCAAATGATACGGGAGCACCTTATGCTGGGTGTAACACCTAATGCACAATATTTTAAGAGTAGATATATATTCAAAAATGGGTCGAAAATGTTCAAGTTACATACGCCTGATCTCAACCATAGTATTGAGATTATTTAGATTAATTCAAGTGTTTTTTGATATATTGAATACAACAAATAAAAAGTAATCTAATTTCGAGCTACAAGTTTTTTGTTAAATGATTTAGGGCCTGAAGTAAATGTGTGGAATAATAGTGGGTCAAATTAGCAATTTGTCCGTAACGGTACAGAATTTATACACACTTCTTGAACATTTTCCCATTAAATATTGTGAACTATGCCTGTTACCTGTATGTGGTCTGACTTTTCACATTAAAAAGTTGTACGACATGATCGACTCTTAATTTAATATGATGTAGAATTACTCGTTTGATTACACGAACTCGTACCTACTGATTTCATGAAATGTACGAATACATATTATACTATAATCACAGATTACCACATATAGTCACGAACTAACGGAAATTCCTTGTTTCAATATTTTAATTTTGGTGTCACTCACGTGATTACTTTGGTACCGCGATATTTTTTAAATATATGACTCGATTTCAACGAAAATTTAAACGCTGATAATATAATATGCATTAACGTAAAAAATACGTCTTGTACGCAAAGATTAATTTTCGAAAATTAATTACTTTTACTGTTCCATAAATGTGTCATAAATTATCAAATTTATGTTTCCACAAATAATGTGTGTAGAATTCTCCTCGTCCCGCAACTATTGTTCCGAACACTTTTCCTATAAGTAAACTTTATTTGATATCTATTCATTTGCTGGTCTATGGCTATAGGTAATTTTGAGTGATTTGTAATACATTTATTAGTACCCTAGCTCGACACGTGATTATCATGGTGAGCTGCAATAATTAAAGCTTTATTTGATCAAGTTAAAAATACTAAACCAGATGACATAGATGAATAATGAATGACCTCGTTAAAAAGTGTTTTGTAAATAGCGTTGTACTTGTAAACAAACTTGGCAGTCTCCCACCCCTACTACATCCGTCACCGTAATGAAATGTACTGTGGAAAATAGCTCAGTATCTCATCCGCCCCTAATACGAAAATTCGCGTATTTTAAAAATGAGATTGACACAATTCGGCCGCGCCCGCAGCGGGATTATTCGATTATGACGTCACGGCCGTATTATAAATCTCGCGCAATTAATTCCATCCCCTCGGTGAGATGTAATCTGCGCCGCGATGAGGACGGCTGACACCGAGCAAACACAATGCCAGCGCCGAGTGGCTGAACCCTGCCCGGCTGCTCGTTAGCGGCCGGGCAGGGTGCGGCTGCGTGCCGGGGGTGCCGAGTGCTTTTGTCTCCATTAACAAACGAGTTTGATTAAAGACGTCGCTTATTAGAAACCTGCAACTTAGCGTCTCTTCAACTCCACAATTTCTTGTGTCTTTTTTTTGCATAATCTGACGGTGCAAATTTTTCTCGAAAGCGCGTAAAGTGCAGTGACCGAAGAATTGATTCGTGGAATAGAGTGACGCAATTGTTTACCAACCTTAATCGATCATCTATACCCACAAATGTCTAAGACAATACATAGAAGTCTCATCCATGTACACGCACCATTATGGTGTGACGACGTGTAACATTACTGTGCAGAGCGAGCTGTCATTCGTTTTTTACTGTAGTTTGTACGCAGAGTAGAATGAGTAGATAATTTTTATTTATTTATAATTACAATTCATATTATACATGTAGTTCTTGTACTATGCGTGTCTCGCTAGAAAAAATATATATTGGGACAGGCATATATGCGATAATATACAATAACTGTTACATACCGACCTGTACCGCTAAATCTCCGAGACGAGAGATCAAAGTCTTATCCGTGTTCATATCTGTGAATGTCTCAAATTGGATCTATCTGTTGACTCGGAGTCGAGTCGAGGTGCGAGGGTCCGACCGCGAGGATAGTTCCACCCTCGTCCGTTGTCAGATGAATCTTATTTTATGAAGACAAATATTGTATTATCAGGGGTGGAGTCAAGTGACGTAACCGCAGGGGCGGCGCGGTAAGGGGCGTGATAGTCAGCCGGTCGGGCGGAGGAGCAAGAGGTAATCCAATATTCATCCGGATTATTCTATCTCCTGCCGTGATGCACTCGCGTCTAATTCATTCATGCCGTAATCTGTATCTGTAGTTTATCGCTGACAAAATATTTTCAGAGGGTAAAGAATACAACGTGATTATTATGACCATATTGTAGTCGCGGTTTCGATAAATGATTATTCGTCGTGTGGAGTTTTCGACGGCAAATCTACACTGCTTTTATTTATTTAGTTTTTATCAACATTTTAATATTATCGTGTCGCGCCCACCACGCCTTGTTTTCTTTTCCGGCATCAGTTGACTCCGCGTCCACTCCCATCGCCTCTCACTGAAATCTCATCAAGATGCAAATTATTTCACGTAGCCAATATAAAAATTAATATTCATATCTACTCATGTATTCAAAAATTTATCGTGAAATCGCTGGTATGTTCAGTAGCTAATATTGTACGAATACGCAATATTAAAAAGCGAGACATGCATACTTAAAATATTTTAAATAAATTAAAAAGTATTACCTATTTTCTATCATTATGATGATGATTGTGACTATTGAGTGAGTGAGAAAGGACGCGAGTCAGAGGATATTCTCCCTCAAAATACTTGCAGATTAGCACGAAGGTCAGAACAGGATTAGTTACAGTGTTGAGTTATTCATTTAAATACCGACTATTGCATTTTGTATTTCAATCTACAATTTGTAATGTTGTAGTAGTAAAAAAAAATCTCACTTATAATTCTGATTTTTTAAATTCTTAACTTATACATTAATAATTTTATAACTAACAAAATTTCAACGTATTTTTTAAAACCGACATTTTTATTTTCTTCCGAAATTTCAGCTGGTAGAGTTCCTCTTACTTCGTCATTGTTGGCATTCATTTTGAGATTTTGTATTTTTTTAACGGTAGCCGAGGTCGTGGTCTATCTTCTCTCATCTTGTGTAAAGTGATCGTATTGATTGTTAACTATAATAATATATTCTGATGATTCGCGACTATTAACTATTATAATACAATATATATTTCTTTAAAACTTATTATTTTCTCAGAGCGTGATAATATCTATCTAATCGTGTTCCATAACTGTTACCATTTTTTTAATGAAATCGCGATGGGGTGACATTGTAAATACAATTTATTTTAGTATTTTTGTTACATTTTTCCGAATCAGATTTTGTACAGATTTACGACGAGCCAGGGGGTCGGGAGCTGGGGGGATCTTGAATGTTGAACCGGTACATTTTAGTCTCTTCATTTGCCATCCCCCTACCGTTGTACCGTTTTGTCCCCAACTTTCCCGGCGCGTGTCCCCTGCCGGAGCGCGACCCTCTCTTTCGACTGAGTCGGTTATCTCACCAATCGATATGTTAATTTTATTTCGACAACGCTGTGAAGATCTTTGTCTCACCGACTCGGTGCATTCCTCGTTTCTCGATGTTCCTATAGATATACGTGACTCCCTTGTACAGCTTATTTCTTTATTTGGAAAATTTGTTATGTAAGGAATTTTATAAAGTATGAAATGGTGCTTTTCAACCCAGAACACGTAACGCCGTGATATTATACAAATAATTTATAACCTAGCAGGTTATTGAAACGTCAACGTGCATTAACTGACTATGCTACAGCAGGCAGTACTTTTGATGACAAATTTTCGAACCCATTTGTTACACTTTTCAAATTAATACATCTATCGTTCCATTTTTACGGAATCTCAAATACCTTTGAGTAGTCCGATAGGAGACGCCAGAATTAACAGATATATGTTCTGAATAATTACAACTTCACAATAAGAATGTGTTCTCCTTAATAATATATAAGTTGTATCAATGTGTCCAAAATTTAATAAAAACGAATTGTTAATTTAATAGAACGATACATGTATTAATTTAAAAAATGTAACATATGGGTTCGAAAATTTGTCGTCAAAAGTACTGATTGCTGTAGCATAGTTGGTTAACTCACCTTCCCCGGATTGAAAAGAGATCCAGGTTCGAATCCCGGTGGCAACAATACTTTTCGATAAAATTGATTTTTTATGTATATCTTTCTAATTAACACATTTAATTAGTATTTAAATATAAACGCAAATAATAGCCACCACGTGTCATCGTACGATGGTGTACATTTTAACTGAGATTCCCTCTGTTGCCAAGACGCAAACCCCTTTATCTTCCATAGTCCGCGTTGGTTCGCTCGGAGTAGTACTCTGCAATTACGAGCACTTGTGTGGGCCATGGCCGCGTAGCAGTCAACATTGAAAGCGGCCGGCCTAGCAACAAGCTGCTATCTGTTATTATAAATTATTATGCGATATGTAAATATTATGAAATTCAGAGATGAAACAAATAATTTAAAAAAATACCTTCTACAGATAATGTATTAAATAATTTTTTGAAATCGCATTGATTTATAAAGCTTCTCAATAGAATTAAGTAGTTATAAGAATAAATTACATTTTAAATGTATTATTTTAGTTTAATGAAAGTAAAATACGTATTTCAATAAGATTATTAATTACTTTTATATTACTGCGTTAATAAATTAAATTATTTTCGTACGGACGCGTGCGCGCCGTGTCCGCTCTATTAAATATTTCCAATCCAAATAACATTTTGTGTTTTCTACTGACAACAGATTTAGGCCTCTTATGTTTGTTGATATTGTGTTTAAATTGGTACCAAAATGTTAAATTTCAGGGGTAAATATATTTTCGAGATTTGGGTTAAAAACATTAAAGCGCAAAATCTTTCAGAGAGATTTAAGAATTTTATTAGAATCGTGATTATTCCTGGGTTTTTATTGGTTTGTAACGATATTAAAGTGGAGGGGGAGATTTCACGCTTTATATGTCGAGCAATTTAATTATTTTTTACTGGAGTCGATCATCTCCATAACGATACGGATTTTTCACACACATATTGAACATTTTAAATTTATATCTTCCCACAACTGGCTGTGTACTAAGTCGCTTACACACTATATCACGTTGTCAGGTCACGGGGCGTATTTACTATAAAATGTAAATTAATTTTTAATCGTTTTACTTAAATATTCTTAGTTATTTTCAAATAACTAAGAATATTTAAGTAAAACGATTACCTTAACAATCCTGTTTTGTATGTATAATTGATTGTTTCGTCAATTGTGATGTAATCCGATTTAATAGTGTCGGGCTTATCAGGCCGCCATGCCTTTAGCAAAATTGTAATTTTGCAAATTAAGTGACTTGTATATTTAAAGAAAAACATCACACGAACGTAAAAGTCTTCGTTTGCAGTCTGTATTTTTGAATGTTTGTAAAGATGTTTTCGAGACGGTCGCTTAAGTTATACAGAATGAATGAATATACGCAAGCGTGCCGGCACCAGAAGTAGGAGAAGACCTTGGCGCAACCAGGTAAGCCAAACTTCAACAAAGACGGATGAGAAGAACTCGTGCATCCTTGTTGATTGTTAATCATCTATTGTAAAATACATGTTAGTGATGAAATGTATTGTGAATGTGGATGTTGTAGATCACTTTCATTAAAATGTTTACTTTTAGCAGAAAAGAAATGTTGAACATAAATCAAAAGCGTTTTTACTGACCGACACCCGCCCGCGCCGCCATTATTATTACTTGAAATAATAATATTCCATTTTGACTAATTCTGTGAACAGCACTAGTGGATTGGAACACTTTCTTTTTTTAATTAGTGAATTCCAGAACTGCACTGAAACGGATTGTTTTCTATGTGTATATTTTACATTTATTTTAATTATTTTGTCATAATATTACACCTTAGAAACGTTAATTTTACAAAATATAATGAGTTGTGCGTTTAAAATGCGATTGTCCATGGTATTATAGCTGAATAAATACATTCAAGCGGTGCTTAATTACCTTTTATGACTTTTTAGTGGATATTCTATGCAAAGCACTTACAACTTCATTATAGCCACAGTTGCGTGTTTCGTTTTACAATTTGATCTCATTCTCTACTATATATTAATATTCCGCTACGTTGTCTTATCAATTAATATCATTACATTAGAAAATTATTCACTTTTATATGTAAAGCCACACCATATCCATTGTCGCTCCTCGTGTACTCGTATTGTAAACCCTTCTCTCTAGCTGGAACATATGGCCGCCACAAACTGCGGTCTACCGCCAGCGCCCTCCTTTATCAATTCCATGACCCGTATTTTCGGCGAGTACAACCTGTGTATAGTTGTTGCGAGACATCCAGGACGCCGGGTTCTTAACGGTGTGTAAGAGAGGCACGATACAAGCTTCCCGCAGGCATCTGCAGAACGTGCATCTCCTCCTCGCGATTGTATAATCTATAAATTAGAATTAATTATGACTCAATAATTCTGTAGATTTCTTCAAAATTTTATATTTGTTAACTGTTCAGATATACAAATGTTTGTACGCACATAAAATGACACCTTCAAGGGCTCTGCATCGCAGCAAACTTGAATGGTAGACGTCAAACTTTAAAGTCAACCTCTTCAAAGGATTATTGAACCGATCCGGCAGGTATTGCTGGAAAATTTACATTCAGGTAACAGGCATTTGCGGTGACAGTCCGTAATAAGGAGCGGTGCATCAAAGACTTTATTTTTAAAAATATTGAAAACCTTTTCACAAAATCACATCCATTAGTTCGATTATAGTGTGGACTAAAGAGTTTATATATAAATCACATATCCAATGTTGTTATTGTTATACATAATTTAAAATATATTCTTCATTTGAAATCCTATGTAAAATTGTTTATAATTTTCACTCTTCAAAAAAATCTCTTAAATTCTTAATCTTTAAAACGAAAATTTATGATAGCCTCAATGTAAATATGTATCGCTATTAGACATAAATAAGCCACATAAATATTCTTATCATTTGTAAACCGAGGCCAAAAGGCTTGTGCTCAAACAGGGGTTTAAACATTTGGCCTTTTTTTAATCTAAGGTGGACGTCCCGACTTCACAATCTTTTGTGGGACGCATAAATTGAGTACAACATAACGATTTCTAGAAATTTCATAACCTTCTTGAAATTGTATATTATATTTGCCTGTGTTCCGTAAATATTGTATCACAGTTAACATTCAACGAAATTCTACAAACAACATATCATTACGGTAATTTACTTTTCATATTGATTCAGTAAATACCAGTGACCGTATTTTACCGAACAGTCGACCACCACCGCTAGATTATACAGATCGGACCCATATTCTCCGCACTGTAGTCGGGCAGTACAGATATTATCGCATTTATTCAATTTGGCGATCTCTCATAATCCAAATAGTCTGCCTGTAACCGAAGTGAAATATCGACGAGATTAATAGAGAGATCTGATTATTGATTTCTACGGACGGTTCGTGCTAACATCGGCCGTTAATTCTGTACGTGTTCTGCAACGGTTACCTCCTTGCTTCACGCTTCTTTTTTGTTCCAATCAGAATGGTATGGTGCATGAATTTGCATACTAATGCCATGTAGCTACGTGGCCTATATAATGTCTCTTGGCGATTTGTATACCCGCGAGACGGGTAACTGACCGACCACTCTTATAATATACTATTTCTTATATTATTATATACTAAGACCTATTTTATTATCAGTGGTAAATATTTACTATGGTAAAAACAGTTACTTTCGTAAAAAAAATTACAAAAACGGATTGTTCGATTCTTGGTAAAATTTATAAACTCGTCTAAGGTGCATTCAAACTAAAACCGTAAATCAAGATCTCTTCACGGCTGTTTCAAAAGTCATCTAATTAATACATTGATTCTTTGAAAGTTGGGGTATACGACAATGAATCATTCAACATCCCGCTATTTTAATGATGAGAGTCCGTCCGATGATGATCTTTATGTTGAATTTATATTAGCACATAGACCGAATATTTTTCGCCAGCAAAGTGGTTGAATAAAGCCATATAAATTATATGTTTTGCCGATGGTCAATTTTCAAAATAAATCAATTTGACGACATTATCAGATTTTTGATGATTATTCGCCTTGCCACACTATTAGGCGGGATTAATTTTAACAATAATAAACTTGACGTTCCAACAACCTGCTAACGTTTTTTGACCACGGGCAATGACAAAAAGTTGCTATAGTCATTTTTTTACTACTGATTAAACAATCGGCCCTAAGAGATAGCCCATCCTAAGATATTTTGTGTATGTTTTAGAATCTAATTGATTTGTATTTCTTTTATTTTATATATATAGTTCTATACGTTGTGTCTTCGTTTTCAGTTATATAGATGTGTTAGTCTGCCCTAGGACGTTGTAATTAATAAAATATATGAAAATAGATGAATCAAATAAAAATAGAAATTTGATACCTGACTTCATAAGTTTGCCTTGACAATTCAGAGTTACATTTCAAGCGTCCCATTCTATAGAAATTGAAATACGCCTCCCAGAAGCTGTTCTTTTTTTGTGGGTTTCTTGATGGCGTTACTTTAAATGAAAACTGCAGGTATCTCTATTTTGAAACTTCATGATTGATTGCAGTAACAAAACATAAACTTACATTTATGATTTGTCAAAATTAAGCTATATTTTGTTTTTAAAAATATTTTTTATTATCCTTTCTTTCACAGATTTAAAAACAAAAGGTTACATAATAATTTTATTCATACTTCAGAAAAATTCTACACTTCATTCCGATGTAGTGTATCGGTTTTCTTTCAGATTAGGCTATAGAGAAAGCGTTACACTGGACATTTATTTATATATATTGTTTTTTTTTTGCCGAATGTAGATATGCCACTGCAAGTAAATAACTTTATATATTATTATTTTTCTGCTATGTACAAAAGTACTGGAGATTTGCGTATTTACATTTTTCATCAAATTCATTCTGGAAAATTAGTTATTTCGGTAAAAACGAACAAGACGATAATGATTGGTTAATTTTTGAGTGCGTACAGAGCTCATACAAAATATTTGACTTAAATTTTTCTGCACGTTGAAATGAATGGTTAGGTTAGGTTCCCAACCTCATTCAAGTTCTCCTCATTGTATCCTATGCAAATGCCGGCGCTGTCTCGGACTCAATTCGTTTTTAATAGTATGTTGTGTTGCTATTATGAAACATCCTTTATTTATTCTCTACACTACACACTAATTGTATATTATTAGCTAACAAAATAATGTTTTTAACGAAGTTGTATATTTTGTTAAACCACACGAGTTGTAACTTTCAAACGAATTTTATATTTTTATTTATTTATGCCTTTAATTTTTTTTTCACTAAATAATCTCAATTAACACCCGGACTGCTACGAGCAGACCTAGGTTTCACAGATATGATGCAGATCAACAAAAAGGATGAAATGTATGAAAATAAAAACTTTTCTTTGATTCTGCTTGTTTAATTTATTTGAGATGTGTTTCGCCATATGAGGGCATTATCATCTAACATATGTAATTCCGCTTAAATTCGTATATCAATTTTTCTTCTCAACAATAATGATGTCTCTTTTTATATCATATACATACTATTATATCCTTTATTACAGATGAACATTAATGTAAATACAAGTTGTCGAATTTAAATTGTTAGATTGATAATGTCCTCATAAGGAGAAACGCGTATCAAGTAAAATGAAAAGACAAAGGTTTGTTTTTATGTATGTGATTATGGAGTTTTACAAACATACCTCGGAAACGATAAATAGAAGTGTAGCTCATGTCAGACCAATTATTAAGTTTTTCGGACCTAGTATATTATTTACATTGTTATTTTTATTTCTCTGCAGTCTAAAGTTATTATTCTTATTATATAGTAAATGTTAGAACTCTAAATGACAAATATACTGAATTTAGCAACCTGTAATTTCACTACACTAATTTGTATACTATTTATTCGTCACAAAATCTGTCGTGGTACATTCTCCGACATTACCGACCTACCCCATTACCGATCCGCTTTACATTGTCCCGGCAGAACCCTCGGACGCGCCCGGGGGGATCAGGGCCGCAGGGCGCCGAGGAGGTCGAGAGGGTCCCGTGCGGATAGGAGAATAGGCGCGACGATCCACACAATGGAATCGTTCATTTAAACCGGTGACATTCGGATCGACGGCTATTGATGATAATTCCAGAGCGGCCGTGGCCGGATTAAAGAGTCGGACCACACAATGCACGCCGTGGGATATTTCACACTTTTGGAGCCATTTGTCTTGCCAGCGGACGTGGGAGATTGGATTCAATCAAATGAGTGTACAGAATTCTAGTGTGAATAACCTGGTCGAGAAATATTAACCCTTTGAATGCATCACAGAACATGTTTATTTCGAGCCGCTTTATCGTTTAAGAATTAGAAGTAATTCTGGATTACCCTATTTAAAAAAAAAAATTATTAATTCTGCCGATTTGCACCGGTTCGCCGTTAAATGTCGCCATGTTAAAAAAACAATAAATTAAAAATAAATATTTATTGTACTTTCAAAAATCCATCCCGCCCCTGGTGAAAATTCAATATTTGTAAGCACATCCCTCGATTGACTAAACTAAACATTACAATCTGGATGACTTTACGTTTCTACGATGCCACATACGATAATACTTTTCACGTGTTCAAAAGTTTTCGGAAACAATACAATGACTTCGTAGAAGGGATGATCAGATTGGCGTTGGAGTTGGCAGAAGAGGAATAGAAGTAGACTGAATGCGGAGTATATGAGATCACTTAGGCGTATTTAGTACAGAGCAGAGAATGAAGAAATAATAAAATAATACAAACCTGAACTTAATATAGCGAATAAAATTTAAAAAGGATCACTTAGGTGGTTCGGTCATATGGAACGGATGAATGAGGAGAGAATGGTAAGAAATATATATGACGCGAGTATTGATGGCACCGGATGTAGAGGACGTCCGTGAAAGACTTGAAACAAATAGGTAAAACAGATAACTGAAGGATGGTCCTGTTGAAGCCTCAATAATCGGCGAGCTTGTATGAGAAGATGTATGAAGGTGGATGAGGCGAGAATTGTGTCATGACAAAAGAGTATGGCGGTCTATCCTCTCTGCCTACCCACGCGGGGAAACGGCGTGACGGTAAGTAAGTAAGATTCTACAACTAAAGCTACATGTTGTAGTTAAATTTATTCTCCCATTTACGTCATTACGTCCAGTTAGTCGTACTTTGTAAGCCGAGATTTATGGCCATAGAAGTAAATTTCGGACTTAATGTCTGACAAAAATTGGATAATGAATATTCATCGGTTCCAATTTTCTTACCGCATCTGTTAGCGCTGGGTTTTTGATCGATCAATAGTTAAAACCGTAGAAAACCAACAATATTGTTATATTACTAACATATGTGCTGTTAAAAAAAAACAGCGATAATACAAAAAACAGCAGTTGTTTAAAATATGAATGACATCACTGTATTATGAGTTATTATTATTACTTTCCATGTTAAGACCAACGTATGTCTCCGTGTGAACTCTAAGGGAGGACCGTGAAAAATTCAATTGAGGAAATTAGAAAATTGTACATACCTATGTCACATGGTGTCGGTAGACAAAATTGGAGATATTAAACTTGGAATGGTGTTGGTTGACTAGACTAAAAATTGTTTTTATACAGCTGCGCGTTTTGAGAAAGTAATCATAATGTTTAAAAATTCATATTGAAAACGTCATTAATTTACAAAATAAGTTGCCCTCATCACCAATCTATTTTGCATCCTCATAAGAGTGCTTTCCAAAATGATAAAGACTATCGAGTATTACGGAGGTCGGTATCTAAAAATTAGTTTCACCATTTCTTTACGTAACTTGTAATATTTTTCTTATCTGTAACACGCTAATACCCTCTACTCCAGTTTACCGAAACTTTCTTTTCGTACCGAGGAAACTGTACATGTGAACGGTGCATTACAGAAATCGAAAGAGATTTCGTTTTTGATGATCACTCTAATTATGCATACCGATCCAGCTGACAGAAAACAATGCCATTTGGTGAATGCACACATCTAAAATTATTTTTGTTTTTAGTAGGCCAACATCTGTCGCAATCGTCTAGGTCAGAGGAGCCAGTATTGACTTTATAATCATTTTGATTCTAGACTGCGCGGATGAAACTATTGTACATAGTTCAGAGATTATCAAATAATACAATGGTTATTTCTATAATTTCTGCTTACTTCTCCGAGGAGTTTTGCGTGACGGTTTGACGCGAATGAAAGTAATCTTGTGGGAGAATTGCGGACGCAGCGGTCCAGCTATTAAAGGTGTGCCTGATATTATTTTACTGTGCAGAGAACGTTAGTACTCGCCGCAATAAAGTAATCAATTTAATCCGATAAATGCACTCTTTCTCTGATTTAATTTTAATGAAACCTCCGGTTATCGCCAGGACTCCTGCTTCATTTTTACATCCATAATATTTCAACACTTATTAATCATGTTCAATTATTTTTTATGAGATTTTGACGAGATGCACCTTTTGGTGCAATTTTTCAGATATTTTCGTATCCATAAATAGAATGTCCGTATATAAGGCACGCGATACCTGGCATTATGAACGTTTTTAAAGACGCAGAAAGGCTCATTAAGGTTATCTTCTCACGGAAGTAAACATAGGTCTATCAGAATATTTGCTAGACTTGAGAAATACGGGATTGAAATGTAAGGGATCGCACGCACTAGTTGTGACCATTAACATTAACGACGATATATGACAACAATCTAAGCCAGGTTGTATTGAATTTAATGTGTTTTATAGTTAAATCCATAATAATTTTACGTCTCCACGTCTATTTTCTATGACTTTCTGGACGTTTAGAGTGTCTAGGATGTAATGTCATTATCACTATATAATGCTTGGCCAGGTCTATGAGACGCCAGCATAGCTAAAACGAACGTGTTTTTTAAGTAACGTTAAGATAAGTTAAATGTTTTCTCCTTTATATTATAACAGTACGTAAATATACATCCGCGAAATCGTATTACGGCTGGCAAATATATCGAGCATCTGTCATCCTGTCATCTCATCTATGTCTCATGGTCATATCGCGTCGCACTCTATGTTCAGTTTCTTATCTATGATAGAACTGTCAAATTATGACTATATTAATGTTTTGTTCGTATTTTTCAAGAATATTTTTAAGTGGATAAATATATTTCAAAGTTAATACGTAAAAACACCGTTTGTACAATTTCGGAGACAGCAATACAGAATACTTTATAATATCGGCTATCGCCGCTTGCTTTTCAGTCAGTGGAAAAAGTAGCCGCCCAGCCCCCGATTGCTTATCTGCTAGTTTAAATAAGTATAGGTAATAAAAAATGTTAATGATTTTATTAAAACAAAATGGCTGCCACCGAAACTTGAACTTGAAGCTTTTTATAGCAGGTAGACTGCTTTTTTATCTGAGCTATAGTAACTACTTTATTCTTTGCATCTGCATAATTTATTCAGGGACGCGTCTTTTTTCCAGTTGAAAGTCACCAGCCATATAACAATTTTTCTCAAATATGTTGAATGAAGTTAGCTAGATGGCGCCAGGATTCTTTACTCTATTTTTAACTTGATTTAATTATCAAGGATTTATGCTGTCTGTGATAATGGCAATATTTATGAATAAATTTACCGTGTTTTATTACAACGCTTAAGGATGGAATGGTTATTAAAATCTTAACCAAGTAAATATGTTAAATAAGCAACTGAGTGGATTTTTTTCTTGAAGAACGGTAGTCGGGTTTTACAGTTTTACGTTTCGTTTTAGGTTCTTTAATACAACATGGTGGTATTTTCCCTTATCGTCTCCGTTATAGTTTTCCTTTCTAATATTCCTCCTTGTCAGATGAGAGTGGCACGGATCGCAGCAGCGAGGCTGTGGCCGAATCGAGCGGGGCGGGCGGCCCACTTGCCCAGAGCCCGCGACGCTCGGTTAGGATTTTTGAATAAATCGCACCGCAGTGTGGCAATTAATTTTCAGATGCTTAATAAGAAAATTCATGAGTTCATAAATAAATTTGGGAAGCATTATTGTTAATTTAATTCCCGTCATTAACAGGTTGCCGACCTTCATTTGCCGTGTATTTTTTTGCGTTTTGAACCGTTTGAGCCCGTTGGAAAATTTCTAGCGAACATTTGACATTTTTCTTTTTTTAAACGTAATTTTAAAAGATTTTCTGTAAAACCAACCGACCACCATTTTGAGGTACTTTGGGCTTAAGTGTATTCCTTTTAAAATGGCTGTCATATATTTGGTTGGTAAGGGAGTTTGAAAGTTTGTCGGGTGTAGTTCGAAATGGAGTGGTGGTAATTACGCGTAGCACTACTTTTACATTTGCACACTTTTTGTCCTGAATTTCGCTCCACCTCATCCCATTATACCGTACGTGAGTAATGATTGACATTGAGTAAATTATGTTTTGAGAATGTTTTAACTTGCAATCAAGTTTTGCCCTTTCCTGTGAAACACAGCGATATAATAACGAGGCAACGAAATGCTCGCGTTGCTCGTTTTATATATTTTTTAAAATTAATGCTAAATAATTAATGTAATGTTCTACTATTTGTAAAATTTAACAACTAAAATTTATACGTATGAAAATATGATAATGATTAAAATATAATAAAAAAGTTTTTGTATTCTTGAATAGACAACGAAGATTTTTATTTACAGGGTATTTCGTATGTTCCAAGAGAAAAATCCAAAAGCAATAATAATTCAAAATTAAATTTAAAAAATTTGAAATACAATATAATGTACTTCTAAGTGTTATGCATAAGGAATTTGGAGTGAAATGTATCGGTTAGATGAATATGTGACCTATTTTTTAAGATACATTTTTCAAATAGAAGTTCATTTCTATTTTTAGAAATTAGAAAATAGAGACCCTGTAATGCTGCTATAATCTAGGTAGGTAATTAAAGTAAAATTTATTTAAGTATTATTAATGTACTCGTTTCTGTAACATAACCTAATTTAAAATAAATCTTGCATTTAACTACTGCAGTATTTCATAGTGCCATGATGTTTGAATAGACCTCCTAAAACGGGCTGGTGGTAAAAGATAAAACACTATTGCCTCGAACAATAAATAAATACTGGCATTAGTCGTTTTGACATTGTGACTAAGAAAGTGGTTCATTCTATGGTAGAAGATTTCTCCCTTACCATAGACATCACAGTTAAGAAAAGTTGACAGATGTCAGTACTTGCCAGTTGTCTCGTACGATTTCGCTAAAATATTTTTTTTTCTTCCTCGCAATAAAGACAATGTACACTTCATTTCAAATTGAATATATATTTACGTATTGTTATTGAATATACGAAAGAAAAGCATTTAAGTAATCTTAACCTAAAGATATTAAAAACGCGTTCGACATTCTCACTACTTTGGCGAATATTTATTTTTACTGGCGAATGACACTACATCCAAGACGTTCGTCCAATTAGTCATCTATGTACATAAATAAGAGTGGTTTGTTTGTTTTTTATACAAATCTGCAGTTTTATTATGAGCTTGATGAAATTTTGCACACCTTCACTTTCAAAACAAGAGGAAAGTCACTGTATACATGAGATTTCGAAAAACCATCCTCATCCCCCGTTCTCATCCCTTAAAGCAGAATGTTGGTACTTCTTGGTGAAATTTTGCATAGTTGACGTCCAAAGTAAGAGGAAAATTACTACTTTTAAATACTTTTAAAATTAGCAATATTAACTTGGTGGTTAAGATTCATATTTTTTATTTATTATCTTAGTTTTATTAACCACAATTGAGTTTAAAAACATCTACTACTTTAAAAAATTACTGTCTACATCTGATTTCGAAAAAAAAAAACCTCCCCCCATCCCTCTAAATGAAGCATCATCACTGTGCGTAAGTCCGGGCAAGTATATTTCAGTTAGTATATAATAAATATATGGGGAAACGTAATATATAATAAGGACAAATGTGCTTAAGTATGTATTTTATATAGCGGAGCGGTAAATTAATATTTTTCTATTTAATTTGGTTAGTTTGGCGTAAGCTAGGTTGAATTATAAATAACACCCTGTTTATTTTGCCCTATTTCCCCACACCCCCTCCTCCCCCTCCATCCTCTTTTGTATTTATCTGTCGTAAATTTAAAGTCACGTGCAAGCGAGGGCTTCAAACAAATAACAGTTACCGTGGCGTTTGATGGGTTAATTAATATTTGATCCCCACGAACGCTCGAGTCTTTTTCACCTGCTCGCATGTCTAACAACAACATTTCGCACAAGAGTTACACAAAAACAGGCAGCCGCTTCTCGCGCCACGCCTAGAAAATAGTCGATACAATTCTGTCGGCTCACGAAGTGCGGCGCCTCGCGTGCTCATCGCCTGCTCGCTCTCAGTCAAATTACAATTATCGCCTCTTCTCTGTTTGACGGGAACATTTTTTTTTTGCCATTTTTCCCTCAGTTTTCACTCCCTAGCACTGCCACAAATCTCAATGTGGCTCTGCCAATATTTCGGAATAAGATCTCACTAAACTCATATTTATATCTGAAATCGTGAAATGAAATTGTTTATTTTTGCCACTCGCGTCGAATGTTGCTGAAAATATTCTCACAAAATTTGAGATTATTGGTTAATTTTTTTTGTAGTCCTGCACGGATGCGTAAGCTGGTCACCTGACGAACAGAGATACTGGAAACTTTAGATACGATAGTTGGACGGAAAATAAACGGAATGACATTTCGAAACAAGTCAATTTAAATCTTATACTGAGAACTGTTGTACGAGTATAATACATATTTATACTTACTTAATTATATACATCTTTATAACTATATATATATATTAATACATGTGCGATCTCGAGAACTAGAATAATTTAAAAATTAAATATTTATATATAATAATTATTATTTATTTATTTGATTCTTAGTACAGTGTGTTATATTATAATCGGATAAACATTTGAGCAAAGTAACATATTTGGATATCCTATATATATATATATATATATATATATATATATATGTATATATATATTATATATATATATATGATATACATATATATATATATATATATATATATATATATATATATATATATATATATATATATATATATATATATATATGTATACATATATATATATATATATATATATATATATATATATATATATATATATATGTATACATATATATATATATACATATATATATATATATATATACATATATTATATATATATATATATATATATATGTTTATATATATATATATATATATATATATATATATGTATACATATATTATATATATACAGCGGATGAAAATGCTTGGGTTTGTATGTATGTCGCATCCTCCAGCGGACACACTATAACCACCGTGATGGAGGGAATGCTAGAAGGCAGATGAAAAAAAAATTGACGGTCTAGAAAAACGTTCAAGTTGCGAGTGCGAGTTGGAAATGAAAGACCTAGTGCAGAATAGAAATCGATGGACAAACAAAGACAGAGTAACGTCCCTCGAGAAGAACAAGGGCTTATAATGCCAAAGGTCGAGGACAATTAATAATTTTTTTCGTCAAGTATTTTGTAAGATACTAAAATTATACAATGACCCCACACCGCAACGGATAAACCAATTGGATATCACCAGATTTAAAAATGACGTGACACAAAATCAGTTATATAGTAAAATAACTTTTATTTAAATGCTATTTATTCATTTTATAGAATTTAAAATTAAAATTTACCACATATTTTTTAAGTAAATGTGATAAAAACGTAAAAATATCTACATGATAATTCTAAGAGTATAAATCGAAAGCAATAAATTCCAATGATCCTTCCGGTTTTATAAATTTAAAATGCCTCGGAGCAGCTGATTAATCTTCTCTAGTGGGTAAGACAGTACCCAGTCAAAAGGGAATTAATTTAAATATGAAGGTGAAAGTTATGTGGACACATCAGAAATTGTGTACATTATAAATGACTGTAAAATTAGTTACTTTAAGTGAACAACAGTAAAACGCGATTTAAAAATACAAATTAAAAATGCAAAAAATATAAAGAAACAATCAATATAATAAATAAAGCGATAACATATTATAGATATTCCAATATAGTTTTAAAAATCATTAAATTCCTCTAATAATTAACTTTTCCAATCGTTATCACATTTATCAATCAGTTCAGAGTGAATAATCAATTTCTGCGCAATCTGGTGGCAATCGGTGATAGAGATTATAATTATGACCATCCACATAGAAAATTATACGGTTAGTCGAGTTGTCTTTAATATAAATTAAAAATATCTTTTCTTGCAAATCTGAACAGTTGAAAATAATTTATGAACCAGATTGGACTCGATTTAAAAACAAATCTGTTGCACCAGTAGTCTAGCTGATGGACATTTTTTTCTTTATGGTGTTGTTTTCTTAAGCACTGCCCCGTATTGTCGCACACAGCGCGGCAAGCCGTGACAGTTTTGAGTTGACTGAGGTTGTTCCGTACAGGAACAAGACTGTATATCTTGAGGTGCTGGTGTATAAATTCGTCGCTGCTTCCGTAGCTCAGACGACGATCTCCTTGCCGGTGCGTAGGTGTCCAAAAGGGGTCCAAATCGTGTCCAGTGAGTTTTGCCAAAATCGTAGTAAATTCTTCCGGGATCGGTCCAATGTAACAGCCAAAGTCGAAATCCAGGGGAAGAAAATCCAAAAATCCAGAGTGAAAGCAGGGTCAGAAATGAGAGAAGGTCTTGTAGTTGGTGTCCAGCGGTGCAGGTGTGGCGAAGCGAGAGAGTGCCCTTGCAACCGCCGGACCGTTTATTTATTCTTAAATTGTTTTGTGCTGGAGCGTAAGGCTCCAGCAAACTCGGGGACCAATCAGGGGGCCAGGACAGGCCCCGTGCCACCCCGATGTGGTCCCGCGCCGCCAGCGCCGAGCGGCCAAAACTGGCAACAACAGCCATTTTTCCTGCCGTCCCGTAAGGGGCGGCAGAACTCCATTTTGTCATACATTTATTATGTTTACTCGTAAACATAACATTTCCCAGGCATCGCGAGTATTTTTTAATATAAACATGGACCTGCCTCGCGATACCTGGTAGTTTTTTTATAGCGGGCGATCGCCCGGATAACTTATAATTGCACCTCAAACCTTAAAACATCATTTTTTATTATCAAAGGATTTTTGAGGTGCATTAAATCATTCCCGGGCGATCGCCCTCTCAATTCTCTTTTATTTGGTATATTCATTACAGTTTCAATAATTTTTCTACAAGAGTTATAGCGTAAAACATAACATAACATAAAATTTCCTGGCGGCGGCCGTGGCGTGGCCTCGACAGCGGCCCGCTCGCCCCGCTCCCCGCTCCCCGCTCCCCGGCGGCCGCTCGCTGTCCCCAGGGGCGGCGACTTTCCACGGGCGTAGTGTGGCGACCGCGAAGATGTTTTGAAGCGGCCAAGTCCACATCTCGGCCCGGCGCGTGTTTGGATCGGGGCGCTGCGCCCCCCGCGACCACCCGGCGGCGCGAAACCGTGGCCGGGTTTGCGCCTTGGCTAAACGCTTTTGCCGCGGTTTTATCCGCGGCCGCCTGGCTGTGCGGAACACTCCCCCCGTGCGGCTCCGCCGTACTCCCTCGGCAGCACAGCTACTCCTCGGGGTTAGTCGGGGGGTCGAGCCTCTGGGTCGGCAGCAATATCACCTTCGTGGCGGGCCGCGTATAGTCGCCGGTCGCCGTCCGCACGCGGACAGTTCTGACCTGGCCGTCCGCCGCCGGCCGCGCCTCTGTGATGATTCCCTTCGGCCAGCAGTTCCGGGGTAGCGTGGGATCTGCGATGATGGCCACCGCGCCCTCCTGGATCGGAGGCGCCGGTTCCTGCCACTTGCGGCGCTGCGCCAGGGTGGGCAGATACTCCCGTACCCACCGGCGCCAGAACGCGTCCGCGAGCTGCTGCGCGATCTGCCACTGTCTCCGCAGGCAGACCCGCTCGTCTAGGGCCCCATATACGGCCAGATGTTGAAATTGCCCGGTGCCCCCGAGCAACAGGTGGTTCGGGGTCAAGGGCGCTCCATCGCGCGGGTCCACTGACACATGCGTAAGCGGACGGCTATTGACGGCGAACTCGGCCTCAGCCAGTGCCGTCCGCAGTGTCTCCTCTCGGGGCGCGCGCTCCTTCAATATTGCCTCTAGTGCGCGTTTAATCGAGCGCACTAGACTCTCCCATGCCCCTCCCATGTGAGGGGCGAGCGGCGGGTTGAATATCCATTCTGAGCCCGCGCCGCTCAGGTGCTCTTGCACTCTTGCATTCTCCTTTAACTCTTTCAGTGCCGTGGTCAATTCTCGGTCCGCGCCGTGAAAGTTGGTCCCATTGTCTGAGTACAGACGGCGCGGATGACCACGACGCGCTGCCATCCTCCGGATGGCCATCACAGCCGAATCGGCTGAAAGTGAGCCGGCCAGCTCCATATGAACGGCGCGCGTAGTCATACACGTGAAAAGCGCGCCGTATCGCTTCTCTCTCCTCCGGCCGATCGTCACCTCCATAGGTCCGAAGTAATCTAGGCCGCAGTGCGCGAAGGGCACTTCGTAATGGGCCAGTCGGGCCTCCGGAAGCTGCCCCATCATCGGTGGCTGCGGCCGGCTCCGTTTTATACGGCACGTTTGGCATTCGTGCTGCACCCGGCGCACGGTTGGCCTCAGCCGGAGGACGTAGAAATTGGCTCGTACGTCACTCACGGTTCTCTCAGTGCCCGGGTGCCGGCTCCTTTCATGATAATGGCGTATCAGGAGCCTCGTGTATGGATGGGCGCCGTCCAATATCACCGGCGCCCGCAACCCGGCCGTAATCGCGGCGCTCTCAGCCGCGTTCAGGCGGGTGCCCATTCGTAGGACGCCGTACTCGTCCCGGTACGGCGTCAGCGGGTGCAGCCGGCTGTCCTTTGGGAGGGCCTCCCCCCGTAGTAGCAGCCCGCTCTCTCTGGCGAAGCCCTGCGCCTGGGCGTGTAGGACCCAGGCGCGTTCCGCCTCATCCTTTTCTTCCATGGTAAGTTCCTCGGCCGGCGCGGCACCTCGCGCGCGCCGGCAATTTTTTACAAAGCGCCTCACCCAAGCTGTGGCGCGTACCAGCCTGCTCCATGACGAGAAGCGGGCGATGTCTGGTAGCGCCCCGTCGATCGCCGGCACGCGCCCGGTGAGCGCCACTGTCTCCGGTCGCCGCTCGAGCGCCTCCCTGCTCGGCTCTGCCCGCGCGGGTTCCCGCGGCCACGCCGACTCCGGGCCTCTTAGGAAGGCCGGGCCGCGGAACCATTTGCCGTCCTCGGCCAAGTCGAGCGGCTCGTTCTCCCGGGTGCCCATGTCCGCCGGGTTCAATTTGGTAGGCACCCATCTCCAACAGGCAGCGGGTGCCAACTCGTCAATCTCCCCGAGCCGGTTGGCCACAAAGGCCGAATAGGCCCGGGGGTCCGTCCTGATCCAGGTTAGGACGGTCGTTGAGTCCGTCCACATGACGGTCCTCTCCACATGGCACGTATGTTCGCTTTTAATGGTGGCCGCCAGTCGGGCGGCCATCAGCGCCGCCTGTAGCTCGAGCCTCGGAATTGATAGCGGCTTGAGCGGGGCCACCTTACATTTCGCCGAGGTGAAGGCTACGTATATGCCGCCCTCTCCTGCCTCAGCGAAATAGGCGACCGCGCAACAAGCTTGTTCCGAGGCGTCGCTAAATACGTGTAGCGTCGGCCGGCTTCTCCGGCTTCCAATTGCCTGGCGTGGCACCGCGCACTGACTAGTCTTCATTAGCCGGTGCCACTCCCTCCACCTCTCCGCGTGCTCGGGATTTATCGGTTCATCCCAACCGACTTTCGACCGCCACACTGCCTGCATCAGGATCTTCGACCTCACTAGCAGGCAGGCTATGAAGCCCACCGGGTCGAAGATCCGCATTACCGCACTGAGTAATGCTCTTTTTGTGGGGCGGTCCTCCTCTCTCAGCTCCGGCAAATTGATGAATTTAAAGAGGAATTTGTCCGATGCCGGGTCCCATACTATCCCGAGCACGCGCTCCGTAGTCTTATCCTCCCCGATGATTTGCACTGGCTGTGTCGACCGTAGATGTTCGGGGAGGTGCCTCAGGACCTCCGGGTCGTTGGAGGTCCAATTGGCCAGGTGCATCTCGCCGCGGCGTAGCACTTCGGACACCTCGCGGGACATCTGGATTGCCTGCCCCGGAGTGTCCAGCGAGTCTAAATAGTCATCCATGTAGAACCGCTGCCGTATGGCCTCGGCGGCAGCGGGATACGCCGCGGCGCTGGCGTCCGCAATCCTGTTGCGTACGTACTGCGCGCTGCTGGGCGAGCACGTCGCTCCGAAAACCATTGATTGCATCCGGTAGGTCCCGGGCTCCGTCTCGCCCGGCTGCCTCCACAGGAACAGCTGCGCATCCTGATCTGGCCTTCGTATCCGGATGCGCAGAAACATCTCCTTCACATCGGCCGCCAGCGCCACTCTTCCCTCCCTGAACCGGAATATGTTCCCCAACAGCGATGACAGCATGTCGGGTCCGGTCAGCAGGGCGTCGTTGAGTGACACGCCTCTGCATTGGCTGGCGGCATCAAATACTATTCTTATCTTCCCCGGCTTCTTGGGGTTAAACACAGCGAAGTGAGGCAGGTACCAATGGCGGCCGCTCAGCCGCCCCACCTCACTTTCGCTCAAGCGCCGTGCGTACCCTTTCTGAAGATACTCTGCCATCTTGGCCTGGTACGCTCCGGCGAAAGCCGGGTCTCTGTGGCACCGCCTCTCGATGCCGACCAGCCGGCTTACCGCGCACTGGCGGTTATTCGGCAGACGCACGTCGGTCTGCCTCCACAAGAGGCCGGTCTCCCAGTGGCCGCTTGGCAATTGCCGAGTAGTGGCGGCCATTATCTCGGTGGCCCGGGCATCCTCACTGTTGACCCGGGCCGCGGTAGTCACCCCCAGTGAATCTACCGCGTAGTGTAGCCGTACTAATGCCTCCAAGCGGGTGTCTGCCGCTGGGCTCGGCGTTCCTGCGAGCGCCAAAATCGTGGCGCCCGCGCTTTCCTCCTGTGGTGCCGCGGTTCCGTGCACGGTCCACCCCAGGGCCGTGCGGGACAGGATTCCCGATCCTCTCGCGGGTCTCACCTCCCTGGTGACAATCAGGTGAGCGTGATCCTGTCCGATCAACACCTGCGGCACCACTTGTCTCGCCTGTCCTCTTGGCCCTCGGGCCTGCACTGTCCATTGCGCGGGCAGCGCCAATCCGCGCACAGTGCTCGCTCTCAGCGGGTGCTCGCCGCCGTCGCCCGATACGGTGATGTGTACTGTCTGCGATCGGGCATCCGACGAGCACATGCCGCTGGCTCCATGTATCCTCAGTTCGCGCACTGGTCCCCGGGCCCCGACGGTACTGGCCACCTTCGCATCGATGAGGGTCACCGTCGAGCCCTCGTCCAGCAATGCGAACACTTCCACTTGCCCCCGAGGGCCACTCACTTTTACCGGCACCACCTTTAATAGCACCCGGTGGTGCCGCTGGTCCCCCGTCAGACCCACTAGGTTGCCCGCGCTCGGGCCGGCGGACCCCTCCGACCGTCGGCGCGTGCCCGAAGCGGCGGCCGGCGCGGCCCCGCCGGGCGTATGCGACGCCCCGGGGGTCGCCGCGGCGCGCGGCGCCCCGTGCAACAAGCGATGGTGCGGCGCACGGCACCCGCTCACACCACATCGCGTCGACCGGCACTGTGGGGCTCGGTGCCCTGCCTCGAGGCACACAAAGCACACGTTGCTTCTTCTCACTATGGCCCATCGGTCCGTGTAGGACTTCTGTGTGAAGTCCGCACAGACGGCCGTCCCGTGCCGCGGCGACTTGCACGCCGCGCATTGCCGCTCCTTGCGGCCCGAAACCGCGCTCGCCCTGGGCGGCGCGGTTGATTCGCTGTCGCTGTCCTCCTCCTGTGTAGCGTGCACTTGGGCGCTCCTGCGCCCCCTCGGTGCGTGCGCCGACGATTCCAGGCATCCGGTGTGTGGCGCCTCGGCAGTCAGCTCCGTCAGCCAGGCGGAGAAATCGCTGATGGTTACGTCTTTTGGCATCCCGCGTCGCTCGCCCATCCAGAACATTTTATAGCAGGTAGGTATCTTGCCCACCATCTCTGCGAGCAACTGCGCGGATGCCAGGTGCTTCCCGTTAAAATTCTCCACCGTTGCCACCACGTTTCTCACGGCCACCGCATACTCCACGATGGCCTCTGTGGTGGCGGTGTCGGCTAGGGGGGGATGCCGTCTCACCCGCTCCAGCATGCTGTCCACTATTTTATCTGGCCGACCGTACCATCTCTCGAGGATGGCCAGGATTTCGGGAACATTGCGGGGTTCAATGAGGAGCGCCGCAACCGATTCTCGGGCCCGTCCTCTCAATGATCGCTGCAGGCGCAGCAGGTTTTCCGCAGTCGACAGCTCGCACAGGCTCGTCGACTGATCGAACTGCGCCTTGAAGGTCGGCCAGTCCAGTGGGTCGCCGCTAAACGGCGGCAGGTCCTTGGCCACTGATTGCCGCGCTATGAATGCGTTCATGCGCGGCTCCTCTTGGCCCGAGTGCGTCCTCGGGCTCTCTCCAATTCGCGCCGACCGGATGGCATCCGATATGGCGGTTGCCATCAGCGTCATTGGATCCTGTTGGTCGCGGACCCACTCCCTGGTAAATGATGTGGCACCGTGCGCTGCGGCCGCATCCCTCGGCGACGTCTGCGTGGTGTCTCTTGAGTGGGCCCGTGGAATCCCTCCGACGGTTCCAATGTCCAGTGGTGAAACCTGCGGCCGGCCCCCAGCCGGCGGCGCGCTTCGGTCCGCTTCGGGCGCTGCCGGTGTGGCGGCGCCCGGTCCCGCGGCCCGAGCGGTTGACGGCGCGGCGGGCCATGCCGCGCTTGCGGCGGGCCATGCCGCGCTTGGTCCCGCTCCCAGTGCCGTGTCCAGTGCTGCGCCCGGTGTGGTGGCCTTTTTCAGGGCCGCTGACTCGTCCCGGGCGGCGGCTCCTGTCGCCTCTCCGCCGAGGTTCTCGGCGCCGACGGTGACTGTCCGAGCACGAAGCAATGCCTCTCCGTGCTCCCGCTGCAGCTCCCTAATGAGGCGGTTGTGTCGCCGCTCACTCCGCTGGAGCTCAGCCCTCAGTTGGCGGATGGTATCCTCGGTCACCGTTGATGACTCTTTCTGCGAGCCGCGGTCATCCTCAGACTGCTGTCCGTCTGAGTCTGATGGCGGCTCCTCTCGCTGCTCCTCCGCTTCTCTTCTTTCTTGTTCTTCGGCGTGTCCCGATCGTAGCCCGGATCGAGACATGACGCAATCTGCTGATTATTTGAAGCGAAGCGACGATCCGTCTAGAAGGACCACTTGTTCCGTACAGGAACAAGACTGTATATCTTGAGGTGCTGGTGTATAAATTCGTCGCTGCTTCCGTAGCTCAGACGACGATCTCCTTGCCGGTGCGTAGGTGTCCAAAAGGGGTCCAAATCGTGTCCAGTGAGTTTTGCCAAAATCGTAGTAAATTCTTCCGGGATCGGTCCAATGTAACAGCCAAAGTCGAAATCCAGGGGAAGAAAATCCAAAAATCCAGAGTGAAAGCAGGGTCAGAAATGAGAGAAGGTCTTGTAGTTGGTGTCCAGCGGTGCAGGTGTGGCGAAGCGAGAGAGTGCCCTTGCAACCGCCGGACCGTTTATTTATTCTTAAATTGTTTTGTGCTGGAGCGTAAGGCTCCAGCAAACTCGGGGACCAATCAGGGGGCCAGGACAGGCCCCGTGCCACCCCGATGTGGTCCCGCGCCGCCAGCGCCGAGCGGCCAAAACTGGCAACAACAGCCATTTTTCCTGCCGTCCCGTAAGGGGCGGCAGAACTCCATTTTGTCATACATTTATTATGTTTACTCGTAAACATAACATTTCCCAGGCATCGCGAGTATTTTTTAATATAAACATGGACCTGCCTCGCGATACCTGGTAGTTTTTTTATAGCGGGCGATCGCCCGGATAACTTATAATTGCACCTCAAACCTTAAAACATCATTTTTTATTATCAAAGGATTTTTGAGGTGCATTAAATCATTCCCGGGCGATCGCCCTCTCAATTCTCTTTTATTTGGTATATTCATTACAGTTTCAATAATTTTTCTACAAGAGTTATAGCGTAAAACATAACATAACATAAAATTTCCTGGCGGCGGCCGTGGCGTGGCCTCGACAGCGGCCCGCTCGCCCCGCTCCCCGCTCCCCGCTCCCCGGCGGCCGCTCGCTGTCCCCAGGGGCGGCGACTTTCCACGGGCGTAGTGTGGCGACCGCGAAGATGTTTTGAAGCGGCCAAGTCCACATCTCGGCCCGGCGCGTGTTTGGATCGGGGCGCTGCGCCCCCCGCGACCACCCGGCGGCGCGAAACCGTGGCCGGGTTTGCGCCTTGGCTAAACGCTTTTGCCGCGGTTTTATCCGCGGCCGCCTGGCTGTGCGGAACAGAGGTTATTGCCGTGTTTTTGATGATAGTCAGTTGGCGTATTGATGGAAAATTGTCCGTTCTGCGCGCGATGCTCCCCGTGGACTGCCCGGAGCATTTTTTTACAATCGTGCAAAAACGCTTTCGTCGGCCGATCGATACCCGGCAGTGCCCGTTGCCCGCTGCCCGGCGACCGGTACCCAGCCGTCGCGGGTATCGATGCATTGGTTAAATGCATTCCAACAAAAGAGAAATTGATACCGCGTCTAATGGCTGCTTGTTTTATTCAAATTAGGTGATTGTATTGTTTTATCTGCGTCGCAATGGTCGTTTATTTTGGTAATTAGACGTTTCCCGATTTGAATTGTCTTTATCGGACAACTTAATCACCTCGAGACGGGCACGACATCAAACCACGAATGGCCAAGTCGTGTGTGCAGACATTTTTTGACTATTTTTTTCTTACTCATTTCTCTCTTTTACGTCACCGCATGTACGTAATTTTGCATTCCTTCTATTTTCCTCTTGTATGCCGGTATGACTGTTTTGAGGTGACTACTAAATTAGTTCTATCATCTATGGGAGGGAGATCTTACGATCTTCGGTTCCACATTTGGTCATTTTTTCAACAATAGTTGAGTCTGTTCAAACCTTTTTTCCTTTACTTCACCGGGGATTCAAAGGCAAAATCTACAGATGTATTAAATTCCATTACAACTATTTTACATAAAATTATGTCTGAATTTTCAAAAATATTTTATATTTAAATTTTAAATAAATATAGAAACTGTCCACTAAAAAAAACCTTGGCAATAAAGCAATAAATTGTCTTGTTTTTCGTCGACTGCCTAGTTTTTAATTATCCTCGGTGCACTGATCAATCTCTTTTAATATTTAATATTTTATAAATTGCTAAAAAAATTAATAGTATTTTTGCACAAATATTTAGATATAATCTAACACTTAATTTTGAGATTCGGTTTTATATTTTGTACATTTTTATTTTGGCATTCCGAGGAAAATGTTTTAGAATTTAAATGCATATATTATACTCATATTTGTAAAGTAAAATTGTTCAGCAGTTTGGCAAATGTTGAAAATTATAATATAAGATATGTATGTAATTAAGTTGGAATAAAAAATAAAAAATATTATCATTTTATGTTCAGTTCATGTGTAGCCAACAAACCTTCAAATTCAATAGATTAGGAAATATTTCACATTAACTTGGAAATCGTTCTGTTTCTTCGAGCACCTATGTAGGCCTGGGGTGTTAATGAATTGTATTTTTTCTCATTTAAAATTAATTGTTCCGTTTTTGAAACAGCGCAATACATGCCACCCCTAAGAAATACTTAATGCATAAGTCTACTCGTAAATGATTCGACAGTATAAAATAACACCTTCGTAACTGCATTTTATTGATTTTATTTTTAATTTTTTTGAATATTTTTAATTAAATTAAAACGTCTTCATGATCATCACAAACAAAGAACAATGAGAATGGCAGGATTAAAAATTAACCGAATTTTAGAAAATAATATGGTTAGACAATTTAAAACTATGTTTTAAAATTTATCTATATTAATATGTTTACCCAAATATCTACAACGTAAACATCGTTCTCTCTGCTGAAAATTCTCGTTAAAATTTTAAATGAAAATGGTTAAATGAACATTCTATCAATTTTATTTATGTTAATGTATTCAATATTCCGAATCAATTTTATTAAAATTTCCCTTTTAATCGTTTTACTTTTAATCTCTTTATCATCTTATGTTTTTGTTTCTTATAATGTTATCGTCTCTTTTATTATTAAATATATTTTTTATAGATTTCACAAAATAGCTATCCATTTGTTTTAAATTCGTTATAATTTTTCTTGCCTTTTTTATTATTACAGGCAATTTGCCTAATTTGATGTTGTTCATAAACCCGAGCAATGAATGAGCCGTGAACGATAGCGATTTCTCTCGAGAAAAATTGTGGTGCCGGAGACTTTTGGTTTGTATTCATGAGCCACCAGAACATTGTGTCCATCTTCCGAGAGTTTCAAATTAATACACACATACTCTTAACAATGCCTACAACGAATTGTACCGTTTTTTTTACATTTCACGCCTAGAGAAGCTTATTGTGTTTGGAAAAACCCTAGGAACTAGATCTAGAGGACGCTTTCCGATGAACCTTCACCATCATTAAGCGGACCGTACATGACGAGGATTACACCATCATACTGAATGTCATTCGGAATGATATATTTTTAATACTTTTAATATTAGCAAAATTAACTTTGTGGTTAAAATTCATATTTTTAAATCAATTTACCCCAGACTATCGTATTAAGTAGCTGGTTAGCCAAAATTATGAAGATTAGTAAAACGAAAAAGGTATGTTTGACAACACATCAAGAAAAGTGAACCGTGAAAAACGTAAAAAATACACACATTTGAACTTGCTGCGTGACATTTAACAGAAGTGGCCGAAGATAACTAGAAATTACTACCGTGTGAATAAAACGCTTTTTGAAAAATTACTTAAGATGATAACACCTCATTTAATTAGACAAAATACAGTAATGAGGGAATCCTCAACCTAATCCTTTTCTGTATACTGCGGTTTCTTGCAACTGAACGTTCTTACGAACATCTGAAGTTTTACATTTGTAATATCTTCATCGACTATTTCGCAGGCTTTAAAGGATACATGTCACTTTCTCCAACGTTCTCCAAGACTGCATACGTCCAAATGAAAATAATGTTTTTATTTCTTTATTAATTCAAATAGTTTATATTTATATACGTTTACATTGATTTAGTTAAGTCAATAAAGAAAAATTGGAGATCCCTATAACTCGCAAATTATTATTTTCATCATTGTGAGTTAACGCAAGACTGACTCGCCCCACTACATGGTCATTCCGACTGACAGTCTCCTCTCCGCCCAGCATGACCGATGCTCGAATTTCAAAATATTCGTCATTTCCGCCATCAATCCTTCAACCATCACCATACACCATCAGTCCGAATGTCAATCTCACTCGTGAATGTCATTCGAATGAGCGTGTAAGGTCCGGTCCGCTTTACACTTTACACGGGGCCTCCAGACTCGGTGAGAACAGATAATTAAAAGCATCCACGCAAGTGATCACGACCCTCAGTAATGAGGATAAAGATAAGAAATTGATACCTTCATCGGTTCTCCATTATCATGTTTTATTTGATAAATATTTTATTAGATATAGAGACGAGAATGTCTGACATTCAGAATATTTCTCATCTGAAATGTTTACTTTAAAAATAATATTATCATGGGTGGTGATGTCATGTGCGTGCTTTTGCATTGTATATTTGCCCGTCGGGTGGTATTATGCCGGTCTACACGATAATTCCTCCCAGACAGAGAACATAAACCAGGCGATGAATATAATCCCTCCTCCCGTACGGGCCCGCCCGTCACTGACGTGACCGCCCCTCCCTCGCGGCCGCGCGCCCGTTACCAGGGACGCAGGAACCGCGACGAGGTAGCGAGACTCCCACTATCGAGATCCGACGTTCCCGCCAACGCAACCCGTACAGCGCCAACTTCGGTACCGGGCGAATTCTCTTCCCTCTGTGCGCCTAGTACTCGCGGGCAGAACGCGCTGAGGACGGACTGAGGCGAATGCAATCCCGCTTCCCGCCGCCCTCCGAACTTCCCTTTCATCCGATGCATATCGTGCGCTCCTGGTAATCTGACTCTCGACAGAAGTGATAGCTTGCAGTCGCAGGAAAGAGAGGAAAGAAATAATCTTAATATAAGAAATAAATAATATGAAGAAAAACTCCTTTTTTATTTTAAATTAAAGTGAACTTTATTCAAATAACACAAAATTAAACAAACGCTTTTCATGAATAATAGACGAGTCGGATAATAACAATTATTATAACATTGGATTGCTGTTATAACACTGATCTTTTTTGTATTTAAAATTAAAAATTATTATTTAAACTTATGGAAATGAATTTTTGAAATGCTGCGTTTTTAAATAAAGTCTCTGATGCGTCGTTTGACGTTGGTAGACAAAATATTTTCAGATCTTTTTTTATACACAACCGAAAGCGTAGATATTTTACAGGGCAATAATTTCTCAAATTGAATTGAAGCAGTCTAGTTTTGAACAGTAGCGCCCGTCGGAAGGCGTTTTTTAATCACGCGCATCCGGCCATTTCAGTTTCCAAGCATTGTTCTGGTTACATATGTTAATTGTTTCCTTCGATCTTAGCAAGCGTTCGGTCATTTACATCGGAAGCAGTTTTTCAATTCACATTTTGTCTATAACAGATCTAAATCACTCAGACGACGAATACATAGTTGATTTTATTTCTCCCTTGTATTTGTCAAATACAGCATTGCTCTTATCATCTTTCGCCTTCAAGCAGACTACTGAAGTATGTACTAATATTTTTCAGTTTTCAGTTGTACATATTTCACAATCGGAGAAAGTCGACAAAATATTAAAAAACCTAACCGTGCACCGGATGTGTTCAAACATTGCGGTAACGTGTGTTGGTTTTCTTAAAAATAGATCAAGAGAGTAGTTTTTGAACGTAGCCGCTCTGGTCTTCTCATGATATTACGATTTTCTAACTCACATGCTCGCTAATAATTTCGGTTTTTTTTTCGCCAAAGTGCACTTAAATCACGCGCGCGTCACATGATGTTGCAGGATCTCCGGTACCGTCGCTAAATAGTTCAATTAACACATGTACCTGAAAACGGCCGACTCCTCAGCGCTGCGCGCTAAAGGAATGAGCGATTGCAATCTCACGAACGCGGGGTATCAAACTCGAAGATTTGTGAAAACTATCTTACATATCGATCTCCATCTCCATCCAGCAATGAACGTATTTTTTTCATAGCGAAATGTAGAGCGAATCTGACTGAAGAGCGGTGCTTCACGATGAGAACTCGAAGGCTTTTGATAACATCTCCCCGTGGCTTTTTTCTCTTTCCGGATAACAATGCTAAGAGCTGTGGAACACTCCGGGGTAGACGTTTCTCCATTGTGTTCCGGAGATAGTGATGCAAAATGAAGCGGTTCTACCGTCTGTGTGCGATGCTCGTGTTCCTCCACTCGACTACGACTGCAGACTATGAGAACATTGTGTGTTGTTCGCACGATTGATATATCGACTTGGCTATATTTACTTTAACTTGCAGTCTCCGCAGCAATTTAACTTTCCTCTTCAACACAATATATATATATATATATATTAATTATTGAGAATCAGTGCACTTCGGAACACGTTCTATGGATCTGTTCCTTCTGAATCGTAGTAGAAAAAAGTATTCGCGGTCTGTTGGAGGGCCCTACCGAATACGCGGACCTAGTAGGCTCGAGGAATAAGTGAAGTGAGCTTCTGGTCGAAGAAAAATAATATAGTATTATTATAGCTATTCCTTCCCACCCCGCTCAGTGAAGAAGTTTCTCTCTTCCTTTTAATACCGTACAATCCGTGTTAAAAATTAACGATTGAGTACGGAAAGTTAATTAAAATTACAAGCATCATAGGCCGCTAACGTTCTACGAGGTCGTATTCATAAAAATCGTTATTTCAAAATTGAATAAATGAACGACACGTAGAGCTACATATTTTTAAATGCACATAAGACATTATTTGAACTTAGATATTATTTTAGTATTTGAAATTATAATTATTACTTCTTCAATATTAGCAAAATTACTTTGTGGCCACATCTTATATAAATAATATGACAAAACACTTCGTTTTTCATTTTTTGTAAATTAAATTTGTTTTCATATTAGTTACTTAGTTACTTAGTTCCTACTTAGTTACCCGCCACTTATACTTTTATAGTTTTGTTTTTATCTATGCTTGCATTTTTAATTTTAGTATGAATTGTTTCCTGAAGAAGATACCATAGGTATCGAAACATGTTGATTTATCAATAAATAGTGGTTTAAACAAAGTGTTTTGTCTTATTATTTATATAAAAAATATTATTTTTACAACTTTCTGGTACTGATTTATTATATAACATTGTTAAAATAAATTGTTTTGAAATACGTATGTACATACATATATATTGATTAGGTACATAAGTATGGTACTACTTTGATTACTTAGACTCCCGTTAGGGTTGTATCCCGTTTTCCCTGCGCCCCTTGGTATCACTTTTTTGTGAATCTTTCTTCTCAATTATATATTTTAATTGTTTCTATATTTTTTGATGCACTGCGTACAGCCACACTACTTTTGGTAATATGTAAGTTGGTCAGTTTCTATTTTTTACTCCAATGTAATTAGATAATATATTGTGCCGTTAGTTTTTCAAACAGACGACTGTCCACTGAAATCATTTTCGTATTGCTCTTTCTTTTCAATTTTGGTCGACGAAATAAATAAATGAATAAATAAAGAAATCCGCGGCGGTCGGTGGAGCGCGTCCCCCCCTCCCGCGAAGCGCGCCCCGCCCGCGCGCCCCTCGCCCGCCGCGGCCCGCGAGGAAACTTCCCGCCGAGGAAAACAATCCAGCGCGCCACCACCGTCAGTGTCTGTCGTGCTGTCGCGTCTCGCACTAGTGAAGTTGCCGGTTGCCGCCCGTACCCGCGATACAATAAAATAAATACCCTACACCTCCACCCGGCAGGACTCGTTCCATCGAAACGTTCGGAAATCATCATCCCCCTAGTAAATTGTGCCGGACCTCGCGCGCAGCCTGTCCGACCGGGCCGAGCCTGCCGAGAGGCGAGTGGTGTTAGTTGGTTCCGACTGTTCGGACGTGTGAGAAGATAAGGCGCACGAGCGGTGCTGCGGTGCTGCGGCGCCCTCCGCGTGGAAGCCGTGCGGCCGCGACAGGACTCGCGCGCATCTCATTAGGTGAGTCACCCCGCTGAAGCTCTCGCGCCGGCTATCGGGGACGATGAACCGTGTCACCGCGGCTCCGTCCGCCCGTCACCGGCTCGTTTTTATGTATCCCTAATTTGGTTCACGATTATTATTTACTGTCACGATGTTTTTTTTTTCAATTTTAAATGCATTTGCAAGTGCAATATTGCACTTCGTCAAATTGTTTTATGATTATGGTATATTTTTTCTATCTGGTCGATTTTCATCACCATTGAAGAAACTATACTATATGACGTACGCGTAACCCTAGTACGCATTTAAAGTTTTACAATAAGTATATATTTTTATTATGTCAACTTACGAGCTTTATAACATTATTAAAATGCAATAGAAAAAGTCTCATTCTTTGGTTGGATTCAAAATAGAGCTGTAATTTTTAGAGGGAATGTAAAGTTTCACTTTAAACCCAATATTAAAGTGGTACTTCAGCA
Organism: Eubasilissa regina; assembly: GCA_022840565.1. Classification (NCBI taxonomy): domain Eukaryota; kingdom Metazoa; phylum Arthropoda; class Insecta; order Trichoptera; family Phryganeidae; genus Eubasilissa; species Eubasilissa regina. Next base: position 36,542,814 of record JAINEB010000003.1, on the reverse strand, counting down.
CAGAAGATGGCAAGAATGCCGCGTGAGTTCCAGCCAGCGGGGTAATTATGAAAATGGTAACACGTCCAGTGCACGGAGTTGACGTACAAATTTCTAAATAAACGGCGAACGCGGCTGAGTGAGCATGTGTTATAACTCTAATTGTTTTACCTAGAGCGTTTCTCTGGCATCTGTCCGCGTGGCGCGCTACCCGAGCCGGGTTGTGTTTATCCGTCCGAGCGATGGCTCCAGGCTCCGGTCGTGGGAAGTTTGTTTTAAGAGCGTCCGGCTACTCATTCCTGAGATATTTTTGTTACTATGGCTATATTGAAAAGTCTCGTCGTGTGCATTTCACTCTGATGCTAGCACCGTAGCCGGTCAGATAGATGATGATGTTACAGATGATTGAGAGAGAACATGTTTAATTTTGATGAGCTTTGATTTACCGTCACTCCTTTCTCATTTCACACTTTTATTATAACTTGTTTTTGCCAAGTTCATCTGCGTTGTACACGTTAAGATCTGTATGGTTTTTTAATCATTTAAATCGACTACATATCAGAAAAATATAACTACATGGATGGTTGAGCGATTTTGAGATGCCACTCCGTGGATTTTATTAAATAAATACATTTGCTCTAATGAATGTGTCGATTCTTCGCGTTCGGCTCGATGCAGCGCTCCGTTCTCGATCATTCTCGCTCGGTGAGTCTTGGCGATTTCTTGCGCCTTCCTTTCGGGGACGCAAACTTTTTCAGACTCGGGCCGGGTCAGGGCCGGCTGGCGAGCCTCGCCTCCGCGGGCCGCAGTCGTCCCATTTTTTTTAGTGAAAATCTCCACCGCAGACGGTGGCGGGCAGACGGAGAGCGGGCGCCCGCTCGGCCTCCCTCTCCTCTCCGGCTCCGGTCTCGATCGGCGGCTCTGCCACGAGTTGTGTCGTAATGATAATTACCCAGGCGTCTCGGCGTGGAAACGGTAGTGTGCATAGAAAGCGGCCGCCGACCCGCCCGACCGTACCGGGGTAGGACGCGGCCGGCGGTCGCACCTGCGCGCCTCCCCTCAGGTCTCCTCAGTCCTACAACCTAATTGATATTGTTTGCTCATTGCCTCCTTTTCGTTTCATTCGTGTATTACATTTTCACTCTTCGAGATTGAGATTCAAGAGTTTTTATCCCTAATGAGAATATTAAATCTTTGAAACAGTCTTGCGCCGCTAACTACGGTGGTATCAGCCGTATTCTCTCCTTTTCCTCAATCGTTAACCATACGTTCAACCGCACGATATAAAAAGAAAGCTATATTTTCACTCTTCGAGATTGAGATTCAAGAGTTTTTATCCCTAATGAGAATATTAAATCTTTGAAACAGTCTTGCGCCGCTAACTACGGTGGTATCAGCCGTATTCTCTCCTTTTCCTCAATCGTTAACCATACGTTCAACCGCACGATATAAAAAGAAAGCTATATTTTCACACTGGCCCTATTTTATGCCTGCCCCAATTAATCTAAAAAGTATCACTTTTCTTGCTAAAGATGTATGTTAAAAATGCGTATAAAATTGAGTATACTCGATTCATCTGTGAATTACCCAGCTTATTTTCTTATACAGTTTCAACAATCTCCTTTTTTATCTAATGAAAGTCTTCGCATTTGTTCATCGTTCATCGGGAATTGTTCGTTATTTTTTACAGACGGAGAAGACGGATTACCCGGCTACTGACAATGTGATCTCCTGTTTCGTTGCTTGATGAAATCAATCTTCAATCAATTACGATTTGTCCCGCGGGCCGAGACATTTCCTTTTAGCGGGTCGTTTTTATAATCGTAACATTTTTATTTGTTTGTGTATTCGCGTCTATTGTTTGTTCGCCGCCTTTATTGCCTTCGTCCCCTAGTCGCTCCCCATCGCCCTACCCTTCTAGCATTTGATCGACTTTGGTAAATTACCGCGATGGGTGTAACTGCGGGCCAAGCTGGCACGTGGCGTGCAAATAAGAGTATAATGTAATATTTACAAGTTCTCGAAGCTTTTTGGCTTCAATAAATATTCTAGGCTTCCAGTGGGGTGCATTAATTTAATCTATCGCAGTTCTATTCGAAAACCAAATACAGCAATATTATTTATACTGCTTGATTCCTTTTTTCTTTTGAAAAAATTTTCCTTAAATTGTTAACTTGTTGTCTCTGTGCGTTCGCATGCATCGTCGGTCCGTCCAAACGATTTAGCGACAATTATCACGAATCATTTTGAACTCGGCGAGTTTGTTAGTAAATAAGATGTTTGTGAACAGTTTGAAAAACTCCTCGTAAAGTGCATGCAATAATAATGTGGAATTATTATACCTACCACCATTAAAACATTAGGAAATAGTGAGAGGGTTGTTTCGCAGTCGGGTGACTCACTGATCCGCCGGTGCGTGAACTGGCTGAGCTTTTCCGCCCTCGCTTTTTATCAAACGACCGAATTGTACCCTTAATATCCTACGCATAATACACGATTTCCCTTCGCAAGGTTTGTAAACCAAACCGCCCCGAGTTACCCATAGCGTGAATTTACATGTGTCTTAAAATCTTTTACGATCTTGTTACTCAGATTATTTTGTATCGTTAAAGTAATCGTATATTTGAATGTAGTATTTTTGTTCGTACGAATTTATTGCTGAAACTCGGACGTATTATTGAAGTGGGAATACTGTACGCTCTGAATACATTGCACCCGACTTCAGTTTCGTTCTCATGATTAACAATTCTGTGTGCCCAATTAAAATGTATATTGAAATACGTAATATAATATATGTATATTCCTTGCCGAGAAGTCTGTTACTGGACAAAAAGTTGATTTTGATTGAAAAGTTACAATTTAGCATTGAAAATACTGCACGAATAGATCAACTTTTTTTGGTTATCCGTCGTTTTGCGTGGCGCGGTTGTAGTTTTATTTAGTCCTAAAAACGTTCTCAAGTTTCACGGCCAGGGACGTCGGAGGTACGGCAGTATACCTCAGAAAACTTTATACGGAATATTTGGTATTATTTCACATAGAATCACTATAATGATTATGAATATCATTACACCATCACGTATTTACCTTTAGGATCCTGTTCCACTGACCGGAAATAATTCGCCAATCTAAACACGTCGCTGCGGCAACAAAAAATGCGCCGCGCGAATTCTTCATCCGATATTTCTCCTTCCGACACCACTTGTCATTTTTTCCTCCTCATTTTGTATCCTCTGTTGTTTAACAGATGCCAACCTGGACTTTAGTAAAAAATGTATTCAGATTGCGTTACAGCATTTTAAAAATGTTTCAAATTATGCACGGCCGGCATTTTCTCATTTTTTTCGTCTTAAATAAGACACGATGAAATCTGTTTAATTTTATTTTGGTATTACGTAGATATATTTCAGTCCTACGTTTCTTCACCTGTGATTTGCTAGACGAGCATCGCAGTACTATTTTTGTGAGTGATTTACATCGCTTTTTTTAATTACTTTTAATCGATGTTATATTGACGTACGTATTTTGATAGATAAATATTTATATAACGTTACTTCGATGTTATTTTTACAGTTTTCAAATTTAAAATAAATCGGATTTAGTTATTTTGTAAACGTTTTTTTAATTTGAACAATTTTTCATCCTTCGACGTTCCTCCGTGCACGCATTATCATTATCATATCACGTCATCAAAATAAATCGTATTTTCATTATTTGAAGACGTTAAAAACGACTTCGACAATTTATTCATATTATATTTAGCATTATTTAGTTCTGCGCGTCACTCGGGTGCATAAAGTGCGGATGTTGAAATCATCGCTATGAATTTCAATGTTTCACCATCCGTCGTGCTGGTTCGCTCGCTTACTGCTTACTGCTTACTATATGTACACGCATACGTGCTGAACGCGAAATACCCTCTGCGATGTCTGCACTCCAGCGCCGGAGATGTCGCATGGCGCCCGCAATCTTGCCGATTTCGAGCGACACATCAACAGTGCAGTCGGTCGCCCGCTTTCTCTCGCTCTCGTTGTTAAAAGATTCGGTTAACATTTCAGACATTCTGAATTCTTACCGGAGTGCGTTAATCATCCATTAAAAGATCTTCGTCACTTCGTTTGGCGAAAAACGGTTTTAACGAAATTTATAACACCCTGTTCGTATATTCACCTGCGGCCTCGTTCCCGGTACCGCTTTACCGGGTATGTAATTACACGACCGATGTTGTGATCGGTACGCAATGGTTGGACCGCTCACGATAGCGCCGCTCTTTCTCGATAAGTTGAATAGAGAATAAGCTAAATAATGAGCAATAAATTTGATGACATAATCCGTTTAATTTTATCTCGTGTAATAAAGCCGTGTTTATTTTTCTTCGAAATTATATTTGGTGATACGCGCGTCAGTCGACATAATGATAAATTATCATGTGTTATTGTCAAATTTGTTACTAAATTTGAATAATGATCGCGAACAGTCTTCAGCATTGTCAATAATTAAACGTAATTAATATTGTTCGTTATTGACATCATCGTGAATATTTATAAATTGATTTATAAAATTGGGTCCGTTATTAATATACGCACGTGTAATTATTTCACAGGTTGTCAAACAAAATCAAGTGATCTGCAAAAATATATATTTTTTTTATTTCTCTTTTTAAATACTCGTATCGTGCTAAAATTGTATTAATTTTATGAAGGTCTGGTACTCTTAGTTATTTTGGGGTGTTTGCAAATATTCCGCGGTGACGCCACTCTCGGCATGAGTCAGCTCTCGAGGCGTCCCTGACTCTGAGATGCGTTGGATTTTATTAAAAGCAAAGACGTACTTCTCATCGCGTCACTGAACAGACCTCGCTTCTAATTTGCTTTCACCCTTCTGAAATTCTAAAATTCTCTATAGCTTTATCCGCGTGATTTTGCTAGTTTAAAGCGAAACTATCTATCGAATGATGATGCCCCAGTATTGTTAATAAGTAAAGTGTCAAATATTTGAGTTCAGTTGGCTCATTCCTGGTTCACATTCAGTTACGCAGATTATTATCGTGAGAAATCTAATCGTCGCGTTTTAATACAACATTGATTAGCGCGCTTGGAGTGCTAATTATATATCTGGCTGAAACGGTACAGCGCATACGGCGCAGATCTTAAGTATTATATTATACATTTTTATATTGAAATATTGCAAATTAATATTCTTAACGTTTTTATGTTTTTCTTGAATTTTACCTATATAGCTGTAAAATATTAATATGATCTACCCTTGTTCCTCGCAGCAGATGCGATTTACTCATCAAAAATAGTTTTAAAAATACAAATGTATGAATGATAAGTAATTTATACAGTCTTTTGTATTTTATTATTTTTATTTATTTTAATATAAGAAAATATAATTCGTTTTAGAATTATCAATAGGATATATACATACTTCATTTAACATTTATTTCTTCTCTATAATAGTAGGACTCGTGTATAGAGAAGGAGTATATACGAGATAATTTATGTTTCAGTTAGTCTGTGTGTATATTTTTTTACTTCATATACAAATTGATAGTAGGAAGATTGTTAAAAAATTTGATGTCTTGATAAATGTAGTGATTTTGGGTTGCGGTATATTTTAGTTTTGGAATATCAATTTGGTCTCGAAATCTTATAGATTTTGTATCCCATTAATTAGATTTTTACATTTTTATATAACGCACCACTAATAATGTTTTTCTATTTTCTACTCTATCCCGTCCTGGCCGTACTCTATCGCCGAATTGCCGTGAACTGCCTTGTCGCGCGTCACTTAATGAAGTGAAAACTTTGGCTCTTTGTTTATAAGGAGTTTCGAGTCTAATTAGGTATTATTATTTCAATGTTTGGTGTGCCATGGTGTCAATAAGTGTGACACTTCAGAAAAAAAGATTGAAATTCACTGCGCTATATTAAAGTTTGTCGATGTCAAGTATGTACGATAGATAACGATATTAATTGTTTTCATAATATTGTTCAAACCTCTTTTTACATATTTCGGTCGCTTTAAAATCTCCGTGCTCGATCTGGTGAAACATGGCTATCAAACATGGCTCTGCACCGAAAACTGGTTGCGGTGCGTAGCCGGATTTTCCAAACCACCATTGTTACCGACTCGGGATTTATTATTTTTGCTGTACAGACCGGATCCTTCGTGATGGTGCTTTCTTTTTATCTTCAACTAAATGGATGCATCTGCAACGAGCTTAATTGTATACTCTGCGTGGCGTGGGAGTCAACCGTCGTATATAAATTACAATGCTTGAATCTATAACACGAACTCAGAAAAGAAATCATACCATGTACGGCGTCGATATTACGAATCTACAGCAGATGTCATGAAATATATGCAAATTTTTTCCTTTGTTGTGTGGAAAACTGACTTCTTGTCCAGTTTGAGATTGTTTATTAGTGTATTGTAATCTAAAATATTGTAGATAATGGAATGCGTCATGTTAAAGTGTTACATTAAGTACGTGGTATTTATTGGTTAAGGTTGTTCAAATTTATTAGTTTTTTTTAGTTAGTCTTTTGTTGTCAACTCACCTTGTAATCATTCAACTCAATATAAACTTGTCTTTCTATTTTCCTGCTGACCTAGCTTAAATCGACACTCTCCATTATTATGTGTTTCAATTATATTGCTTAAGATTTATTTTTTCATAATTATTTCATTACTTTTACCTACAGGTTCTAAAAAAATAAGAAAACCCTATGTAAGTAATTTATTTTAATTTCCAATAGCTTGTTTTGAAATACATTTTGGTTAGACCCATTTTTTTCCGCCTTCGTTCTGAATTTACAACATTTTTGTTCTTTTGTTAACCCGATAACCATAAATGTATGGGTATTGTCATCTCGCAAGTTATATGAATATATATAGTTAAATGAAAATCAAAAGTAATATTTATATGAAGTATAAAAGTAATGCTTTCAATACCTTCCTGTTCACCACCTTCATTGCACAGGTGTCGGGAACACACGTGATAACAAATGTTTTTGCCGTCATATTTTATGTCAACTTATGGCCACATTGCCAGTTTAAACTGTATTTTTGATGGGAAATCTTTTCGGGGAAACAAACTACTTGAAAATTAAAAACAAATAGTAATTTTGGAGCTAAAGTCCACATTCGACATTATTTGATTATTCTGTTGTGGTAGTTTTTATGTCATATTTATTATAATTGTTATTATACAGAGGCGTTCAAGAGCGAACGTATTTCTTATATTCATAATAATAAAAACATTTTGTTTATACCATTGCTTATTGATAAATCAACATGTTTCAAGACCAATGGTCCCTTCTTCAGGATACAATGTATACTAAAATTAAAAATGCAAGCATAGACAAAAAAAAAATATTGTATAAATGTGAATATACTACAATATATTTTATAGAGGTAAAACTTTCAGAAATTCTGATATTAGAATTAAGGAGCACTTGAGATGTCTAAATAACAGCAGCTATTCTGAATTTTTCAATCTACTTTTGGAAACGAACCATTCCTTTGACATTAATAAGGGTTTAGAAATTTTATATACAAATACCGGGGGTTTACAGTTAGATAAATTAGAAATTTTGGAAATAAGACAAAAACGTTAATAGCTAATTAAACATTATTAATAACCAAATCCTTTTTGCGAATAGTATTCACATTTTAAATTTGTTTTCACGTTAGTTCCTAATTAGTCACCCATTACTTATGTTTAGAGTTTTGTTTTTATCTATGCTTGCATTTTTAATTTTAGTATATACGAGTACTGTATCCTGAAGAAGGATCGTGAAACGTATTGATTTATCAATAAACAGTAGTACAAAGTGTTTTTATTATTATTATAATATCTTGCCACAAAGTAATTTAGCAATTATTGGAAAAGTATGTATTACACATTCAAATAACTATTAACCATGTATAATACAATACAATTTGTTTTTGAAACTCCCTGAGCCTGTGTTGCGCTAGTGGATGGGATCTCATTGTAGTAGTAGTAGTGGTAAGGTTGAAAATATCAATTGTGGCTTATGTTTGGACAACTTGCTATGGTCGTTTTTAAATAACAGATAGACCGACAACCTTTGGATTAAATAACGGTCACCGAGGAAATGGTTCATTATTTTGAAAATGACAGCAGTGAGTTTACTTTAATTAAAGTATAACTTTGTTAATGTGATTACATGAAATTTTTATGACCGTATTTGAGATTTGGGAGATCATTTTTTTTTCGAAAAAGACCTCATTCTTAAACAATCGAGATTTATTCGAGTCGCAATTTCTACATTGATAACTACCTATAAATATTTACAAACAAATCAAATGAATGAATGTATGTACGATTGTCGTATTTTCCTATCTACTCGCGGGGAACGGACCCAGTTCTGTGTCACCCTTTGAGTAGTGTTTGTATGTAAATTTAATGGCCGTCACCAATTATGATGCTAATTATCACGCCGCTGGCCCTGCGGGTATTTTTATTCGCTGGACGTGCTCCAGCCTGCGGATTGTGTCCCATGTAGAGCCGGCAATTAACAGTGGTGTCACGCGTGACTGTTCCTCGCGCGGGTCGGGCCGCTCCTCGCGACATGTGGCGCGCGAGGATGCATCGTGACATATGGGAATACTCTCCGAGATATATTTAGGTTGCTATTGAATGTTCACAACGTCTTGAAGAAATAAAAAGAGCCAACGATAAATTTACTATGAAAAAATGTCTATTGGAGTAGCGTTTTCCACTATGATTATCTCTCTCTTCAATTAAATTAAACTCAAAGATCAATTTAGTCGGAGCTACCGAATGTGGGCCCAGCGCATTCCAGAGTCCGGAGGTTGATTGCCTCCAACCATAATAAACATTTATTTTGTACAGTTTCTATTGGTTGATCTAATGAAACAAAGTACATAATCCGTAATCACCTCGTGCACAATTCTTTATATTTCTTTGGTAGCGATCATCGTAATAGTAAGTACGCATATTTTTAATCGATTGTTATCTTTGTAATCAAATTATTTAATAGCATCCCACCTAAGTTGCTGGAACAGCTTTCTACAGTAATTAAAACTAGACCCACAAAACGTCTCGTACGTACATTTATATCCATTTTATTACATTTAATATAATCAAAACATAACAACTAATCGGTCACAGCTTAAACAATTCATTTCATGCTTACAGGTAAGACAGATTATTATCGATAAGCCATTTTTTTTATCATTTCTTCCAAATTGGGAGAAAGCGTACTCTTTTGTAAAACTCAGGTAGTTAATTTTTTAGTATAGGAACAAAAAATCCTAACGTCCTCGATCCATACTTATTGGAGATTTTGTAAATTATCAAATTCAGATTAGCTACACCTCTTGTATTTTTTCCGTTTGCAGTCACCCTATTTAGAGCATCGTTGTTGTAATCTAAAGAATATTTCTTTCTGCTCAAGCACTTATACGATATAGCCGTCTCTGTCGCAAGAAAAAAAATCGCGGAAATCAAACGAATCCAATAGTGTTTTTTTTTTCTATCAAATTGTTTTGTGCTGTAAATTGTTGGCTAACAAGATCAACCGATACAAAATTGCAAAAATGCTGATATTTTTCTTTCATTGTCATCATATTGTACTTTTTATATTTTCTTATTTCAAAAAATTTGGTGTTGGCGATAATTTTATTAGATGTACTTGAAACTAAATCATACAATTATTAGTATTCGTCCCTTTCTATGTAAATTTTCGTATCAAACAAAATACTTTATTTTTAGTTGTTCTAGTATTTTATTTTTAACTGGCAGTATTTTTTATATATTGTGTTTTGTATAAATTCCTGCCACCTAAAAGGATATTAGTTACATGCGAAATACTAAAACAACAAAAATGACCTATTTATTAGTAAGATACTTTAAAAAAAATACATATGCCTCTATAAAAATAAGACTAACTTGCTAGTCTTCTGAAACGAGACTCGAATCCTCAACCACTAGATCACGAGAAGGTCGAGCACACAGGAGAGGTCGATATTATTAATGATCTGTCATTTTATAGATTAAACGGTTTTTATTTTGAACTTCTGTTGTTGATCTTCGTGATCTTCTAATAATATTTTTTCTTTTGCTAGTTTGTTAATATATCGTGTACAAGTAAAGTTCAAAGCACATTACATATCTACACTAGCATATTTACGATCGTCTGTCATCCTTAAAGTATTCCCGAGAGCCTCCCGCTCGATGAAGTCATTGAATGTTTTTCGATCCGACGATGCATGAAAGCGCTCGCGTCTCTCGGGCCCAGCACTGTAACGTCTCAAGTTCGCGGAACTATCGGTCATGAATAGTTAACTTATTGCTTCCTCTATTGGCTCCTAACTTTATTGTGGGACGTCTTATTTGTCAGATTAAATGTTAGTCGTTGATTAGAAATATCATTAATTGACATGACAGCTACTTTGCGGTGTAACGTGATTATTTCACTTTTTTCAATAAACTAAACTTTGTACTTCAAGGACCCTCTTCTCGATAGGTATTGTTAAGCTATGGAGCCAGGGGCTCCACACCTCCACCGGCTAGTTCAGTGGCAAACGTGAGGTGTGGATTCTAACGAGGCGCACCTATCAGAATTCCTTACCTTACCGACGACCTCCCAAATCTGCATTCGACCCTCGAGGCAAAAGAGTAATTAATACAAATTAAATGTATTAATTAGAAAGATATACATAAAAAATCAATTTTATAGAAAAACATTGTTGTTGCTACCGGGATACCGAACCTGGATCTCTTCCTATCCCGGTAAAATGGATTAACAGATTATTAATCGATTGCAATACAGCACAGTGCAATGACGACAAATTTTCGAACTTATATGTTGCACTTTTCAAATTGATAATTCTATCGTTCACTATTTGAAAGCCATCTTATTTATTTTATTTTATCCCGGTAGCAACAACAATGTTTTTCAATAAAATTGATTTTATATGTATTAATAAAATTGATACATTTAATTTATATTTACAGACCTATGTTCTTAATAATTACAACTTCACAATGAGACCCTGTTCTCCTTAGTAAAAGAATAATAACATAATATCTTATTAAAACAATATGAAGATGGATTGTACTAGTGAAAGAATTTAGATTAAACATGAAAATTTAGAATTTAGATAAAAATCGTATCTGTGATGCCAAACGCGGGAACAAAATTAATAATATTAAATTATTTAAATTATTAACAGAAATAAATTATTTATAAATTCTTTGTTCTTGGGGCAAGTGCCATAATATAACATTATAATTTTAATAATAAAGGAGTAATACTAATTTGACTTGGAAATACAAAATAAAAATTCTAACAAAACAAACTAATAACATTACGTTCTTTAGTACTTTAACCTCATTTTTCATACTTCCAATAAAGACCGAAAAAATGTCTCCCCCCCTGACGATGAGAAGATTTATCTATAATAGTGACAAAAGTATAACTCGACGTGTGCGTAGTATAATAGTTGGTTTGTTAAAAAATTAAAAGTTGATCAGAGGTAGAGGTGTGTGTGTGTCTTGGTTCATAAATATGAATTCATTTTAAACTTATACTTACCTCAATAAAATATCTTATATTACGATAAAGGGAAGAAAACTTAAATACCTTGATCATGTAAGAAAGGGAAAATAACACCAAACTGTTATTTGTCATACAGAGTAAAAAATGTGGAAAAACAAGTCGGTGCTGAAAGAATTGTTGGATGAAAAATATATGAGACTCGGGGTGCAATTCCATTGAATTATTTCGCGCCACAACATCCGCCGTTATGACGACCGCTAACCTCCGTTAGGAGAATAATAAATTTAATGTTAAAACAAAATTGTAACACGAACTGTTTTCTTCAAATAATGCAATCGCATTGAGGTTTTGCGTAATAAGTACGACATTATCTTATTACGCGAGATATGGTTGAATGATATTATTTATGAGTCAGAGAAGTGAAAATATTCATTTGTGCTAGTGATGATTGAATCGTTATTGTGACTGATCGGTAACTGCTTATTCACAATTCTTCAACCGATCACTGCTACACTAGAAACTAAACCTCCAACAGTTAAATATGTTACCGATCACCGTTACAATCGAACACAATCACAGTTACAATTACGGTTTACCATCGTTAAATGCAACCATAGCAACATGTTTTCTTCGTTATCTTATAACATTTAAATTGTGTCGCTTATCTTTAATTTTTCGTGCTAATTTAAAAATTATCAGTATTACAAAGAAAAACCGAAATATCGATAAAATCTTCCATTTTTGTTACATTCTCTTGTACCAAATTAAAAATAAATCGCCATAATAAGTATAATTTTGTTTGATTTACAAATCACGAGAGCGATAAAAAAAATTATGTAGGTATATTAATTTACATGAACATTAACAAAAAATACAAAATTTCTACAGTAATACAATAATAATATGATCATCTAATTGATTATGCGCGTGAATTACAACTTGACAACCACCCACCAACATAATTAATTAATGTTAATTATTTCACATAAAAATCAAATGTTCCATAAATGTTTGAATAAATTAAAATATTGATTATACGAAGATTAATTGGTACACAGATGGTATATAGATAGAGCTGTACCAAATTATATTTAGCTCCAACATATAATATATAAGCATAGTTACATGAAAAATTGTCAACTAATTTGCGTGCTGTACAACTGTACAACTTATAAATTTGTGAAATGGGATTATAGTTGCTGTGTTATATGTATTATTATTAAAAGGCAAGCTAAACGAAAGGAACAAATTAATACTCGTATGTATTCCATTCATGGTTTTGGTAATGTTACAGTTCCTCGTCAAGTTAGCAGCAGTTAATATTATTTATCATAGATAGGGTAGGTTTTGGTTTTTTCTTTGCATTGAATAATTTATAAATTTACGTGAAAATTTCTGTAGTGAGTGTTGACAGAATTATAAAATAGGAAAAGAATTTAAAAAAAAATTAAATGATGAATAATTAAAAAACATATCAATTGTTTCTCAGAAATGAATGACTTTTTCAGATTTTAATAATGAGATATAGACATCAAATTAGTTAAACTTGCAATTAAATATTTTGGCTGTCTATAAAAGTTACATTTAACATTATTCTCCGTGGGTTATTGCGTGATGGCGCCGGCTGCACTTGCTCCATTGTTATTCAGAGCCCTCCGCGCAGATGAGCCATTCTAAAGTAATATCGCGGAGCGCTGCCCCGCCCGCCCCGCCCGCGCGACCGAGACTGCACTGCACGCGTATATCGCGAATGCTGCGCTGTTTTCATACGTCTGAGAATGTATAATATATTAATAGGACGGGAAACTTACCCCAAATTGAAAACATTTGAGTTTTCTGTCTGATTTTTATTTTATTCAGATTAAGTATTTGACATGGCTTTAACCCTGAAAAAATTATTTTCTTTTTAAATAAAAAAAGTAAAAGATATTTTATCAAGAGCTCATAATTACTTAAAAATAAAAGAAATAATATTTTGTTTATTTTAATATTTATTTTGGCATAAAATAATCGTAGTACATATTATGGTATGCAAATAGTTAAAATACCAAAATCTTTAAAGACTAAAGTTTACAACCGGTGCGTGCACTCTATACGAAGCCAAGGCGTGGACCTTAGTAGTGTCAATGTCATACAAAAAAATTAAAAGTTGCCCAAAGAGCAATGGAAAGAGCTATGCTTGGAATATCTCGTAAGAGATCAAGTACCCGTCTCGACACAGAATTCTCTAGTGAGACGGGCACAGTCCAAACAAATTTTTATATGTATTATATAGTTACTAATAAATAAATAAATAAACCTAACAAACAAATCTGCTAAAGTACCAAGGTAACAGATATTGACCAGAAGATCGGCACACTCGAGTGGAGATAGGCTGGACATATGAAAGAAGTCGAAGTCATGATGAACGGTCTTAGAATAGAACCTTCGCACTAATAGATTATATTTTTTATAATTAAGTCGACTTGCACTGGAGGGTTAATCTTAAATTCGCTGTCAAGAGTAATGTATATTAGGATGGATGAAACATTATGATGGAGTGGCAACCACTTATTGAAACTCGATTACTTTGATGATTTAGTTTCAGCTCGTATACGTACATAAGTATGTATCTTGTGATCTTCTCAATTATCATCGCGAGGTCTCGTCTACTGTACAAAAAATGTTTGAATCAATATTTGACAGTTGCCGGCAACGTGAAACGGTGCGTCACGACGCGACAGACTGTTTCGATATACAATTCGCAGTCGCTATTTTTGCATCTATTCACGAAAATTGCAGATGTTCGCGTCATGTTGGAAATAAATCAATGACACAGTGCCGCGAGATGTTCTCTCGGGCCTGTGAGTCCGCGCGTATTTCAACCCGCATTGCTCACGGCATCCGGAATTTGCTTCTATAATATATATCTGGTCTCACGCACATTGCGGGGTTGTCTTTTTAGTTTTTGCCGGATCGAGTGCAACTTCAAACTCTCCGAAAGTGTAATTTTTATTGTTTAGTATCATTCTTCCTTCACAATCGAGTCAATTCATAGTTCATTATTAATTCAATATATAATTTATCGTATTATATGAGGTGTATACAAACAAATCAGCCACGATCTAACTGAATAAAATAGAGGGTGACGTTTTTAAAAATGATTATCTTGAAAACAGGTTTATATTATTTAGAAGCATTGTTTCAAAATCATAACAAATTTAAAAACTCCGCAATGGCTATAAAATCAATTACAAATAAGGTTATCTCAATTTCATCTATTGGATAGTGGCGATTTCGTTTCTATACCCCTCATATATTGTACATTTTGTACTTATTATATTTTCAAATAATATTGTTACATACCTTGTTTTTATATTCTTGCCGGCAAACTTATTGGCAGCACTTTACGGATATTCGGAAAAATACATAAAACATTTTTTTGGCTAAATACTTACGTTACTGGCGTGTAGCATAATATAATAATATTTTTTATTGCAAATAATATTTAAAAATGATTACCTAAAAAAAAAACAAGTTTTAAAACACACGAAAGTAAAAAAATAACTGGTAGCAGCAAGCAAGGATTTGAACTTACTTCAGAGAAAATCTGATTTCTAGTAGACACCTTAACCGCTATACGGCTGGTGATGAATATTACCGTATGTATTTTTTAAAAGTATTAACATACATAAATATAAATTGCGCCCTTTATAAATAGATAATGTTGAAAAAGTAGCAGATTTGAATTTTTTTTTTATATAATGTGTTGTGGGAGGTGCATAATTTTATTATAATCTTTGATCTTATACACCATTACATGTGTACAAGTTTACAATAATCCACATTTCCATTACGGTTTTAGTCGGATAGAAAGCGGTAAACATCTTTAAACGTCGCCCACCAGTGAAGAGCAGTCACCTTTATCTGCTGCACCGCTGCACCGCTGCGCTTTCCTCACGTTTCATGACGCCGCAAGTGTTGCCGAGTGGGCTCGAAGCCAATACTTCGCGAGAAGCTTCGCCTGTGCGGTTTTCATCCCGTTTTAGAAATTCTTCGATATTTTTATGGGGGCACTATTATTTTTACGGCACACGTTATCTGGCCGAATTCCAAGAAGTTGTCAATAATAATCCACGGAGGCCAATTATTTCGGTTCCGCGCGATCAACGATGCAATTGTTTCCGTTTTTATCGGCGGTGATTCACAACAGTCCCCCCTCCCGGTGTTCGGTTTTTGAGCTGAAAATCAAATCTTCGACGCTGCTACCTCCCGACGGAAAGGCAGTCGCAATACGTAGGAATAGACGATTTTGTTGGCTTTTCAGTTCGTATCGATGTCGATAACTGGTTTGGAACCGTTCTCACGTAATAGTCACTCATCGATGCTAATAAGTAGTGAAGTGAAATTGCTATTTGAAAGGTTAATACCGGCTTCCTGTCGGGAGCCGCGCGTGATATGATCTCACCTGGTATTGTTATGCACCGCGCGAGCCCCTCGGGTCTGGGCGCTTCCTATGGCCGGAGCCGATGGACTTGTACGGCTTCGCTTTGCCCAAATTGATGACTACCCGTCAGGAGCTGTGTCCGGTGGCTAAAACCCGGATCAGTGTTGCAGTTCGTAGTAGCGATTAACAGCTGACGGGTATATGGATCCTACAATAAGTACAGATATTCTTTGTGCGAGTTGAATTTGTCGACGGAATTTACCTTTATATACATTTCCAAATAAATAATTATTAACCTGGCAGTACGGTGTACGGTAAAACAATATTTATTCTAAAGAGACAAATTTTTATTCCCGGTATATGAATTTAACCGTGTCCCGAAATAAAATAGCCAAACTCACTTTTCCGTGCATATTTTACTGACAAAAAGTCACTCGCTTATGTTGAGAATATTTAAAAATCGTTTCGAATTGTACTCTATATATCATCTCGTCATTACCGCTACAACCCATTCTAAATCTTGGCCGCCTCGTCTGTTCGCTGCAATCCTTCTCCAGTTCCTAATAATGCGATGTCTGACCGAACACGATCCGACCATCCGACGATAATCCATTCGATACACCGACACTCCTCCGACTAATGGGTGTTTGTTCTGGATAGTGTATTAATTATCTAATATTTTTAAATTTCGTATATGTCATATTTTAAAATCTCTTCATCTATTAAGTTTGTCATATTTTCAAATCGCGTATTTTTGTTGAGCCCAGAAGAGAACATCTCTAGAATATCCCAAATAACGATGAGAATACAGATGCAGTTTTCACGTTTTAAGCCTACTCACTTATTGTAATGTTATTTTTTAAATTAAATATTGACGTTGTATTTCTTTTTGTGTTAGGCGTCCGTAATTAACGAGGTAACGGGTAGCTGTTGGGAATTACTCTCTCACAGGTGTTTAGGAATTTTTCCACGCTCGATTATATTGCGAGCGGCCCATTCCCATCGAGTGGCAAAATAGTCATCATTACCTACCGCTACCGCTTAGCGTATCGTCTTGAACGGATTGCAAACAACCTTTGGCACGCGAGCTGAAATATTGCCACGCTCAGTTTCTGCCGTCAAATAAGTCTTTGAAAAAGAGTGCAGTGAATGCAGATAACGATAAATCTGGGTTAGTGCGCGTTTTCTAATATCTATGATTATTTTCATTGTTTCTTGACATCTATCTACAAAAGTTGTACTGAAACCATTAGGGAAATATATAAAATTTCAATGTCTTTGTGTGTGTCACGCGTTGAGATGAGAATAACCTGGGACCTTTTTATTTTGAAGTTATGTTTTTCAAAATAGTACCGCAATGCTGCTATACTGTTGGTTATTTAAACTAACAGTAATATTTTGAATATGAATACGCGGTAGAGAATAACAAAAGGTAATAGAAAAGCAGCTGAGCCCTTCACCCAGCATTATTATTTAATAACGATCGGTTTTCAATGTTAAAACGTTAAAATATTTGTCTTGATGTCTCAGGACGCCGGTTAATATAAAGTGTTTCTAGTGTTTAATTATTGTGAAAAAAAGATCGACGCTTAAACGACGTCCTAGGACAGGCTTTAAACACTAGTATGTACTTTGTTTTATATTTGGATTCAGGTTTCATTTCATCCGTCATGAGGTTGTATTGTGCGCAAGCAATGGGTCGCGATGATCAATGATGTCATCCCATATTTGGTCGAATTGGCTAATGATTCTGTATTTTGTCACGAATTAGCGCAGCGCGGTATGCCGGTGGAACTCTCGATTGTGATTTCGTTCGGTTAAATATCGGGTACGAGCTGGGCAATGAATTATTTCTATAATGACGTTGG
Source organism: Eubasilissa regina (assembly GCA_022840565.1). NCBI lineage: Eukaryota > Metazoa > Arthropoda > Insecta > Trichoptera > Phryganeidae > Eubasilissa > Eubasilissa regina. The sequence goes on along the minus strand of JAINEB010000003.1, from coordinate 36,524,983 downwards.
TAAATATATATTTGGTAGAAATATAAAATGTTAAATATTCGCCGATAGAAATATATTTAATAATATTTAAAAACACAATGGTATAAGTAATTGACGTCGTCGAGTTCGATTACGGTCGAGTCATGATAATTGATTACCGTTTTCTTGGCGAATTATGTAAATCTCGATGAAAAGTAATTGATCCTTGACTTCAGACCGCCGGTAGACAATCGTAGTCTGAGTCATCTGGGAATGTTTTGCAATCATTGTCTATTATTACTCTCGGCTCGGGTTATTATTACCTTTTTGAGTCATAAAAGTTTTATTTTATTATTTAACCCTCGTTTGGCCCGCAACTGTTCATTTGCAATTTATTCTGTCGGAGTTGTTTCTTTAGTTTGCGAACAGTTCTTTTCGTTCATTTTGTGTAACGGTGCTGTGCTCTATCTGCTGTGGGGAATTTGGACCTCTCGGAGATCGGGTACAGCGAGCCATAACTGAATGTTACTACTATATTAACTTGGAAATTATATATTATTTTTATGAAGTTGTAATTTTTTCAGAAATTCCCCGGATAGGAAGAGATCCTGTTTCAAATTTCTAATTGATGCATTTAATTTATATTAAATTATATAATAGGAAAAAAGAAAATAGATTAAACTCTGGAAAGAATACGCGCGAGTAGATCACGAATGATACCATTTTAGTAACGATTGCCGAGGCGATAATAAACTAAATGCTATTTTAAATGGAAAGAACATAATTTATATTGGCTAATAACATTATAATAATGATGAAAAAAATTCTCCCCACTAAAATGATCACCATCACACAATGAACAGTAAGAAGATAGTAAAAAGACTGGATCGAGCAAAAGCTCGGTTTAATCTTGCTTTTGTTAAACTGACCATCGCCGCTTAGGAAATGATATGATATGATTGAGCGTAATAGATTAATGAAGTTATGTTTACTTTGGTCGTTCGAATAGTGAATGAAAGAATAATCGTAAGTTAAACAGAAGTTTATTGGAAGAAGCCAAAGATGTGGTGCGTTCTGCCCTATCCGTTAACGTATGGAAAACGGGCTGATGGGTTGTATATTTTTCGAAAAGGATAATTGCTTTCACTCCAAAGAACCGAGCTAACAGAATGATCGATATTAACATTTCATCCTTAACCAAGTTACTTAAAATTGTAAGATTCCGCTGATTCAAATACGACGTGTTTCCGAGTACGTCTCTTAGTTTGCGTTATTATGACTCTTAGCGAAGCAATCTACGGTTAATGCGATCTGGTAGTTCTTCTATCATAACGATCAAAACGCTTAAGTTTTTTAAAGTAAAATGATTGTTCACGATGACAATGGCGGTGTCACTGGCATTAGGAGGAGGAGGAGCCAACAGGAGACTATCCTCGCTCAATATGAAGGAACTTGACCCGAATCTTTTTTTATATTCAACCCTCTTTGTCCGAGATCACGAGCTGTGTTTTAATTTAAATACAGAATATGTTACAATATAAAATCTTCAATTACCGAAAGGATCGATGTGGAGAGAACGTATTGCCTGTGCGAGGTGACACGTCGCATATATGAAATGTAGTTCTTGGAAATACAGCGGTTGCAAACGAGTGTCATATTTGGAACCACCTTGAATGGGTTATACGTGTGACTATAAAGCCGATCATTTTCATTGTTAAAAAGTTCGCCATCAATTTATTCTGATGACTGAACTATTATATGTCCATACCGACACCGATAATAATTATGATCGCCTATCTGACGCAGAGTTCTAATACTCGTATGTCGTATATTGTGTTACATTTTAGGATTTGCTAATATTCGTTCTAATCAACTTCAACGCTAGTCATCAAGATATCAGCATCTTAATATTTTAATGCAATATCCTCGTAGGTGTTGAGAGTGATGTTAATCAAATTACTCGTGTACTAATTTTGAATTATATTTTTGTGGCAAATACTACCTACACCATTTTGTTATATATGTTGTAATTAAATTTGTACTATTACTCTTACTAGGAATTCTGAAAGAATGACTGATATTGTCATTACTTCTCTTAAGAAGTTTTTTTAATACCTACATAAAATATTCTCGTCTGTAATAGAATTTTTTTCTATTATTCCTGAATAAACCAGAATGAAAAATTCATACCTCACTAACTCCTGTAAAAATGATTTATTTGCATTCACAGCCACTCGAAATTTGCATTCATTTTGCCTCCCTTCCGACCACACTCGACTACCGCGTATGCTTCGCTCGCGGCTGTGGAAATGTACTATAAAATTTCGAAATTGGAACGATGTTGTGAGCAGGTTGCGCGCGCGGGTCGCGTGACTTCCCCCTCGCGCTTCCTCGTGGAGTACCACTGTCGTATGAGTCACTGCGAAAACTGCCTTTCGAAATCCTACGGTACTCGGCGCGTAATGTGCCCGGCTTGCCCAATAGCGTACCTTCTCAATTTTGTGCTCGTCCGTTTCTTTGCAACTCGATGTCCACTGTTAACATTGCGAAAATTCGTTATCTTTATGTAATATTACAGTAATATCCAACGTGTTTATTCAAAAAGTAATGCAGCCTGGGTTTTGAGAATAAAATATGCCGATTGCATTTATGTCCCTGTTACAGTGATGTCCACCTATAAGTTCGCACCGGTTCGAGTGAACCGGTTGGAAACCGTTTCTCGCAGAATATTTGTAAAAAAATCAAGTATTTAGGTTCCAGATACCTTCATATTATTAATAATTGTTATATGTCGGTGAGTTTAGCACAAAAATATTAATTGCTTCTGAAAAAGTTTTAACTTGTCACAGTTTTTTGAAATTCCTCTCGATGTTCTTAAAGTACTAAGAAGATGGTTAGGAATGGATTAGTACACGGGGAGAGGGTTTTTTTTTGGGGACATCACCGCCTCGTCGTCGTCTTATGTTAGAGTTACATAAACAGATGATTTTGGGATTACAGTTTGTATCATAATTGCATTTTACGAAAAATATTTTTGGTTAATAGGGACAGGTCCAATATTATTGCACATGTCGAAGTAATCTCTTTAATTGAATCATCACATTCCAAGAAGCATTTCGTTTTAAATCGAGATCCAGCACCGCAATGGTATGCAACAAACGAGATCGGTGAAATGACTGATTGTTCCGCTAGCTCTGCTGATCTAATGTGAGATGTAGGTACCATACGTGCATTCCTCACTGCTTGTTCCTGTCAGAATTCGTAGTAGAACCGGTGGATTTCGATCGGCCATATTCGTTATAAAGGCGACGAGAAGAATGCATCGCCAACGGCGTGCCCTACAATGGAAGGGCAGCCAGCGCGCCGCCGGCCGCGCTGGCCCCGTTGGCCCCGCTGGCCCTGGAACAATGCCTGGCATAACTGTTAATATAGTCCTGTCCCCTCGTGAATTATTCATGTGAGCTTTGTTTTTATCGCCAACTATCGAGGGCACACTTTCTAAAGGATTTTTCATTATTATTTATAACTCGATAAGAGCGTGCATTATGGATTCAGGACAACCACTTTCAACAAGGATTGGGGTGATATTGTTTCGGCGTTGGGTGTATTTCTTTAATTATTTAATTGAGTCGACGGTGTTTTGTGATTTTCTCTTGTCATATATCTTCACGTTTTTGTAAAAATGTTCTTTTTTTTACAAAAACGACTTTAGTAAAATTCACATAAAAATTAGTCCACCGGGACTCGAATCTGAGATTTTAACCAATCAAGTTGTGATACAGAAATCGCCAAATTTCATTTACAAACGTTTGCTAAATGAGACATCTATTTAATTATGTATACAATGTTTTTCAAAGCCTTTAAATAGATCTTGCTACGTAGCTCCAGGACTTCCAGTTAATTTTATTAACAGAATACGTAAATGTAATTAATATTAATTTTAATTGACCCAGTAAACTGCTACCGATGTGATGGTTTTATAATTTGGTGTACAGCAGTTAAAAATATCTTATTAAACAATATTTAAGTAAGTAAGCTAACGTTATTTTATGCTAACGATATTAAGAAATAGACGGAAATATGTTATGAAAGTACGATCGCGGAGTTGAACGGGAAGAACGGGTGTGATCGAGAAAGAAGCGTGGATGTACGCAGTGAGTGGAAGACAATAGATGAAGTGAGTGTCAAACCCTGGAGTGATCGTGACTTGAATAAAATGCTTATATCTCTGAAATGGTTGACAATACATGCGCATGCAGTTGCAATCGTATTCTTAAAGGCTCCTAAAATGTTGCGGACTAGGTCTGTTACAAGTAAGTAAAATATTATTTTAAATGCCACGTGGTGTGGCGCCTCATAATTATTGATTTAAAATATACAATTAAAAATATAAATATTAATATTATATTTAGAATCTTAAAATTCGAGATTTGAACAGATTCGATTATGATGTGCAAAAATCACAATTAATCATGCCTCATCGTATGACTTTGAATTGTTTGATTCAATCCATTCGCAGTAAGCAAATCAAAGGTGCCTAAAATTTGACTCGGGTATCTCTAGGAAATTATTGAGATTCACTAGAGAAAATATTTCAAATAAACAATGTATTCTCTTGTGGTTTTATCGCAGATTAGGAACAATCTGATTTAATCTCGGAACAAGTGCAACTTTCTTAAATCTGCATTCACTTTACTCGAAATAATGCATTGTTAAAAATTGCCATTTATAATAATCATGTTATTTTCTGTTTTGTTTTCACTTTTAGAAATTGGATTCTCCCAGTAACCGACTTCCGGTCGGGTTAATTTCAACCTTGACTCATTGCGTCGACTGATTTTCACCTCGTTGTCAACTAACATTTATCCACGCTGCTATTCTGTTATTCTTTACTATTATTATATAATATTTTTCACGTACTCCTGTAATCTGTTTTCACCATATTTTTATTCTTAAAGAGTCTTTAGTGTCTTTTTTAATCAATTTAATAGGCTCTAAGGAAAGGCAACATAATCATTTGGGAATTATGTATATTAGTTTATTTTGCGTAATCACTTTTTAATATGGAATATTTAACATAAAAATGAAAACTGTACAGAGTTACATCCTTAATAGAAAATGTATTGTTATTGTATTCTGTTTGTTGAGTGTGGCCTCAATTACTCACGATTTTCTGGATTCTCAACCATTCACGTACGGCCTACTGATAGTTTACTTCATTTTCACTTCATTCTTTTCGATTTGAGTTCTGCTCGTATGAATTTTTGGTTCTGATCCGGATCTATAATGAGAAAATTTAACTAGATTTTTAAAGTATTTAACGATTTATCCAACTATCCAATAGTGAGATAGATTTTTGGATAATAATAAAGACACCGGTGTCCTGAAGATGAAAATCTTGCAACGAGTTCCTAAATGGCAGATAGATACGGCTGACAGAGAAACTTTAACACTGCCATTCCATTTAAATTTACTATATTTTGTATCAATACCGATAGTTGGACTTTTAATATTTTTCCTTACAATCGCTAGCCCACATCTTCAGCAGCGTTTAGTGCCGCGAATGGGCAACGGAGTCGAGTGACACAAATAATTTTGGTGTCACTACAATTTTCGACAGGAACTACACACAATTCAATTGTCGCTATCATTATTTTAACGCGATTAATTTTTTTGCCTCTGTACCACTTGAGAGGTCGCTCCGATCTTACCTTGAATACCAAACCGCAGTCGGGTGCATGATGCAATCATTCTAGGTACAGTCGTTCTCGCAAATATGCAAATGGATATTTTTTTCATTTATATCTGAAAGTCAAAATAATAAATGTAATGTCATAATAAACATTAAATATTTTATTGAATAATTGCATGGGATTGGGAATGTTTACACTTTATGGTGTTCAAAGCTGTCCCCAGACGTCGTGTCGTCCTTAGGCAGGCTAGAAAAAATCCTCATTATATTTCTATAAATGCAATAATTGACCTAAAATATTGAATTTTTGCAAGTAGTTTTTAAGACTTTTGACAATAAGCTTATCGACTACATTACGTTCGTCGTTCTGAGTTGGTTCAACATATGTTTTAGATTTCTATTAACTTTTTATATTTTTTGCATGAAATCTTTGATTAATGATTTTCAAGTTAGATTTTATGAATCTTTAAAATAAAATAAAGCAGTATTTCGGATTTTTGTGTTTGTTTATTTTTAATCTTAAATTTGTTGCCCCTTAATAGTGCTGCCCTGAGGCTTTCATATTATTAATAATTATTCTCTACTCTTCTTTGTGCTTCTCAAATGGAAGAATGGTTTTCAATTCACTCGATTTTCACAAGAATGGTTTTCAGGTATCTTCTGCGCGAGTCACCGATGAGACAAAACAATATTGGGAATATTCGGTACACCGCCGATAATTGAATTAGCCCATGCAGGATTTTAAAAAACATCTTAAAATATTTCCACGTGTAGCCCTAAAATCTGTTATGCATGAAACGCAATGAAGTGTACGACACGCGATAAATACATTTATTGCCGCAGCACTTATTCTGGTCAAAAGCACTTTAATTTTACTAATAACAAATGCACTGCCGCTTCGTATATTACTGAGTAAATGTGTTCAATATATCACTTCATTCGGGTACGCGCCTGCTTCGCTCAGAGACCCGAAAATAACCGCATTCATCGGCCACTAGTAAGGAAAGGTGATTATAGATATACAGTTTGAAGCGGTTTGCTAACATTCCGGCGTCATCAATAGCATCGTCAATAGTGTGAAATATCAAACATTGTCCGACTTAGGTTGTAATAAATTCGACATCTGGACCAATATTTTGCTGAACATTTCGTGACAATATTATATAAAAGAATTGTAGCGAACGAAGGGTAAGTTGGCCATATTTTTTCTTTCTCGCGTTCTTCCCTCTCCGCTGGGAAATGTGTCGGGGGTAACATTGGGGTGTGATTGCACGTATAAATATTAATTCCCCCGACACGAGGTCGTTACAATGAGAAAGTAAACTGATCGGTAAATAGTTAGGGTGGCCGAATAATCGATATTTCCGTCTGCTGACGTCTTCATTACGTCCCGTGCACCCCGCTACCCAGTTTCACCTTTTATTTATTAATCCCCATTTCCACTTTCTCAAGTGATACAAAGTACAGATCTGTTTGCGAAATGGATCGTGGAATGAATAAATCGACAGTCTTACTTCCTTTTTGATATCTTCAGGGATGAGACGGAACTGGTGATTGACATAATTTTTATTTTTGTCGGTTTAATTTTAAATCGCAATATTATTATAGAACAATGCGTACGTTTAGAGGGACTTTTACCGTTAGACCAAACAAGCTCATCAATCTTTACCTTCCAATTTATGAATTCACATAAAATTCCCGCTTACGATGTTAGTAACAAGACATTATCTGGTAAAAATCTGAAAACGGAGAGCACTGATGCACTCGAAGAAGTATCGTAAGGCAGTTCAACCACAATCAGAATACTCAGGATAGCGTAGAATCTCGAAAATACTAAGGAATCGAAGAATTGTAGTGATACCGTAAGGAATGAAGTGAGCGGTGTTTTAAATGCAGTCATTTCCAATGGGAAGTTGTCATCTAATGCCATATTAACAGTGCATAAATATTTGTTCCAGTGAGATCTTATTGCGCAAAAAACGCATTTGAGGTTATAGAAATAATAGAAAAACTAACCGACCATCTCGCAAGGGTAGAAAGAGATAATGGAACGCCACACTCTTCTGACCTGGTACACCACTCTTGCCTTGACCACTTTCACATATCTCACGCGCGCTCTTCGGTTGTTGAAGCTTTGATAGATCCGTTCTCCAATTTTTGGTTTGCCTGATTATGCTAGACGATGCCTTTAACACCACCTCAAATACTTTATGTACCATACTCTCCTCACTTGTATGTTCCACACGACCAAACCACTTTAGCGACCCTTTCTTAGTTGTATGGACTGTGCTACAGATAGACCCACATTCGTATAGAATTAATGTTTCATAACAATGATTTGGAACTCTACAAATATACATTTGTAAGTATCGTGGCGGTGCAGAATATATTAAGTAATTTCTAAGGTATCGCTAAAAATATCCAACATAAGGTAACCAACATTTTTATAATAATCTCTAGCATGACTTTCTGCGTCTTAATATTTTTTCCAATTAAAGTACAATAAGTAAGAAGTAATGACCAAATATAGGCTAGTTTTGTCCAGCTGTGATATGGAATATTTTATACCTATTAATTTTCTAATGTTTGATAAACTTGATTTGATCCATTCGATTGTAATGTCTTGAAAGTGCACTTGCAGCCGTAGCATTATCGTGTTGTAAATCCTGCCGCGGTGTGATGTAATGTCAGTTCCTTCACGACTGAGTGATTCCTTCACGACTCGTCGACTTCCATTGTTTCTAGCTTGCTTACAAATATGCGGTGACCTTGCAACGGACAGAGATCACAGTCCCAGGCAAAATCATAAAACGGAATTATTCTTCATTTGCATTTTGTTCTCTGACAAGCAGTATATTAGCTGTAAATGGGATACAATTCATTCGTTTCTATTCAACTAAATAATAAAACTAAGTAATTCTGAACCAGATATTTATCAGATATTATATTATATATATATTAAACGTATTTTTTTCCATCTCAGACTGCATGTTGTGTTTTGAAGATCGTGTTGATTCAAGACCAGCGTCAATTTTGATCTTTTAAGGCTGATTTGATTGGATATTTTATGAATCTAAAAAAATTGTCCTCGTTTTCATAAATATTACCACTCAACATCAGGCACAAGTCTCATATACTCAATTTTAATTGACTGGTGAACCGAACGTCACGTTATTAGCGAAACTACATATTTTACCTTGGGTTTAATATCTATATAATTCGTTCAATCATAAAATTATTTCAAACTTTTTTTGGATGATATTTTTTCGGGTTAATTTTCATCGCACATAAAGCGTCAGTTTGTATATTTTATTTCTGCTCGCATTAAACTGGGTCAGATCCGAGGAAGGAAACAGTACATGTTGATTATAAATCATCAATATTCATGCACAAGCAATTTATCTCATTAAATAATGTTAGTTGTGTTGTTCTGTAGTTGTAACTGCGTGCTGACCGTTTGTCGGCATTGTATTTCACCGTAAATATGTTGTATTCTTATATTTGTCCATCTCTATGACTAATCGACACGTATCACGGTTGTTTATTAATAAACATTTCCGAAATGACTATGTCAAAACACATGAATTATAGAATTACTTCCAATGTCATATTGTTAACAGAATCGTAGTTAAATGTTTCAGATCTAATTTTGAATCATCGCTGTGGGTAGAGCTAATCGCTCCCTGGTGATTAAGCCATTTGTTTTTGTTTGAAACATACTACAGAGTTGCCTATTCCCAGAACCAAACTTTCCCCTCTGAGTTGAAGTTTAGCCGAGTCGGTTTAGTTATCACCGCATCGAATTTTTTTGCTAGATAAAAAATAGCACTGGCGAAACCATTTTGAGGTTGTTTTCTTTTACGAGTATATTTTATTCGCCGTGATGTCGTACACGAGTTGAAGTGTGGCAACATCTCTGCCCGAAATAAATCCCAGAACTCCACGATAAATATGGAGCTTCATGCAAAATAATAATACATACTTTGCAGTGAATCGGTAATGATTTTCATTTTGGCGTATTAACACGCTCTGGCCGGCGTTCTCAGCGGAGGCAGTAAGTAGTCCAAGACGGTTGCCAGTCTGTTTGGTTAACAGCAGTGCAGTCTCGCTCCGCTTCCCTTCTGGTCTTCGGCCACTTCGTTTTCATTATTAAAATTCTTCCATTCTTCTGTCACTGCAGATAAATTTTCAATTAAATGCATAAATACGGCTTCTGCATAAATGATGGATGAGTTGGTTGAATCTACATATCTTTTAAGATAGATTTCAGTTACTAAAATAATGTGTATCGGGTCGTCTAATAAGTTCCGGTTTTTTTTAAGTACATATTGTTAGATACCATTTTTTCTGCTCTAAAACGTCAGTATCGTCGTTTTCTTGTATCTTAAAGTTTTTTTCTTATTATAATTGTTGGGCTTAAATAATGGAGTGTCAAGTTGGGAAAAACGAGTACTTCTATTTGCCTTTAATCAAGGTTTCAATGCTTCCGAAGGGACATTTTGCCGCATCCACCCTACAGTCCCGGCCTTGCTCCGTCAGATTATCATTTTTTTCGGTCGCTCTTTAATCAAATGCGTGGCGTTACATTACAACGACGATAATAATAACTAATAAGTTGTCTCGATAAGTATATCGATACCAGACCATCGGCTGGTCAAGGCGTCGACTGTTTTCAATTGTCGCAATATTCCACACTATAGAAAAAACAAAAAGGTCTAAAATTATGCCAGGGTTACATTGTTTAATGTTATTAATATCACTTTAAATGTCATAATAAACGCCACAAACACCTCAAATTTTGCATGTAACTCCGATACATCATTATCGCACGCAGTTTTTAGACCTTACAGAGACGGGATTAACACGATTTTCAGTCATTCTGCCATCATGGACACGGACAAGAAATCTTACCCCCGCTCTGTGTGGTGTCCCCCATGTCAAATATAGAATAACACAACATATTCCTCCAAATGACGGGTGTAATATCCGCACCTAATCTTATTTTTGCCTCATGTTTTAAAATGTCATTACATTACAAATGTGTGGTTGTTTTGTTAGGTGTGAAAACGTCGCTGATAGAATTATGCGCAGTTAGATTGAATCTTTTGTTTGAAAAATGCAATTACACGCGAAACACAATTGGTGGAAAAACGTCCGACAGTCTGAATTACTGCGGCGCCATGACTGTACATGTATCTACTGCGCTCTCCCAGAGGGGCCTCGCGCCTGTTCTCTGCCGGGATGAAGACTTGTAAAATATGACTAGTAGGTATCATAAATTTTCAGATGCATTTAAATTTGTATTAGATGTATTTTTTTTTTTTGCTTTTTAATTATTTGATCTTTCTTTATCCTACATCTAGCATGATTTCTTACATTAGTTACCTATGTTATTCACGGCCACGGAGTTGACGGTGATCAAAGATATTTATATCGGCGTTTTAATTATTTTAAACATTATTTTGGTTAAATCGATATTTTTAGACCATAAACAAATTTAAAAAAAAATTGACGATATTAATGTTATTTCCCTAAAAAATCTCACTACAAAGGCGCTTTTAGGCGATTGTCTTTCAGAACATATTTGTGGGAAGCATCTAATTTATAATCGACACTAACTTTTTAAATAATCGTTTTAGTAAAACTTGCAGTCTATATGCATTAAACATTTTTCATGATTTTCGTATTTAAAAGAAGTTAATTGTACTTTTCCTGTAGAGTTAGAAAAAATATGAAACGAGGTACATACATTTCAAGTGACGACATACTTTGATTAGAGGTCTTATGAGTTATAACTAAATTATTCGATATTCATGTTTTGACACTTTAAAAATTACGTAAGATCATAAAACATTTCTTAATAAATAAAATAAAGATAAACCTTTTTTTCAATGCGCGAAGTTCTTGTCGTATTATATTATTCTTGAATGTTTATTTTACCCGAGGATTTAACGTTCTCGAATGTCAATGTCACCCCGAAAAGGAACGTAGGCGAATTTATTTTTTATTTATCGTAAATTTTAATCCCCTTCAGGACTGGCGCATGGCGGTGGCCGAGCGCCAAGAGGGCAGGAGACGAGACCGTTTAGGCGATTAGACGGATGTACAGGACGTGCATCGTTACAATTTTGTCGCCGTCGCATTTTTTTCATTTTTTTTACAACGCACGACGTCAACCTGCGTTTTTTCGAGTGCGCGATGAATAATGTATCGTTAGCGGACGCATTACACGCTCGCGGCTTTAGTTACACGCGAAGCGCCACCATTTCGACGGTTCATGAATCTCGAGATATGTTGATCGCGCGCATTTTACTGTCGGTAAAACAAATTGAGTAATCAATCTTAATTAACCGCGTCACAATATCGAGCTCTCACCCACCCGTCAACCGTTGTGAGTATTGCTCCGACAGAAGTAGTTCACCAGTGTAGTTTAAATTTTCAGTCTTCTTAATAAAACGGCACACTTGACTCCCTACCAGTCTTCCGTGGCATGTTGTGCCTCGATGTAATAATAATTAGACATACGCTGAATCCTTACAAACTTTGTCAATTCTGTTACAGTTTTACAAGTTTTCACTTCATTCAGCGACGCGCGTAGCTTCGGCTGACAGCGTAGGTAGTTCGCGGCAATTCGACGGTGCAGTGCCGACTAAAAGTAAATTGTGTATTAGATCGGCCAGTTTGCTGGTCGTGCTGACACACACAGTACACGGTACCTGTACACGCGTAGACGAGCTACCAAGCGATGATCACTTATCATTCTCAATTATCCGGGGTGGTAGATAAAAAATTGACCTGAATTTAAAAAAATCACGATTTGACTGGTTTCGCCCGTCCGCTTTCTTCAAAAGTAAATACTGAATTTAAGCCCGCCCAAATAATAATTTGCGATCTCTATTTTTGATGTGAATCTAATCGGTAACGAAAATGTGTGACAAAAATAGTTTACGTCGTCCTTCCCTGATCTCTGCCTCGCTTTCAATCACCAACGTTGATCGGTGGACTCAAATCACCAACGTTGATCGGTGGAATGGGTACCAGGCGAGAGCGTAAAATGCTACTTCGGTAATAGATTTGAAATAAAAGTTAGTTTATTAATCGATCAATTGACCCGCTGTTTGAGAATGGCAATAGAATAGTTATTTTAACCCCAGTTGTGTCCGATAGATATTTGCAATAAAAGGAGTTTAAATAAGTGAACACTGAATTATGTGCGTATTAAAATATAATTTGAGTTAAAATAAGACGTGAATGAGCCTTGATCAGGATTTAGTTTATGACGTAATAAAATATCTTAATGTTTTTTTTAAATAAAAAATTGATCACGCTCGCAATAAATTTCCAACGATTACCTCGCAAGTAGTACAATTTTAGTGACACTAATATTATAAGTGCTCAATATTATATTACTGTAATTAATAATACACTTTACTTTTATTGATTTATTGCACGTCTCCGGGTGCTCATTTAAAGTTGAGCATCAGTATTCAGATACTCGTTAATTTTCATTATTACCGTCGACCGTTATATTATTTACTGTTCTGGATCTCGCCGGTTAAGTCTATTATTTATATATTTCATATTTAAATCACGAAAATTGTTTCGTTCTCGCTGCTATCGGGGAATTAGCAGTAAATGCACTCCGTTACTTTTCGAGAATACACATAAAAAGTGCGGTCTCACGGTTGGTTAACACGAGAAAATGCTTCAAAATGTCGAGAGTTCGCAGAATGTTGTATTTTTGGCGAACGCCAAAGCGTCTCGAAGTCATCGAGTGGAAAATTGTTTCGGTGCAATTCTATTGTTCATCGAGATGTTTGGAAAGTCGGTGGATGCTCATTTTCTTCGTCTTAGGATTTTTCAAAACTATATTTCACCAGATTGTGCGTTCTGTCGTTTCTATCTTACCTGTAGGAGTTACGTAGCCCTCATTCTCAGTATGATTGCAATTATATTTTACAGAAAAATCTGTAATATTCTATAGATAAGTCTCCTCATTATTATTGTGAACTGAGTGTCCCAGACAGTAGTCCAACAATGCCTGCGGTCAGGTGACATTACTACTAGCAATCCATTGAGCGACAAATAGGTTCATCCGAAATTTAACGGCTTAGAAGTTTTCGAACTATTGTGATTTTGCTATTGTAAAATATTATCTTAAGGATATAAAAATTGTTGTTATGTATTTGTAAAAATAGATTAAGCAACTTAGACGTTTGCAAAATATTTTTAATACCTCAATAAGTTATCTAACAATCGTCTAAAGGAACATATAATTATGCAATGTTATTTTAAAATGCTTAGTGTTATTGCAAATTAGGATAAATGTGTTATCCAGTAAATTACTTTTTTTTCATTATTTAAACAATTCTCTCGATTGCACAACGCTACACAGTGAAGCGCACACTCATATTTTTTATAATATTGGTATCAAACCTTTGAAATCAAATATCTAAATTTGAGTTGGGCGACTCGACAGATTGGACTCCATTCTTGAATGATTTCGAGTCATCGTTGTGGGGTTTTTTCTATAGAATTATCCAAACTCAACTGTTATTTTAAATATAACTTTATTTTTTTATATTTCAGTGTTAGAAACGTCATATATGTTTATTATCATTATTCTTGAAATACTAAAGTTTATTAGTATTATTAATTGATGCTTCATACTTGTTTACATTGTCCGAATCCGAAACAGTGGCGTAATACAAATCAATTGTAAAAGCCAATAAATATAATATCAGTTACATCATTTAGCAGTCACGTTCACCGGCAGTATTTACGCGAGGGACAATGGCGTGGTGATTTATTTACCTTTCTGCGCTACGTCCGCAACAGGTGTCCGATTTGTTTCACTCGAGTCACGGTGTACCACGTGGTATTGCTCCACGGTACTGGGATATTTTTACGGTAATTATCACATATCCTGGCTACGGAGTACAAGTGCAGATTACGGCCACAATGTACCTACGTTGTTACCGGTTAGTCAATTAGCACAGTTTTATCCGAAATGACGGGACTTCAAAATTTCGGTTACTGAGCTATCCAAATAAAAATCATCAAAAACAAATCGTGTACAATCATTACTCTCATGTTTTAGCGTGTGTGTAATAAGCACAGTTCACTGGGAAAGTGAAGAAAGGATTACATTTTATTACTTTTATTATTGACCTTTTAAACATCCATATTTGACATGATATTGTTAGAAAACGTTTGCTTAGCATTGTGCTTCGTGTAGGTAGTAGGTAGGTACTTACCATGTAAGAACTGAATTCATAACGAAGTTCTTTACGTACCTTACGTGACGTGAAATAATATATTTTAAATAATAAGAAAGAAAAAAACAATTTGTTTAAACCACTATTTAGATATAATAGAATAAATCAACATGTGTCGATTCCTATGGTATCTTGGTCTATTGTACTTATCGTATCGAAACATGTTGATTTATCAATAAATAGTGGTTTAAACAAGGTGTTTTTTCTTATTATTGATATAATATGTTGCCACATAGTAATTTTGCTAATATTAAAGAAATGAACATATTTTAATTGCGAAATGTGAAGGTGTGAATTGGATGATTTTAGGTGCTGTTAAAAATATGTACGCATTTAGTAAATGGTATTATGATAAAAATATGTACGCATATTTATATACGTATGGTAATGAGTGTGACGTATTTGTTTGATCGCTTCGTTACTTGTTATGAGATTATTGTAGTGTAAAAATGTGGTTCTAAGGATTCTTTCAATTTACAACATTACTCTGTATATACGCCTGCAATGTCAAAAGAAGATATTATGCATTATTGGTTAATTTTCTTCCCCAGTGTTCTCAATTTCTAAGGACTAATTAAATGCTTGTGAAGTTGCCAATGCGTGTTTTTAGCGTTCATATTATATGAATATATTATAAAATAATAGTTTTCGTATTTTGTTGTTAATTTAGACTCTTAATTATCTAATTTTCATTTTAAATCTAAATTTCATCGTTTATTCTCAACAACTAATACAATTATGTTTTGAAGAGATTCGAGACTATCGTGAAGACGAATCAACAGATGTCGTGTATTTCTCGATTTCATTAAAAATAGAACACTCCATTGTTCTTCAGTAGCCTGTTAATTTATATCTACCGCATAAAATACTTTTGCTGCCATTAATGCCAGGCCCCTTCCGATACAATGTCAAATACACAGTCATTATGCCGGTACAAATTTATTATAATTATTCCGTCCATTCTTGAATGAAATGAATGAAATCGGATTCTCTCTTTCTCCCGGCAGTGTACCTACTTTCTTTATTTTTCATAATGTTAATCTTTTGGCGCAAGAATTGTACCACAAATCACAATTATTATTTACACACGTCGGCGTCGGCTTCTCTTTGCGCTACGCGCTCATTATTTTAGACACTTTATAATACATAATAATTTATTATGAAAGGCCTCAATTATTTGAATTTCAGGTCGACTCGAGTCGTTGAAATTTATGAAAATCTCTATATTAATATATTTATAAGAATTAAGCTGACATATTTTTGTCATTATAATGTCAATTCGGGACATAAAAATATACATTTTGAAAGAAAAATGATTGCATTTCTTTTTATAAAATAAAATATACTTTTTTTGTCGACGAATACCATAATATGAAATACAACTGTGAATATTATTAATACTTAATAAATTTTTATTTTTCGCAGTTTTGTATGATTTTTATAATCATTAAGGACTTTCACTACCAGTTTTTAAAAAAATCAAGACTTCTACATTTTTCCAGTGTGTATCTATTTTTTCAGCTATCAAAAATATCACTTACTATAGATACCTACTTCTCAATATTACATAATTACTTAAATATTACAATATGCTAGTGTTAAACCTAAGTATCGTCATCCACGATTCATCTTGTATATTTGTCATCATTATTATATAACCTTGTGCAGTATGTACAAATTTGTTCTGTGTATTGGAACGGCAAACTTAAAGTGTTTCAGATTATTTATTTCTAGAAATCGTATTCGTGTTATCAGATACAATAAAAGATTGTTACTTATCAAATTTCGATGTAAATTCTTACGCTAATTGTATTTATATTGAAAAACAATTTCATATTGATTCTGATCTATCTCAGATTTTATTTTCTTTAGAATCATTGATTGTGCGTTCTCCAGTCTTTATTTTGTATTGTTTATTTAAACTTGCTCGAATCGATATTTTTCCATTTCTAATACGCTTAATTATGTTTTTACACGGTCGATAGGTTTTACGTAATACCGTGTAAAATTAAACCGTTTAAAAAAAATACAATTATGGCACCATAAATAGAGGACGTCCGCGAAAAACTTGGCACAACCGGGTAAACCAGATACTGAAAGATGGTCCCGTTAGAAGCCACAATAACCGGCGAGCTTGTATGAGATGTATAAATGTGGGTGAGGCGAGAATTGTGTGTCAGGACAGAAGATTGTAGCACTCTTTTCTCTCTGCATACCTCCGCGGGGAAACGGTTATTAAGTACGTATTGTGTGGGAAAATGGGTGATAGATTCTATTGTATAAAAATCACTATGGGATGTCAAAAAATAATTAATTATTAAAATAAAACACAACGTATTTACTTCACACAACAATTAAATATTAATTAAAACGTTTTCGACGTTTACTGCGTCATCGTCAGTAATAAACCAGATGATAGACTATCGACTACATAGGGAAGGGGGGGGGGGATTTCGGTGAAAAGTAAAAGTGATTGTGGGCGGGGCTAATATGGACAGGTGTATAGACGTAATAGGGAGTGTTTGTACATTTTTATTGTTTATATTAATCTCTATATTTTCTATTTTCTAGGATGTCAAATTTTCTCCCCTTTTTGCATATATGTAGTACTTCTACGTTGTCATGGGCGAAACGATGACCCTCTGATCTTGCGTAATCTGTCATCTCTGAGTTTATTTATTTAATTAACATAGTGCATAAATAACCACTCCTACAGATGCTCTAATATAAACAAGATTAGACTATTTTCTTTTACTAAAACTTATCTTTTACATAT
The DNA here is from genome assembly GCA_022840565.1 of Eubasilissa regina. Taxonomy (NCBI): domain Eukaryota; kingdom Metazoa; phylum Arthropoda; class Insecta; order Trichoptera; family Phryganeidae; genus Eubasilissa; species Eubasilissa regina. Next base: position 36,507,279 of record JAINEB010000003.1, on the reverse strand, counting down.
TTAGTTAGTTTCATTTTAAATCTATTTAATTTCTCCTCCTTTTTTATGTTTTCTGGCATTTCATTAAAAATCTTTATCGCACTATACATCATCGATTTCTGAGATTTGGCCTTCTTCCTGAATGGCAGTCTCAGTTTATCCCACCCCTCTTGTACGATGCTCGTGCTCATGTTGATTTGCATCAATTTTTCGTGTAAATCCGTTGATATTTTCTTATTAAAGATTTTATAAATAAATACCATTATATAAAAATATATCTTCTGCTTAAGGGTCATCATATTCAGTGAATATTGTGCTGAAGTTCTTTATCCCCTTAAGGTGTTCGTCTATTCGTGAATGTATTTTCCTTCCAGTTAGTCCAATATTACTTACTACAATTAATCGTGTATACTCCACTATCTAGCGGATCTATTCTAGTTTTATTATTTAATATATATTTTCTAATGCTATTGTCGGTATAAATGCTGGTTTGAACTCTATATGTATATATTTGACAAATTAAGAAAGAGACGCTAAGATGGTTTGGAAAAGTGAAACGTTTGAGTGAGGAGACACAAGGAGAAAAAATGATATGACCAATTTTGGAAGCAATAAAGGACGTCCACGTAAAAGTGGGACAATCGGGTATATAACGAGGCGAGTGTTACCATATTTAAAGCCTTCAACAATCGACGAGCTTGCCTGGGAAGATATAAGAAAGTGAACTAATCAAAAGTGATATGCTAGAACAAAAGAGTCAGTTTGTTTTTATTGTTTTATTAGTGAAAGATTATCTCTATCACGTCTAATGGTATCTTTGTACATTATATTTTTTACTAGTTTATTCGGCCTTTTACTTGTTGGAGAATCGCTCATCGCAAGTGATGCGAAACAGATGTTCGTATTCTTCAAAATTTATTCGAACGATTGGTTTTCCATTTTCCATTCCCCTTTCTATGCTTCAGAGGAACGGCAGCTTCTCGGTCGGGTGGGCACGAGACACGCGCTGCATCAGCCATTATGTATCTTCTGCCTCGTGTTCTCCGCCAGCGCTGATGAGGCCCGCGGCTTGTAGAACTTAGAAACAATTGAGCTCGCTTATTTTTTACGTGAATCCTAAACCTATCTTGGAAAAAAAACATTTTCCTAATATTTAATCAATGTTCCATTAGATTTGCCTTATGGCGCAGTCTCAATAAATAATTATTAGATACTGGAATAATTGCACTTTGGCAATAATAACAAGATAAACAATTTACAGCCAGTAATTGACGTTGTAGGTATATCGGATTACATTAAAAGCATTCTGAAAATTCTAAAGTAACTGATTGTGATATCCATCAAGTGGAGATAAAATAATTGTATTTTATTTTTAAAAACTGATAATCTACACTCTAACTTATACTTTTATGTTTTGTTTTAAGGTCAATTATTGCGGGCGCTTCTTTATTTATTATTGTCTTCCAGGCCTCCGCGTGACATGGAGCACATCGCTCATGCTCGGCGCATGTCTCGCGTCTCACTATACCGACAGTAATTACCGCTGCTCAGTTCACAGCCTCCTTAACTTCTTATCGCGTTCTTCCCTCGACATTTCCCACACTTCACGTCTCTCTTTCTCTCCGCTGGGAATGCGGTGAATCGGGTGAGATGCCATCCGTTCGTGTTGTGTCTTCGAAAAGTCACCGAGATTGCAAAGGTCAGGCATCGTGTCACGAGACACCGTAATTGCTGTTTTCCTCTATGACAAATATTGTCTTCACGATAAATTAAATATTTATTTTAGTCTTGTTTTATAACTTATATTAATTATAACTAATTTGTGCATATTTAATAATTGAGCTTAAGATAACGAATTGAAAATCTTTCATATAACCAATCTTACTGCAACATAGTAAAATTTACATCCCTATCTTCAAAATCTCGAACCTATCGTATGTAATTTGCTGTTATACCAAATCACATTCGGCTAGGATCCATATCCTGAGATTCTCAACTATATATTTTTACAATCCTTTAAACTTCGAAATCACATCCTCCTTCACCTAGATTAATTTAGAATTCTTCGCTAATACGATTAATATTCTCTTTAAATTCTTCAAATAATGTGATTTTCCAATTCCATTTAGCTGTGTTGTTTTATAGACAGAACTAAACTAATGTTTATTCAGAGTAATAAAACCCGGGGTGATGGGCCAACATTTATTTAAAAAAATAAACGTGAGAAAAGTAATGTAGAAACAAAATGATCTGAATTATTGTGTATAAGTGTACCGACCATGCATTGAACTATGTCTTATAGCTACTGGTGTTGAGACTAAATAATGAAAGCTGATGAAGGAAGTTGTTTCAGCATCACATTAAGATACGTTCCGTATACTTTACAGGATGTAAGAGGGGTGTTAAACTGATTTGCATTATATAATGAATGACAGGTCCGTTCCTAGGTAACGTGCCGCTCATAGGCTACCGACGAAATGAATGACGCCCTTGTCATATTTCTGCGTACCAACGTAATCATTGTAAACATATCAAACTAGGTTAACTAAACTAACATAAACCTATTATATAATGGTAACTAAGTGACAATATGTCTAAACACTGAAAATTATTGACGATAACTGAGATACAGAAATGAAATCAATTGTGGAAGGGATATTTTTTAAGGAATAAGGTACAGGGATGTCTTCAATTCTAAACCCCAAACATGTTACCTTCATTACAATGATTTAAAAAAAGTATATTTTTATCAAATATATTAATTAGAAAGATGTACATATAAAATCAATTTTATCGAAAAATATTGTTGTTGCTACCGGGATTCGAACATCAATCTCTTTCCAATTCGGGGGAGGTGCATAAATCAACTGCGCTACAGCAGACAGTACTTTTGACGACAAATTTTCGAACCTATATGTTACACTTTTCAAATTAATCATAATTAATAGATTAATCCACCTTCTCCGGATTGGAAAAATTCCAGGTTCGAATCCCGGTAGCAACAACACTATTTTTCGATAAAATTGATTTTATATGTATATCTTTCTAATTAATTCATTTAATTAGTATTTAAAATACCACAGATCGTCTGTTCTGAATAATTACAACTTCACAATAAGATTGTGTCCATATATTGTTTAAAACCCGAGGATTGGAGCTTTATTGGAGCCACTTTCATTCGTTGGTAGCTATTTGTAATAGTTGACCTTAAGCGCATTTTGCAAGTGTGAACGTACGTTTTGGATGATTTCTTAGAATTTTATATAATACCTACTATTTTACTTTTTAAGTCAGTAAATTGTTAAAATGTGTTACTGAGCTTGAGCGTTAAAAAAAGTTTTTTTTATCTAAAAATTACCGCTAGACTGCAGCCCTTTGGCGTTGTCTTTCTCGCTGAATGCGTAGGGACGGGCCTGAATGCGCGTATGCAGATCCCAGACCGATAGTCCAGGCGACTCCGGTCAATGGGATAATAACATGTTGTGTAATTCTGGTGCGGTGCATATAATGAGGAAGTGCAAATGCCCTTCCGTCCATTGTGGCGCCGAGTTCTCTCGCTATCCGAGGACTTCCGTTCTTCTTTTTCTTCTCTTCGGTGCTATTAAATGTTATTACATTTCCCTGGCTATCTTTGGATAGGAAATGTTTTTTAACTGCCATTTAGTTCTTTATTTATGTTTCATTTATCGCCCGTTTCATGCGTCATTATAATTCACACCTTGTCAATTTTATTTTAATTGTGTTCAGTTTATATTACTACTAAATAATTTTTCTTTTGTTTATATCGAAGTATTTAATTAAAAGCAACCTGTTCTCGTACACGGAAACCATTTTTTATGAGTTAATAATTTAATGCAACTAAACAATTTTATTGTAATACTGTTTTAAGTTGTGCAATAATTGGATTCATTTCAAGATATGGCTGAACCAAGACATTCTCGTTATGTATATCCAATACCTCAAATTACCCGGTAATTAAATTAACGGATTCTTTATAGGTCTGGCCCCATCATACTCAATTTGTATCGCTGTCATTTATTCAGTACAGTCGTTAAAGTATGTGTCTTCATTAAAATCTATGCCTTATTGAATAAAGCGCAATTTGTTCCGCTTAGTGCAAAACCAAACTCTGTTTTTAATACAGCAATATGCTTATTGAATATACAACTAAAAGTTCTTAGGCATAATAATTAACCCTATGGTACTGAATAACTAAAACGCTTGTACCTCAAATTCATCAAGAGCTCTCATTTTATTTTTAATATTTTCAAAATCGCTTCCCACATTAATCGAATTCTTTCTTTCCAGGTAAGCGTCGATCTCTATCCTACCGCCGCAAACCTCCGGCCATCGAGTGAGTAACTGTATTTGTATGCAATGTATTATATTTTATATTAATCATAATAAGTGATAACCTTCTGACAAATTCATTAGCCTTTAAAACGATTTCATTATTTTTTACATCCGTTGTAAGCGATCATTTTTGCATTTAACTATTTCGAATCCCTTCTATTTCACGGTGAGTATATATTGTAATACAAATCATGCTCAACGTATTATTAACTTAATTTCGAAGCGTGATAGGCCAGAAATATTTCTGTGGTTTTGGTCCTAGTAACCTTTTTTGGGCTTGTCTCTCAAATAATGGCTTGCTTAGAATTTTAAACTCCTCGGGCAGTTAATTGTACTTCACTTTCCTAATACTTTAGTTATATTCTTGATTGTATATTTTTGTTGCTTGTATTGAATTGTTTTCAAATCTGTTGGCACGGTGCGCGCTTCTAAATATTTGAAATGTTTCCGTTACTCGCTCGTGATATCACTTTGACTAAGTGCTAAGTACTGTGGAATTGTTATCACCGGCCATCCATTGGAGTTGTTGTTTGGAGCGAGATACGATTTGTATCACAGTCTCCGGAGACAAATTATCTCGGTGAATGATCCCATTGAGGATGACGACATATCCATTATTTTAAATTAACTCATTATACCACAGAGTGGACGTTCTAGATAACATTATTTTTTTACCCAACGGAAATAATCTTGCGTCAATTTTCTGTTAAGTATCTTGTAAATAAGTTCTTAAAATTTTTGTGTATACAATATAAATATTTTATGTATACTGTCTATATGTATGTTTCATTTAAGGTTTCCGCGAGTACTTGTGTATGTAATTGGTGTATTTTCTGGGTTAGGTCGTGTTTTTGTAGATAGTTTCTTTGAAGAGGAGGGAAATATAAATCTCCCGCGAATAAGTTTGGTTGTACCGTAACTTTTTGAGATTAAGCCTTGACGATGGCCTGTGTCATCATGCCAAAACATCGGCCAAGGAAACCATCTACAACACGTTTATATATATGGAAGGTGTCCCAAAAGTCTTTTTCGTAATAAAAATAATGGATGGGTTTAATAAAAAATGTTTATTTTGCATTTAAGTACAGTCCCTGGGAATTTATAATATAATCGTATATGTATAAATATAAACGCGTTGGTTTAATACCGTATCACCACTTTGGTTCTAGTTGTTTTATCAGTTGTTAAATTGTTTGGTCTGTTGGTTAACTTAAAAACTATTCCTAACAAGTAACAAGTCATAAACAAGGCACTCATAATATTCATAACTTTAACTGACGTTTCCGTTTTCGCAAAATTTATTTCGAAGCAGAGATTATATTATATTAGTCGGTTTAATTATTGTTTAAATAATCGGACCTTAGATGAACGAACCTTAGCGAACTATGAGATAACCGACCATTCCTGGAGTTCTAGATTTAAAATATCCACGGTTACATTTTGACAGCGGCTCCGCTCGGAGACATGTCTGCATTTTTAAATATAATTTAAACCTGTTGTCAGACAACTTTGCTGCATAGTTCTATAATTAATATTATATTATACCGCGGCAGTCAGATTTCTAATTTCCTGATTTGTAATGTAAGAAAAAAGTGCACTTTTCTCGGAGTGTGCAGCAGCGTCGTTTCTTGCGTTCTTGTCGTTTTGACGATCGTCAACGACGAGGCTAAATTGCTTGACTCATGAGCCAACTGCACAAATGTCAACACGAATTGTTATTATTACTATAATCAATTGCTGAAAATTCAGCCTTTCTGTTTTTACTCTCGCACTTGTGTAGACTATAGCAAGAACGCAACATTGTTTTTCGGCAGAATTTTATAAGTTGTTATGCCACGTGTATCTGGCGTGTCAGATTCTATCGGTCCTCCGCTGCGTGTTGTGTCGCGTGTCGCGTGTCGCGTGTCGCGTATCGACCTGTGACGCTGATGGTCTGTGATTGCAAACAGCGTCTATGACAGCAAATAAACAAACTTGATGGATTCAGCAATAGATCCCAAACATCGTTGATAAATTTTTTAATGAAATTTAAAAAATCAAAGTTTAATAAATATTATTATTGAATTCTGCTAGTTTGCTTAGGCATTATTTAGTTTAACCACTGTTTGAAAATGGCCTTAACCCCCGAAACAGCTGTAATATTTATTAAATTTTAAACATGGAGTTTTACAAACTAAACACAATAACAATAAATAAAAATCGTTGATAACTATTTTGCTGTATTTAAAATGCTGTAATATTAAATAGCGGGGAATTGATATTTATTTTAAAAAATCTTAAGTTTTTGACGTCTGTGCGCGTCTTAGTATGTTTTTTTTAATCTGACAATGTGCAAGTGTGTTTCCAAATATACTCCTAGGTTTTCACGACGGCTAGATGATAATAGTTTCTACTGCGGTTCTGATGATTTTGATGATTACCACCGAAATGTGGCCTGAAATGTCTGCCAAGACAAAACCGGCCCGCGGCAAAATAACCCAGAATAAATTAAATTAACACATCAAACGTTCGTCGGTTATAAATCGTTGTATAATTCAGTCCCTTCGTTTCAAATGAGTCGTGATTATTATTTTTTTCTGTTTTGTTTATTTCAATTTTCTTGTGTCTTATATTCCCATTGGCCATCTTGTTTACGTTGTAGTGAAAGCTTTTGTTATGTTGTGACACTTTTACATGACAGTTGGTTCAATCTTTATGTTTATATCTATAAACAGGCTATTGTGGTCATTATGTATTCAGAGACGTTTAACTCCGTTCCGACCGGCGTGTCAAGTGCTGACGTCGTACTGTGAAGGAAATTTTGAAATAGTTCTAGATAATTTAATTTCGAATGAATGCATTAAAATTCGATGTCGTCGGATTTGAAGATACTCAATGAAGATACTAAAAATTTTCACTGAGGACAGCGATAATTTTGGGTTGCCTTATAAACTAGGACTACTATCTACCTATATTAGACAATTATTCCTGGTCTGTAAATAATGTTTTGTGAGTAAGGTTTTATAAAATTTACTTTTTAAAATTAAATTGATTAGTAAAAATAAAGAATTACGCTTACTTTTAGGATCATTGCTTGAGGAATTCTTACCACATTTCTTTTAAATCATGGGAATCGACTCAATAAACAGCAGCCACAATTGACACTCGCAGATGGCGCAATTCGAACTGTCGTGTGACTGTTTTAATTACTAATTTCAGTCAGTACGGTGAGTAATCATAATATACTCTTCAACAGTCAGCTTCACTTCAATAACACTTTTACAGTAACAGCAACAATTGTAGTACAATATTTTTCAAAATTGGTTTATTCACATTTTTAAAAAAATGTATTCCATAGTGCGTCGTCTGAAGGTAACCCGGTTGTATTAAACCAGTAGAAACACCAAAACTGGAGATTACCGCGGTCGGTCAAAACCGCAGTAGCTATAGATAATGTTGCTGCTTGTGGTTTTGCTTCAAAAGATAAATACGCGGTACATTTCCCGCGCTGGTCTCAATCTAAATCGTAATGATAGTAACATTATTATTTGATTGTGTGTATTTCTCGGTGTACTGGATCGTGTCCTTCTGCTGTCCTCGATATCCTACTCAATTTTTATTACACCTTTTTTTGGGACATACAAAATATTTTAGCGCGTTCGAGATGTTGCGGCTGCGAGTATTGATCGAAAGAATCGGGCGTACTGAAAATAAAACAATCCGAGTGATATAGAAATAATAAAATCTTAAATCGTCGGATATGTTTGCATTTGTATAGTTTACTCGTAGTTGCAGAATATGATTAGACACATACTATATTTAAACCAAAATTCACCCTTTTTATAAAACAATTATTGTATTTTTTCCTTCATTAATCCCGTAAATGAACATTGACATTATCTTTTTCGTTTAACACTATTGCACTTCAAGTATTTAGAAAAAATACTGATGTCCAACCGGCATTGAAAATATGATGTCAGCACTTTTGTAGTTCACAAATGTCAAATTGTTAAATGATGTAAAAAGCGTCGTTATTCGTACCCGCTGCTGATTTCTTTAATAATAATAGTAATATGATTTACTAACGAACGCAACCATCATGTGGATATATTTGTTCATGTTAAATATGACGTATTGCATAGTTTTTGCTGCGGTGTTTACCGGAAAATGAATAGAGTAATATGAATACATCTAGCGTGTCGTTATACCCACAAGTAATTTTCATAACCGTTTTTGATTTGGGACCAATTATTTTATTTTTTGTGAAGGCGATTTAACTGACCACCAGCCTGGATCGATTAAAGCTTGTACAATAAACAGATTAATGATTATTGGCCGTTCGTTTTGATCGAACCGAGTTACTTGATAAGGAATTTTTAATTTAGATCGTAATCCATTCCTTTCATCAGCCGGTCAGCCCTCGTACCGGACGACTGGACTCCGCCAAGGTCTCGTCACAGATCGCGACCTACACACCGCTTATTGTTTATGGATCCAATCATGATCGTTTTGCATACTACAAACATTCCATTTTAATGATTCGGTGTGTTCGACCTTATTTGTTTGTTTCGTTACATTTTATGTGATGGAATATATGGTTAGATTTCATCTTTTTAGGCCAACTGTATATTTTCGCACGTAGTAGATGACTAATCAAAAACTTGTAACGATAGGACAAGGAAAGCAGTTTCTTTATCTTTTCTGAATTAATTCATTAATATTTTATTTGGATAGTTTATCGTTAGTATAATGCATAATATATGAAATGATGGTTTTGGTGGTTGTGCCATGTGGAGAGAATGATCGAACAGCTGTATTCATTGTTGAACACGAGGCCTATAGGGCACAGAAGCTCGGGAAGGGCAAAGCTAAGATGAAATCCAGGACTTGAGAGAAATGGCGTAATAGAGATCAATGGAGGAGACCGAGACCGACCGGGGGTTGTAGAGCCAATAGTGATGATGATGACGATATGAAATACCTAATCATTGATTCAAATTAGGCAAATTTATGTTAGGTTTTGAATAATTTAACATCGTTCAAAAATGATTATGTATTGTATTAAATTAATCTCACGACTCATAGTTTTAGTGATACATGTCAATTGACAAATTCTCACTTAAATTAAATTTTAAAAATCTTAAATATCGATTTACAAATAATCCGGAGTAATATTTTTAAAACGCCTAATTCTGAAAATTTAATTAATTACATAGTTATTTTAATGACAGTATTGCTTTAAAACAAAATCTTATAGATTTAAAATATGAGTTGAATAAATATGTGTTTCTATACCTATAATTAATACCAAAAAATGAATTGCACAACATGAACCTAGGCAATTTTATTTTATTATACACTTGAAAGCAAAAATTACAAATTAAGAAGCGTTGCCGAAGACATTATTTTTTTTCAAAATACAGAGCACTAATTCATAATACAACATGGTTATACTTTACCATTCAGTCAGTTTATGGATATTTTATATTAATGTGTGAACTTTATTATTTCATGACACATTTGTCATAATTCAATTAATCTATCCTAAATGTAAACTTTTAATTCAGCTTGTGGTCGGCTTATGTTTAAAACAATGTGTGCAATAAAACATAGAATTATGGGCTGTGCTGAATTGACCCCATAGAATAATATAACCTACCATGAATAATGTACGCCGTACTTGTGTATGTTGTCTTGTGAAATTCTCATCAGATGAATCACAATCTAGTCTGGGCGATTTCGCCATCTCGAGCCGGAGGGAAAGCCTCCGGTCTGCACATGGATAGTTGCGATGGTGTTCGTGCATGCTGCACGCGTGTGCGGTGATGGTATCACCTCGCCGCGCCGGGGAGTGAGTCATGAGTCATGAGCCGCCGGTGATGTAAAGTCCCATTTCGTCACGTCCCGCGCTGACCGGAGCAGTTAGTCAGTGATGAGTGGCAATTATTGCCTTCGCTGTATCACCATTTCCAGGGTTACCGCACCTGCGACTGCATTTCATCTTCAATGTTTAACATTTTAGTCATCTTCGGCGCGCCCATAATATCAACAACCATATTTTTTTTTATTGAACCTTGATCCTATTGTTATTTTGACCCCTTTTATATCTTGTGTCAATTCCTACGTGAAAATTCCTCACAAAATACAATTTCTCCTGCCGTTTTGTACCTTATTACAATTCCTATTCATTTAAGATCATCTGCAACATCAGAAAGTCTGCAGTATTTTCTTTTTTTTTCAAATAAAGTAATGTTAAGAAAATTGTATAATAGCTAGATTAAGTAATCCAAATAAAGTAAGATTTTGGATAACCCAAAAAATAATGCTATGGTGACTTAGATATTTTCTTATTATGCAGGCGGAGAGAACTGACCCATTCAGAGACTCGCGTAAGGAAACAAACAACTCATAATGCTATTTTTATTACTGACCTCTGTGAATGAGTAGACAAAATACAAAGCTTTAATTAATCTGTAACAGATGGCGATAATTAAATTATCAATCAGTGCCATCTATAAATAACCATTTGTCTTATATCGTTGAAATGCTACATAATAGCGTTGGATCAAATACTATTATAAATTTCACGTTTTTTATTTATATAATATTTAAAATATTCAAAAAAACTACTTTTTACATGTGTGAAGTAAAGTAAATAGACAGTCAGTGGTAACCCCGTGTAAGCTTTAATAGAGCGAGTTGCATAATAAGTACGTTACTCAACCAGTAAAAAGCAATTTACAGCAGACATGACGCGCGCCAATCTATTATACTTCGTCACGCCTTTTCTTCTCCGACATACGCACCCATTCGCTACAGATTCCACAGCATCATTAGCCGGATTCTCTTCCTAAAGCGGGGCTAACGCTGGAATCTAGCAATGTTCATGCCGAAGTTGACGAGAAAAGTGAAGGTACTGCCATTTTTTCTCTAAATTTGATTACTGGAGTCTTTTAGCATTTGATATACGTCAAGTATTCCTTTATTATTATCCGACATTCGTGTTATTTTTACTTGGAACACAGCAAGTATTCTTTTAATATATACGTATATATAATAATTCGAAATTTGTCTTATTTTTATTTGGAATTTGTCAAGTATTCCTTTATTAATCCGACATTTTTGTCTCGTGACTGGAACTCGTCTTGTTATTTGTGCCGGCCTCAGGCGCGGTACAATAATAATAATTAGTGTTGGCCGATCTGCATAATGAATGCATTAACCTGTTTGTAGGTGTTTTCTCCCATCTCTAATGATGCTTGGATTATAGTACTTGTTATTTTTAACTACCCTAAATTATCGCAAACGTTTGTAAATAGTTAATGTATACCATTAAACGTTTTCCAATAGCGCACTCGAGAAATCGTAATGTAATGTAGGTGTGGGTACATTTATTTAATATTTAAAATAATTTTTGTCGTGAAATCCTAAGCCGATGTCTGTAGCAAGTTGTTTAATATGTATATATATATATATATATATATACACATACAAAGAATAATAAAATGTGAGATTTAAAATAGTACAAATATTTAATTACATTTTAACAAAAAACGTTACCTTCACAAATGTATGTTCATTTTTATTTCTTCCAGAAATTGTTAAATGTAGTATGGCAACTAGTGATGGTTAAATCGTTATTTAAACCGTTATTGTAACGATGGTTTGTAACTGATTCTGCAATGACGGGTACATTAGAAAGTAAACCTCCACAGTTGAAGCTCGGTTACCAATTATCGTCACATGGCGGTTTATCATCCTAATGGCGACCACATTAATAATACGAGTACATTCCGGCACTGGAATGTGTGTGTATACAGTATACATATTATACGCACACCAATGTATGATATTTTTCGTTCACCCTCTTTAATCGTCCTGGACCCGTGTCCTCGACTTGTGTTCGAGTATTACTTGTTGGCCTACGCGCTGCATCTAGGTGGAAAGAACTTATTTTGTTCATGTTATTATCTAACGTTCTCGCATAAACCAATTTGATTTATGTCGACCGGTTTCGATACCACTGTATCTTCGTCAGGAACGACGTACACTAAGTAATCCTTAAAATAAAATATGCAAATACATTATTAGTCGGGCAGGGACGTGGTCCCGGTCGCTGTGGGAGCGGGAGACATTAATTGACCGATATGTTGAATAACGGTTTGTCTATTAAATTAAATTGGCTATTAGTTATTATAGATTTAGTATTGAAATACTTTCTGTCGCTTTGTCTTCGACCATTCAGTTTCTTTATTCACTTTCAGCATCTGGCGCCATACCGATCTATCTGGCGCAATGCTCCCACTGCTCGAAGACAATATGGATTGTCTTAATATTAATTATTTAACGTCTTACACGAGTTCAAAATCCGTGAATGTCGATTCTCAAAGTTATTGACGCATGTTGAAATTCTTACACGAAATATGTTAATGTTTCGAAATAACGCACTCGACCATTGAATCGATCGATAATATATTAATAATCATTTTGTTATTTTACCTTTTGGAACATTTTGCGAGAGAGGATAAAAAAATGTGTAAAATGATTATGTTGGAGAGTAGCTTAATATATTGATACAAATTATAATAATTAAATGTAATCAATAATATATAAATGTATCAATTAGAAAGATATACAGAAAAATTCAATTTATCGAAAATATCTTTTTGTCGCTACCGGAGTTCGAACCTGGATCTTTTCCTACTTGTATTAAAATATCACGGAACTATATTTTGAAAAAACTGCAACTTCACAATAATATTATGTTCTCATTATTAATATTATATATGTATATATACGGATTAGCTCGCTAGATAAGGTTATTGTAACTTTCAACAGTCTTCGCTAGAGGTCGGCAATAGTCCACACAATTATTAGACACATTTATTCCTCTTCTTCTTGAGGGACATTCCCTTGTTGTTGCAGCGCTCTCGCTCTCGCTGCTGTTATTCTGCAGGAGTATAATGTGGCAGTTTCTTCTTGCTTTCCATTTTGCGGGTATACTGTCGTTTTAACACGTGTACTTGTCAAGAAAATAGTGTAAACATTGATAAAGTCCAGTTATCAGATCATTATAAATAATATAGAAAACAATAGTAATATAAAAATTAATGACTGAATGTCAATAAATTTTTTTTCTTTTAGCACGTGAAATAATGCAAATATATTACAAATATCTAAAAGTGCTATGTGAGAAATATTTTTTAACGTAAAATATGTTTTATCGGAGGTTCCCCTAGAATGTTAAAAATATATCGTTAGAAAATTTCGAAACATATGTGATGTTCGCAGGTGGAAAATGTATATATATAAGAACGTTGTTGCGAGTTATCTTTGTAAACAACCACAACGCGGAAAATGTGTAGGAAAAAAATATTCTATTCAAGAGAGGTATGATACATATGTCAGAGACATGTAACGCCATTTTTTTCTATCTTATTTTCCGACTTTAATATAAACCAAATTGCAGGAAAATGTTTTTAAAAAATTTAGACATTTTTTTTACTTGCTTTTGTTCAGTGTTAAGAATTTTGGTAACTACTTTCCGAAATAATTTTACTTAGTACGTTTTCGCAAATAAAATTCGGAGGGTGAAATGGGGGGGTGAAATCCTACACCCCCCAAATAACACAAATAGATTATACCTATTTTACAACCTTCTTTCTTATCATGTCTCTTCGTTTTGATTACGCCTTTAGATGAAAAAAGATCGTAACAAATTTGGTTCTGAGGTCTTCCTGTGTTACGAGTTATTTTTTAAGTGAAAGTTTTTTATGCGCTGTATATATACAATACGTTGCGTAAGTAATTATTTGTGGAGACCTGACCAAACTCAGCGAAGCGTTTTATCACACCGACATTTTTGTTTTTCTGTTGACAAGATAATCATTCTAGAGCGATTCGATGTTGTAATTGATAATTATCACGAGTATATTCGTAATTATTGTATCCGGTTTGATTGTACAAACTAGCTGTCATATTTTTAAAAATAAAATATCCATTAAAGTACCCCGCTGTCTAATCTAGGTCGAGACCTGGTAAGGCGCGTACGCGCGGATGATACTTAGATCTCTCTTCATGGCGGCGGATCGGGTCCCCGACGTGGGCCCAAAAGGTTCGCGCCCTACAAGACTTTTGGTGCTTTTCCCAACGCTGATATGAACAATTATATTTTTTAAATCCACCACAATGAGAAAAGAAATTAAACTATTTTATAGTCATTTTGAAAACATGGAATATTGACCTACATTTACATTAAAATTTTCCGCTCTTGTCGGGACACCTTTGCATTTCAGTAAAAGAATTGTTAATTTATCCTGTTATAGTTATTACGCATACATATTATTTTTCTCGCCTCGCTCAGTGTTTGTTCTATTGTGTTGTATAACGCGTTGCTATGTTTATTATCGTGTTATGTTGCGTCTCGACCAATGTTTTGTTCCTCTGTTGTGAATGACGATTGTGTAATTACGTTATTAGCCACCATTGTTAACATTTTCATAACATCATTACTAATTGCACCGCACCGTTCGTTTAGTTTTTATTTATTTTCAAATACTCAGGAACACGACACGACGGCTCGCTTTGGCTGCGCTTCTTACGCGATGTTTTAATTTGTGCAAATTTTCTAATTATATTTTCACGCATCAATAACACCTTCTATCGAGTTATTCACTTTGCGTTCTTCGACAATCGCTTTCACATTTGGAGAAAAATGGTGGATTACGATACGTTGTTCATTTTAAAAATTGTGGACTAATGGAAATGTGCAAAAAACTACTGGCGTTTTGTAAACTAGTATTTATCCGCATTCCTTACACACCACCTACTATTGTCGTGTCGAATGCCGAACGGGGCATTTGTCACGCCTCAAATATTTTTAATTATATTCTCCTTACGTCATCGACATTCACCGATATGAATATATCGCCGTCCCCCTGCAGCCTCGCGCCAGCTTTAGTGTGGAAGAGTCCAAACGTCTCGTATCTCGGTTTGCGCGCTCGGATTGGTTCTGTCCATTACGTTCCTGGATAAAGCGGTACAACGGAATAAGGCTACTCTGGCAATGTAGCGATTCTGATTAGATTAACGGTTCGTTGTTTTGATGGTTTTACATCAAATATTTAAATGAATTTGTACCGAGTATTATTAATTGGATAACAATTATCACATTTTACCGAGCTATCGCTGTGATAAATGATGCGGTTACTGTATGTTACGTTATTTTTTGTATTTATTCAAGAGAATGGTGGTGTTATCATTTTTGACTATTGTTTTTCAAATCCAAATATTTACTTAGATCTTTAACAAATTAGTTTGTATCCGTTACGCGTGTATTCTTTTTTAACTAGCATATAAAACTTCCCCTAGCATTCATTACATTGGCGGGATGTGTATCATTGACGCGGTAAGGAATTAAGTTAATTCGAACTCGTTATGCATTGATTTTTTTTTACATTTGAAATTTGATTTAGTATTTTCGTACTTCATAAATAATAGAGTGCCTACCTAATGAAATATATTTTTTAAATCGAATACCTAGAACCTGAGTTGTGAATGACATAACATTTTTTGCTAATAGGAATGGTAGGATTTTATGCTAACAAAATAGAACGCCGCAACTTTTATTATTTCTTATATCGATTTTTATAGAAAAGTTTTAATGCAATTTTAACCATAAATAGTTTAGTCAATGTGATCGAGGTGATATTATTTTTATAATGTTTTCCCAATTTTCTTAACTTCACGTTTCATTCTTAACTTCATCACGCTCGGAGTGTAATCAGTGATCGTGAAACTGAGCCGGGCTCGGAACGCTGTTGAAATGCCACGGGAAGGATTAAAAGCGACCTCCTCGTCGAGTATTTCACGATACGACAGAGATGTGGAATATTTTCCTTCGTCCGTAAAATTTGACATCTCGATCGAATCTTTTGTGGAATTTCGTTTCGCGCACACTCGACTATTATTGGGTCGGCGTGGTATACAAATAAGTATAAATAAGTGGCTTGAGCAGTGGGTTCATTTATTTGTTTTGTATTGGCTTTCTCGCTCTCGGTACATCCGTGCGGACTTACGTTAAATTTTTTAAATATATATTTTAAGAGTCGATAGAATTAGCTCCATAGTGAATCTCTCTGATAACTTTGTCTTATTACTGGGGATGAATGAATTAAGGCCAATCCAATCAAACCGGTTTGTATTGTTGAACGGTCGGTGAATCGAATTCTACCGGTTAATCATAACCCATTAAGATTAATCATTCGTAGTATTTAATCAGTGCTTTAGTTTAATTTGTAAATATTCTATATTTTTCTGTTCATATTTTCCATACTTAAGAATTGTATCCGAAGAGGGTGACTGTGGTAAATAAAGTGAACGGTGCTTTGAATGCAATTATCACCGATAGGAATATGTCGCACACGGTAAGACTAGCGGTGCGTAATAGAGTTCTGTTGTCTACACCGATGTACAGAAGTGAAGTCTGAAATTGGAAAAAAAAGATCGAAAGCAAACTGAACGCAGTGGAAACGCGATCGTTCGAGCGTATGTTTGGAAAATTTATCTACGATATAGTGAAAAATAAACAAAACAAGCGAATATCAGTTAGTTGTTTACATGTTTATATAATTTCTTGATAAATAAAGAAAAGTTTTTTTTTTTTACCTAAATAATGTCACGTGATACGTATTTAAAAAAAATCGCACGTTTTAGGTTACCGCTTTTAAAAAAAATTTCAAAAATCACTTATGAAGATGGCAGTTCCAGTTCCCCAGAGTGACCTCGCTATTGGAGTCGCGAATTATATCATTTTGTTTTTATAATGATAAAAGTTATTTCATGTGAAAGTATTCACACAAAAAGATAATAGTGCCTAATCGCAGCATTTCTTAGGTAAATTCCGTAAAAATATGGATTCAATAACCCAATGCGACTGAATTTTAATGAAAACTTCTCGATTATAATACCACGCTAATCTCACAGTTATGTTTTAAATGGAATATTTGTGTTAAGACTTCTTTATTTGAAATTTTTCAAAAATGAGTTATTTTATCTGTTTAGAACCTTGATTAGTTCTGATGTAAATGGTAGGTAAAATATATAATATATATTTTTTGAACAAGATTTAAACAGGTCTTTGGTGTATTGTCCTCGGGGTCGTCGATACCACCAGGGAGTAGCGATCGGCGGGTCGGGCTGGGAATCTGCCTCGCGGTGATCTCGGGCTGCGGTTTGGCTGTACCGTACACTCCTCGGCCGGCACTCGCGGCGAAGAGGCACCGCTCGTTACAGAAATAACCAACCGCAACATAAACAAGCTCCTGTACGTGTTCACAGCGCTTGCGCTCCCTGCTCGCTGGTGATTGGTGCCTGACAGTCGCGTATGTTGCTTCTTAACAACATTGTAAAATATTGAAAAAAGGATAAACATTTTTAACTTTTTATCTAAGTACTCGACTCATATGAATAATTAAGTATCGTTCGGCTATCGATGATACAATTCTGCCGCTAAATCACTAGGCTAGTATCGTAACCACTAGACCACACGTACGTCAATTTATAATGCAGTCCGCAATTCATGGTAAAACCCCTCTTCATCGTCTCCCGTCACAACATTATTTATTCGTTTAATATGTCATTTCAAATCAATCAAATTATTGAAATCGATCAAACCCTCTAAAAGACAGGTTTCAACAAAATAATTATAGACATCGTGAATATTTGGCCCAAATATTAATAACATATACGAGATGTGACAATTTAATTCCCGGAATGTACCTTTATAAATATACGTGTGGAACTGTACACTGATTTAGATAGCATTCTCATTTCTGGAAGCAGGCCTCCGTTTTCCGGAATACTGTTGAATATATTAGAAAATCTTCGTATTTTCAGACTAGTTTTTAATTTTGGAAGTAACCAGAAATACGTAAAGAGGGGGTTAAGACAGATAAATAGACAGGATGATCCAATTGAGTAATCGCTTTTTAGCCAGAAAATGTGTCGCGGTGAGCGCACTGTGACCGCTTTAAATTTCGTTCGCCCATTTTTGCGCTAAAGTGTAATCTGTTCACCCAGATATCTGTTACCTTCCCAATAGCTATCTAACGGACTCTATTAACTTGAAGTTGACGCACGTATTAGTTCAAACATTTTCAAATACAAGTATTTATTCACTTTTTTCGATACAATTGGTGACTGGGCGGCCGGTCTGGCATATATATCATATTTCAACAGGCGCCATTGTGAATTGTAAATTTGAAGACAGGTTTTTTTAAATAATGATACTAATAATAATTGCGTGTTACTGCGACATTGTGCGGTGTTTGTAGTTACACGGCGAAAGTATTTGTGGCGCTTTATGTATCGCCATTCCACCATACTCTAAGTGCTTTTCTTTGTTCCAGGCGATAGATGCTTTTAATAATTTTCCCATCCCGAGACCCCTCCGTGGATATTATTACCGACTTTCCTTCCCTCTGCTAAATCAATGTTTGAACACTTTAGCGTTTTATTTGTCTTTCACTCCCCGACAGTAGTAACTTGGTTAAATTTTGCCGGTTCTGTTTTCCTAATTTGCCTTTCGTACCATTCTTGGAATGTTGATTTTGGATATTTGAATACCTATAATATTTTCTGTAATACATTTTAATGCAATTGAAATTTGACCGCAAAACCTTTTACCGAATTATGATGCATGAAATCGAGAATTAGTCTGTCGTATATTATATTATTGCGATCGTAATATTATCATTCTAGTTCGATCACGAAATTTGTTTTGGAATTTTGATGAAACCTGTATACGTACTGAAATTTTCTTTTTAAAATTTTATAACGGAATACTAAACATATCACGATTTCTTAATTCTTATTTACATGTCCATTACGATCCCGCAACAGTATAATTGCGACCAGAATAGATTTGAACTGACAAAACCCAATTTTCAATTCAGATATTGTGAATATCCGATACCCACCTGAATAATTGAATTAAAAAAATACCTACTTAGTACTATCTATGCAAAGTACAATGCTAAGAAACAGTTTTATAAGAGGTCAAATTTTAAAATATCAAAAATAAATGCAATAAAATTTAATTCTTTCCTTCGTTTCCAGTGAAAATAAATGTTAATAACTCCATATAATTATCAGAAATGTTATAAAGTACTGTTACATTAAAAATTGTCATTCTTTCCTTCACAGTACACAATTTTAAATAACGTTCATCGTGCTGAGATGTTTTATATATTTTTTTGTATTCGTTTTGTTTACTTATATTTTAACTATTTTACATTTAATTGTAATTGCGTTATGCCTACCTCGCTAGTTAAAAAAAAACAAATCCATTTTTGATAACAAGTAGTATAATATTATATTTAGTAATGAATAAAATACAGAATATAGGCTGTCGACTTAATGTTAAAATTTTAAACTGTATATAAACAAAATACATGAAATATACAAAGGTTTAGTTGGAATCTTAATTTTACTTCTAATGAATGTTATCGGGTCTTGTAAGTACTTTAATTCCTGACCTCTATATATTATACATAATGTATTTTTCTAATCCGCGGTATTCAATTGTTAACATATCAAAGTTAGTGTAAAAATGTTACCGGCATCTGTTAAAGCTAACGCGACACGTTTTTCTGTTCACTTAATTATTTAACAATATACGGTAAGTCAGTACTAGTTCGATTTGCGATCGCCTTCAAGAGTCATGTAGCGATATTTTTACTATCTAATAAAAATATAATACGTATTACGAGCGATAAATTCCTCACACGCCGAGCGACATAATTAATTTTATTTTGGACAAACGCCATAAACCAAAAAAATCATATAATTCATGTTTGTAATTCACGCAACATTTACGCAGTCGAGTGGAATTCTCAACCGCGGTACGGGTGCATAAATTATTACAATCAATTCTGGAATGACAGTTTTGTTTTTCGAATTACAAATGCATCGTTTGATTTTATCTGTTCAAAGGCCGCGACGGCTGGTGGTCCACGTCTAAATTAATCTCTAAAAATCCTCGCTTTCTGGAACGTCACTTTTGTTTTAACGGTTGAATAAATCGAGTAATTGTCCGAATTGAAAATCTCACGTATATTAAAATGTCTAAAAATACAAAAGATATATAAATAACCAGTAAAATGTTTCACGAAGTACTGGAAATATTATAGTTGTCCGAATTACTATTGCATTATTTAATTTTGTCGGTTGGAAACCGATGCAGCAGATGGTACATGCCGCCTAATTAGTGTTATCGCTTTCTAAATAATGCAAAAGTTGTCCGAATTATAAATGCACAATTTAATACTTTTTTCAGTTTAAAGAGTTCACTCACAACGATCGATGGTACTTACCTCGCGCCGTTTCATCTAGATTCATTATTTTAATCGCGTTCTAAAATGAAAAGTAAAGCAAATATGTATATACATATTTGTCCGAATTACAAATGCATTATTTGATGTTATCAGTTCGTGCGCTACAATCCCGACAATAATAACAGCTGTAGAGTACCAGGCAGATGATGGCACCGCGTCTACATTCATAGGTATTGTAATGATGCGGGATTTTCTACTCCCACATCCGAGTATGTATGTTTACATGTGCATGTGTGCTTTCCCTAGAGTGTGTGCGTTAAAAACGGTCTCGGCGACGAATTGATTTCAAACTTTTTTATGGTCTCTGTCTTTTCGTTAAGCTCCCGATTATTTTTACATTCCTAGTTCTCACATTCAGATCGGATCGCAGACTCGGAGACTCGGTTCAGTGACAGCACACGCCGACAGTGCCGCTGGTCGGTCTCCGCGGATCGTGCAGTCAGTCTGCTCCCTCGTTTCGTGTTGGAAGCGAATCACGCATGAATGGAAAGCCGATTTGACGTCAACGTTGTTTTGATTATATACATGTAAAAGATATGCACGGAATGTCTTTTACAAATTAACTCCAATTTTTTTGAATTACATTCTCTTGTATTTATGAATAATGAATGTTCTTGAGGGTGAAGCATTTTATATCAGTCACTGTTCTTTATCGCGGCTCATAGCTCTCGGTGAATGACCACGTTTCTCTTTCGGACAGCTATTGCGTCAATATAATGCAATAGCTGTCCGAATATCAAATGCACAATTTGATACTATTACTTCAAAGACTTCAATCACAACTGGCGTCGGTATCTACCGCGTGCTGTTTCGTCTAGATTAATTATTTTAATCGCATTCTAAAACGTCAACTAATGCAATAGTTGTTCGGATTACGACTGCACAATTTGATACTTTTATTAGTCTGTCTCGGTTTTCCTCTGTCATTTTCCGCATAATTTTCTTCTTCTACCTGTGACAGTACCTATCATGTTATATTAATTGCCCAAATATGTGACCAATTATTGACCCCTGAGAACATAACATAATTAATTTAATCATTTCTCAGATTCTATTAGAAGTTTGAAAGGAAGCTGATATTTCTATAAAATATTGCCAAGTCTACAAGATAACACAATGCCGTGCATAATAAATTAGACATTAATAGTATATGTCAAAGTTAGAGCAACATTACAATTTATATTCATTTCATTACAATAAAAATGCGTTTTTCTCACTAATAAATAACTTTATTCCCTATTTCTTTCTTTTAAAAAATTAACAAACTTTATGCCTTTAAGTTGCTAGTTAATATAATAAATTACTGGCTACTAGCGGCACTTTCTATAGATCGAAACACACCTAAGGGACAGTACAGAATTCGCGCGAAACGAATGTCATTCGTGGTGTGTTGCATTTTGTAGGCAGGGCAGACCGATCGACTGATGGATGCCGAGACGGGAGAGAAGTGTTTCATCCATTGTAACATTCTAAAACGTTGAAAACATATTATTTTTTAAGTAAACTGATGTATGAGAAGAAAGAGTTAATTTCTATAATAAGATGAAGGGCGTAACAAACATTATAAAAAGGTATGAAACATGAAATCAAAATAATCACTTCGAATGAAATGCCAGATCACGAATGGAAATAACTTTTTTTCCCACCTGGAATTGCGCCATAGAAACCTATTGCAGAATTTATGATAATCGTATCCTTCAGATCTGTCGCTGTGACCAGGCCGGCCGTGACCGTTCTCGCGCGCAGGGCAATCCTTTAGCTCCTGGGGCAAACCTTTTTCTTCCAGTTGCGAAAGAGTCGAAAGAAATGAATAGAAAATGATATTGGACATGTTCGATGGTTATTATTTAATGTATTCTAATGTTGGAGTACTTCTAGCCATGTGAAGTGTCGTCCAATCTATGGCGTTTGAGATGGATGAAGTGATAAAGGAATGACGCAAGGAAGGAGTGTGTAACGAAGTCTTAGAGCAATATTGCAAACTAATCTACTCGGAATAAAAATACAGATTCGCCTGTCACGTAGCGACATATACGTTGATCCAAGTGTTCGTTGACAATTAGAAAATCTGCCAGACTCTCTGAATCTGGTGTTGATAATGTCTACTGTCTAGATAGGTGTAGTAGCTAGGTGAAAAAGGGCAACAATCGTTCGAATTACAGTATTTTTGAAATTGAATTAACAGCTTGGGGTCACCTGTGAGGGAATGAGATACTACGAAATAAATAGGGATTATAAGAAGTTATCGTGATAGATACGGCGGGTATGAATCCTGATCAGACTAAACAGTAAGATCGGGAAACATCCAAGTAGAACTATCATTTTTCGCATTCATCATTTAATCATTTTTACCGAATGCCTCTCGACTTTTATGGCGTTTTTGATGATACGGTACGGCATCTTGATATCAAACGCGATCCGTGACACGCATTGTCATGGCTGACAACAACGTTACCTTTTTTCTACTATTTTATTCTCCTCACCCATTCTCTTGTCCGTCACGAGTCACGAATGATCGCTCGGGTTGATCTTTATTATTCCCGCGCCGCAATTATCACCTGATACGGCGCTCTCGCGTGGTTCACCGTACAATTGCTTCTTATTCACAAACGCCGGTAAAACTTGTTATTGTTGGCCATTTGCTGCATACCGCCGTGTCACCCGACTAGTGCGTATTGCGTAACGTGTAACACGACTAGAGTAAATTCGCATCGGGACATTGCTTGTATAAAATTACAATCCATTTATTTGTATGCAGTGATAGCTCGTTCAGAAACTCGGCCAATAATAGTTGAACGCTTCGGTTATGGTAATTTTATGCTGAGATATTTTAAAAAAACCAGCGTGACATCCTTTTCGTTGTTTTCCCAATTTTTTGTTATTTATTTTTATGTATTTCCAACAGTTATTACTTGTACATAAATGCACGAATTTAGTAACATTAACAAAATAAGATTTTTTGTAAACCTTCACTGCTTCTTGTTTGGTTCTTTGGGCCTATTATTCATCCATGAATAACGCCTTATGCAATCCTTTCAAGTTTCTTCATTATTATGGAACAGAAACGACGAAATAAATGATTCTCTTAATATTTTTATTTATTTCTTCAAATACAAAGAATATTCTTTAGAATCCGTTTAAAACATGTCACGGTGAACATACAACTGTTTGTTCAAATATATATTGTTCGTCAAAAATACAAAAGTGCTTTGTGTATATTTTATTTATTTATTGAAAAATGTAAGAGACCCAGGAGGCCCATATAAATAAGATTTTCATTATTAACTTCTTTTCACTTCTTTTTTAAATTTCGATACAAATCTACATAATTTTAATCGTTTGAAATTGAGAAGCGATTGCCCTGTTTTTGATCGGATTTGTGTGGTAGTTTTGAGATGTTCTCGTATATCGTTCATCGCTTTCATGTATTTGATCAATGTCCTTGTCTTTTATCTCATTGGCAAGCTCGGTTATACCGAGAGTCGGCGACCTTTTTTGAATAAATAACTATTTTTAAAAGAACATCTCCAAAAACCATTTCGACCTTGAGGTCTACTCGTAAATCGGACGGGGGATGGGGAATTCAAATGTATGTACCGTTTTTATATTTTATTTATTTATTACTTCAACTGCATTATTTCATATCCCTACCCTCACCGCACTAGATCAAGATTTTTTTTTTTTTGATTTGTAAAGAAGTATTTATTAATTATTCAATGTATTGAATTCAAGATGGGCAGTATTTTTCTCGTGTACATTTACATAGACAAAAGTGTACAAGATGTATCTAATAAATTGCATTTATCGCTATTAAAAAAGTACATTCGCATGTTAATCGCAAGCCGCAGGTTAGTCATCCTCGGTTAAAACATGTCGGATTACACAGCATTGCACTCCTAGTACGTACTGTGCTTACTGATTAATTATTGCATTAAGACGACCTGTCTAGCGCCGTTTAATGAATTCAAGGACGCTCTACGCGCCATTGCAAATAAAAGTGTTCGGAAGACCTTGAACTCGAGGTATGTCTGTGCCGCTTCCGACAACAGCTATCGGGGCTGCGATACAAAAGTCCGAAGTATCCCTCTTTGTTTGATCTCGATAGGAAAACACGTTTGTCTTGAACTTTTCATTGAACAGTGTTCTTTCCTTTCACTAAGCATACTAATTTCTGATGCTGGTTCCATTTGACTCAATATTCAATCGGTTGGTGCCATTCTAATCAAATTTTGATCTACACTATTTTTACGCTCTTAAGTTAGTATAATATTCATCGTAAGTGAGTGCTGCTGCATTAAGGGCAGACTGTTTTAGGTAGCTTGTCTAGATGCGAGACCTGACCGCCTTTGAAGTTGGAGTTACAAAGGTTTACATTTTCTGCAGATCATTCAGCTGTACCTACTTAACATAATTTCAGAACTGTTTTGAGTGGGGTTTTGCAGTTGTAGCTGTTAGGCGCATTGTCGTGCCCTGCTGTCCGCCACATGTCATCGGGTCCCCGGCCCGAAGTGCTTCTCTCGCTGTGTCGGGTGGGTTGGGGGGAGGGGCAGTCCCTGTTTACTCAGCAAACGGTGCGGGATCCGGGTCCGCGCTCTCCCCTCTCCAGACTCCAGACTTCAGACTCTGGAGCTGTGCGGGCTTTATTAGGCGCTAACAGTCGAAATGGCTTCGCTGTCTCGGCGCGAGTGGAGCGTGAAATTGAGATCGCTTTTTGTCGACAACATTTTTCTACTTGAATAAACACAGGATCCGATCGCTTTTGCTCTTGATAGCCAGAGATGTTTCAGCGTATGGCGTCCCCCTGCTCTTCGGTTGATTCGATGAATTTCATCATTTGTCTCTGTCGTCTTATTAATTTGTGATCAGCGTTCGTAAGTTGCGAGGCCGCGCGGCGGCTCAGGAGACGTTGTCGCGCACTAAATACAATTCTCCACTCATCATTCTCTTTTTTCTTTAAAAGAAAAAGAGATGCGTTCACGGAATACATGTCGTATCGATATTCTTACTATTTTCAAACTAAGCTAAACTCTTGTGCCATGAAAATAGGACTAACTTGCTGATCTCCCGGAACGAAGCGCGAACCCCCGACGACTAGATAACTAGACCAATAAGCTACTCACTCAAACAATAGTCAAAATTAAAAAACATTAAAACATCTTCCCAAATTTTTACGAAAGGTTTATGATACTTTATAAAAAATATACTTCCATGTGTTTGGTACTACGTTTAATTTTTTTTTAGACTTGTAATGCGCGAAAAAAAACGCGGTATGTAGAAAAAGTAGAGGTAACATTATTAGGTATACATACCCCTAAGTTACCTTATAACTAGTAACGCATTTATTAAATTTTTACAATATGTATGTTACGACTGTGTTCATGTTTTATTGAAAAGTGCCTATCTAAAAAGCCACAAACATTCCAGATTACAACCATTTTCAGATCAAATTTTACTCAGTTTCCCGCGCTGTTCTGACAGCTACGTGAGCTTCTGAACACGATTATGTTCTCGGACCCATCTTACAATATGCCTCGACAAAACTGTAAATATCATTTAAGTTAAGGGATCTCACAATGTGAGAAGATCAGCGCGATGACATTTGCGCTACAGTACGGCCCAACGTGGCGAGAGAAACCCGTTTTGAGTGCTGACGACGTTAAGTGTCTTTACTGCGTGGTTGATCCTGTTTATTTTCGTTCCCAATGAAATCATCTCCAAACATTCGTCCAACATCTAGTTCGCTATGGTTATTATTACATTTTTTTTTTTTTTGTTAATAAAATTCCCACATCGTTTTTTTTAGATTAATTGTTTGAAAGCTTTACAATAATTTATGTACAATAAATTTAATTTGATTTGCGGGTTTCATTTTAAACGATCACGTTGACAGGTATTTCACGGAGCGCTCTCAGGGTGTCAAAAGTAAGTTGTAAAGGGGGCCCAAAGTGACGGCCCTGGGTATCTGCGATAGTCGGATCGCATTTTTACGAACCACTGCAGCGTTGTCATTGCTATGTTGTATTTTTCGTTTCTTCTTTGGAATAATCGTGCGCCCGCGGCGCTGTCTGGTGGCGCCTGTTCGAACGAGTTTTAAATGAGATTTTTTGAAATATTATTCAAACAGCCAGTGGGATGAAGAGGTTGAACGAATCTAATCTCTTCCTGCATATAAAAACGGCAATGTGTATTTATTGAGTATTGTTGAGGAACCTGATTTTAAACGTTTATTTGATTTTAAAGCATGCACTTGTCGCTGAACATCTCCTTTTATATTATTGAAAAGCATCTTTTATACTTGTTGCAATTAGACGCCATTTCTAGCTGATTCCAGTATTTATTGCTTGTTTCACGTTATATGTTATATATTAGTTATGATATATGAGGTACAATAATACTAATTAAATGGAATGTTTATAATAAATATACACAAGACCGGAGCTTTGTTTTTCCATTCAAATATATTACATTTTATTTCCGTATCGGCAATAGAAAATTTGGGATTCGACTGTATTTTTTCAGTGTTTGTTTCAATTATTACGAAACTACGAATACTTACGTTCTGAAAAATCATAACTTCACAAATAACGTGTGCTTTAATTAAAGATTAATATAATTAGTTACGTTAATGTCTTCTGGAAATTGTGGCTACACCTACCTAGCAGTTCTACTCAAAAGTATTTAAGAAACAATTTTTTTAAAACTGGGTCGCATTCAACTGAAAATGTCTCGCTTAGCAAATGTATGTAGATGAAATTTGGCGACTTCTGTATAATAAGCTTAATCGGTTAATAATAATAATAATAATGCATTTATTCCAGCGTGATCGGGCTTTTGTTTTTTTTTTTAAGACCCGAATCGCCATAAAGATAATATAATACATATTATATAATACATTAATGTTACGAAATATTATTTATGTTATGAGCTCTCTACCGTTAATAGACAATTCCGGGTTCGATTCCCGATGATGACTATGTTTTATTCTGTGTCTTTGTAAGTGATTTATGTATCTAATCATTACCGGTTGCATACCTACGCAATTAGCTTTAAAAACACAAATCTTCCCTTTCGTGGTGAACAGATTGTATTATAGTATTCCTCACATTCATAATCTTTCTCCGAGGGATCGTGAACAGATAATCGTCTATCCATCTGAAGCCAATCTCGGTGGCCGAGTGTTTAATGTTCTTCTAGTGCAATAATTAATAGCATTATCCTTTTACCGCGTAGTTCGATAGCTGATGGAAGATAAAATGCCTCGACAGTAAAACGATACTCTGCTCTCGGGTGCTGTTTACGTTGCTGCGGTACCATTATACTATATCTTTCACATTACACTTCCTTATGGCCACTCTGCCTTAAGGCTCGAGAGCTGTACATACGCGCACCGCGTACCTCCTGTGAGTGAATGAGCTATTAACATTTTTTTGTGCTTAGATTTGTAAAATTAAAGGTTTTTTATGTTTTATTTCGTCGTTTTTAAAAAACATGCGCTTTAAATGCTGGACCCGCACAGCGTCTTTCTAGATGCTTCTCAGCGAGTTCGTAAATGCTTTTAACGTACACAATTTAATAGTAATAATCAGTTATAATTTATTCACCTTTAAATATACTAAAAATATTATATAAAAAATATATTTACACAAATTGAATGAAGTAAAAATATGTGTTATTATTAATTTCTAGCATCGGCTAGAAATCGAAATATTTATATCCACCAAATTTATATAACAGTAAAGAGGGCAATCGACGTTAGGTCCCGTAAACAATATTGCAAATAAGATTAGATTTACATATGTTTTAAATCTGTCGAGCATTGTGTAACATACAACCGATCGTATTGGCCTGCATTCAATACGTTAAGTACATAATAGGCACTACCTGATGATGGCAGAGGCTTAATCATTAAATTTTTGTATTAATCTCACTTTCCCGGTATTGTCATAATCCGAATATTCTGTACTATATTCGTATCTCTGATTTACTCTGGAGAATACTTTGTCTCCCTTAATACAAACAATTTTGTTAGGAAATGGCTGCCGTATTACGGTTGTTGGTCACGGTGATGACGGTTATTACCGCACTTTGATTCAAAAATTTTAAAATCAGTATCGAAAGTTTTAAATCATACCGTAATATTTCTATCAAAATAATAATATAGCGTCAAACATTTTTCCTGTTCAAAAAATATTTTTATAATCTTAAGATGAGAGCGACATCGCTCACACGGTGCGTCATACATAAAAAAATTAAAGGTGGGATAAGCCAATATTTTAACCTTTTTCAAGAGTAGTCGTTGACTCGCAAGCGCTAAGGCCACTGGTAATAATAAATATGGACTTGTCCTCGCTATGGATTTGTTATTTATTTAGAGTCATAAATTAGCTCTGAAAAATGAATTTGATCATTTTTGTACGTTTGTTCGTTGAACTGTTTCAATGTTACGGCCTTGCTACGCGCAGCTTGGGTTTTGGTTTGGGCGTTGTTATTAATTCACATAATGATTAAGAATGCTGTACACATAACTTTTATAAATATTCTGAAATTCTATTTATTCATTTTCTATAAGAAAAAACACATTGTTTTTTTACACCATTATAAAATGATGTATACTTTATAATAGTGAAGAATTTTAACTCATTTAAAGTTTTATAAGTGGCTTTAGTTCGACAATTTGGTCCCTATTCTAAAAAGTTAATCAATTAAAAATTGAATGGGTTCAATGAAGGATAATAGATTTTAAACTATCTCTACCCGTTGAACAAATTGAACACATTATGATTATTTAAAGAAGTTTCTAAATTTAACAAACTTACCTAGAAGAATTGGCAAATGGCAAGCTGGACGTGCTTGATTTAACTGACTTGATTTCGTACCGTGCTCCTGCTTGAAATACTGTGTCTTAGAGTTATTTATTATGAATGTTTCAAAAACAAAGTAATATAATAACTCACCATTAATACGAAGACTTTGTGACAAATTCACAATCTTGCCGATATTTTGTTTAGCTCAAAGCTATTAATAATTAACATTAATCGATTTGGTTATTAAAGCTGTTCTGTATTTTTGTTTTATTGTATTAATTGATATATTAAAGTTAATGTTTTATTGTAAAGTCCATATGGAAGTTAAAAAACTTAATTGCTAGAATGTTTCTGATAACTAATTCCTGAATGTTACCATCACTAGGTATTATTTCTGGCCAGTTTTCAATTTATTTGATAAGCTAATGCCGTGTAATGGATACCCGCTCGATTGTATAACACGCACGCGGAAGCCAAAGAAAGATTTAAATTTAAAAGAGACAGTTGGTGCCAATCCGGTGACGCTTTGGGAAGTTCCGGAAGCCGCCGGGAAATCCTATTTCCTGGACGGACCGGACCGCCTAGTCGGGTTGCGCAGCAGTGAAGTGACAAGATATGCGGTTGGACAGCTATCGTTTCGATCGCGTTACCGCGGCGAGAACGGGATTTCCGTTTTTATTTATTTTTTTATTATTTCGATCTAAATACGCAGAGACAAATCGTAAGGAAAAGAATTTCGCTCGGATCATTATTGTGTTCTGAAATGAGATGAGTATTTTTTAGGAAATAGCTCATCGTCTGCATATGAGAACCGCTCAAATTGTGATATTATACATATATTATCATTGAATGCAACATATAATCAACTATATCGTTGTTTTTTGCAATTTTGGCTTCATTCTTTATTTTATTTTATTTTTAAAAATTATTTAGACTAAACTCACTGCAATGTATTATTATTATGGGCTCATCAGTAATTCCATTATTTCGAGAATAATAATATGTCACAGGGGTGCGTTTGTATGCGAGTGGCATCAGCGTAACAGACAACCAGCGGGAAATCCTATATCACATTGCGCTTCACGCGCAAGTAACGGTCACTGGCCACCGCGCAATGTTGCACATTTTAGCCGAGACACTTTAATCTTTCATTTAGCCAAGACACAAATCGCAATATAATCGATCAGTCGCCATTTTGCCGGCACGGTATAGTCAATATTTTCAAGATTGCAAAATAGGTTTTGCGGAAGCACTGGCAGTGACCGCCAAGTTGCCGCTACTTATTAATGTAATAAGGTACAATAATTATTACAATATTTACAAATGAAATAATATATTATACAAAAAAGTGATATCCGTAAGCACTTATGTATGCGTTTTGGAGATAATATTCGTGCAAAATTGCATATACTACAAGAGTGCACTTAACCATCGATAGGATGTGGTGCCATTGGACAATGTGAAGAAAGAGGTTTACAGAACGTTAAAACGCATTTTCCTTGGAATAATATTAATAAAAGCGTGCGATGGATTTCGAGCCGTATCACGTACCGGTGATTTACTCCACCGCGAATCTGCGCTCCTTTCCGTCGTTAGTCTTTTCATTATTCTGCTTACAAAAAAGCAATCGATTATTTAAATAATAATAATAATAATCTAAAACAATACGTCTTATAATTTATTAAATAAGACAAGGATAAATCAACCACAAAAAATGTTTTGCTATCACCGAAGAAGCCGCAAAAAGATTTTTTACGAGATAATCTAAAATCGAATCTTCTCGCGAAAATCGTACGGAAATTCCTGTTTGTAAAATAATCATCGTTGACAATTGAGTTTCCCCACTCTCTTCTTTACTGAACGTTTTTCGCAGATTTTTGGTTAAGAAAAAAGGATTCATAAATTGAACTTTTTGTAAAAATTCGTTTCGATCTTTCCAACAAATAAAGTTACATTCCTGTTTTTATTATGAACAAATTATAATATAATAATAATATAATATCTGAGATATCGTAATGGTACCGAGATGTAATATTTAATATAGTACAATGATAATGTTTTAGAAAAGATTCTTTACTGTTTATATATTATAATTTAATAAACGATCACAAGTCACGTACAGCATCACATCTGTTGTTCCACTCGGGAGGTGAGACAAGCTTGAAGATGGAATGTTTTCACGTATTGGCTGTCTGCCTGTCGAACTGTATATTTTGCAATAATTGGTTATTAATTAATTGCATTCGGGCAACCAGTGGTAAATATGCCACAAATACGATATAAATACGTCCAATGTTGTAAGTTATAGTACTTGTAATATTAAAATTACGTTTAATGATTCGGAGATATTTCAAATTTAAAGTGATAAATATTTAATGAATGTAAGTTTCAAGAACATGAGCACCGTTATCCTATACTAATAAAATAACGTTTCGTAAATCGATATCAGCGGCTATACGTAACGTGACTATGTAAATGCATCACATTTAAACGAAAGCATCAATAAAATTACACAAAAGAGAAACGATCTATTTTATCTATTGAAACTTCACTAGGGCGATACAAGTATTTTCGGGACACGTGCATTTAAGACAAACTGATTAATTTGCTGACGAGCGACTCAAATATCGTCTACACGCTACGCCCTGTAATTCTTATTAATTCATATCAAACCTGGCGATCGAATCCTCCGTCAAATGAATGCTGTATATTCGTTTGGTCACCGAGGAATATATTATTTATTTATTTTCTGTCATTTTTGCAGAGGGATGCGAGAGGTCCCGTTCGTTTTCTCGTCCAGGGGTGGACAAGTAAACAACGGTCCAGGGGTGAACAGTGTGGCAGCGCCAGCGCGGGTAGCGCTCGGTGTTATCTGCATTTGCATTCTACATATTTATGCAATTTTACTCGGTCTTATCGGGGTTTCTCAGAAAATATCGCGATAACGGTGCGATAATTTATCACATTCAGGTAAACTCTGGCTATTTCCACACTGTTATCAAAACCCTAATAATTTCTTATCAGCTAAACATTATTATTGCAATATCAAATCAATACGCGGTTTATTTTTATTATTATTTATATATGCTAGAGATTTTTGCTAACTGACTCACGCTTACCATCGCGCCGTTTTCTGCAGCTGTATGCAGAGAAGATAAAACGCCACGCTATTCTACCCTGACACATTCATACATCTTCTCAAGCATCTCGATGATCTGGTCGTGGCAGATCTTTCACGCGTTCTCTGTTTCTGGTACCCGCCATCGACACTCGCGTCTTATAGTTTTCTCTCTTCAGTTAACGGTAAGTAAGACCGTACACTCAAAAGTGACGTTCAATAGTCGGTAGTGAGGAAAAACAACCCGAAGATTTTTTTTCTAACAGTATAATGCGTTCGAGAATGCACATCGATTGCAATCATAAATTAAACAGTTACAATTGAATTTTTAATATGCTATTTCATACACAGCGGGCCATTCTTTAACTCGGATGAAATGATCCGGCAAACTGAGAGTTTAAAATAATTACCGACGATCTGAATCCTGATAAATAAATCAGCAGTCTTTAATGTATTGAGACCATTACTTTGCAATTTATTTATTAAAATTTGTTATCGGGGCAAATAATGTTTAAACGCTCAATATAAACGGTAAATTTTGCTCTGTGGCGTTGAAACAAAGCTCTAAAGGTTAACGTCATGACCCGCCTAGAAACATTAGAAAAGTGACCGCATTGAAGAATTCTTCGAGTGCCACGGACCGATTTAATCACCGACTCTGCAGTGCGAGCTAATATATTTATTACTATTGTTATCTCGGTCACGGGTTGAGGTTGAGAGGCCCGAAGTGCAAACTTGTACATCTTATAAGAAGGAGAAAGACTGAAGGGCGTAGGGGAATCGGTAGGGGACAGCCATCTTGGCTGAGGAACGTCCCTGACTGAACCTGAATCAGAAGGGTACAGAAGCTGGTCTATGTAGCACAGGATGCGGAGGCCTGTGCCAGACCTGACATGTTACACTGAGAAGAACTTGCTTTACCACCTTTCTGTTTCTATATATTCATAATTACAACTCTTATGTCATATCAAATTTACAGTTTCTATTGACTTTGTATAGAATGAAACTGGTCCAGCACTCTAATTTTCCCTATTTTCCTCTATAATGTTCAAACGTAGACTCTGGGTGAGGGCGAGCAAGAAGATAAGACGCACTGGATATACGGTGCTGGCGGCGCCACGCTCCGCATACCGTGGACAGACTAAATGCCCCTTAAACATCGAGCAGCGTCTATACTCAACTGTACGACTCCAAATACTCTGATATTTTGATGTTACCAGACATGAGGACACCATGGAAAAATAGCGATCCGAGGAATCAGGTTTCGCGGAAGGAACTGGTTAGAATTTCCATGCAGAACTCATAATAAATACCACCGACCGAAATGGTGGCGAAAGGTCGTGTAGGCCATAATTCGCCAATAAAGCAAATTACGTGATCGCGACTGCTTTCATTGAGAGTAAGACGAAAATGAAGAATTGTCCTTGCTTCACGCCATCACATGCACCATGATCGTATAGTGTAATGTAATTATAATTGGATAATAAAATATTCAAGCGATTATTTTTTTAGACGCGTTTTGTTATTCGCCCACTGCAGAGTTTCGCTACCGAAGCTCGGGGCTCAGTGGGTAGGACGTATGTATTGTAAACACGTCCCCGCGGCCTGACGGCGATTGTTCTTCCTTGATGGGAGGCGCCACGCGCCGGGTTCAGAAACAATCATCGGAATGTTTTTATTCATTTTTACATTCCTCCATTGTCTCCCACATTCGGTGAAAGGCAGATTCACACTCGAACGGCAACGGGAACACCCGCTGAGTTGGTCTAATCCGGCAAAGAAATCGACATTTTTATTACATATTGTGCTGGTTGATCTTTACGAAAATTTTATTTAATTTTTTTACACATTTTAAAAAATTGAGTTAAAAACTATTAGGCATTCGCATACCTAATCTGAAAAATATTTTCTTGTAAAGTGCATACGAGTATGTTATCTTTTGAGAAAAAAAATAATTTTATAATCAATTATTTTTATTTTGTTATCAATACGTAATATATTTTCATTGTTTATTACGTTAACTTTGCAGATAGATATAATCGTTATAACCAACTTGATCACCATGGATTCGATACCAGTGTATCTTCTTGGGGACGTCCGTATGGGAGATATTCCTAATCTAACCTAACCTAACCTAACCTAACCTAACCTAACCTAACCTAACCTAACCTAACTCTTAATTCATAATATTCCTATCGACGCGTCTACTAAGACTGTCTCTATTTTTAAACGTAACAATTTCCAAAACATATCCGGCATGTGAACCCGGTGCGGAGAGAGTATGTGTATAAAGCTCGTGTCGTTCGCGTTCCATTCTGAAGCCGCCTTTAAGCTGAA
The DNA here is from genome assembly GCA_022840565.1 of Eubasilissa regina. Lineage (NCBI taxonomy): Eukaryota > Metazoa > Arthropoda > Insecta > Trichoptera > Phryganeidae > Eubasilissa > Eubasilissa regina. The sequence goes on along the minus strand of JAINEB010000003.1, from coordinate 36,472,315 downwards.
TATACGCGAAAAAATTCCTTCAATTTTGCTTTTAAATACGCGGGAGATAAAAGAAAGATATTATTAGGTCAGCATCAGCAGCAGAACAGCAATTGGAAGAGATTTATTAGAAACGTAATATTGCACGATTTATTAGTTAGATTTTAATTTTTATCTAGTTTGTTTTTTTTAGGCTCTGCGTTGTATATTTATAAATGTTAATATATGTGGCAATTGTTTTTTTTTTTTTGAGGTCATGTTTCCAGATTGGTGGCTGGTGGCTAACTTTGACGGTTGTCGTACTGCGAGTATGCCGATGTCGCGCTTTGATTAAATATAATTTATGATAAACATGTCATTATCTATACTTTTGTGATAAATTAAACGAAAATATGAAAAAACAGCCGTGACTGAAATTATCGTTGCAGTCGATGTGACACTGCTTTGAGTCGTGTGACATTGTTTGCACTGACAAACTCTCCTAATCATTCCATGTATAATTGTAATAATAAGTACGTGCGCCTCAGCGTACACCAGACAACTGCAATAAGCTAAAAATGGCCCGATGTGGGCGCACCGCATTCTTCAATTGAGATTATTTATCGAAAACGGCTCGTGAATGCCGTTTTCTTACTTAATCGGTGAACATACCGAGATATGGTTTTCGTTTATGTGGGCAATTACTGAGACGCTAAAGCGACCAAATTCCACATGTACGGCTCGAGGAATTTATTTTTGGAACAATGGATTTCCCAACTGACTTCTTTCTCCCGCGTCATATAAATTAATGTTTTTTTGAAAAATTCCACAACGGTTTGAAATGTACGCGGTATCTAATGATTACGTAATTTGGTATCGGTCTGTTATGCGGAGACCGTTGCTGTGACACATTCTCGAGATGATGGTAATACTGTTAACATTAATGCGTAACTAAATTGAATTATTTAGTTTTAAAAAAAAATATGCGATGTACGCATCTATACTTCTTTATTACCGAAATAAATAGAAAATCTGATGAATTAAGAAAATGTGGCGCTGAGGGATGTAGTATTACCGAAATATTTAATAAAAAAATAATCCATACAAGTACCGATAAATTAATAAGAAGTTGAGGCGATTGGTCCTGACGACGCCCTCAGATAGTTCATATTAAAATTGCTGTTGCTGAGGGTTTTGACAACGAAATAAGCACTTATTGTGACGGTTACTATAGGTACCTACTGCCCTATTTTCTAAAGTAAAAATAGTATGTCTAAAATAATAATGTAAGTTCAAGGTCCATGTACGATACTAGGAAATAGTAGAAATAAGAAAGATTAATTAAATCAAACATTTTGTTAAGGTTTGTTAATCTTTAAAATCAGGAGACGCTTTATTTTCTGAGGTCCATCCGTGCACGGCTCGGAATGAACCGGAGCAAATCGGAACTCCGCTCACAAATATAGCTCCGGTTCGTGGGATTCTCACAAATACAGCTTCGGATCGTGAAATACTTTTATTTTCGATTTCAGCCCCTGTTCGTTATTTTGATTTAATAAAATATATCGTTAAAAATATTGGTAGTATTGTAATGTAAGTGTATACTTTATGATTCAAAATAAGTGTAATATTTTGGATACGATCTACTGTTCCGGATCGTTAAATTTTCCATCTCGATCTCTGCACCCAGGTACACTGCTTGCAGAAAGAGGACACACGGTATGGCCGGGCCGCCTTGTTCTGTGTTTCTGCGGTTTCTTGTATGCAAACGTAAGATCTCACTAATATTTTAATATTTCAGTTTTATACCTATGATATGAAGGTCACAAAAGGGAGGACCCGGAGACCAGACAAGTGCGCTTCCAGATGACGTTAATGAATGTCTGTTTGATGGTAGGAGGCGATCATTATCGCCGCACCCCATTATAGCGGCACCCCGGCACCCCGGCACCCTGGTACTCGATACGCTCCACTCATCGCCGTCCCTTCAGATTTCATTACAGGCTCAAAGTGAATTATTTACATCTGGATGCGCTTCTTTATTTGTAAACGGGACGACAGCGCCTGATGTTCCCCGCTGTGATTCAGATTAGCATTTGTTCCGTGTCGTGTGCTTGCTTCGCCAGGTCGTGCTGGACCCGAGTACCGGCACCGGCACTGGCACCGGCACTGGCACCGGGGCTCGGGACTGTTATTCAGGGCCAGGCGACACGACCTCTATCCCGAATTTCAATATCGTATCTTAAACAAGAAATGTATTTTTTGGCATCTTAGATTTGAGATAAAGATGCCACCTTTTATCTCATTTCAAAAATTCATTACGAATATTTACGTTATAATAATTTCTATCGCCAACTACTATTAGGTAGATTTTGATAGAAGTATTACTTATAGCAGATGGTCTCATGATGGAACTATCGGAACATTGCAATACACTTTCTTCATAATGAAGAGAATACAATTAAAAACACGATTTTACGTACACACACAATTTAACTGATTCTTGCGGCCAACGCGTGAAGAGATTTTTATAATGTTAGTATTGGAGACGGTCTATATTTTTTATTCTGAACCGATGACATGTTAAAAAAAATCCGTTCTTGATTTACATTGAAAAATGTTGATTTTTCTACCCCCTATTTGCAAAGTTGTAATATGTCATGTTAAAATATTAGTTTTGACATATTCGTATACATATGTGCGTATATTGCAAGATCTGGTACGTACTTACTGTATATTAATATTTTATTGTTTATGAAAAGATCTTTCAAAACAATTAAATTTATACACACGTGACGTTTGCGGGTTAGTTTGAGTTCATTTTTACTCGATAAATCAAATGACCTGACTCATTGTTCTGCAACTTTAGTTTATTTATATGTTAACTCACTTTTCCCTTGTGTATTTGTAATATTTTCGTACTTTCTTTAAATCTTCTCTACCGGGACTATTTCACTACATATGCAATAGGTATACTATACCTACAAACATTGAAGAATGTCATTTTAAATTTTTAATACGAGCAAAAATAGTAATAGGTAGCTATAAAATATGCATATGATTGAACCATCAATACCGACTAAGTAAATATAGCTTTAAAAAAATCAACTCAGTTGCGTGTATTCTTTTTAAAATTTGTGCCTCAAAACGCTTTTGTTCAAAGCAATTCACCGGTGATTTACACAATCATTTAGCTGTGATAAATCGTCGCCAGCAATTCAAATTATTGCCTCGGTCACTTCTGTCTGAATCCAGACGGTGTACTTTTTTTCCTATTTGCATTTAGGTCTTGTCGCCGGTAATAAATTGAAGAACCGAAGAAGAACCGAGGCAAACTCTTCCGAGAAGTTTTAACTGTTATTATCTGCGCTGCGGCTCCGAGAAATCTGCTCTCAAATCATCTCCAGCGAGAGCTCCGCCAGCGGGGGACATTTTTCGAGTGCATTTGGTGCAGTTTCTATTTCGGTTCCGTCTGGTCTTCCAGCGTTGCCCGACTCGTGACGGTACTCTCGCCTTTTTGCTCTCGCCGGCTGCATGCTTCAGCAGCTCCGGATTACCGTCTACAATTCTACAAAATGGAAATACGACGAATCACAAATCTCGGCTGTATCTTGCAGACGGCGACCCATCAAATTATCCGCAAATATGCACATTTTTGTGCGGATGTATTTTCTTGCTTAATCCCATTATTAAACGTTATTATTTATTTAGATAAACCGTTCGCGATAAAACGACTTGTTGTTGATGGTCTTTGTACAGGAATGCGAGATGCATATCTGAGTAATGTTTCCCGCTGTAAAACAAATTAATTTCATCTTAATGAGACCGGCTTGGCGTAGAAACGCCGTGTAATCAGTTGTCGTTGTCCCATTCATTGTTTTTCGTGATTTCCGTTGCTTTTTCTTTTAATCGGAACATTATTTCATCGCCTTATTAATAAGTCATTAACTTCATTATTTTATCCGTAAATGCGCTGTAATTAGATTCGGTGTTCCGTTGAAAAAATCGTTATATTTCAGATAACGGTATCAAGAGTTACGAATGTAGCATTTTATCACGCCTTAAAGACTTATCAGACTTAAGAGTTCTGTTAATATTTGTCTGAATCATTGCCGTTTTATATTGGTAATATAACAATCTAATGTACGTACCTTTCAAATAAATCATATTTTATATGTTACCATCACTTGGCAACTTTCCAACTCTTTTCTGTGCATGCTTTTGTTAAAACTGTATATTCTTGATATATACAATATTCAATGAGAAAGCAATTTTTTAATATAATATGATCGAATTAGTCGAGTCGCCGAAAGAAATACAATACCAGGCCTGCAGCTAATGGAGAAGGTGTCGGGTGAATATGCGTGACGCGCGGGCGGCTCGGCGGCTGGAAGTGGACGTGCCTATACACACACCTCGAAGCGGACAACCTTCCTACCTCTCCCTTAGCACCCAGCACTTACACCCGCGTCCAGTTCTACATTCCTAGCAATATTGAGCCCAGCCATCACCGGCTCGGGTGTGTACGTCCGAGTTTATTTTTGTTCAGTGTATACCAGTACATACATATTACACACTCTCGCACAAACCGTCCGAATGTGTCGAGGTTTACACTTCTTTATCTATGGCATTAATGTAACATCAAAGAGATAGCGAGAATTTAATTCTTGGAAAAATAATATATTTATGCTATCGACTGTGTTGTTATTTTGCTTTTATGTTTTTTAATCATTTATGACGCGATTGAACCTTGTTTCAAACACACCCAAAATTTTGGACAACAATTTATGTACCAGAAATTTATAGGTCTTTGAAATGTTCTTTCCAGCAGCGATTGTTCCGTTATACCTGTAAAGACGCGGTCGATTAACTGCCGTTCACGTATAAGAGTAATGGATCTCTAATCTCGGGGAGATTGATTCAATCAGACTAACAGCCGATCCATTGTGCGCTGTGGACTGGCAGACTATTACCGAACAATGGAGACAGGTCTCGTAGACCGCCCGCTCGCAGTTCCTTGTGACTCGTGTTCCGAGATCCGCGGCCATCTCAAAATATTACTTCTTCTTCCTTCTACAATTTCTGTTTGGTCAATTTCAAACTGATGTTACAAGTACAGCGTTATCGGAATCTGGTTAGGTACTTAGCAGATGCGTAATAAGCTGAGGGGTAGTAAAACTACCTATCATCACGATGATAGGTAGTTTTATTACCTTTCCTCTATTAATTTGAATCGATTGATGGGTCAACAAATGGGATGGGATAATTAAAAAGTTTATTACTGAAGATGATGCAGTAAACGTCGAAAACGTTTTCATTACTACATTAATTTTAATTCACGTGTAGTGTGAAATAAACAACGCTGTTTTATTTGATATATTAAAAAAATAGTGAATTGATTACTTCAAAAAATGCAAGTTCTTATATTGCTCCGCATCGTTCTTCGCTTTCGATTTCACCTTCGGACAACGGGTATTTAAAATGTTTCATTGTAATAGTGGTCAAAAACATGTATTTAAATAATTTGTTTTAACTAAAACTCATATAACGGAAAGAAATACATTTCAAAAATAGAAACCAACTTGACAGATAATTGACGATTACCATACGAACTACGACCATATGATCTAGGAATACAACGTGAACAAAAACGTCTAGTCTGTAGAATTAGTGCTATTGCACGCTGTTTTCAGTCAAGAAATGCTTGAAAACTGCAACAAGTTGGCAGACGTAAAGATGCTTATAACATAATACAGCTTCACTAAGGAAATATTTAGTTCAATAAGATTTTTGAACAAACAAATTGGATGCGCGCAAACAACCAAATTGTGTTGCAGCATCGGTATGACGTAATGTTAGGACTGTCGAAATTAAAAATTAAAAAGTCTAGCCGCGGGTTACGCTAATCCGTGTAATGACGACTAGAATCTTTTCAGAATATAAAGATTGTTTAATTTATATTTATTTCCAGAATCTTTAGTAATGCACATTTTTTGTTGCTTGTATGCAGTGCACACCCCTGGTATATGATAGACAAACAATGTGCACGACGTCAAATAACCTGAATATGTGACATTACATCTGATATTTAATCTGATGATCTTTAAATTCATGTCACAAATGCAAATATGTTGTATTCAGAAGTGTGGGCTGTGGTCGAGTGGTTACAGTTATAGGCCGGTATTCAGATCCAACCTCACATACCGTCACGTCCTATTCAATGGTCACATAATGAGCCCTCTTCCAGAAATATTCCGTTCGTGGCCTGGTGCATCCACCGTCGTTGTTCGGAGTCAGCCGGTATCAAAACAATATATAATAATATTAAATATTAAAACAGATATTTAACATTTCAATATATTCGTTTTTTGTCTTTCAGCGTTCATAAAATTAACATTTCTGGTCCTTCGAGCCGAATATTTTTGTGGAATGTTTTAGAAAAATGCAGTAGACATTAACTGCAACACTTTTAAGTACTTATTAAATCACACTATTAACTGACGATATTAATAATAAATTTGACAGAGAGAGTTTTATTGATGTTCTCTAAAACTCGAAAACTTCATATATATTATTATATGGATTATCCAACATTAATAAATTAATCAGTCATTAGATTACTATAGTTAATATTTTCGAGTCATTAAGGTTTGCCTGCAGTTGTGGAGCCCATTTTTATTTTCAACAAGTTTAGTTAAACTTGCTCTTAAAATTGTGTAAAATTGTACTCTTGTGTTTTTTGGTTATGTAAATATTTTTACTGTACGTATGACGTGATGAAAACCTATAGACTAAATGTGAATACGTAAAGAATGACATGTACATAAAGAACACCCTGAGCCATGTCACGATGAGTCAGCTTTTGCGTGTCACGCAGAACAATATGTTAATATACCATCGCTCACACCGAGTACAATGCCACTCCTGTAATATAATCGGGTTAAACCTCCCTTCTGTCTGCCGCCCCTCCCGGACTCTCCTGTACTGCGGCCTATCCCTCTGCGGGTAGGCCGGCATCGTTAGTCGAGCAGGGTCGGTTACATTATCCAAAAGAACTGCCAACCCTGGTAACTGTTTCTGCTCCAGAAGTAATTTTCTTCTCCTCGTTCTTCGTCTTCAACTCTAAATTGTTATTGTACTTATATTTAAGGTTCAAGTATTCTATAACACTCGATTAATATTATCCTTATGACAATTCTTCTATTCTGCAGTATTCGTCTTGAATACGCTCAATAAAAATGTTGCTCGTCTCACGTCCTGACCACGATTCGTTTAGTTTAAAGAGCAATGTGCAAAAGTTGCGCGATGCGGTCGGTCAAGCAACGTGCATATAAATTTTGCATTCGAACTGTAAAGTGCAGTTTCACGAGCTAGCATGAACTTCCCGATAGCACCGATATGTAAATCAGCTGACACGTGGCGTGACTTGAACTCGGGGCTAATGTAATTGTTCCGATCGGTCATGACTCATGACTACGCCTTCATCTCTGATTCAACTCTCCGCCGACCGTTCCAGAATGTAAAATTAAGCTTTATTTTATACATCTTTGTGCATTTAAGTCGTTTGTCACGTCTCGGCGGGTGAAATTACTGTTTTTGTTGTATTTATTATGCACTTCGTTGTGGTACAAACAAAAATGTTTTTATTCAGAGAAAATGAATTTAGCCAATGGCGAAGGAAGAAAATTATCATTTAATGTGTTAGAAAGCCAACAACTCTAGCAATGCAATACAATTTTCACAAGTTTAAAAGATTTATTATTAAAAAAGGTTCTATGTTGCAGAGAGAGAAAGACACTAACATTTGTGACACGCACACATGCACATTCATTTTGTACGCACAGGAATTCCAATATCGGTCCTTTTCCCGCTCCCCGAGCCGTCTTTCGTATTCCTTTTACACAAGCATCCGTCATTCTTCCGACTGACGATCTATTAGGGTTTAACATTGAAGTAATCTGAATATAGCACCGCGCGGCGGTGTGTCGGCTGGTGCTGCGGCGATGGCGGTCGGGGGACGGGGGACGAGGTGAGGAAGACGGGCGCAGCAGAGCGCGTAATCACCGTCCCTGACCGAGGTCCTTGGCCCCCCCCGTTCCTTGAGGTCGGCAAATGCTGGGGGTTATTCTGTCCAACGCAACGTTACAATACTACCCGCGGGAACATTTGCTGGGTAGTTGACCAACCCTTCATTTTGAAGTCGTAATCACCCTCAATAACCGCTCATAACACATTTTATATAATTATTGCGTCAAAACATCACTTCACCTTTCAAAATTTTCTGTGAGGAGAGTCTGCACTTTTGAAGTGAAGTCCCGTTTATCAAAAATCTTCGTAAACTTCGGCCAAATAAATCTTTCGTGCACGGCGGAAAAGTCCACAGAATTTTACTATTTTCTATATCGAAACTAGAACGTTCGTTAAAGTACTATCGCTTTCATATAGTTTATCGGAGCTGATTGATTTTTATCCATTTTGTTTCCTAAACTAACAGAATAAGCCTTACACTCATCTCCACAACCCGATTGGGTAGATATTATAACCCTGTTCGCCGATTGGACCATCTTTATTATATCTGTGTATATTGGAGAGCATTACATCCAGGTGCAAATTTGCTTTTGTAATTCACCTAGCTGTATTATCCAACATATTTAAGGGGACATGAATGAATTATTAATATCCACATAAAAAACTGCCTTTGTCCCTTGTTCTATTCCTTTTCAAAATGTCTTCGTTTTGTCCTTGCGTTACGACTTAATAATTTTGTTCTGACTCCCGAGTTTCCAGCGCTGTGGACTACGAGCAAGAAGTACTCGGCTTCCGGCTGTCCAGTCGCTAGATAGCTGCAGCCTAATGACTCCTTTGCAAGTGCATTAACGCCGTGCGCCTCGCTCGACATTTACACTGCCCACATTTTGTCTTAATTACGTATTTTTCTTTATTTACATATTTAAAAAAAATATATTTGACTGTTACATATAAAGATAATAAGCCAAATAAACCCCATTCGCTTTCTCTGCAATGAACCTGTTAATTAATAAATACATTTGTAATAGTGGTAACCCAGTGGTTATATGGTTAGTGAGACGGGCACAGTTCAAACATAAATAAACATATGTATTATATAGATAATTAAATAAATAAATATTTAAACTAAAATAATCTATTTAACCACTTGGCTTATATTGTTGATAAAATAAAAAAAATACTTTTATACAAATTAAATTAATCAACTAGAAGATATAAAGAATAAATCTATTTATTGAAAAAATATTTAGTTACTACCGAGATTCGAACCTGGACCTCTTCCTTCACCGGACCGGAAGTGCATTCACCATTTCGCTATAGCAATCGAATACATTTTCGACAAATCTTGAACTTATAGTCTTTCCAATTCTCAATTGATACATACATTCATCTATTATTCCAATTTTAAAAGCAATCAACTTAAATTGCGGTGAATCTCAAATACCTTGATTTATTTAATTTGTATTAAAATACTGCAGACCTATGTTTTGAAAATGCAACTTCACAACAAAAATGTGTTCTCCTTAAAAATTATTCTAGTTTAATCCGAAGCAGGATAATCTAGATGGTTCGACAGTTTACATAAATATGTTCTTCATAGTTCTCACTCAATTTAAAAATAAAAAAAAGTGAATGATTTTTTATGATTGAACTATTCAAAGGTTGTAATATAAAGAAGCGGTCAAAATACACCGCCTCACATCGCAAACGCATATGTAAAGAATCGATAATTAACAATTTAGTACAATCGATCGACCGTTCTAGAAAGTATGTAGATAATTTTAGTCCAGGAACACACGAATCTCGAGTGCATCGCGATTGTGTTGTTGATATTGCACAAATTATTCGGGGTGTAATATGCCCCACTAAATCCTCTTTTATCTGAGGCAATAAGCGAGGCTGATGATAAACTGATAATCTAATATCGATCAACTTTTGTGATATGGATAATCAATTCCATTGCTAGCACAAGTTTCGGAATTATAGCGCTCGTACATACATCTCATAGACGAGGTGAACCTTAAATGGAACACGGATAAAAGTCAGGCCGGGTTGCCCGCCCGCGCTCGACAGGTAGTAAACTGATTAAGTAATGCGTGACAGCTTTAATTTCTTTTGATTTATGGCCAGCGCGCTAACGAGTCGATCTTGATGTTTCGAATGGACCACACTTCAGAAGACGACAGAGTTGGCAAGCTCGCCGGTGACTTGTGACAAGAGTAAAAGTCACTTTGGACTTGTCTTATTTGATCAAATTAATTGGCTTCCTCCCGCCCTTTCTTTCTTCTCTTTTAACGTCCTGTAATTCCTAATTGCATTATCATATTCTACACTTTCTTTTTCTAACTAACTTACCATCACCATTACCTGTTCTGTCCTGACACACAATTCTCGCCTCATCCACATTCATACAAGCTCGCCGATTATTGTGGCTTATAACGGGACCCTTTCTTTTTACATTACTTTAAAAGGATCTCTAGGTGTCGGAGCAGCGGCATTTGCTATTTGTATAAAGGGCTGCATCGGTATTTATTTAATTAATTATTTAACTTCTCGAGGTTTCCGACAGAACTATCTTCCAATTTATCCGGTCACTCCGAGTGTTCCGCCAACATCCTCTATTTTGACGCCGTCAACACACGCGCTGCATATCTTTCTTACCATTCTCTCCTCATTCGTTCGTTCTACCTGACCAAACCGGCTAAGCGATTCTCTTTTAAACCTATTCATTATTCACTAAACTGTCATTACTGTACAAATATGATACAGGTCAACAAAGGTATCATTTCACAAATTATAATATACGAATGAAAAAATAAATAAAACCTCGCCAAATGTTTCCAGTTAAATTATACATAATATACAATACCATTTTATAAATATACGAGTGTGTAATCAGTGTCGGAGTATACTGCAATCATGTAAGGTGTATGGATAGCATTTTACTCTCGATGGAGGAGTTGTTTCGTTTCATTTCACTTTTGATAGACGGCAAAAAGTACATAGTGATACCGCTCTTATAAACGATGATGTAGCTGAAACGAGTTCTATATGTCCAAAAGGTGTTCGGCCCGCTCGTGTTTAACATTGTAACGTTGAACAGCTACTCCGCGTAAGGGGACTGCATTCATACAAGGCGCTAAAATATATCATTTATTTAAAAGTATGTTTATTTTTTAATATTTATTATGTATGTATGTTTCGTACTTCTACTTGTATTAGGAAATTACTAGTGGAAGATAAATCACTAACGCAATACTGCGCAGGCCAATACGTCCCCACAGACTGACGTCGCATTTAAGATCACCGAGTCACGGAAACAAAAATCTGTCTCCTTGATGTTGTTTTGATCATTTAAAAAAAATTCTAAGTGTCTAAACTGTTTATAAAAATACTAAATGTATGGACACGCAGGGTCCACGGATTAGGTCGTTATATAATAAATCATAGATAATTGACAAAATGTGTTGATGCAATTTGAGGTAAATGTAGACTTGGCACATTTTTGAAATATAAGACTGGAACAGTGTTTTTTCAACGCTTTTACTAAAGCGGCACACTTGACCCCCTGCCAAACTCTCGTGGCACATCAAGCATCAACATGATAATAATTAGACATGACTCTCCCTGTAAACAAAGAGTGACTCACATACAAGTTTACACTCAGTAGCGCGCGCAGCCATAACTAATAACGCAGTTCGCGGCAATTCGGCAGTAGAGTGCGGGCATTACTTATCACTCGTAAGAATACACATGTAGATGAACTGCCAAAGAATGCGCCTAGCCAGTAGCATGTCAGTTGATCGTCGTCATGGGGGTGGGTGCATTGCACACAAGCAAAAAAACTGTGCATTTTTAAAAATTCTGGGAAATAAATATGAATTAAATAATCTTTATATTATGTAAAGATCCTGTAAAATTCTAGCCGTTATTACCCGGATTAGTGTAACCTTGTCTATGACTTCACCCACGTCTAGCCGTGGGTTATTTACGAACCATTTGTAACAACTTCATGTGCATTCTGCTCAGCGATTTGCTTGCACTTAGGTCTTTAATGAATCTAGCTTGTATTTTCAATCCTTAGAATAATTGCACTGAACTAAATATTTTTTTACTGTATCTGTCGGCATCTTGACGTTTGCGGATTTTCTGCATTTTTCAAACAATTTGTGTTTAAGGCTGCTGTTTTCTAAAGGAATTAATCCTTGCTGAAAACTGCGTATTTGTTTTACTTGACCGACTAAACGTTATATGTTCTTAGTGTATTCCAATCTATCATTCCATATTTCGGTGACTGCGTAGATAAAATTTATAGGTTATTTATCATCTGTCAAGCGAACAAAATTTACATTTTTCAGGATACATATTATTAAGTTAGATTATTACCAATGTTAAATTAAATGTCAAAATACAATTATTTCTGTTATAAGTTTCGACTATGCTAATATGTAAAACTAGTTAATTTAATAAATGTTTCTGAACACTGCTAATGAAATATTTTAAGTTCGTTGTCGGAAAGAGAAATCGTAGAAAATATTTTAAGCGTAATCGAAAGCAGAGTACGGTACTGAACAATAAAAGAACTTGCTTATTTTAAAGTAATAGATTTACAATTTTAGTCTATTTTGAAATTGATAAAATTAATTGTTCTCAAAATTAAAAATAAATCTAACATTTTTTTGATACGTAGTATACCTATCTATCGTATACTTAGCATCGTCGGTAACAGCATAACCTAAGTCTGTGCCTATTGTACGCCACTGGTTGTTAGAAGGTTTGATGTTAGTTTGCTAATGCTTCTTTATATACAAAATTTAGCCGGACACTGGGAGGGCACTTGCGAAACACCGTTTAAATAACACTGGGCTAATAGAATGTAAAGTCAAGTACATAATAAGAAATAGACTTCCCCTCATCCCCTTCCGCGCCTGACTCGGCGCACAGTGCACACGCTCCCGACCTAGGGCAACCCGCTGGTGTGGAGCGCCGGGTTCTATCGCCCTCGGCGCTTCTCCCTGATGGTGGCACTGCCTTGATCAATAAACTTGATGGAATTGTTTTTTTTTATTATTTTATTATTCAGTTTTCAGCATTAATTATAAATATGTTGTAATGTTTTATCGTGCCGAGTGCGTGCCGAGTATTATAATACCGGAGTCATTTATCACTGACCAAACCTGATTCGGAAAACTGGGCGTATATGTATATACCAGTTCGTGCTAAACGCCATAACATTATTTTCACTCGGAATTCTTTATATTAATATGAGCAGAATGTTTGTTCATACAACTGTGTACACCGCGATCGTCGATTACCCGCAATATTAGGTATAATTTATAAGAAAAATTTTGTGTTTGCTTTTTGTGCCATGACGCGATAAGAATGAACATTTTTAATTAGAAAACTAGCTGTTTAAAAATACCTTAAACTATTTTTTTTTTTAAATATCAATATTAATGTATATATCAGAGATTCCCAACTTTTTCGGTTCACGGCGACCTTGGTGCATCAGGATTTTTCCACAGCGCCCCAATTGTCCCTCTGCGAATGTGTTTCAGTACGTGTATCCATGCAAACTTGTCGATAAGGTGTACAAACACTCTTTAAAACCAGATTTTAAGCCGCGAGAGAAATCAACTTTATTAGACGTCACAAACTACTAAAGAGGAAACGATCTTTTCCATCGTCTTATTAATTTTTCTTTTCGGTAGTTGTAATTTTTTTTCTGAAAATTAAATCTTCTCGAGCGATTTCAAAGATGTAAAATGCCAGCACACTTTGGGAATCGCCGGTATAAATAATAAAGTATAATGCATTATGTTCTGACAAAAAAATCTGCATTGTATTGAAATTTGGGAACCGAACCCGGCCTCCCGCATGACAGGCGGCCTCCCTCCTACGCTACTAATGAATATAAATGAGATGTGAAAATAATGCTTATAAATAATATCTTAAACTCTTTAACGATATTAGCTCGCTACTCGCTACAAACTTTTCACCGGAGGTAAGGATTTATTAAATTAAATGAAATATTCGTATGTATTATTCTAATTTGTTGTTAAGAATGTACAAATTATAAAATATATCAATGCTTACGAAACAATTTGATACCGCGAGCGTGATGGCCTCTGAAATTGTTTTATTTCAATAAGGTTTCGGAAGATTCCGGTACCGGTAAAGGTGGAAACAAAACACAAGGTGGGAGAACATAAAAATGTTTGGTTTGACTCAATCTGAAATGAGTACAAAAATAAATGTCACCAAAACGCTTGTGCACCTGACACCTGAATGGTAAGATTTTGCTCCGTGACTCACTCTCCATTAATAATGTACACCTTCCCGTCTCGCCGCCGGCCCGTTTATGTATTTTAAATAATTGATTCGTTTGTAAATATCGTCTGAGCCGAGTCGGCAACTAACAACGTTTTTGTCCCATTCATTTATTCGATACTCGGACTCGGGTCCGCGTCGCCGAGATGCCGAGTTGTAAACGCAACGTTGCCAATTAAAATCGTGATTCATCTGACGAACTCTCGCGCTGTTTTCAAATACGTATTGAGTATTTATTTTGATAATAATGCGTAAAGCCCCCCAGACGCGCGATCTTTCCCCGAGACTGACCTTCGCACGCGAGAGAGAGAGGGAACATTACACTTGAATAGCTTTTCTTCAGTCTTTGAATATCATCGCGAGAATTTAACTGCCATTGATCGCTTATAAATGTAGAGAAGAGTTGATGAGTTTGAAGTTAAATAAAGATGTTAATTACGACCAAAGATTTTACCTAAACTATAACTAGCATCTCGCCTGTCCGCGATGGAAGACGCGATGGTCAACCGAGTTGTGGGATACGTCTATAGAAGAAGAATTTTATCTATCAGCAGAAAGGATTATTTGTTATAGGAGTGGTTACTCTCGTGCCCGTTCCTCTCGACGCGGGTCTAACGTAACCGTAATTTGAATGCGGTGTAGATGAATTCTTCAGCTTAAAGTTAAATGTTTATTACTTCTCTGTACTGGCTTTTTATTGGGATTTAATAACAAAGGTTAAAGTTAATACATATTAAATGTATCAATTAAAAAGATACGGAAGAAAATTAAATTTATCGAAAAAATATTTTTGTTGCTATCGGGATTCGAACCTGGATCCTTTCCTATTCGGGGAAATACGTTAAACGATTACATCACACCGACAGAGTAAAATGACGACAATTTTTCGAACTTACGTGCTATACTTCTTTCTAATGATACATCTATTATTCCAAATTTAATTTAATTTGAATAATAGATTACCACAGAACTGAAAAACTGCATCTTTACAATAATAATGTTTTCTTTAATAAGTAACAATTGTATACATCATCTGGTTTAAAAAAAATAGAATGTTCGCTTAACCTCACGGAGAAAAGCAATAAAAACAGGTGACGGTAAAATTTTACGTGAAATACCCCTTAAGATATTCCCATGTGTAGCGTCACACGACAGATGTCGCTGATGCATCAGCGCGAGTAGCCCTGATGATGAGATACGAAATGAAAGGTCGGATCGCATGTCAAAATAGCTCAGAAAGCTCTGTACAGAAGGTTATGAACGGTGTGAATTAATGAAGCGAATTCCCAAGAACGAGAAGAACTCCCCTTTCAAACACTTATTTTGTTAAATTTTAGGAAAACCGTTAAATTGTTATATTTTGGGAAGATCGTGTCTTGTTACACCGTAACATGACAGAGATTATAGTTTTATTATCCAATTATTAAACATTTTTCAACTTGATACAGAAAGAACTCAAATAATTGCAGTAAATTACGTTGTTCCCATTTCATTGAATTTATACAAGCAATGGCAATTTTCGTTCAAATTGAATTAATATAAAAATATTACCGCCACCGTAGCAAAGTTATGTAAAATCAATGATTCCTGTCGACAGCGCGGATAACCGCGCAGTTGCGCAAGCCGTCCGCACACTCCAGGCGAGGTGTCGAGGCCATTTTTTTCGCTCTACCGAGTTTACGCAATTCCCACATTACCGGCAGCCGGCACCGGCGACAGTGGAACAAACACAGATCTCGGCCGGGATGAGCCTTCCAACCTCCGGCCTCGATCTCGGATACGCGCTCAGGACGTGTCCGACTGTCTCTGGTGGTGTGCGTGCCACGAAGGTCAGCAGTTCAAACGTCGCCTTTGATAAAATGCCAATATGCTGGTGATGCGGCTGCTCCGATCAATATTTAAAATGTTATTAACTGTGTATCCTGCATCGGTAACACTTTAAAATAATCGAAAGTTTCGCTTTTTATCATCTAATTTCTTAATTCTTTCTCTCGTATTACCGCGAGTCGCTAATTGTTACACAATGGCCCGTGTCAGAGATTGAATGAATAACTGATTTTTTGGAGGCAACTCTCGGCTTTCGTAGTCCACCGCGTACACACTAAGTTTCAGAGACTCGCCGTCTCGTTTCTCACTTCACACTTGTAGGCCAAAAGTCAAATGTCAGTTCATTGACTATTGAATTTCTGTTCATGTTAGCTGAATTTGCGCACGTATCGAGTTTCGTCGTCAAATGTATCATCGAGTTTGAATTTTGTCTTTTTCTACCAATCATAAGCTGATCTCTGAGTTTATATCATGTATATATGGTACTGAGATTTATCTCTCTGAGATATCTCGCATCGTATCTTATTCCGTGGACACGGACCATTATGACGGATTCCTTGATAAAAATAAATACGGTGTAATTCGCTATGCAGTAGCAGGATCCTAATTTAGAATATTATTTTGTTTCAGATGACATCAAGAAAGTAGCTGAACACCTGGTGCAGATAGCAAAGATCAAGGAGTCAATCGACAATATCTCCGTGATAGTCATCTTCCTGCAGGATCCACACAAACTCGCAGAAAAGGCGACGTGGCTGCTCAAGAAGTTTGCTACGATGGACGCCAGGTAAGCGCCATCCGCCGTCGGCTTTACTTGGCCACGTATCAGTGGCGTACCAATACTGCCCTACTGGGCTCCTACTTCTCGCTCCACAAGAATTCATTTCGTTTTACTTTTTTTTTTAATTAAAAATAATTACTAGAGAATTATTATCGAATATTTATTCATATTTTCATATTTAAATTTCTACTATTAGATTGACACCTTTAATAATCATTAACGTAAAATATAAATAATTGTTACTACCATCAAAGGTTGATACTACTCGTCCACGGTACCACGAAATTTCAATCATTCGTAACTATGATTTTTGAAGCTAAGCTTTAATTTGTCGCATTGTTGAAATTGTTCAACGATTCCGGACCCCTCTGGTGGCTGGACTCCCGGGCGGCAGCCACGCCACTTCCACGTATTATATGATGGTAACGAGATGCGCAGGAATGCTTAGAACAGATACACACATACAGAGTCTCAATAAGAGGCCAGAAATCGCGATCTAGATACTTCCATATATTTACAATACAAACTGCAACACGACATCCATCATTTTATTTGACACCAGTCATTGCCTTTTCTGTTTGCAATAGCATAGCAAAAATGAGTTTCGCTGTTCCCTTAACTGATGAAATAGTGCAACGCGAACACGACATGTATGATTCGGTTCGGTTGCAGCAGAAACCGCAGTTCGAAGCGAATGAAACAGTATCCGCGGAACAAGGTTAGTGTAGGAAAGTTTCTATTTAACTCCAGTATCGAATTTCTCGCTGGAGATACAGGCAATGGCAATGGTCCAAAAATAGACTCAAATAACGAGCATTTCCAGAGCCAAAACTGTTCAACGACAATCTTCAAACTATCCTTCAAGCTGCTGAAAGTGCACTGCCGAATAATGCATTTTTTGAAATGAAACACTTAAAAAATGTAATCTTTTTTTTACAATTTTTTTTATTTATTGTTGCTAATAATAAATCTATACATTTTTAACATATTGCATGTTTATTCGGCAGGTCCTCCAGTAAAATTTGTCACGAAAACCGCTTTAGAAAAACTTCCTAACATTTTAATATACTGTCAATTTTTACCTTGTATTTTATTTTCACCTTTGGGACCCTTATTTTGAAATAAACAAAATTGGATGCTATCTTACTATTTTCCCATATCTATGTACATTCTTAATGTCAAATTTTAATTATTTTATTTAATTTAATTTTAAAAATAGTTACCCTTGGTGAACTTTGTAATAAGCTATTAGAGAGATAAACATTAAAAAGACTAAGCTATTATTTTTAAGTGCTATTTTCACATCTAATGTGGTAGTCATGAGGGAAATTTCAATTTTATTTATTTAATCGAATTAGTGAATATTTTTTTCGATTTTGAAAAACATATCTATGGAAGAGTGATAACGATCTGTGTGTGAGCCAAATTTCGATCTCGCCAAGTTTCTTCGGAGAACATACAGTGCAATACATATACTGATTCTGGCCTTGATTGTCATAATCTCCATTTATTATTGTTCAAAGTACGCAACGACCACACACCACACGGCACACGGAACCTGGGACTTACCGAAAACACTCGCCCACGATATGGCGCTGGCTTCCAAATCGAGTTTTGGTACACGCACGAAAATATCCTTCGAATTGTTCTTTTGCCACGCCGTGTATCTCCACGGATAATGGGGTTAATCAATATAATTTGTCTGTATGAAAGACGACAAAAAAGAAGGCGTTTTCATAGTTGACAAATCGTCAGTCAGTCAGTCTGAAGCTTTGTGTCTCGATTTGACGAAATTGAAATTATCTCAGAGTGAAAAAATGAACAGATAGAAAGAGTAGCGGCCAAACAATTCCCCGTTATGATTCTCAGGAATGCGAGCGGCATTCGCCTCATTTAATATTTGCCGTACCGAGTATTTGTTCGCCGACTACCGCGACACTCGAAGGCCTTTATATTCTATTCCACATTTCGTATAATCATCTTTCCGCGTTAGCCTACTTTAATAATAACTCCAAACCACTCACCGTGAGACGCTCGTGGCGCGGTGCTGAATGTGTAATTGAAAATGAAATTGTTGAATAATTGAAAAATTAATATCTAATTAGAAGTCTCGCACTTCAAAAACTTGGCTTAAAAGTGTTCGTTTCGAGTCATTTTATTCTTATTCGAGGATAGAATGGCGTAAGAATCCACCTAATTCGTTAACCTGCAGGCTATATATCGGCATTCTCGAGCATCCTAATGCGGTGGGAGAACCGTCCGATAGTGAGACTGCCGCGAGTGCTCTCGGTGTTATTGACCATCTTCGAAACGCTTTCAGTTTCGACAACACGGGCGGTGCCCAGACGAACCGGTTCCACGTGAACGCCGGCCAGGACGTCCCGTTCTCCAAGGACGGGCTCCTGTTCGAGCTGGACGGGTTCAAGAAGCAGAACGGCTCCGAGCCCGAGGAGCCCTTCTTCGCCGGGGAGAGGGCGACCAACGGGAAGAGATCCTCGGACCACTTCGAGGAGGAGGACGCCGAGGACGAGGACGACGACGACCTGGGGCCGGAGACGGACGTGGACGCGGCTGACGAGGTGCTCATGTCGCCCAGTCTGGCCGCGGCCAGGGCGCTGCTGCAGGCTGCCGGAGACCGGGCGGATGCGGCCGACCCGGACCGCAGGCAGGAGACCCCCACTCCGCCTGACGCCGAGTGTGATGCAGGTGAGATATCCTAGTTGACTCAATTGATGCACTGTGTAAACTGGAGCTGATTTTAAATGTCAGAAACATCTACTTTACTTGTTAATTGGTTTCGTACCCCGCGGAATACTTTTTCTTGAGATTTCTACCCTAATTCGTATCTAGTAATAATCTCTCATTTAACCTGTATTTGTTGTTATGGCGTCTTGTACATTGTCCTGTGTGGATTCAATTGTGAATATTTGACTTTCGTCCGTCGTCGCGAGTAGGTACAGTGTATTCAGTTTTCGGGATACCGAGCTGGGACCGGGAACTGGGAAGCGGGTCGACAGGGGTCGGGTCACTAGCCTATTACAGCAAAATCGATACCTCTAAACAGACTTCCAATCCCCGATAAGCAACTACAAAAATATTTTTTTTAGAAAGTTAGCTCCGAAATGCGATCGTTAATAGATACGATTATAAGCAATCAACGCACGAGCGATAAACATTAATTTGTTCCCGTTTTAAGCGACTGATATAATTAATGAAATTTTCTACATTAGAAATTTGTTACATTGTAGTAATAATAATTAGATATTTGAATAAAACGAAGTGAAATTACTAAAAGTAAGGTAAATTAAATTGTAAGCGGCGAAGACGGGCGGGCGTGGTGCGCGCGCCGCCGCGCAGACAGCTGCGTTGCCGACTCGCCGCCGGCCGCTCGGATCAGTCGCTCGACGGAAGCGTTCTGTGTTGTGTCATGCGTCGTGTCTGTTTTCGTGCATTCTCTGTGTACCCGTTAGCCGGTGTTCTGTGAAATTTATCGCGTTTAAAAGTTCGTCGAGTGATTTTACCCGGTGAGTATCCTGCCCGTGGTCGTGTGCCGCTACTCCTGGATCCTGATATTATAATGGTACGTTCGCAATCTTTCCTATCTCCCGAGAGTTCGGCTGTCGCCTTCTGTTTCGGTGTGAAGTTATTTTAGGGTTTATTATGCACCGCTCCGAAAATAGACTCATTTCGAATGGTCGACGAAGTGTACTTTATTTTACCGCTGTTTTCTCTCTTGTCTTTTTCGCCGTGCATCGCCATTTTATCGACGCACAACGAAAATGTAGTAAAGTTGCCGAAATATCTCGCTACTTGTCTGGACTGGTCCGAGCGCACGGCGGGCCCCTGCGTTTTTCTTCACTTCATCCGTGTAATCTTATTGATTCGAGACGTTCGAGGTTTAATTTAAAGTACAACTAAAGTTACATCCCGATAAAACTTTTTCCGATAATCAAAGTTTCCGTTCTAGAACTTTAATTTTGTCATCTGTCACCGGCGCGCGGCGGGCGAGAATGGTAGCCGACTGCACGTTGCACATTTGCTCCGCTCGCATGACACACTCGCGTATTATTGTAATCTGTATTTTTATACTTGAATAACATTCTTTACGCACTATTCTCCGGTTATTCAGTGCTGACTTTATTTGAAATAACAACACCTGTTGTTATTCGTGACGAGATTGCGGCGGAAGAATTTGCGTTTTACATAATGGCCGTTAGAAATCATCGTTTTAAAGTATTGCCAATTGGACGGTCCCTTTTATGATCGTTAATCCGAATAATAAATAAAGGGGATGTGCAGTGTGCCGAGAGGCGTGTCCTCGCCCCCCTTTCTAGTAATACACATTTAATGATCTGTAATGGGGAAAACCTATGAACTGGATTGTTAGGTACTCTACATACTAAAAATGATTTTAATTCATTCAGATCAATATTCACGTCACAGGTATTAGTAATTATTTTATGCAGCTTGCAGTTAACGGGAGGCACACCTTTTTTCGTTCATCGAACTCTAAGGAATTTCTCAGAAGTTATATTGACGGTCGACATGAGCGCTTGAATACGGCAGGGACAGCTACGAACGAACACGATGAGAAACTCTAATATCGGGTTTTTTGGAAACTTTATTTGATATTGCGTAACTAAATTGTGTGCTGTAATCATCACACATTACATGTTTCTTTATTTTAGGTTTTATTAAACTCTGGTTACCCGTTTGTCAATTGCAGACGAACATTTCTCCGCTGTCGTAATTTGGTTTGTGAAGAGTTTCTTATCATTTTGGCATTAGTCGTAAGTGATGATATCATATTTCGTGTAATTTATTTTTCAGAAATAATAATGTTTTATTATTATGATACATAGTTGACGTGATATCTGCAAATATATATTTTTTAATAAGCCTAATAATACTTTGCTCAAGTTTTATTTACTTGTATTATAAGTAAATCCATACATGTTCAATTAATAATTGACATTTTTATGCGACTGATCATTTTATAAATTTATTGGTTGTATGTATGTATGTGTACAGGTGTATAACAGAAGAAGGATTCAGGACTATAAATAAACCCTAAATCTGTATTATCCAAATTAATTAATCACTACAGGTTTTTTTTTTTTTTTTTGGTTAATTAGGTATTCCCATTTTGACAATGATTTACGACGGAATGCTGAAAATTTGTAACCTAACATACGCATCTTTAGTTTCTTCCACATACGTTCATTCATTAGAATTGATTATATTTGTCATACCAGGTATCGCAATCTCTATCAACTTCTACAAGCCCATCTTATAATGTCTGTCTGCCTGTTTTTCTCCCTTCAACATTCTGACCGGTCAACCCGAATTATAAAAGTAGTGGTAGAAAATATCCAATATGTCTTCAGCACCTATGATCACTTAAACTAGCAAAGTATAATTTAGCAAATATTTTGTCAATAAATGCGTGTAATCTTTGAAACCTTGATCGAGACAATGTTTGCATTTGATGGGTAATGGACTCTTCTCCCTCACTTCCCTCCTCAATATTTTATTAAATATATCATTGAAGTCAATCAAAACCCTCATTCACTTCATTAATAAAAGGTTATATCTCTGAAATAGTTAGGTTGACCCAAAATTTTGAAGTGATATTCCATTACCAAATATTAAATGTGCAAAATCCAGTTTCTTAATTTTTGAATGAGTAAGTTTGTTTGGACAGTTTATTTTAAATGGAAGCCATCTTCTGTAACACTTAAGGTAGGAAAATAAAATATTGTCCCCTTAAATTACGTTTGCATTGATTAATCTTCTCGCATATGCATTATTTTTGCTAATGCACTCACACACCCTTCCCACATATAAATTGATCTATAAAATTCTCATAAAAAATAGACATAATTTATAGTCAATTTTGTTTCAAGGTTCAAAAATGTTCACAAAAATAAATCATGTAGAGATTTAACCTAAATGGAAATTTATAGAATACAAGTTCCACAATTTGTTTAACCTTTTTTCTTTTAAATTAGTAAGGAGAGCTTCATCCACCATCTCCTCCTTTCTCTACTGATCCTTTCCAGTGTTCATAATGTGCACTGCCATCATTTTTTTTTTATGCAATATCCTCTTGATTCCAATTATTAACATATTAAAAAAAAAAACCAGCAAGAAATGCCCATATTCTCCTCACGTGGAAGCCAAAACTTCAAAATGTTTTTGAAATTCAAAGATCCGACTGAATTAAATCATAGTTATGTTTGATTCTTGACATTATTCTTGTTTTAGTATTGGATGGAGCGCTGGTAGACAATGTAGGTGAGAGTGGTGGCGAGGATTCAGAAGACGAAGACGAGTGGAATTATTTCAAAGGAGACAAGAAAGACGACTCCGACCCCTCTCTACTTCCAGAAGCGGCCGTTGAGCCACTTCAACAACAGGTTGGAACCGTGCACATTTATTATTCCGGATGACAAGCTAAAATATTATGATACAATTTGTTGAAACTTATTGTTGTGAAAGTAAACAGAATTAATATACTATGTCGTTTGCTTAACTGCAATTTGTTTTATCTAATATAATTTATGTACTCCTTAAACAAAGGAACAAATAAATAAATATATACTGTT
The DNA here is from genome assembly GCA_022840565.1 of Eubasilissa regina. Lineage (NCBI taxonomy): Eukaryota > Metazoa > Arthropoda > Insecta > Trichoptera > Phryganeidae > Eubasilissa > Eubasilissa regina. Next base: position 36,448,783 of record JAINEB010000003.1, on the reverse strand, counting down.
TAATTTCCATATCTCTAATGATGTATTGTACTTTATTTTTATTAATTAACTTTTGACTTGATAAGTATTAATCGCCATAGAGGCTGTTTCAAATAAATTGAAATTATATTTATATATAATTAACACTCAGAACCTGTTGTGTGACTTGGAGGACGCGATGAATTCTCCCCTGAACCCGGAGGCACCGCCCTTCGTGCCGGTGTCCCCCACGCGAGGTCTGGAAGCGCGGGCCCTACCCGCGCACTTGCTTCCCGAAGAAGTGGTGGCCCAGTCACCCCAGAAACCCGTGCCCATGGACGACATAAATGTTCCTGATCCCAGTGAGTTTGAAAGCGAGGTTTCCACTCGCCTGCATGACCTGGGTACCGCAGAGGAATACCTGAATGGACATTCTGATAATAGTGTAAGTGGAATTAGAACTGTGTGAGATATAATGTAACGTCACAAATGTTGATATTCATTTATGTTTTTTCGGAACTGCCATATTTAGTTATTTAGTTTTTTTTCTTCCAGGCAATGTCCTCGCAAGAAAACTTGAAGGAAACGCTCCATGGAAACGAGAAACATCTCGGGACGTTGGATTTTGGTGATAATGAGAATACTGACAGTCAATTGAATTCCGCGACTGAGATTGTAAATCAAGCCGAGTATGACAGGGTACAGAAAGATACCACCGACTTCTGCGATATACAGGTTGCCTTCACTCCCCACACCAATCAAGCCTTTGAAGATGAAGGAATTGACGAAGAATTATATGAAAGACTGAAAAATAAGGAGCGTGATCCGATGAGCATGTCATTCTATCAGGAGAAGGATGAAGATACAAGCGAAGTCGCGCACAATCCGTTTGACCTGAATGCGGTGCAGACATTACCTAATGATAGTGATGAAGACTTTAGTAATGATCAACCGTTGCCCGATAACTCTGTCCAGGCCATGATGTGCGGAATAAATCCCTTCATGGACAGGCAAGTGGAGCATTGTGACGTGACGCCCCATGAAATTAACGCAGCTATATCCGACCTGGATAACGCGGTAACAAATGAACCGGACTCTATTGACATGGATTATCATAAAGTTGCGAGTCCGCTGATTTTTGAAAAAGCTGATACTGAATTGCCAGAGGACGTACAATCCCCAATTAGTGATAATGTCAGTCAATTGACCGAACCCAGTGAGCACGATGATGATGATCATCAAGATTTACTACGCCCGGAAGAAGTAGAGACTGCAGTCAGTCGAGATTCAGCATTTTCCGCTGAAGTTTCCTCTCCAGTTCCGTCTCCTTTGGAGACCGATGTGGACTTGTGTCACATTTCCAACCATTCAGCTTTGTCTCCGCAACTGTTGGCCCAGTCTCCAGAACTATTTGAGCATTTTGAAGAGCGGGTAGCGCAATCGCCAGAACTCGTGCCTCAATCTCCAGAGCCTGTTGCGCATTCCCCGGAGCCTATTGCCCAATCTCCGGCACTCATTGCACATTCTCCCGAACCCAGAACTGAAACTCCCGACATAAGAGCTGAATCCCTTGAGCTAAGAGCTGAATCCCCTGAGTTGAGAGCTGAATTCCCTGAGCTAAGAGCTGAATCCCCCGAACTAAGAATTGAATCCTCCGAGATAAGATCTCAATCTGCAGAACTGAGAGTTCAGTCACCCGAACTGGGAGCTGAATCCCCCGGGCTGAGATCTCAATCTCCTGACCTTAGAGTTCAATCTCCTGACCTGGGAACTGAATTCCACGAACTGAGGGCTGAATCCCCAGAACTGATATCTCCATCTCTGGAGGTGAGAGCTGAATCTCCAGAATTAAAAGATAAATCCCACGAGTCTAAGGCTGAGACCTTTGAGCCCAAAGCTGAATCCCCCGAAGAACTCGTAGCTCAATCGCCAGAATCTGTTGCAAAGTCCCCAGAACCCGTTGCGATGTCTCCAGAGCCTGTCGCAATGTCACCAGAGCCTGTCGCAATGTCCCCAGAGCCTGTCGCAATGTCCCCAGAGCCTCCCGCAATATCCCAAGAGCCTGTCGCAATGTCCCCAGAGCTTTTACCTCTGTCCCCGGAACCCCAAGTTCTTACCTCAGAGTTTTCCGAAAATGCTCAAGAACATTTTGATCATTCCTCTGAAGTTCTGGCACAGTCTCAGGAAGTTTTCTTAGCTTCCAAATCACCCATTCCCGTCCACCAGAGCCCTCTCATCCTGTCCCCCGAACCTGAGGAATGTGCCTTGCCTGAAGAGACATATCATCTGCCGGTATCACATTCTCCTGTTGAAGAGCACAAAGACTTCAAAGCGTACTCCCCCGAACCCCAATCACAAGCATTTGAATCAAAAGACACCGAGGAATTCCAACAAAATGATGTCTCTGTGCCTAGCACGGATTTAGACAAGGACATTGATTTTGGTGTTGATGATGCGGTAGAGGCACTGGAGAAGAAGGTTGAGGAGAACCCGATTAACTTACAACCTGCAGTTGAACAGATCTGCGAGTTTGTGGAGTCAAGTGTTGTCGAGAATGTTAAGAATGTAGATGATTTCACCACTAATGAAGTGTGCGAGCCTTTAATACAAGCTGAAGATCAAGTGCAGCAGCTTACATCTGCATCAGAAGAGTTTGTTGTGCCGGAGCCAAGTCACTGTTTCAATTTAGGTGATTCAAATGTCATTGATTTTAGCATCGAAGCTACTGAGAAGGACGCTAGTCAGGTTCTGGATATTGGATCGTTTATTGATGAAATAGAAGTAGAGAAACCAGTCCAACCACTTGAGTCATCGGAGAATGTAAATTTTACAGCTGACCATTCTATAAATGAAGTGGTCACTGGCCCGTCTGACGATTTGATTAATGAAATTGTTTCTGCCCCGATCGACCACTTCATCCGTGAAGAAGTCACTAGCCCGACTGAAAGTTGTTTACTCAATGGAATTGCGACATGCCCAATTGCTGAAGTAATCAGCGAAATTACCACTACCCCGTTGGAACAGTCTGCAACCGTAGAAGATACGGCACAGCCTGAAGCTGAATCTGAGAGTACAGTAGCTGCTTTGGTCATTCCTGCTGCCGTCGCTTCCGTTGTGGCTGCTGTGGCGGCTGCATCTGCCGTAGACGACAAGAAAACTCCCCCCAAACCTAGGTCTAGCACCGCTATCAAAAAAGGTCCAGCCGCTGCTAAGACTGCCGGATCTCCCACAAAACCATCGGCTCCTAAGACAACACCGTTAAGTGCCACTAAAAAACCCACATCTTTGACCGCCAAGCCCTCCCCAAGCGCCCCTGCCAAGTCGTCCCCGGCACCAAAGCCCGCAGCCGCCAAACCGCTAGCCAAAGCTGCAACTTCTCCTACATCCAAACCGCCCGTGGCTAAAAGTATTTCAGCACCCAGGCCGAGACCACCGCCACCATCCAAAACGACACCCACAGTGGAAAAGAAACCCTTGGCAAATGGAGAAGTTAAAAGAGAGCCAATCAGGAGGCCAGTTCCGGGTAGCGTGCCGGCCAAGCCCGCCCCTAAACCGGCCGTCCCTGCCGTGGCTCCTAAGCCTGCAGCGGCCCCTCCTAAGGCAGCCGCTCCTCGGCCAGCTGTCACTCGCCCACCTAGCGCACCCCGTCCCGCTCCGACCGCTGCTGCTCCGCCTAAGCCCCGACCCACACCTATAACCAGGTACTCTTTCATTTCTAATTTCCCATACTATTTGGGGCTTTCCATTCATTAACTTTGTTACTGGTCTCCATCCAAAGGTTTTATATTTGGGATATAAAGCCTGTTAATATGTCTTGATATTGCAATGGATTATTATACAATGGATATTGGAGCAAAATTTAATTTTTTCAGTGTAATTGTTGTAATTACAGAACTGCTAATGTTTTATGTGACTAATGTTGTAAAAAATATTGCACTAAGCCACCTCATACGAATCTATGATTTTTTTTGTTCAAAAACTTAATGCATATGTGCATTTCTTCTCTGATTCAATAAATTTAATTTTATGTTGTCGCTTCGCTGTGGCATTTCAGTAACAAATATATTTTTGGAAAGGAAGATAACAGAATTTATTTAAATCAATTAATGTGTTTATTTGTTACAGGGCCCCTGTCGGCAAGCCAAGTCTGGGATCCGCCAAAGCTGCACCGGCAGCTGAGAAGTTAGCAAAGGAGACAACTAACAAGCAGTTGTCAGCACGGCCCACTCCCGCTCCACGCACTGCCATCTCAGCCACCAAGGTATTTATTATTGTCTGACCCTTTGTTTTTCATCGTAAGTAATGGTTATGTTTCTAATTAAATATTAAATGAAATACAGACTGCATCACCATAGTTTTATGTAGATGTTGTAATTTGCAATAGTTCAATGCAGAAACATTTTAATTATGAATAGTTTTTTAATTTTGTTTTATAAACCACTGAGTTATTATAATTTTTTTCTTCTAGATTGTTCATTTCTTTTTCACCTTTTTTCACCTCATTTCTTCTAGATTGTTCATTTCCAATTTCTGGTCTGTTTAATTTAGAAAAAGTGTAAACCATTTGTTACTATTGTTATTTATAGTATACATGCATATTTATTGATAATAATTTTTCCAGACCACACTAAAACCAGCATCGAAAACGACAACGACTACGACAGTAACAAAGACAAACATCTCCCCGATCAAGAGGCCGACCAACGCCACCACCAAGACCACGCTCACCAAGACCACAACCAAGACCACGACGGTCAAGCAAGTGGGCAAGATAAGCATGGAAAAGCTCAACGGATCTCTGGAGAAGTCCATCAAAGAGATCAAACAGGAGATTAGCATGAATGGCTCTCCGCTGATCACGGACCTGCCCTTGAAGGACACTTCACCCCAGGAAATGGACAACTCGTTGCTCCCTATCATCGACGCAGCAGCCGACTGAACTATCTACGACCATGTAGTATTTTCACCTTGATACGAAATGAAGATTGCGAATGATTAAGATTGGAATACCATCCGGTTTGCGTTAATTGATTCTTGATAATTTGTTATAGTTTAAAGAATGTTATATCTTTTAGGGTGGTGTAACATTTACGTAAAAGATTATTGGTACCACACCTGGATCGCATTTTTTCATGATGTTTTAAAATATATGACTAACAAACGCTCCGGCGGGTTCACTCCTCGCCGGTGGGTTTCTGGAAAAGTAATAAAAGTCTGAATTGATAAGATGTTAAGCGTTGTGATTTAGTTATCTTTTATTTGAATATGGCTGTTTCCCTGATTTTGACATTTTGTACGATGGTCGGAGCATCTAAAGTTATGGAAGGGGGTTAGGTTAGGTTATGTAAACTATGTTTAATTAATTAAAGCGAATGTGGACGCTTGAGAGTACTTTACTTTAGAGAGCTGTATTTCCGGAGTGACGATTCCTGAATTGTGTCTGTTTAGATGTTTGTCTTTATAATAAATAATCCAGAAAGACTTGTGTGGTTTTGTATTTTATATGTGAAGTGTGTTGAATGGTATTGTTGAAATTCCTCGGCTTAACAGCTTATTATTATATAGAAAATATTTTTATTCAAATGTCTAATTCTTATTTAGGAAGAACACTACTTATGCCTTAATAATTGTTTAAGTTGCGGTTCTTTTCTTTTTATTAGAGTTAAAAATATGAAATTTTATCCTATTTAGTTTTAACATAAGTTTTACACGCTGGTCAGCCTGGGAAGGTGGCGGCTGACGTCGCTTGGTTCGTAACCATTTTTCAAATAAAATTTCAATCGCTGCCTCCTAATAAACTACATTTATATCTTAATATAAAGGGGTTATGGACACTTTCTACACATTCACAACTACTATATTCTACATTACATTGTAAATTGGTTTTCCCGTATATGTAAATAGATAACATCAATTTTATTAATTCTGCCTAAAATAAAATCTTTAAGTAAGGTGCTATTGTGCAATGCTGTTGGGAGTTTTGCTAGTTGAGCTTATCTACCTAGGAATGTGGCGGCATTGCGTCTGTGTTTTGAGATAGCGTTCAATTATTGCATATTGTGCATTCTAACAATATTGTGGTGCACTCTGAATATATAATCCATACAAATATTTACTCAAAACTTTGCAGATATTGAACAAATTAATGTTTTTATAATGTGTCTACTATTATTGCTAGCAATTATTTCAGCTGTCCTAATTTATTACTTTTTGTATTATTATTATTATTTAATAAAAAACATGAAAAACATATTAACGTGTTTTATTATGAATACAAAAAAGTTCTTAAATAACATGGTTAAATTAAAAAACCTACCAACTAATTATTGGGAGTTGTGCCAGTGTCAATAAATATGTGCCATTGCTTGGCACATATTTATTTACTTGAAAAAGATTCATGGCAATTATGGAATTTATTGGATGCGTATTACAAAAAATATATGTAATCAATTGACATTTGATCTTGTTGAAATTATGCAATTCTGTTGTGTTTGTAATAATGTTTAGAAATGCCAATGCGTAAGATGTCTTAACATTTCACTATGGTGTGTGTTATGTTACATTGTTCCAGATAGAGATATATATTCAACAAGGCGCAATAACAAAATAAATTTGTCACTTAAAACTTTGTACCGGAGAGTGAACACCGAAAGACTATTGAACTCTATATTGATGGAAATTTAATATCAGTCTGTTTGAGGTTCTCAGCTATCCATTGGTCTGCCTGGTTATTCAAGTCTTGCGTGAACTCTTCTGACCAGCCTCCATTCTTTCCTTTAAACAAATTTCAATCAAAATCATTTAATATTCACAATATAAATGTGACGAAACAAACTTGCTTGCCCGTACTTTTGTCGATGTGATGATGTGATATGAAAATAAAAGCTCTAAACTCTCACTGCCCACATTTAATTTAATTCAGTTTATATTTACATAATTCAGTTTATATAACAATACTTAATTCAGTTTGGCATTGACATTGAAGCCAGATAATCACAAATAAAAAGGTTGATCAGTCTTTTTTTCATACAAAATACATTAGACTACGAATGATTGCATATTCGCCTCTAATTCTGTGTTGTTTAATACAAAAAAAAAGTGTGGACACTCACCCTTAGAATCTACAAAAGTAAAATTTTATTTAAGGTGTTTTCCGTCTGTAATCATTATACATTGAGATCAATGATTTAATGATCAATGATGAGATTCAGTTAGATAACTGAATCTCAAATTCACTGCTCCAAGTTACGGTATCAGGCATTGTGAATCTTTGAATTAGGTGATAAATTCAGTGAGCTTATATCATCATTACGATTCATTGTATGTCACCACACTCATGCAGAGCCACATTTAGGCCCCTCATGTTCTTTAGACAGGCATATAGCTAAATACGCCTAGTATAATAAGTTCAAAGTTTTAAGTATTGAAGACGGGCTGAGGCTCAGCGGTGTCCACAATATATGTGTTTAATTTATATTATTAGCTGCAATTGTGAATTGAGCAGTAAAAACAGATTTTCAGATAATAAGAAAATTTCAAACAATTTTTTAATGTCAAGAACTGTTATGAAGTATGTACATCAGTTTAAAGATTAGGGTTGTATTTATTTACAGTAGAAATCTGTTTTATTTTAGCCATCAGCGACATCTAAGTTAAATCATAAGTACAAGGTAGGTTTCCTTGATCAAAAGATTCACTAGTGGCATCTAGGTTGTAAATGTCGTAATTATCGCAAAATGTTTTAGATTTGGTTAAAATTTGAAATATGTATACATATTTATAAGGATCATTTTAAATGTTAGAGGTCTGAAAATATATTCATTTGCTTCTATGATTTCAGTCAAGTTAATGTCTAATTAACTGATAAAATGTGAATTAAGGGCAGTAAGCATAGTAAAGAGAAAATATCACTATTACTGTTGTAATTAAGTGAAGGTAGAACATACCTTTCCTGATAAAGGATTGCTCTCCTGTTTTGAGAATTCCGAGGACTTTCAACATTTCAAAATTGACTGAGGGATTCTTTCTAAAATTTTCTATACTCAGGTGCTCCGTAAGCTCGTGGACTTGCGCATCACTGTACGATTTGTTGAAGAATTTAGCAATTTTGTTTATGGTTGAGGGCAGATTCTGTAAAATATTAATAATTCATTATAAGTTAACTGTATTAACAAGAATTACCCACATTACAGTGGATAAATAAAGATAACTCTCTGCATGCTTGAGTGAAAACACAGTACAGAGTTGGCTCTGTTCTGTCCTTTGCGTGATATTCGTTTCATTTGTGTACATCATATGGTTTCATCTGTGTACATATATCGCACAGGAATATTACTATACACAGACTACAGGATTAATTATTATATCATCAGGATATATTACTCTGAACAGCTTAAAACTAAGCATTGTCCTATATTGACCATCTTCTACATATTGACCATAGCATAAGTGAGAATGAATTCATCATCATTCATGAATCATTGGCTCAAAATACTTGTAAACTTTTCAAAATAATCTAGAACAAAACTGTTTCATTTTATCAATACACATTTTTACAATATGTGTATTTTGTTATGTACATATTCTAAAAATAAGATTAGAGCATCTCAGATGCATTCTTGTAATTTTGCGAGTAAATAGAAAACAATTTTTCGCGATTTAAAATATAAAATTATTTACCTTATTCATTTCTTCATAAAACATAAAGAGTACATTCGGGTGCTCTTTATATTTCCATCCCTCTTTAATATGAGACCAGTACGGTGTCCACGGATCTAAAATAATTCTTTGGTTACTTTTAAGTTAAAATTTTGCCTGTTAAATTTACATAAAGTTTATTGACTTACGGAGATCATTCTGGAAATAATTCCAATATTTAGGAAAGTCTCCGACATAGCCTTGAGTTCTGATTAGTCTATTTAAATGGTAAAATGATACAGCGACATCTTTAGGATTCCTTGCCACATAGATTACCTAGAATTGAATGTGTATGTTTCATTTAAATGCTCATAGATGGAACACACTGAATTAAAAAAAACAATTTCTGCATTCACTGCTATCAATATTTGGAAATAAAAACTATATAAATAGCTAAACACTTTTTATTGTGTATTATTTATTTAACTTAGCACTTTAGCACTCCTTTGACAGCGCGTAGCCAACACATATAATCTCACCAGCATTCAGTTGTCAACTGACTAGTGACTTGTTGATTATTGTAACCGTGTCAATGTGATGTACATACTTATGGTACGTATTATTTCAAAAACTGCATATACACTCACCCCTCAATTTATGCAGTAGACACGTTACAGGAAATTCCGTGTAAAGTGAAACAGCATAAATTGAGGCATAGAACGCATACAAAAATGGAAGATGGGTTCCAGAAAATTAAATCTGTATAAATTGAGACTTGAAGTTCGTATGAAATAGAGAGATAGGTTCCAAAAAATTGCGTAAAACAAGTACATATCATAAACATATGTATATCAACATAAAGTGATTTTTTTTTTCATGAAATATGCTTGGGCGCATATTGAGAATGAAGTGGGGGTAAACTGTTGATACTTTAATGTACGTACTTTGAAATAAATATATACGAAATTTATCCATCTATACCTTTGCTTCAGGCCCTAAATCATTTAACAAAAAATTGTCTGGCCGTTAGAAATTCGATGACCTTTAATTTTTTGTATTATATTCATATATTATTTGGTATCAATAAAATACTTCAATTATTTGAAATAATCACATAATTATGTTTTATTGAAATGCATTTAATTTAGTCAGATATCCATCCATAAAATATTGTGGATTAGGTCTGTTACACCTGTATATATAAATTTATTTAAAATATATGATATTAGTGGTCGCACGGCAAAGGTATCAGAAAAAATGTTTTTTTTGTCAAATCATTCTTTACAGGAAAAGAGTTTTACCCTATTGAAGGGATGAAGCTGATCTTTATGCATGTCAAAAATAAGTATTTAAAAAAATATGTGGCAATAGGGTCAATAGAAAAAAAACATTTTTTTTGAAAATATATTCCTTCACCACCGATATATGTATAATATCACAGACCACCAAATAGAATATACAATACTTATTTTAATATGATGGTTTATTCTGGATTGGAGTTACTATGAACACAACACAATCCAAATAGTTTACCTTGCATCCAGAGGTCAAAACAGTGGGAGGTAGTAAAGAAAATGGCAAATGCGTCTTTATGAATCTTCGCGATGTTGTTTTATCCAAATTCTGAAACATGATATAAGATTTTGGAAATAAAAAAAATTTAATTGAATAATGTGTGTGACAAGTAAAATACAAATCATTTTGAATACTGAAGAAAACAATATCTTATGTAATTAGTATCAAGATAAAAGCAATGCTGAGGTCATGTTTGTGTGAAAAATCTATCATGTGTCTGTTTATCTTCCATTTGGAAGTGAAACGGGTGAATATTATTGATTGAGGTTGCAGAAATCAGAAACATACTACTCGCCACTTGGGTTAGAAATTGCAACTAGCTTTATAATTCACTAATTCCAATTCACTAGAAGTAATATTTTGCTTGTGTGATATTTTATTAAATTATTTATACCTGTGAAGCTACATATTTCGTTCTGTTGACAGTTTGGTGTTTTTTGATTCAACGTGAGGCTTGAGAAATCTATTACGGCTCAAATATATCTTGCCTCCGCTTATTCTTCTCAAAGCAAAACAATTAAATTGAGTACTCTGCACGGAGAGGAAAAAAGTATCAATCTATGATAAGTCATGTCCAGTACAGTATAAACTTGATCATATTTTACCTCCCATTCTGGACCAGTGGCTATTTCCACCAATGCTTGCCTCTCTGGGTCGTGAGCATTTTCAGATAGAAATTCTTTTTTTGTTTCCTCGTGAACAAAAATATTGAACCTGTAATTGAAATACATCTTTATAGTTCAAGTTTAATGTTTCATATGTGACCCAGTTTATACATATAGTTTATATTCAGTTTCTTAAGGCTGATATTTTAAATACCAATAAATCTTCATAAGTGAAAGCAAATAAAAATCTAAGTACTTCGAAGTAAGTTCGAATAATGATAAATCGGTTAACGGCAAATATAACAATTTAAAATTATTCTTGTAATTTGAGTTGTGAACGGGATGCCATGGTTGTACCATACTGTAACTCCCCTTTGATAGCACAAATTGGGGGTTCAAATCCCATTATCAGCTATCCAAGTTGGTTCTATTTTAGTTACATTGATATACCTTTGGCTTAATTAGAAAATAATAATACTTATTCTCCACAGGACAACTCATACTTTTAATAGATTATCTTAATAGGATACTTACTCGAAGAATGGAAATCTCTCAGCAAGTACAGTCTTGGCAGCTTCTTCATAATTTAAATTATTGGCGACCAACCAAACTAATTCTTGAGTCCATGTTGTACCTACAAGTTAATGATAATTTATACATTTTAAGAATACGTATTATAATAATAATATTTATGTTGACTTGTCTACATTAATGAGAGAACTCTGCATAGATAATATAAAATATCAGCACACTGTTTTCAATACAGTATATATAACTTTTACAATGTAATATGTAGGACATAGTCTACAATATATTATAGGTGGTACCTGTCTAAATTTCGAGTCGAAAATGTTCAAGATACATGTAAAAATTCTGAATTCCACATTCAAATAATATGGCTAATATCTTGTATGAATTTTACCAAAATGTAATTAATTTTGAGAATCGCTGGAAAACCACATTAATAACAATCCACCATCCAACATTTAAAGATACCACCACTCTGCCTCAAACATTACTTTTTTATTTACAATATAACATCATTAATCAATCAAATTATTAAAATCAATTAAAACCCTTCAAACTATACGAATCTAATAAAATAATAATATTTTTGAAACGAGTCAGCTTTGACATATTTGACCCAAATTTTGAAAAGATATCCACAACCAAAATCATCATCACTATTGACTTTACAATCCCTAGTGGGTCACAGTTTCCTCAAAAAAAAAATTTTCAGACAGATAATGTCTTTGAAGACACCATCCCTTCATCTTAGCTATGGTCTTCCCAAGCTCCTACATTCTCTGTAAGTTTTGTGTTCAACAATGACTTTAGTGATTGCTATTCGGTCATCCTCTCGAGATGGCTTAACCACTGAAGTTTTGATGCTTATCTCTTTAAACAAAGTATAGAGCTACAATTCTAGCACACATTCATTATTTTTAGTTAGTACCTCTCAGTATATCTCAGACGCATATATATGCACTGATCTTGTAAGCATTTTGTACTCCAATGATGAAGAACAAAGCAACATGGGTGTATGGTGGTTTTGTAGAGCTTTATAATAGTAATAAAGTATGTATAATATACTTTCAGTATAGATCTTATTTAAGAGATGTGTTATATGTGCTATGAGAAATTTTAATAGCTAGTTAACTCAGTTAATTACCTGATCTTGGATATGTCACAACCCACACATCATCAGGTCTGACGTTGAAGTTGTAGAGGTATTTCGATGCTTCCATGTATTTACTGGGCAAGAACCATTTTTCTTCTCCTACTTGGACGAATCCAGTTCTCTCTCCTGAATAAATATAAAACATGAAATATGAATATCCAAAAAAATATCATACATGTATTATACTTTATATATTATATATATATAAAAAACAATTTCTGCCTATGAGAACAACTCGAGAATGTATAAACATAATTTGATGCAATTGTTTAGCATTTAGGAAGGTTTTAAGCTATGTATAATCACCGCACGTGCACTGAGACGTGTTTCGGAAATTCGTATTGAAAGCGCGTAAAGAACGGTGTTGAGCGCCAAGCGAGCTATGGTTCATCGCCGCATGTATTTTGTAGGTACGCAAATTAGAATGGTACAATTGATACATTTTGATCTTTATCGATAAATCTCTGAGATGAGAGATTAAAGTCTCATCATCATCATCGGGTACATGCGCCATAAGAGACGTATTGATACAATGTAAGAGAGACATTTAGATTTTAAAGTGTTACAAAAAAGACCATAAGGGCATATATCTCAGACCAATAGATAACTCATTTAAATGTTGCCATTTGCTATTACGGCAGTTTCGGGGGAAATTTATTAGATACTACCTAACTGGCGAAACGTTCCACACTAGCATTTTTTCAACTTATTTATTTCACGAGACTCCATTCTACAAATTGTTAATTTCGCAATGTTAAAAAAAATGGAAAGTGTAAAACGTATTTTTATCACGAAACGGATATATCTATTACCTATCCATTTAAATGTAAATGTTCGCGAAACGTCACGCAGCGTGGACATTCTGAAAAGTAGGTACTTATTATCCATATAATTATATAATTTCAGAGAAAGCGAATTTGACGATCGACTTTCTGCCAACGCGTTTGTTAAATTTTGCGCGTGAAGCGCGTGTTATTTAGAAATTGATTCGCAAATATTATTGTGAAGAAATTGTGCCATGCTGTGTGGCCATGTAATACATATAAAAAATACATTGTAAAAATATGCTTTTCTTTCCAAAACTTATACCCGAGAATTATAATGAAGTAATATCACGATAATACAAATCAATTAGAGACTTGCAGTAATAGTATTAATTTTTTTGAATTAAAACAATCCAACACAGCGTTCAGTTTTCATACATAGCTATAAAGGTAGGTAGAGCTACGTAAATATTATTCTATTTTATCTCTTTCTTAATATACTACAGATTATCATCAACAAGTCGTTAACGATCCCGAAAGTCATCGTCAGTGTTTTTTTTTGTCATAAAATGCGCCGGAATGGCGTTCGGGCACACTTTTTCCATGGATTTTCCAAGTTTTAAAAGCTAACAGCGAGGAAAGGATTCGAGATGTATTAATAAAAGATTAACAAAATGTGAGTTCCGGCACATTTTTCTTACAAAAAAGCACTGGTCATTGACATTAAGCTGCAAAGTAAAAATTAAGACAATTGGGAGAATAACAAATGTACAGAATAAGGTTTTTTTATGGTTGAGAAATTAGAAATACGGAAAAAATATTTAAAATTACAACTGAAGTACAGAAATGCGTGGGTTTGATGTCCAACCGCGTGACGCGCGACAGTCCTCGGCATATAACGTTCAAATGATTTGTCTGTTACATCTAATATCACGTAGTAGAACACTCAAGTTTTTTGTCATTTTGTTGTGTTTCGTGGTTCAGATCAAAGTGTCGTCAGTAGCTACAGCGCACTCATGAAACTCTAGTCTCGGAGATTCGTGTCGAGTGATGGTTCGTGATAATAACCCAATAAAGCGATTACAAAATGGTGAATCTTGTGTTGATCCGCACCCACCTATGCTAATGACTCGAATGAATGTCGAAAGAACGGATGTGATTGTACTCGCTCTTAGCAAATTTAAAATAAATATTACAAGTAGGTACTATGATGTCAATGTCAAAGGAATAAAGTCATCTACGCGGAAGTTAATTTATGATGAATACCTTTTTAGTATAATCGAAAGGTTTGCGGCTGTTTTCCGAATAGTACCTATTTGAAACGACACACTGATACATTATCTCTATATATCCATATTATATTGTTTGGTAGTTTTTACCTAGCCTATATGAATACATTAATTTAAAAACAACTAACACTGTATAAACCCTTGGATTAATTTGAGCGGGTGTACCGCTGTATTTTTGTCAGGACGGATGTACACCGACAGCACACGAAACTTGGATGCTGCTCTGCGCAATATAAAAATATTACTTTCACAATAAGTGCCCTTGAACTTGTGGTTACGCCTGAAAGGTTTTCTAAACAGGTTACCCAACGAGTCCAAATTATCTTTTATTTATTTAATATCGACGCCACCTAAGATTTCAATAAAAATTCGTTATCGTAATAATATTGCATTCTAGAATAATGTAAACAGTACATTTAAATAATAAATTATTATTTAAATTAGGTACTCTATTAAAAATTATTTTTTCATGACAAAAACATTTGGAATCGAGACTTTTTGGTGTCCCTTAGATATAAATTCAATTTCCTTAATATCAACGAACAAATATACAAAATACTACAATAAAAATAGAACGATACAATTTTTTGTAATTAAGTGACGTAAAAAAAAATTGAGTCCCAATCCAAAATGGAAGGGCCCCCTGAACACATATTGTCTCCTACAATATTCATGAAAAAACAAAAGTATGTTTTTAGACATTTATATGTCCTCGCAACTGAACAAACTAATGGCTTCGCTTCACGGTGATTTTCGCGCGACGATCTGGTCCCTAACCCGACATATCAGCGAGTACTACTGTATACGTAGGTAGTTTTCATGTGTTATCGTAATGATTTTTAAGATTGTTTAATTCCATGTCTTGCTGTGGTGGATTTAAAAACTATTAATCCATATTATTTTCCGGAAAAAGAATCAATGCTCGAAAAAGTATCGATACTGAGCTTTTATCTAATATGGTCCCCAATGCACCGCTTTGGTCGTATTGAAGTAGTTGCGCCACTGGCTTAAAATAAAAACCAAGGTTTTAAGGCAACTCTTTAATTGGTATATACGATATTTAATTTGTATATTTTGATCAAAATAATTTATATTTTCACAATTATCCCGAATACGTCAGTTGAAAGAAGACTGTTTTCCAATGCTTTACATTTCGTATAATATTAACATTTGCCCTTCCAATGCTTTACATTTCGTATAATATTAACATTTGCCCTTCCAATGCTTTACATTTCGTATAATATTAACATTTGCCCTTCCAATGCTTTACATTTCGTATAATATTAACATTTGCCCGTTATTTTCTTACTTTATTTATTTATTTATTATTCTTACCGTTTATTTCTTTATTAGAAAAATATGCCAAAATAAAATATAAAGAGACTAAAGGCACACCGGGAGAGAAAACGTACAAATGAACTGCGTAAGGTATCATTTTTCAGGCTCATCATTTTCTTCAATCTCACCTGCTTCTAGATTAATTCCTTTCATTTCTGTCACAGCTTATATAATTTCTGCATCACTTTTCCATTAACTTGGCATTTTAGCCACAATTTAGCATCACACCAAATAAATAGTTTATTAATTAAACCACTGTGAGTTCAACCGGTTTAGGAAAAATACCTTTTCCTACGTCGAGATGAAAAAAACGAACTAAAATAATGTGACAAAACGAAACTAAATTTAACCGCTAGTCCTAAAATTTTTTTCCCATAATTTTGGATCATTAAATCAATTTCCAAATCTTTCATCATAAAAATTTAAGTTAGGTACTAGATTTATTTTTGAAATTATTTTATAATTAATTTAATTAAAAATTGAATATGAAATCATAAGAACATTGACAAAAAAATTATTTAAATTAGTTTTTTTCATCCTGATGATGGAAAATGTATTTTTGGTACCGGTTGCATATAAATAACTCACAGTGGTTTATAAGACAAAGTTAATAAACCATTTATTAAAATGAACCACAACGTCTTCGCTTTAAATATTAAAAGTATCAGACAAAATACACCGTTTACATTACAATAATAAGCGCAGACTGACAAAAGCACCCTCGAGGTGAAATTTTTTTTACTATAAAAATTATCCAATATTATTTTTAAAAAAATGTGCAGCTGGATGTGTTGTAAAAAATTGATAAAAAGTCCTAATAAATGCCATTTACGTATTATCTAACCAATAAAGTACTAAAATAATTTAATTTATTCACGAAGCTTCTGCAAGATGTAATTATTAAATAGATTAGAGACGTTACATGAATGTTTGTATCGTATTTTAGTTATCATAAGAAATATCGTTGTTTAAATATAATATTTTATTAACATGTGCTTTATCAAAGTATTAACCTTTATATATTATGAGGATTAAAAGAATTTACATTTACGTTACACACTCATATTTTTGCATAAATAAATGCCCAGCATCTAACATCATACTTTGGAAAATGGTTACATTTGTCTCTGAAGCCATGCTGTGTATTCGTTAAAATACGTACTCTGAAAGTACTTATCAACAGGGAGGTGGAATATCGTAATTCGGATACAAATATTTACCTTAGAACCGGTTTCACATAAATGCCTTCCTCGGAAAATGTAGCCGACAGACTGGCAGCTTTTAACATCATTCGTGTTCTACTTGGTCTAAATTACAAAACAAGTTATAGCTGGAATTTTATAAACATGACAGCACAAATAAAAAAATGTTTTAATCCTTTACTATGTCTCATTGTTTGCTAGTTGTGAATAATATTGTCCAGAATATACAGCACGGAGTGCACAAGTTCATATCAGACATATCAGGGGACCGCGACGTTCAGCGTCAGAAAATATAATTAACTTTTTATTTAAAGTACACGATAAGATAACTTGAGATACATTTTTGTACCGTTGACACGTGTTGAGATAAACTCAGAGATCATCGCTTGAGATCCGTAGGACAGACTCGTGTACACGATTTGGCCGCGAGAGTAGATACTTGCGTAAAAATATCACCTGGAACCGTAGACACCTATAACTATTTATTTTGAAAGTTAGACAAACCGAGGCATTAGATTGCAAATATACGTTCTGTTTTAATTGAAGCTGAGAGTTGTCTCTAAATTTATTCAGGGGATGAAAATCTTAGACGCTGATTTTTATAGCAATGTCCTTAAGATATTCGTAATAATTAATAAAATCTCTTATATCTCATTAACTTTGTATATTTTTATGTTGCAATATTAGCTGTTGCACGTGTACATACATAATTTTTATACATACATAAAAGTGCATATTTTATTGTATTATATTCTAGTTAAGAAGTGGCTGATTTTTTGAAAATTGAATCAGCTAGCTATTAGGTATTAAATATGTGTTGTTTAGAGACCAAATCATTTTTGAAATGCTTTACTTTATTTTATAAGTGACTAATGTTGGCGTACGTTTCAGATTCTTTTTTATTTTATCAAAAGTTAATGATTTTCGTATTCAAGTTTGAGAAAAGTTCAAGTTCGGTCTTACGATCATTTATTTTTCGATTATCCGATCATTCATTTACAAATTACATTTACATAACTCGTAATAAATATATATACAAGGTATGTTTTAAATTTTTATAATATTTTAAATACATCTACCTAGGGCCAGCCTCAAAACGATTGGGCTGGTAAGAACCACCAAGAAAAAAGATTTTTTTTACTGGAATAGCTTATTTAATTGTAAAATATTTAAAACACCGGTCACCTATGCAGCGTTATAAGGGAGAAACTGGCGATGACCTCAAACTGGACTTCAGTACATTTTTTGATTTATTGTGAGTGAAGACAGCTATACTCGTATTCTATTCTAGATTTCATAATTGTTTTCTTGGGAGAGCGGCGGAGTACGGCAGCGATTGTTTTTGATTTCGTGAATTAATTTATAAAATAAAACAAATATTGGACTACACGCTTCACGTACTCGGGCCGGCCCTGCATGAAGCGATAAATTATTACAGAGTTTCCGTTTAAATTCGTAGATTAAGGTTTATTAACAAGTTTAATATCTTGCGATGATCTTTAATACTGTAAAACTAGTAAGCAATACAGAAAAAAAAATGTGTATATGTATCCGTAAACACCGCCACCCGCAAAAAATAAATATGCAAAGTGAAAAAAATCTGTACAATGTTACAGATTTTCTAACGCGCTGTGTAATATTTACCCGGAATGCTTCTAGAAAATATTCTATATTAAAACCTGCACCGTTTATCAGAGAAATTGATTAATATGAGTACGATGCGTACCCGTAAAATCCTTCAGGAGTTGATCGTTGATTTTCTTGTCCACAAATTTGATTTCATACGGAAAGTCATTATTGTTGAACATGGGGTCATCCTCGTTGGCACTCATGATGGAGCGGTTTTCCTCTGACGATCGTCACTGGACACGAGATAACTTTATTCCTCGGAACTCCCTCCGCGGACGTGATCGCGCACTAGAGCCGTGAAGCGAACTGAGCTCTGTATTCTTTGTAACGAAAAAGAAATTTGAGTATAAGAGTGAAAGTGGCCGTGGAATTTGGGAACTCTTCCGAGCATTATTTGCTTTCCAAGGCTGGCCGGACCGGGTGCCTCTTTTTTCTAATTTATTAAATTTTGTAGGTCGGGTTCTTCGATTATCATCTCCCGATGGTAATGGCGGAAAAATAAAATTTATCTCTGCTTTGCGGTTGGAATTATATAGTTAAATTATCTCAACAACACCTGAAGAAAAGAAAACCATCAATCGGAGGTGATTCAACACTGATAAACCTGACCTTTAGGGCCGTGCGTGTTGGGGGAATACAAAACACCTCAGAGACCAGAGAGATCTACCATACTTACCAGGATTACCTACAACCAGTGGCGTAGCTACAGAGATTAGGCCGCAATGCAAGATGGAAAAAAAGGCCCATAATATAAAGGCAATATACATACACTCGAATATGCATTAGGCCCTAATAAAGACGAGAACTTATTATTTATTGTATTTTCAGTGTTCATTGACTGATTACCTTAATAATTTTAGTTTTTCAGCTGTTTTTTTCAATCGTTAATTCGTATGCACAATGTTGCTTTTAGTGATGAGCTAAACCGTTATTTTAACCGCGATTGGGACTGTGATTGGGAGATTTATGTTAGATTATAATGATGATTAGTAACTTATTATTCGTAATTCGTCGAGCAATCACTGTTACACTAGAAACAAAACCTCTAACAATTAAATCTTAGTTATCAATCGTTGTTACAATTTAATACCAATTACACAATAACGGTTAAGCTCAAAACTAGTTGCTTTTCGTTAGTCTGGTTCTAATCTAACCTAACTTAATTCTACGTATTAGCGAGCGGAGTACATCAATAATGTTTTTATGTGTTTTCATGATACAGGTGAGAAATGATTTTCTCAACTGTATCATTAATTTCTTACTGTAATGGATTTTGAAATTATTAGTTCATATAAAAAAGTATCAATGCTAAAAGTTTTGTAGGGCGCGAACCTTTCGGGCCCCTGTCTAACGTGTACGTGTATGTTACTGTCATGGATACGTGTGAACATCGCGCACGCTCGTGTGTTTATTTTTAACATTTGAATGTTGCATTAGTTAGAAAACGGTTGTTTAGCGTTGTACTTTGTATAAGCGGGTTCTGCGTATGTATATCTATACTGAATTCACAAAAAAAGTGAAAATATTTACAAATTTTAATTTAGGAACTTTAGTCCATAGTCATATTAGTGCTGGGAAAAATATCGATTCTCGCAAAAATATCGATATCAAAAAATATGGAAATGTTAGTAGACTAACGAATTAAAGAAGTGGCTGAACCGAAAGACTTTTTTTTTCTTCGGCTTTCACTAGTTTAGGACGTTCTATGTTTTACGAGGAATAATTTTGATTATATTCTAATGGCAGTGTTGGTATGTAGCGTGGGAGTTTTGTGCTTTTGATAATTTTAATTAAAAAATTCTGGTACTGGCCGGATAATGCGATACTGAAATAATATGTAGGTTATATTATTTGTACTACATAAGTATTTAATATCCTCACACGACTCTCCGCGTCTCCACGTGCCGTATAGCAATGAAATTACACATCGACAATATTTCATTTCTCCTTTCCTTCTTCATGTCAGTATTGACACAAGGTGGCCTCGATCAATTGGAACTCGGATTGCACTGCACCCCCACAAGTCCCGGTCCTGGGTCACCCTCAGTATTCATCGCAATATTTCATTAAATAATATTAAATAAAAGCAGATTTTCAATCTGTCACAATAATTTTGAATGTAACTTAATACAAATATATAACTATGTAGAATAAAATACAAAAGGATCATCCGAATTTAGTACGCCAGTCCAAGTTTTCGAGATACTTCTTTCTCAACTGTGGTTTCATCAACCGTGGAAAACTCACGAGTTACCCTTGAACCGCAACTATTTTTTATTTTATTTGATAACCCAAAGATAATCATATAATGATCTGTAATTGTGCATTAAAATATAACAGTTTTAAATGATGAACACTTTTTTATCATGATGTGATCTAAGCAATTCTGTGTGGCCGGTCTTGTTATAGAATTTATGACTGAAGTAAACCCAAAAGAATTTAAAATAGTTAAGTACTTAGCACCCTGTAAATCAGGTTTTAATATATCTATGGTGACATCTCCCATCGAGGCTACATGTTTATTTTGTTCTATTCCAGTGAGCAAATGCTTCAACGAGTTCAGAAAAGTATCTAAATTGTTAAAACAGGGAGGACGATATATAGCTAACAGGCATAAAGAGGATGATATGTTTATTTGAAGACAATTTGCCTCTATTAATGAAGGTTCCATACAACTGACATTTATTTCATGCCTAACATAAACTACCAGACCATCATTTTGATTTAAATTTACATTGGTGTGATATTCTGTATAACCCTTCAGTACTTTTGGAACATACAAATCATTCAACCAACATTCAGACAATATTAAGATATCAAAATGAATATTTAAATTTTCCAATTCTATTAAAAGAGAATCAACTTTTTTTTAACACTGCGTATATTAAGGTGTATAATTTTCAATGATCTATGATCTAGAATTTCCTCGAAGTCAATTGCCTCAGTGACAATCCTAGTATCAATTGCGTTGAAATCATTCAAGCATGTAAAAATGTCATCTCTTTCTGTCACCCTTTCTTCAGCGAGGTTATTAGCCATAGTTAGTGTTTTTAATGATTATCTCAATAGCCGCCTTGTATACTGGACACTATCCCCGGTCGGATGGTCCGCCAGTTTTTTAAATCGTGCACACGTTGCGCACTTTGCAGGTGCAGACTTGCTCGGACATACCATATCCAAATGGCCATCAGTCGCACAGTGTCTACAAGTAGATACCTGTTGTTGGCATCCCTTACTCGAGTGTCCGTATAGATGACACTTAAAACACCTGGTTGCACCTACATAGTCACGCACTCGGCAGGCATTCCACCCTACAAAACGAAGACCACTGTCAATGAGAGATTTTCTCGCCTCAGGCTGGGTTGTGTAGACGCAGTTTACTGTATGACCATCTCTGCGTCCAAACATTGAGATTCTCTTAGTCGCCTTGGAAAAATCCTCAAAAGTTATCGACGATTTGCCAGAGATGTTTAAATCATATATAGATTTTATTAGAGCCTGTTCTTCTAGGTTTCTCGGCATATTATATATAACTACTTTAGGTAGACGTCCTTTAGCTTCTAATCGTGCCTGCGTTGCACATTATTGCATGTCTTCTTTGGAAGAAGTTTCCAGAAGGACTCCAGCAACTCGAACTGGCTGGAAGCCATCAAGTTTTGGATTCAGCGTAGACATTACGGCATCCTTTGTCCCGTCCGCAGTATTCTGGTTTCGCCGGGGATCAAAACTGTTGGGCTGAGGGGTTCTGCAGGCCGCTCTGTGCCATTTGTGGAGACGGACGCACTTGCAGCCGCTGGATAACTCATACCCAAGGGAGAAGTTGGGACTGTTCGTGTTGGCATTTCTTTGATATTACTGTTAATCTCCTGTAGGGAATCCATGATAGACGTTTTATCAACAAAATTAGCCTTTTTTAGATAGCTCACCTCAGCTCTTAATTCTGAACATTCTGCCTTGATATTACTAAGCAGAGATAGAATATCGAGGTGTAAGCCAGTCATTTTAGCCTTCTGGTCAGAGTTAAGCCTTGATTTTTCACCTTGTGCAATGTTTTCTAAAGACTAGTATTTCCTTAACCTTCAGGACAGGGTCACCTGTAACCGGTTCAGCACTCGGTGGAGTGGGAGAGCGGGAATTCTCGCCACGATTCCTCTTACGGCGCTTTCTTTTGTGGTGGTCCATCCTGGTTTGCAAGAGCGCTGGACTCCATCGGATCCAGTGCCCTCGGAGATACATCCGGCATAGAGCTCGCTTGGAAACCTCGGAGTGGAGTGCGCGAGAGTGATGAGCGTGGACTGAAAATCTCCATTTTGTCCGATTAGCTCTCACAGTGGTAGGAGTGCAATAATAAATATACTAAAAAAAAACAATAAGAATATAATATTGTCTTAATTATATTCAATATTGATTGAACTCCCTCCGAATTCATAGAAGTTGGAATCGTCCGACCCACCTCAAGCCAAAGCAATGTACCGTAAGTACTTATGCGGGCAGCAACATACGCATTAATTCACTAAATGAATAATAATTCTGCAACTAGTGTCGTGCAGAGCTCAAATGACCACTAATTCATAGTTGGCAACGTTCTCCGCGTGAATGTGTAAACAGAAATATAGAAATGTTAATGTAACACTGTCTAAAAGTAGTTCAGAGAAAAATTTACTGTCAATCACTGAAATAAATGTTTTTAAAATTTAAATCGCTACCCCTAATTAAATACTAAGGGTAAAGCAACCAAATAAAAACCACCAAGTAGCAAAGAGGCGAGCGCACCCGATAGTCTAAAAATTACACTTATAAGTTACAACAAAGTTCTGCAAAATGTCTCACATAATAAGAGAAATTTGAAATGTCACATAAGTCACAAAAATCACTCCCCCAACGTAAATATTGGGAGTAGATGTCCTAATTATGATGCACAAAACAATACTAATGGAGTAATACTGGCATTATCAATTTTTCAAAACAGACACACTGTACAATACCCGCTCAGTAGCGGTTGGTAATTGATAAAATAAATCTTAATAAAAAGACAAGTCCAATATCGGCCACCGCGACCTGTTTCATTTTTGTTTAAGGTTTGGTTACGCCAATGGCAGATCACACGACAGCATATTATTTAATCACATGACTGTTTTGTGAGTGGTCCGGCGACTTTCATTTGATGTAAGAAAATGAGGAGTTTTTAATTTTAAAAACAAAGAGTATGTAGAACTAATTATAAACAGTTTATGTGTAAAGCGCCCGTGACGTGAAAGTTTTTACGAAAATGGCGATAGACAAATTAGCCAATATTATTATTATTTAATAACACATTGACCACGACATTCATTCGATTTAAATTTTTATCATCTAATGTTTTTTGCCGGACAGAACGTAAAAATAGTCGTTAATTTATATTTCAATGCTAGTAACATCTTTTGACGAGCAATAACGCGATACATGTGCGCTACTTTTTACAGCCAATGGCCGATGGCCAACTGCCGAGTCTGCCGTGTGACGCCGCCTAATTAGCGATTTAGTCTAATCGTAGGTACGTGACGTTTTTTGGGGATTACCCCAATAAAAGATTAGAATAAAGAAATCGCCGATAAATTTTTGGGTATCAAACGCCGGCCAAAAGAGAAGAGGATCGAGCGGTTTGTATCTTGGCCAATTCGGTTGAAACACATGACACTGTAGGGATGATGGTATGAGTCGAAACGCGGGTGCGCTTTAAGTTGTCGAGTCACTCGGATGGAGTGGGTGACGTTTGAAGGTTATCTAATTCGGATCAGAAGGTTTTGTACATGGTGGGATTGAAGGCCCTGTCTCTCTTCAGGTCTCACGCGTGTCGATGTATGTCGCAGTGTATATGAATGTGGAATGTGCGAGTGAGTATATATGCTGTAACCAGAGCGAGGTATTTAATTAAAACATGACTTATAATCGGTTGCGTTTATTGTCGAATGATATGCAAATAAATTTACACTTATTTGAATGTTGAATTGTAAGTTAATGTTCGTGACTAGCGAAGCTCATTGGAGGCGGTGCCGAGAGATGCGTCCGAGAAGACGGTCAGGAGAAAAGTGATCGCTTCAGTTGGGTTCTCGGACTGGTTGCGTCGCGTTGTATTGTCGTCTGAATTCTGTCGGTACTCGGCGGCCTGAAATATATTTGTTTAAACGGCCAGGTCTGTGAGGTGCGAACAGGTCCCCCACAACACCATACGCCAGTGCGTGGTGGAGCAATAAGACTATACTCGTAGATATAGATTTAAACATGCACATGAAACGGATTTTTTTGTAGAATTATTTTTCAATTGAAATATAATAATTTAAAAAACAGGTACAGAGCGATGGTACCTCGGTATGGAATCACGCGCGTTAGTGTGGTTACATATTGTAACCGCATCAATTGATTTTACAAAAATGATGCATTAACAATTTTGTTCTTCAGCTCACATTACAGAATCTGACGACTCGCACGGCATCATAATATAATATGCGCACAGCGCGTCACAGGACAGGTGCGCAAGCGGATCGCCTGGAAGTAGACATATACACAGTACTTTACTTATTATTTATAGCAAACGATTTCTCTTCATTTATAATTTTGCTGCTACAGTAAGTAAGCAGTGGCGTAACTATAGAATGCGATACATAGATGCCCAAACTAGATAGGGGACCAGAATATCCGCGTCCTACATTCGGCATCGATATTTTTCCAAGCGGTCACGTGGACTAATATTTAATGTTATTAAATAATTATAAAATAAAAAATCATTTCTCACTTTTATTACGAAAACTCGTGAAAACATCATCGATGCATTGTGATGCACCCCGCTAACATGTCGGCCCAGACCATCGCCGTGAAGCGAAGCGAAGGATATTTTTAATTTTTTCATGAACGTGTGAATATCTCGTAAATTGAATAAATTACTCTTGTATCAAGAAGATACCAATTTTGTTACTATATTATATATAATATTTGATAAATATATTTGTTGGAACCGCATAGTACTGAATATTTTTATAACAGACACACAGGGGGCCTTTCGATATTTTGTTAGGGCCCAATTTATTAGTTACACCACTGGCTGCAAGCATACATACTCAACATAGATGCCTTAATTTTAATATTTTCTACCATTAGGCAAGACTAGATGGCGGCTTAATGTTGGAAAGTATAGTTTGCTATCTCGCAATCAGTTTATGCACTGTATAAAAATATTTAAAACACCAGATATCTTTAGTGACAAGCATTCACAATACTTCTGCTTTGACTTTCATCATTACCGCAGGTAGGTCTCTACGGAGAGTTGACCGCATGTGTTAGGATTTATTAAATCTGTAAGGATGCATATTGAATCATACCAATGCAGACCATTTTCAGTTTTGTATTATTGTTGGAATGCGAATCGAGACTAGTGTTATATTCCATCAAATACAACATGTATATAGAACAGATATAACTACCACTTAAAAATGTATTAAATACATGCAAAATAGTGGAACTAAAAATGAGTAAAAGAGATGACTGATGGTACTCGACCAATGGTGATAAGATACAACAAATTTCTACTACAGGTTCAGAATATAATATCCCCTCGGTTGGGAAGCCCTGGGTTAACATATTATTATTTAGTCCTAAGGAAAATTAAGTTTTTAACGTAGAATTTTTTTAGAGATTCCCAGGATAAAATGTGTTATGAAACTGCGGTAAAAAATGTGACATTTTATTATAGAATAATTTGCAATGAATAAAATAAATACGTAGCATTTTTATATTCCACGAAATAAAAGAACACCATCTGAACATTAAATGAAATTGAAACAGTTTTTGAAGAAATGAAAATAAAGCGATCTGTATGCAAGGTGCGTACAGGGCAAACCAGAAAAAAACAATCTACACAGAGGTGATGGGATATTTGAGACATTTATGCATAATAAAAACCAACACATTTTGAAACCATTTTATTTTTCATTCTTTACAATTCAAAGCCGGAAAGCCCTACGTATAAATCATTATAATACTATAACACTTATATACTTGAGAACCAAAAAATGTTTTGCTAACACTGCAAATTTTTATTTATTTAATATTTGATACATTTATAATTCTATATAAGCTACTACTGCTGCCAATCGTGGACCAAAACTAAAAGTAGTTTTTTATAAACTCAAATTAGTTATGTTGGCCTCGAAGGTAGGGATGAAATTCTTGAAAGTAGGGATGAAACCAAAAAAAAAACCAAACATGATTATTCATTTACACAAATTAATAAACAGTTAATTAAAAATAAAATGATGATGCTCTTTCGGTGCTTACAAAACAAACAAAAAATGTGGTGTATGGAAAATGCATCAGAAATAGCAACTACCAGGATTGGTCATTGCTTTTTGCAATAAACTATTTTTCAAAAATTAGTAAATAATTTATATATAAATAAATGTATTTAGATTTTACAAGTAATTTTTAACCCTTTTGCTAAAAATGTAATAAATCAACTTATAAATAATTATCAACAACAAATAGGATACTATTTTTGCCATTTCTAACATTAAGGAATCCATTTTGTGACCAAACAAAATAGAATTGTAAATACATAATTAAGAGACAAATATGACGCGGCCAACACAATTCTACAAAATATATACATCATTATAAATTAATATAGACATAGTCATAATAATCATAAAATCATCATTGGGTTGTCATAACCTAATAAATTTATTTAAAAAAATCAAACAAAAAAATTTTCTAACTATTTTTAAAATAAAACACATTCGTATAATATGATGGTCTTTATTTCTTATTCACTACTGCACTAGTTGACATTAGAATAAAATAACTGATTTGAAATTTTTTCATTAAAATATTTAGCTCAAACAGAAAGTAGTGTCGCCTGGTTACATGTAAAAAAAAAAAAAGAAAAAAACGTCCAACAAATTTTAACATTTGCAGACAGCAAAAGTATAGATATAGAATTTTGAGATTAATAATATGTGCGTTGTAATTATTAAATACAGGTTTAATGGAAAATGAGATTAGATTAGATAGATTAGAGTTCAAGAGCTGTTTATATTGCGAGTGAAAATTAATCTTTACACAACCAAAGGGTTAGTGACAGCAGTTAAAAAAGTGACATCTATATTCCCATCCAGAAACAAGATATTCTTATCTGAGTTAGGGTTAGGAAACATTTTGACATTGAATATTGATAAGTTCAAACTGAACACTAGCTGACAGAGTATTGTTAATTTTATAAAAATGATCATAATAAGGGAAGAAAGGCGATATCCACTACAATTTTTTTTAAATATTCTGTCTCTTCCAACTAAAAAGCCAAAATCATAAATATTTAAGAGCAAATATAGATAGAGCCAAAAAAACAAAAAAAAAAAGGTCAGAATCCGAGAGATTAATTAGACTGGGTGTGGTGCTGAATCCCCGTGCTGAATAGAACTGTGCTCTTTTGTTTCTTCTTGTTTCTCTTCCCATCCCTGGGTTTTGGCCGCTGCTTGTCAGCCTCCAGGGGAGCACTGCAGCGCTCTGAAAGAGCGACAGCGATGGCTTCGCTGAGGCTGACATGATACGAGGGTGCTGCACCGGCATCCCCGTCACTGCATTCGGAGTCTCGGCGAGCCCTCGGAGCCGGGCTGGCGGTGACCGCCTGCACGGGCGCACGGCTCTTCCAGCTGCCCGATCCTGAAGCCATCTGGCGGTAAAAACAAATTATTTTTGTTCTGCTGTACAGAGTCAAATTCTTAAGGGCTCACTGAGGTTTCAGTCGTTTCATTTTGTAATTAATGATTCATTTATTAAATTAAATTCAGCCATATAAAAAAACATGCTATATCTCAATATCTTTATTGAATAAGTGTCAGAAATACTTTTTTAAATCATCACAATAAAAACTTGCTATAGATTCAGGCAAGTGAATCAATGTGCTCAACCGATCACATCATACAGTCAAATATAATCACACAATAAAAAAATAAATGAAGACCTTTGCAAAAGATAGACTGTTGGAGTTCTCGCTGATGGACGATGAGGTAGTGGGTGACTCATCCTCAGATCTTTCAATGTAGCCTAGCTGATGTAGCGGGAAGTTCTGGTCGGTCAGTGGGTCGGGCTGGTAAGCTGGGAAATGCTGCTCCGAATGAATGCTCAACCTCAAGCCCGGACCGCTCTGGCCCAGCAATGCCTGCTCCTGGCGTGAAATGACGCGTTCTAGACGCTTCTCTTCGCGTATTTTACGGGCACGCTGCTTTTTGCGCTCCTCCAAATCCACTGGGGAACAAATCAAGGTCAAATGAAAAAGTAATTCATCTACCATCCGGGTATTAGTCATATTTTAAACATGTAATAATTAAATTGATGTTTTATCACAACATGCATAATGATCTGGGGATATGATTTAGTGAAACTCTGACTTCATACATATCTGGAGAATGAGCTAAAATGTAAATTGAGGGTAATCACACAATATGACATAAGTAATTTAATAATGTTAATAAATGTAGTCATTATGCTTTACTACTGTAACTGCTTGAAACTCAACAGTCTAACAGTGTGATCGGTGAGCGAGTGAAATTGTAAAAAGTGGGAATAAATGGTGTAAAAAAGAGATTGAAGCATGAATTAGAAAATGAAACAGGATTGAGAAAAAACCTAATTAGCAGGCAAACTTCTTTCATGGAGGGATGTAATTTTGGGGTTCTATTGTGTTATCAGTTTTATTAATCACATTTTAATTTGAAGACCCAGGAAAAAAATTTGTTATTTAAAATAATTCCAAACTCACTGTATCATAAATCAATACATTTTTGGGTCACATAATTCGAAAATTCCGAGAAATCAAAATATAAAATATCTTATAATATCAATATTCTTTTATTGTGTAATTTCAAACTAAGTTAAGGCGATTGGTCCGAAATACAAGCAAAATTCACTTAACACGAGCACTTAATTACAGTAAAATCCCGTTTATTCGAAGTTGGGGGGACCGAAAATCAAGAAAAAAGTTTGAATAACGATTTAGGATAATGAACATAAAAATTTTAAAAATTCAATTCTTTTTTACATACTAACTTTTTTCATAGCAACTCCAAGTAATTATCCCCCCATATCCACACATTTAAAAATAGCAAACAAGTTATCAAAATACAGTGTAAACAAATCACAATATTATTTAAAAAAAACACGATTATAATGAACTATCTTTTTGCGCCATTTTTAATAATGACATAATAGTCGAACTTGTCAACCCGCCATTTCTCACTGAAATTAGCAAGAAAAGTTTCCAGTGCTTTTAAAACTTTTGTTTTGTGGTGGTCGCAGCGACACTTGGCACTTGCCTTTCAACGCGAAAGTTCTTTCTGTCATCATGTTTAATACTGTCAACAACCTCATTAATGGGGTTGCGTATTTTTCTGTTAATTTTGTTTTGGATAATATTTTTTGTCAATCTCTTGTATTAATTCGATTTTTTAGCAACTGTCGGCGATTTGTACGAGTTTCGCATTAATGCTATTATCGAAAATATAAAATTATCAGTTAAAATCATAAAAATGTTTTAATTAAAATTTAATGAAATACGGAAAAGTCTAAGGAACGCAAACCACGCATTCATGAATTTCAAAATGCCTAACACGTAAATATTAGAGAAAAACAAATAATTTTCTTTACATACAAAATAACGGCAATAAAATAATTACCAAAAAACGAGAAAATCTGAGATACGTTAACTACACATTCTTTAAAATGCATTGACAATAAAATTAAATAGAAAGAGAAATGTCTGTATTAAAATTAATACAAATTAAATAATTTATAAAACACGAAAAAGTCTGAGGAACTCAACCGCGTACTAGCATTTGTACAACGAAATATACAAACGCTACGTTAATAAAAATAATGATGGTAATAATACGGAACAGAAGATTGGCAAGCATTGACATTCGCAGCTAGCAGCTGGGAGAACTGTATTACCTATAAGGGCACAAAGATAATATTTGCTATCTTTTTCCAATGTAAAGAAAACGAGTGAGATAAAAAAGCATGCAACCTTAAGTTAATGCGTCGCAGTAAGAAAAATAAATATTTAAAATTGAGGATGCATATATATTATATTTGTCATCTTTTCTAGTATACTGAGAGTGAGTGAGAAAGCAAACAATGCAAATTAACTTTATTCGTGAATCGGTATAGGGGAAGAACTACCGATTTTGATGGTCTTGGACTTTGGACAGGGAACATCGAGTAGCACATGTGTATTTTCCAGATTGATGACATTGACAAATTCATCTGATAGGGTCCAAAAATAGCTTAGAATAACGATATTCGATTTATAAGTACAATTTAGTATGAAAACTTTCCAGAGGGACCACATTATGCTCTAAAACTTCAACTTGCGGCGAATTTCGAATAAACGGGATTTACTTTACTTTACTTTGGCGTCCCCGCCACTTTAAATGTTTGATTTCCCTTCGTCCCTTTCGAGAATCTCCTTACCCCGCAATTTTTTTAGAGAATCTGACCAAATTTCAGTTGCCTACAATCTAGACGATCGCCTTAAAGGATTGTGATATGAAAACAGGACTAAGTAGTATGTGATAATGCTTCAAATCCTGACAATTTGATCACTAAGTGAGTCGTATCATCTTACCATTAAACCAAACGAGCTTGAATTTATATTTACTATTTTAATAAATTACTAAGAGAATTTATGGACCTACTTTAGAAAATAAAACTTACAGAATAAAAACGGATCATGGGCTCGAAAATTTAGTTAAGCAAGAAACAATTGTAAGATTCTGTAGGTCCCAAAGAATGCGATGGGCTGGCCATGTTGAAAGAATGACAGGACACTAAAGATTATGACCAATAACGGGTACCTCTGCGAAATTAGAAGCAGATCAAGGAAAAAGTGGATTGACCGTGTGGAAGAAGACTAAAATAGGATGGGAGGGGAGGAGGTCTGGGAACTGGAGAAGAATGGTCGGGGACAGGAGTCGGTAGAAAGCACTTGCGGAGGCCAAGTACCACTCCGAGATATAGTGCCATAGAAGAAGATTTCTATAAATTTAACTTTAATATGGACCTTAGAGGATTGCATTCGCTACTAGTCTAGTCTAGTTGCGCATAAAAAAAAAGCAATTTTATAAATAATTTCATAAATTTTATGTTTGAAATTTAAATGAATGTAGTTCTACTGTGCTATGTAATAAACAAACAATAGCCTATAGTTCTTACCTTTGAAGGGAAATAGAGCGACGTAGAGTACAAATGGCGGCTGAAGGTTCATCTGTACCATTTCATAGGGGCAGTGGAGGGGTAGGTGGCGCAAGCAACCCAGGCGGCGCCTGGACTCCTCATCCACCGAGCCAGACACGCGGCCCAGCACCGCTCCTCGCAAATCACGGGGACCACGGCTCAGGGAGCCCCACGAGGCCTCCAGGATTCGGACTTCCAGCCCTTCCAGGAAGACCGCTTGGCCATCAGAGGCTGAGATACAATCAAGAGCATGAGTTAAATGTTGATATGAAATATATAAAAGTGTAAATCTTGTTGTGTGTAGACATTAGATGAATCTGTAATAAGGCATACAGATTATATGCAGCTAATGTCACAACTAAATTAAGATTAAACCCTTACCTTGATAGAAATAAAAAAATATATTTTTACTGCGGTGTCTTTGGTTTTGTCGGGAAGATTCAGAAGTTACACTATGTGTATCTCCATCAGGCAGTGATTTGAATTCTGCAACGTCCGGATTCAAGCTAGATGTCGTGGGTGAATCCTGGCCAGGAGTGCTGCTCAGCTTATTTATCGATAACTCTCCCATCAGATCGATGAAAGAAAGGCCGCTAGAGCCACTGTTAGGATCAATTTGAGAAGATTTTGGGACGTCTTCTGGCTCCATATTAGTCTGCACAGGGAGAAGATTGCTTTCCCTCGTTTGCAGCTGGTTCAGGGCATCCTGGATGAAACAATATTCGGGATTATCAGATTCCGCAGACAGCTGAGCAGACAGTTCCTTGCGCTCACGATTTATTATGTCCATAATCTGAAACAATATAATAAATGTGTTATCAATAATATTTTGTAATAAATGTGTGAGTATGTATCGCATTTAAGTGCAAAACTAAACTAATATTCATAGCAATCGAGCATTGGAGAACACTTTTAGAAGCACAAAATAAACCTTATAGCTTGAGGTCATTCTAAAAGTAAAGACTTTTTAGCTTTAAAAAAAAAAAAAAATTATATTAAAATCATCTCCATCTCCGTGATATCTCTGACACCATTTCGTACTATGATTTTACATATTTTTATTTTATTTTATTTTATTTTATATATATAGATATAGTTTATTTTAAAGATGCATAATGGTCATAAAACTTAGTATGAAGGTGAAAAGCTAAGAAATTGAGAAGAGAAAATAACTATGTGTAAAATGTCTGTACTCACTGGATTACCCTCTTTAAAATTACATAAACTCATATATTCTGGCAGTCTTCATGAAAAACTGATTATCTGCCAATTACCATTGAAAACATTTGGCAAATAAATGTAATCATCAGGCATTACCTCTTGCGAGTTAGCTGTGAGAAGCTTGGAGAACAGTGTGGAGCGGTGTATCTCGGACACAGACAGCAGG
Organism: Eubasilissa regina; assembly: GCA_022840565.1. Taxonomy (NCBI): domain Eukaryota; kingdom Metazoa; phylum Arthropoda; class Insecta; order Trichoptera; family Phryganeidae; genus Eubasilissa; species Eubasilissa regina. The sequence continues at coordinate 36,415,458 of JAINEB010000003.1, read as the reverse complement.
GCCTCAGTCTCTCTCGAGTCATCTCCCTCGGGGTGTACATAATCTAGGGGCGGTGCCGGTTCCACAAGAGTGCTGCCTACGGCCCGGCGCATCAAGCGCATGTGCATCTCACCGTCTACAGGTATGTTCTCTTGCCATACTCCTTGAACGCTGAAATGGTGATGGTGAAAATACAATATAAATGGTAAAAAGTATTCGAGAAAAATATGTAGATGTTAAATTAAAGTCAAGGATGATCTTTAGCATAGACCAGACACTACGTTAATGACAGATAGTGCAGTAGAGCCGCGTTAATTCAAACCCCTTTTATTCGAAATTCAATGTCAGTTTCATACTTAATCAACCCCTTCAATACGAAAACTCCGGTAACTCGTAGAACGAAATAATATTCAGGCCCTCGCGTCATAAATTAACACATTTTTACATCACACAATTAGAAAATTTTGAGTAAGTCACAAAAAATTAACAATGCGCCCGTGTGAAGCATCGTGAAATTTGTCTCTTGAATTTCTTATTAACAGGGTTCCGGGTAATATGATTTTTTTTTTTGGTTCCTACAACTTCAACTACTCTAAAATTTAAAAAAAAAAGACTAAGTAGACCTTATCATCAGGATGAAATTCCTATAAGCTATTTATTTGACTTGTGACTTTATGACATCAGCAGGCCAGTTTGTCTTTCATCTCTCGGAACAATATGTTAATATGTATGTACATATTAATATTTACTGTGTACTGAGTCATATTTATGTTGAGTATGACTTATTTTTGCTTATGCTTTCATTATCTTACATAGAAAGCACGATTTGGTACGTAAATATTGTTAAAATTTTTTAATGTCTCAAATCATTGTCATCATAAAGTGCCTTAGCTATCATAATATTAAAATGATATGTCATGAAATGCACTCTGACATCAATACCAGAAAAGTTAATTCCACAAAGCAATGCATTATGTGTGAGGAATTCCATTTACATTACCTTCTTAGATGCTTTTTATCAATGGGTTGAAAGCATATCGGGCATGGCCTGGCGGAGTCCTCAGACAAGGCAAAGTAATGCAGAATGCATGTCCAACAATAGGTATGACCGCAGCGGGTGATCCTGCCGGCCACTACCTCTCCCAGGCAGATGGGGCAGGTCAGGGCCTCTGACACACGAACATTCTGGAATAAAAGAATCAATTTTAAAACTGAATGTTAGAAATCTGGTTATCTTCCTACCAATAATAAAATAGTTCATTTGAATGTCGCACCCCGAGGGAATGGTGACAGGAAAAATTGCTCCAGGATGTGATAATTTCCGCAAAACCTTTTTTTAAAGGATATTTATAGTAACTCCAGGCTAGTAAACTGCAGTATGTATCGGGGAGGCCACAATTACCAGCGGACCATTTTCCCACTTAACCTGTTAGCTAGCTGCCCAAAAAAAGTCTAGGTGAAACAGCATCATACCACCAATTGGCGACAAAATTCGTTAAATTCCAAATTGGAACAATTTCTCAACATAGTATCCGAGTAGATCAATGAACTCAGCAATAGATTTGTCGACCAATGCTTTACCAATGTATTCCTGGATATTAACAAGCTCAGGGCCAAAAATACATACACTTCGTCGCTTGTGGTGTCAACCCATCTTCTAGTCAATGGTATATTTTTTGTGGCAAATTTAAATTGGCAGTTTGTTTCATCCACAGTAGTATCGACCACTGTTGTATTGAGATGCAATTTAAAAAAATCTATTCCCCGCGCGTCTTCTGTAAGGTCCGAGTTAAAATCAGGAGACACCGAAAATTAATGTATATTTGAAGCGAAACAATTATCTGCCTCCCATTAAAATTCTGGCCTAACCCCTGCACTTGTTGATGGTTGGTTTTCATCAAGTCATCAACAGTATTGTCAAGGTCTTCTTCGTCATAGATGTGACCCTCAAAATAATAATCCTCGATGTCGTTCTCATCATCGGACTCTGCGTAATGAGTGTACCGGAAATTTCTAGGAAGTCTGCAATATCTCCATTAGTGAAAAAGTCACCCTCCGCCTTTTTGTAAACAAAAGTTTGTAAATATAAAAAAAAATCGATAACTGTAAACGAAAAAATATATATTAACACTTCACATCACACATCGGACTTATGATATAGCACTGACACGCATGAAATGCCGATTGCGCCAATGGTCAATATAATTTATAATGAAGCATTCATTGTATTTTTATAGTAAAATACGCTTAACCTGTTAGCTGCCCAGAAAAATCGTACGTGAAACAGCATCATGCCATCATATTGGCGCTAAAATTTTTAAAATTAAAAATTCACAGGCTAGCTTTCGAATTTTATTTTTACGAAAAACAACGGAAACGTTGGTATAACTAAAAAAAAAAAAAAAGAAATACGTGGGTACTATTTCTCCATAAGCATCCATAGACCGCGATTTCGTACGGTTTTGAGATGAAAAAAAAATTATATTATATTTGTTTTTTGGGAGGACAACATCAGATTTTATTAATATTATTGTGTTTAATGTGATGCTTAAAGCAAAAAAATATTGGCACTTCGCAACTACGTACACATTACATATCGCATTTATATAGCACTAACACATAAAATGATGCCGCCGGCTGTGGCAATAGCTGCCTGACGGCGCACACACTGTATTTATAGTAAAGTGCTCGTATATTAATTTTAATTAATAACTATAAAATCTTATTCACTTAAATTACTTGGCAATAAAAACGAAAAATATCGCAAACGTACATCAAAATCTAACTGACAATTTACTCAAATTGGAACGTTCCAGATACTTTCCAACTTATTGCGTCCTTCTCATCATCAGAGTCTGCGGTAGTAACGAGCATGTCGGGAATGTCTAAAAAGTCAGCAGTTTCCACGTACTAAATAAGTCACCCTCCGCCATTTTGTAAAGTAAAAATAAAATCAAGAGTTTTCGAAAATTCGATAACTTTAAAATATTGACGTCGATATGCGTCTTAAATATTCAAATTTAATAAAATTGCGATCTGTCAACGTAAAAGTAAGCGCCAACTGTCAATTTTATATGAAGGAAATATAACAATTTTTATACACGATTTCAGATGTAATTCATTGTGTTCATGAATTGAAACAGCTATGTGGCGCCGTACAATATCACTGCTGGAAATAATAATTTGGTTAAAGATCCGATCCGCGGCACCGGTGATATCATGCGTTATTTGATGGTCATTTCCGTGGAGAAATAGATGCTGCGGAATGTCACGTGGTTATCCACTGTATTCACGATAGCTAACTAACAAGAACTGACAAGTACTTTCCATTTTGTAAGTTCAGATATTTTAGAAATGCGTAATTAGCACGTGCAATGTGTTTGCCATCGATATGAGTGTGCGCGTGTGTTCAAATATTCTGATGTTTATCGCTCTCCCTCTCAGACGGCAATAGTCATCCTGGGCCTTCTTCATACGAGACAGAAAAATAAATACGAAAACTAAACAAGAAAACATAATTGATTCTTTAATTTAGTTAATAAAGGAGCATGAAGTGTAGCTAACCACAGAAGAACTGAAGGACATGCATAGACATCTGGTTCAAATAGAAAAAAGTTTCCTCGGAGGAAAAGAAAAATACATCGGGATTCATAGTTGGACAATGCACCTTCCCCGGGTTGGAAAGAGATCCAGGTTCGAATCTCAGTGGCGCAACAGCAATATTTTTTGATAAAATTGATTTTATATGTATATCTCATTAATTAATATATTTAATTCATATTTAAAATTTATTCCTCATGGAAAACTATAGAAAACTGCATTTCATTCAACGAACTTTCATATCGGGCCGTAGAACGAATTAAGTTCGCAGTACGAGGCCCCACTGTATTTTCTTATTTCGATATATAGGAATTCAACATTATGAAATTTTAGTTTTTGGTCCCTTGAACTTTGCAAAAACAGAAGTTTTACTGTAACCTTGACAATAGAAATGTTTTCAAATATTTCAGGATATAAAATTTTCAATTCGTTGTCTGGCACATTTAATGTTATATAAAGGGTTTTTCATTAAGGGCGCTCAAACTTTTTTTAAAAATAAAACAAAAACGAATGAATATATCTAAAAAAAAATTATTATGTTTTGAAGTACATTTAGTGGCAAATATGTATGAAATTCAATTTCCCTCGCATGACCACCGCGGGCACGTTTGCAGAAGTCCAATCGTTGAATCCAATTTTCCACCACTTTTTCACATAATTCGGCCCGAATCGCACCAATTTCGCGTTCAATATTTTCTCTTAGCTCTTGTAACGTTGTCGGCTTGTTGGTGTAGACCAAAGATTTAACATAGCCCCAAAGAAAATAGTCCAATGGTGTTAAATCGCATGATCTAGGCGGCCATTGAACTGGTCCTTTTCGCGAAATAACACGCTCACCAAATTTGGTTTTCAATAAGTCAATTGTTGCGTGTGCCGTGTGACTGGTAGCGCCGTCTTGTTGAAACCACATATTGGCCAAGTCCATACCTTGCAATTGAGGCCAAAAATAATCAGTTATCATGGAGTGATAACAATTACCATTCACAGTAACATGACGATTAGCATCGTCAACAAAAAAATATGGTCCAATGACACCTCCGGCATGTAATCCACACCAAACAGTGATTTTTCCAGGATGCAATTGTGTTTCGTGAAGCACGTGTGGATTGGTGCCTGCCCAATAACGCATATTTTGCTTGTTTACATATCCATTGAGCCAAAAATGAGCTTCGTCGCCAAAGATGATTTTTCGATGGAATTCAGCATCATTTTCAAATTGTTGTGCAGCCCAATTGAGGAATTGGCGACGCTTCAAATGGTCAAGCGGCTTTAGTTCTTGTGTCAACTGGATCTTGTATGGATGTAGGCCAAGATCTTTTCGCAAAATTCGCCACAATGACGTCACAGAAATGCCCAATTGTTGAGAACGTCATGTTAGTGACTCATTTGGGTCATCAAGAACAGATGCTCTAGCGGCGGTAATATTTTCCTCACTTCGTGCATTTCTTTGTCTCACTGGCACTGGAACATTGTGTAGCGACAATGTGCTTTCAAATTTTTGCACCAAACGTTGAATTGTTGATGTGGCAGGCAAGTGATGACGACGATAAAATGGTCGTAATGCTCTTAAAGTTGCGGTGAGCGAACGCGAATTTTGGTAGTAGATTTGAATATTTTGCAAGCGTTGCTCCGGTGTGTAATGCTCCATGATGATTTGTCAACTATGTACGATTGTTAACCTCAAAAAAAATTGAAGAAATATGGCGTAGTTTCTTGTCCCTGTTGAAAGAAAGTTTGAGCGTCCCTATTGAAAAACCCTTTATTTAAGTTAAAAGGTGTGAAAAATATCCATACCTTTATTGGCAAAGACGCTTAAGACAAATCAAGTTCTTTTTTTTCTTCAATAAACTTCTTAGAAAGCTTAACATAAATGCATCTTAAATACTTTCACCATATTATATTAATAATGCAAATTGCTATTGTTGCATTACTTCACATACAAAAGTACATAAAAAATTGTTTACAAGACGTGCAAGAATTCATTGAAAAAAAACATTTGAATACGATACTTCAGAAAATGTTTTGTGAATAAATTTTCAATATGTAGATATATGGAGGCTAATGTTCTTTTATATATGCCTGTCATTTATATATTATTTACAGTGAATCGTTTACAATTATAAGTCGGGCACTATCAATAAATAAATTTACCAATAGAATGCAAAATATATGTAAACAAAATGTTTTTATAACCAAAAATATATTTTAAATACTAGTTAAATGTATTAATTATAAAGATATACATAAAAAAATCAATTTTATTGAAAAATATTGTTTTTGTGCTACCGAGATTCGAACCTAGATCTCTATTTCCAATCTGGGGAAGGTGCATTACCAAATATGCTACAGTGCCAGTATCTAGAACATGTTATTTTATGATAGATCTTATTTAATTTCTTCAATAGAATCCACTTTTCATAACATAACAAATACTGGAGCGCATTATTCCATGATACACTAAAACAAAATTGAGTGTGAAGCTATGCTTCTGAAAACTTACGATTTGCTCCACTGAATCCCAGTTTACAGGGATGTCGGGGTCCACCAGGTGAGCCCCATAATTGCCATCTCTCCTAACGACAAATTGACAACTACAAAAAAAAAACAACACAAGTCAGAAATCCACTCAATAGAGGGTAGTTAGGTAGGGTAGATAGAACTAACCTAAAATTTTACAATAAAAATCAGAAATAATTATTGAATTATCAATAACATATAACATTAATACTGACGAAAGTTAAAATAAAGGCTTAAGATTTAAAAAAATATTTACCTCCCTTCCAAGGGAAACCTATCCCAACAGCAATCACATGGGATAAAAAATTTTGAACATTGGTAATGCATGTTAATCACAACTTGTCTAGTTTCAATAAATATATATATTTGAAATAGAATTTATAAACAAACAAAATAACAACTGGTTTGCAGAACAAACTTGAATGAAATGACAAGTAAACAACTGATGCACATGGCCAAGGGATGATTTCTGTTGTGAGTGAAAGTGGTAGGGGTTGATTTTCTTCTTCTTTTAATTCCTTTTATGGTTAGTGAATTGTTTTTTTTTTCTGCAATATATATTACACTAAAAATGTATTTCTGCTAATTAATTTTTTTTTTAAACTTGGCAATTTTTTAAGTAATATTTAAAATAAAAAAGTAAATATGAGATTTTAACAGTAACAACAAAATCACACAGTATACAACAGGAAGAAATAAAAAAAAAAAAGAAGATAATTCACAATACAGAAATATATTCTTTTAAGGCGCTACTTTCAATGATAAATCAAATTTTTGTGTTTTTTACGAAAATGTGGGTTTTTATTATTCATTTGTATCTGAAGTTATACACTAGATGTGACTTTGTTTAAAACTTGGTAAATGTCGAAAATTGGTAATATGTCTTGCAAATTGAATGGTTTATAACATTATTAATTTTAAACCTTTTGTTAATTAGTCTCAATTGAGATTTGTATCCGTTATCTTGGCTTTAAGATTATAAGAAAATACATTTCGTTTATGCAATAATTTACCAAAATTACGATAATTTTGTAGCAGGCGGAAAATGCATCTAATGGTCGCGATCTTTGTTATAATGCTTGTATTGTCTAAATTATGGCAAATAACATAAAGTTTATTAGTTTTAAATGAGTATAAAGATCCCACCTAATAGTTTAAAAAACGTCACATCTAGTATAACTTCTGACATAAATGAAAAATAAAAACCCATATTTTCGTAAAAAGCGCGAAAATTAGAATTATTATTGAAAGCTTAATGTATTTACATATTCTTTTCAGGTAATCATATTACTAATTATTGTTCTCTTGAAATTGTTAATGAAATAATGTTTACTGTCAATTAAACATGGTTTTTACTTGGACTGCAAGAACAGCTCCTTGCTGTGTTTATGCGTGTTGGTGTACACTAGTCCGTGGGGCCGGCGCCCGCCCCCAGCGGCTCTCTGCGCGCCCCCGGCCTCGCGGGAGGCGTACTGAAAGTTCAGCAAATGATTCAAATTTTGCTTCTTGCTGCCAGGCAGAAATACTGATCCCACTTCTGCATTTTCCTCTTCTAACCTGAAATTTTTTTAATTTAAAAGAAGCACTTCACATTTAATAATTTTTAGGGATAATCATGCATCATCAACACATAAGGTATTAACCATGTGTTATGATCAGAAAGTAATGGCTTAACTGGCGAATACCGTAATTCCTCAGATTTTTGCAAAACGCATGTTTTTCACCAGAGTTGAATGGCCTAATTTAAAAAAAGAAAATCATCTGGTTGCAAATCTTTAGAATGTTATTACGCTTTAAAGTTTAGTATTTTTTAATAAGCAAAAATCTCCCTTTCGAAAATTTCGAAACATATTCACCATTGCGTACTGTAAACCCAAGGGTTACTTTTGATTGTCAAAAATTCGAAAAAAGTGTTAATATTATCTTATATCTTCTTATTTACGTTGTCTATGGCAAGGAGAAATATTTCTTACCATAGAAATTGTCTATCCGCGATTCTTACAAGACATCTAGATGTAATTTTTGTTCGTTTTGACAGCTAACTTACAAAGGTGGATTAATTTTAATTACATCGAAGTAAGGTTTGTTTTGGGGAAAGCTCTATCATTGAAATATAGATTCTATTGAGACTTTGACCGTGCAGCGGTCACTAAAGGCCGCGAGGCGCCCTCAATAGCCGCCCGCAAGGCCTAGTAGTAAGCAATTGGTGAAAACCGATTGCTAGTGATAATATTAATGTCCCATTTTGTGCCATTTGAATATCACAATTATTGCACAAAAATAATACGCGGCTGAAGCGACCACCGTATCCGAAAGCTGTATTAAAACACGCGTTTAATCTATTATATTTTACTTGGAAGTCATTTCCCCAATGAAAATATTAGTTGTCAAAACTTTAAAATATTATTTATATATATCAGTACAAAAAATGAACTTCATATATGTCGCGCGAATTGTAGATTTTCTTCACATTAATAAAAATATTTGTTTAATTTTTAAATAGTTAAGAAACATTTTGATCATTCGTTCAAACCTAATAAAATAACTAATTAGCATTGAAAATACGTATACAGAAGAATGGTAACATCTGCGGTCATAAAGCGCCCTTGAGGTAAAAGTTTTTCGAGAATGGGGCTGTACAAATTATTCATTATTATTATAGACATCATAACTCTATAAAGTAAATATTATTTGTACTTGTCTATTATGCAATAATAAGAAACCACATGTATTTTTTTAGTGTAGGTGGGTTATATATTTTAGTATTTATTGGATTTGATTTTAATTTCAGTTGTCGGCCAATACCACTTATTTGAGATTTTGGCGCCATCTAGTAGCGAAAAACGGCAGATCGAAAAAAAAAACATGTCCAATCTCTAATACGCAATAACACTAAACAAATCCTATAATCATGTGCCAAATGGGAATTTTACGGAAATAGCTTCGATCAACAAACCAAGTCTTTAATGTGACATAATTCATAACAGTATCCTTTGCAAAATGATTAGAAGTCATAGCGTTAAAATTAGTTTTCATGTAAACAAATATTCGTAATTCATGCCTCTTATAAAGTCAATTGCTCTATTGGAGGACTAAATGCTATCGTCTTATTCATTTTTAATCTTAAAATCGTGTTCAGGCATTCGTTGTTCGTTCAGTAGAATGGAACAATAATGTTGTGTACAAATTGAATAGTATTTCACACGTTAAAATAATAATAATGGAAATAAATAACAGATTAAAGTACATTTAATGCCAAAAGCCTAAATAATAAACATTGCGTATCTAATATTAAAAAGAAACCATTTTTTTTCTGTTCTGTGCGACAATGTCCCGTGACCTTGTTACTTATCATTGTGCAACACTTGAAATTTTTGATATAAAAACACGGGGTAGAAACTAACCTGGGGTCCGACTTTCCACCCAAAAGACCCCCGTGATAGGTTCCTCTCGGTTTTGGGCGTTTATCAAAACATTTTCCTTTCTGGGAGGGAGGTTTCCGATTAGTGTCGTTCCTGGTGGAACCATTGTTGGGCGATTCGCGTTTCTTACTTGAGCGGGGCCACGGTTTGTTAACTGATGCATCTGCAGAAAAAATAGATTATGAATACCGCACCGTTTTGTCAAGATTCAAAGCACGTTTCGTAACACATTGTTTGCGACCACTTACCTTGTGTTTTTTTAGAATCACTACTTTGAGTCTTCGTCTGCGACTGAGACGAACGACTGTTCGATTTTTTTTCCATTATAATTAATTCCGATCTCTGATCCACCTACCCTGGAGAAATCTCCTCCGCATGGAGTTACCGAAAAAACCGTCAGACCCTTCATTTTAGCAAGCCATGTTTATAAAATGTCAAAATGAAAAATATCAGATCCCTGATTATCGTAAAATTTAGCAATATATAAATTTGAGGAATGGGATAATAAAAGCAAATAGCCTTCGGGAGCAGGAAACTCCCTGTCGTCGATAACGACGAATTTCAATATCGAAACACCAGCACCGTATCGCCCCAACTATGGCGACTGGAATATTTTTGACAGCGTGACATCGCGAACACGCAATGTAGCGCACTTCCGTTCAACATTGTTCAATTATGTATCTTATTATTAATAGATAAGTGGGTAGGTTCGTATACAATATTCTATACAATTCTATAGTATTATTTTTATGATAATTACGATTTATAAAAATAAATTTGGCTGTATAATATTGGTGAATGTATCTAAGAATTGAAGCCAAGCATGTGCATATTTTGAGTAGTGATGGTTTTATATGGAATAAAGGAAAAATGCGTTTTGTGGGTTAAATTAAAAATAATATAAAGTTTTTTTTATTAAAATAATCGATACGAAATATCGTGAATACACAGAAAAATATAATAATAATATGAAGTTGTGAAATCCAGAATCAAATTCTGATTTTTAAATTTTGAAGAAGTCAATCGTTTTTCTATTGAAAAATGTACCTTCAAAACAAAAAGTTTCACATACCCAATCAGTTTTTATTTAAATTTACCTTAAAGAAAGCTGGATCTATATTTGTAAGTGACAGTTAAACTATTATTTTGTCTTATCATAAACATATATGTATTCGTAATTCAGGAAAGGATTATTATTATTCCAGTTATGCCAGCTCATCGGGAAGGTGCAGGTTTCCTGGAAATTCCTACCATTTTACACCACTACAGGAACAAATGCTATTAACTTATTAGAAGTGTAATTTTGCCTGAGGGGTTTGTAAACTTGTTAGTTTTCTTAGTATTTTGCAATTAGTATTTCCTATATTTTGGCATGAATAATAAAATACAATATATTTATTGGTGGGCCGTGATAAAATAATAAAATACATTTTATTACTGTGCTATCTACCGCCCTTCGAACTATCGTATAATAATGTAGTAAGACTAATTCATATTCCGAGAATTTGGAGTTTAACAAGCCCAAATAACCCTTTTCAGGTAAAAGCCAAAGTGCAGTGGGATTTAACTCTAAGCGTTTTAATTTTAACGCCGTAGGTTACTGATATACATGACAGTCAGGCCTATTCTCAATTTCAAATCAATGTCAATAATCATGATCTACATCGCTATTGTATAACATTGTATACTTCGTCAATTTTGACGTTTTCTACGATTGAATGACGTGAAACCAAAGGTTCAATTTTAACAATTGGTTATGTGATTATAGCAAATGTTTGTTGTCTATAGTTGGATATTTTTATTTATGGTATAGTCGGCTTCTGATTGGTCGATAACCAAATAAACATGAAAAAGGGTTGTGCATTCGCAAGCATCGACATCAGTACATGATTTTATTTTTTCTGTTTTATTAGAAAAATAAACACGGATTATAATTTTTAAAATATCTTATATACATATTCTTATTAATATATAATAATTAATGACTTACTAAAATAAGTAAACTGTCTCTCTGAAACGCATGATTAATAAGAATTTTCATTGATTTATACCATGTTTCAAACTTTTTGTGTTAGCAACTGATTTAATTTGTTGATTCGCTAATTTGTTTTTACAAAGGGAACTTTACAAAAGTACAATAAAAGGGTATTTAACGATCCAGCGTCTTTATTTATTCAACATATTTTTTTAGATTCCGAGCCGATGCGGGACAAACATCTGATACGCACTGATTTAAGGGTAGGAATACAGCCAATAGCAGAAGAGATAACGTAATAACGTATATGCCGCATTTTTGTCTTCATGAAAAAATCTTAACCCATTAGCGGTACAAGTATCCATATAGACACACATATTTTGATCTTTGAGTGACATGGATTTTCATTTCTTTTTAAACTATTTTTTTATATCTACATTCCAGAGAACTAGTAACTGGAAGAATTAACAGACGCATTGCTTAACAGACGAGTTTATTCTTATATCCAACGTACAACTCCAAAATAACATTTTACTTAGAACCACATTATAGCCAGTCAAAATTAAAATTCCAACAAAACAACTAATTTCATCTGAAGTAAAGGTTTAGATTGGTTTATTTTTGAATTGTAAGTATTTATTAGACTCCTCAATAAGCTAATTTATGATAGTATCATAGAAAAATAATTCAAACAGCTGAGTTGTAGATTTATTTTTGAACCAACTATAATCCGATATCTTCTATGGTATCATCAATATCAATTTGGTCCATTTTTATGCATACACATGCATTATCATTACATCATCGGCAAATAATTATCTATAATTTAAATTATCTGTTTTGCCGCCTTCGTCTTCATCGTCCAAATTTTCATCGTTAAAATGGCAGGATCTGGCGGTGATATATATATATATATATATACATATCATACTCAGTAACTTCATCACTATTCTTTTCTTCTATTACGTCCAATATACCATTTACTGACAGTAATCTTTTCGTTCTAATATAAAAAAAAACCAAAATAATATTAATTCTTGAAAATCATATTATTTAATTTGTTATGTTTACTATCAAGCTTGTCCATATGGACACGCTTGGGTTCACGGTAATTGATTGCATCATTAAAATACACAAACATCAGTTATTATATTTCAAATTTTAATTCTACATACTTATGATTCATTCTATAAAATAAAAAAGATTTTCGAATCAATCAAAGCAATAAAAATACTTAACTCAGACATCGGATCACAGTTTTTTCGTTCGTAATATGAGCGTCCACTTTGATAATTAATATTGTTTTCACTAAATTGTCCAGAATCTTGAAAGAACGTCTAGATCGAGCTGCATACCACACTCGAATGACTCATGCAAATAACATGAACGTTTTCTTAGAAATTACACAATACGAGACCAACATCGGCAACAATAATTTTGTGTCCATATGGACATCTGTGACACTAATGCAAACTATTGGGTCTGGTACTAATGAGTTTTAATCTTACTAAATTCTTATGTAGGTGTTGGCAAAGAAATTTCCCTTCAAAAATTCAAGTTAATAACTTTCTTAGCTTATGAGCTTTGGGTAACAGACAAACGTGATTCACATGCACTGTCTTTGGGTAATGCGTGATTAAATAAAGGAATAGTTTTCACCTTTGTACTTCCTAATACGTAGTCATTATTTAATAGTTCCCATTTATGCTTTCATTATAAATAACCATCTGTCTATCGTACGAATTTTATTTGAACATTGAATACTGTGAAAAATTTATGCACGCCCATTTAGAACATCTCCATTGAAATAATCGAATCTCCCGAAATATGTACTTTTTAAGGACTTTAATGCATGAAATATGAAAATAATAATTCTAATAAAAAAATTTACCACAATAAAAGTCGGTATTATTTTTGCGAGATCATTCATTCTGCACATCCCTAAATGAAAAGTAAGAATTCTAATATTTTCTACGGTTATTACTTGTCAACATAAATGAAACAAAACTTTGTTTTGATTTACGAAGTTATTTATTGAATTATCAAATGGATATGTCGGCTCACCGTGGACTTGAAATGTTGTCGATACATAGAAGCCTGATGCTGGATTGAAAATCAGGCCAAAATGTTAAATAATTGCATTGATTGGGTGTACTCCATATAAATGTAAGGTTAGTTTAATTTTCCAAATTTAATGTTTTTTAATGAAATTGATCTGTATGATTCTGAAACCAAGCCAAGATTTTAAATGAACATATTTTGTATTTACTTATAATACAAAGATTATGTGTCTGAAAATTTTATACAAAATTTGATTATTTTTGCTGTACTAGTATGTAATCACTTTTGAATTCACATTTATTTAGAATCAAACACGTGTCCCTCAGATCAAACAGTTAATGCTTTTATTCCTGGATTATCATTGAATTTGATCTAATACAGCACATTTCAGTCTTTTATAGAATTGCGTTCAAACGTCAAGAAGAGAGCAAAAGATCATTTGGTAAAGTCCAGGAAGACAAGAGGGGGACCACCCACATTACCTTTCTCAGAACAGGATGAGAGATTCCTAGCAGTCGAGAGGATGCTGGGAGTCAATGGAAATCCAGAACTTCAAGAGATTAGAGTTAACATATCTCCGGACATTAGCCTACCAGGGAATGTACAAGGAGAAAGCCAGGCGTCCATTTCACCATCACCGTCATATTCAGTCAGGGTCTTCACAAATCTTCACTGTGACAAATAGCCCAGTTCAACCACTGAGACCCTTCGTGGTCACGCCCACGACCACGGCCTTACATGACTAGAAGATCCCTGGCAGAAAGAGCTATGCAGATGCGAGCATTATGTTTAGAAGTGTGGCGCGGACCGTTTTCTCAGCATGATATGTCATGCTGAGAAAATGTCAAGCCCCGCTGCACTTCTAAACATGTACAAAGATCAAATGAAAGTAATGGAACCTCTAACAATACCATTAAAAGAACACATAATCACATTGTTATATTTTTTAACTGCACCCCGGTTAGTTATCTCCTCAGATGATAAACCAAAAGGGAGCTTCTAGTCATGTATAGGTACGGAGATCGCCTCGACCTCTGCACTGGACTACGCCACAGTGGCAGAACGGGAGGTTCCTGACTGAACGTTACTTATTAGAGAAATATCTGTCATTGTGGGAATGGATGTGCAGATTTCCCCTTGTACCTGGTAGGACAACAGTTTACTTTGTACCCAAGTGTACATTCTACATTAAGGAATCGTTAATTACTGCCAATGTGGGCGACCTGTTTGCCTGACTTAATTTACTTACCACTTTTATTTATTTTCTATAATGCATATCTATATCCATGTTTTATTAATGTACGCAGACAGATTTATTATTACTACAGTTAAATGTGAAATAATATTTGTAAGTTTATATAAAAACGTAACATTAAACCTGTGTTTTAATATTCAAAATATATATCACTTCTTTCCAAATAAAAAGTATGAGAAGGATATCTGCTATCGGTTTATTTACAACATTCTAAAAATAAGGGAAATTAAATAAAAATATGAGTTGTACATAATGAATTTAATAATACGTATAGGTAAAGAATATCCCCTGATTCTATTACAATTGTCAGAAAGAATCGGGAAAAAAACTGACAGGATAATACTTTCAATATATTCACAAACGTTTGTTTACAAGATAAAAATGTAATAATACTTGAGAGGTTATGTATAAAGGTCAACAACAGTAAATTAGGATCAACAAAGAAGACAGGCTAATTTATTAATGTAATAAAGGAAAAATGTTCCTGTATAACTTCATTCCAGACACCCCGTTCTTGAATTGGAATGCTTATTGAATGTTCATTAGTTGGAGGATTTCCAATGACATGAAGAACTGCATGAATTATTATGAACATAGAAGATTCGCCCAGCAACAGTAGGACTATAGTTCAAAACTCTGTGCTTCATAATATACCAAAATCTTGATTTTAAAACTCATATACATCTTTCCACAACATTTCTTGATTAAATGTAGGCTTTATTTGTATCTGGATTCCGGTGTATTCCTTCCTCGATTTTCAGAAGGTGTGATAAGCCAGGAGCAAGGGTTCTGATGGATATCCAGAATTACCTGAAAATTCAATAATACATCATCATAATACCCAAAAAACGTAATGCGATTTGTATATTTTCACAATATATTTGAAATTAAAATTACCAATCTCTCATTTCAATTTTATAAAAATCTTCTAATTTGTGATGTGTGCCATATTACTGCGTCGTTAGTGCACCCGGGATACAATGCATTAAAAGACAAAATCTTAAGATCTAGGCTCCACATATCTGTAACAAAATAATAATTAAAACGTAATTATAAAAATTTTGTATGGTACAATCGAAATTCGAAAAATAACCTAAAAACGCGAGTATTATTTTAAAACATCTATCTTCGTTTGACGTGAGAGATCTTGCAAATATTTTTACCGCCTTGATAAGGAAACAGTCCAATAAATATATAACTGTTTCCTTATCGAGGCGGTAAAGTTATAAAAACTGGTTATTTGGAATCTCCAGCGGGTTACAAAAATCTCGCGAACGAAGTCTATCTATTCTCGAGTTTCGACTAAAATATCAGTTTTTAAATAAAATAAGTACTAATACAGTATTCAAAGTTCACAGAAAAAGATTTATTTCATAAATTACCTATTAATTTCCTCATCCACAGCGTCGTAGTGAAGAATCACGGCCAATCCTGTCGCCATGTTTATGTTTTGACAGATTATGGTACGTTTATCTCCCTCACTCTCTCTCTCTCTCTCTCATTCAAATATAACACGGACGTTAATTTACGTACTGTCTATTTTTGAGAGAAGGGGTAACAATCACCATCATTTCAATATTGAAATCTTGAGAATCGGCCTGAGTATCGCAGGCTTCGGTCTAGTGAATAGGTGACAGTAAACATTTCTTAAATTATGTACATGTTACTATATCAGAAAATAAAGTAAATAAAAAGATCGGCTATTCTAAAATAATGTTTAGTCTTATTTAATCGTACTTGGTCGGCGCCTTTTTAAAATTATTATATGGTAATTAATGTTTTGAACGACTAGACGAGTTTGGGTATTTGGGAAGTATGTTTGATAGAAACGGAAGGACTGAAAAAGATATCGAAAGGAGGGTGGTTGTAGAGAATAAAGAATATAAGAAGATGTATGAATGTAGATGAGGCGAGAATTGTGTGTCAGGAGAGAATAGTGAGGCACTCTACCATCTCTGCCTACCCCCTCGGGGAAACGGCGCGACGGTGAGTAAGTATATTTATACAGATTTGTTTTACTCACTAGGTGCCGAAGCAGCAGGCGCACATTTTTCTAATATTATGTTTTGTTTATATATTATAAAATTAACCTATTTTACTCGCTCGATACAGAAGGCGCACTAATTCACTTAATGCTGACGGCGCCCGCCCCAACTTGCCAGGCGAACATTTTAAAAACATTATGTTTCTATAGAATTAACCCACTTTACTCTCCGGACTCAAAAGATGCATCACCACACTTGGCGCCCTCTTTTTATATTATGTTTATACCGAATTGACATATTTTGTCTATTTAAAAATGTCTGGTAATCAAAGTTTGAATTGCACTGGAATGCATGGAGTGGCGCGATACTATTTGCATATTTCGTGAAATAAACAAATAATACCGCGCACTCGTTCTTTCTACAATTGTCTAAAAATGAATTACATTTCTGTATATTCAGCGACATCCATATCTTTTGTTTAAAGAATTGTACTAACAATATTTATTTGAAAAAGTACATCATACCAAATAATTAAAGAAACAAGAAAGCTAAAATCTTTCAATTATTCTGCCAAAGTGATTGCCTCGTATACTATATCTGGTTTACCTCTTTCAGTCTTGGAGAAAGTAATCGAAGCATCATGAACGTCACCAACTTGATATCGAACTTCTTTGACACTATTTTCGCATCAGTTTTTTTAGCGAAAATAATTGTTCGTGATCAGTTAAAATCTTCTACCGACGTATCGAAGCTGACAATATTGTGAACAATCAACAATCATTTCAATCAACAACAATGTGAAAATTACAGATTTCACCGAAGAATGTGCAGCTTTGCATAGTACAAGATAAAGGGAAACCCGAATAAGCAGTCCCGGACCGAGGCGGTAGAGATATCTCAGGATGTGGGTGAGCTGACTGTGGTAGGTCAATTCACAATAAATACCGCAATAATCCTATGGTGACTCTGTGACATGGCGAAGAAACACCGCCATCAAATAAGTGTTGCCCTGAAGAATGGCAGTTAATTCTCCAGTGTCATAATAATTACAGCTTTCGGGGTACGATTTAAAAAAGACTGATCGAAAACTCACCTGGGCTGTAATCTTAACAATAACTGGGAAATGAGCTAAGAAATTAATATATATTCGGACACTGCAATATTTTGCTCACAAGAAGCCAAACTTGAGAGATGTTTGTAATACCACACTCTTCACCTTATCAGTGCAAGATTGAATCACAAAAAAAGGGAGGACGTATGTGGTGAGAATGGTTCAAGATATCCACTGTTTTTTTTAAAACTCAGGGTTGGGGTCACCATAAAAATTTCGCCCGGCACTGATTATAAACACATGTAAGTTGAGTGAATATGACTAAAGTATGAGGAAGTGTTTCTCCCGTTCTTGAAAGAGGGAGTCCATTAAATGTATACGGTATGTTATGGGTAATGTACGAATTCTGTACAGCACGCATATATGAACAAACATGTAAAAATGATAGAAATAAGAAATCAGAAAAAATTAATCAGCACATACCTAAATGATACAGAAAGAAAATAAAAAACGGAAAATATCTATTGAGCATAAATTAAGTATGATAACAAAAACAAGTGTGAAAAATGCAATCGTCATTTTAATATTTTTAATGCATAAATGTATTAAAATGAATATTTTCCATAATGTTGCGTCCGATAATAATGTGTAGATTATCATGGCCAACAGATAATAATTACCTGCGTACCTGTATATCTTTTGGGTTATAGTCCAGATGAGGTATATGACGCGTGAGAATACAATTTTAATTTTTAAATGTTTTTAATTTTTTATAAATAAAAAATGTAGCGGTCCGTGAATAAATAAAGTTATCGTCATTGCTTTTGAAAATAATGAATATTTACAAAAAATCTCCGTATATCCCTTCCCTTATAATAAACACCGTATTGCACGAAATTTTACGCATCTAAAATATGTCTATTTGTATAAGATTTTTTCAGAAATATAATAATTTCTCCGGGTAACGTCAAATTTATAAAAATGTCTAAAAGATTAAATTATGTTTTACAAGTAGGTAATTGTTTTAGAGTTAAACTTTTTTTTAAGTGAAGACTGTAATGCCTAAATATAAATATTAAGTTACGGACACCGAAAAACATCGAAAAGATCCAACTCTTTCCCAAAACCGTTTTGAATCGGTTCCTCTCAACAAAAGCGAGAAAAGTTTACTCCCGAGAATTTATCTGCAATGATTTAAAATGTGTAATACAGAGATAAGACGAGGTTAGCTTGTGAATTTAGAATGTACACGTTTCGACGCCCCTGTGTGCTTTCTTTATTGATAAACATTAACAGGCATACGATACGCAGCCATTCTATATCAAACCTAAATTTATATTATCTTTTCTGTCTTGAATCTTTATTTTTATAGTTTGTTTTTCTTATTTTAAAATTTGTATTTTTCTATTCTATTTTTATATATGTATTCCATGCTACAGTATAGCTGCTCATGTGTTTTTTTTAAATTTTTTATACCAAACTTATTTTGTAAAAGCCCGTAAGGGCGTTAATAAATTAATAAATAAAAATAAAATAAGTACAGTATTAATGATGCCTTTTACATTATAACAAAAGGACATTTTAGTAACCTAAAATATTGAAAGTGTAAACAGAGTCGGGATGCACAAACAATTGTCAATAGATTGGGAAAGGAGATATGTTGCGGACACTAAAGGAAGCGATGTTTTGCAAATTTTAATGGTGATGGGTTGATAAAGGAGAAATATGCGATTAATAGGGTTTTTTCTCTTCTAATATCTACGAAATTATTATTTTTTCGCTGCTTTCTTATGTTTTTTGCCTTTTGTAAAGGTTTTATTAATAAAATGCGGTAAAAATGTGTTCTTGGCATTTTTGAATGTAGGTTTTAAAACCCAATCCAGCCTGTCTAAAATAAACGTATTCGGTTATATCAATGAAAATAAAATACCTTTCATACAATGGTAGTAAATCTCGCGAGCGTACTGTACCGTCTATCTTTTTCACTTACGAAAACAATCTCAGGGTTTACACAAACTGAAATCTGGCCTCCTACATGTGGTCCTAGTTCATACATAAACACAACCTAACTTTCAGCTGAAATTAAAATGGGCTTGAATCGTTGATGAAACAGAGAAGATAAATAACTAACATTTATGATAATCAATGGTTTTTAGGATGAATATAAATTAAATTTTGTTGATGACTTTGACTCGCATACATATCATACCACCCCTACACATAATATTTTTTTCCTATTTGCCTCGTTGGCATTTACAAAGATACTAAATATATATTATATTATAGTTCACCGGCGAACGTCCTATTTATAAGACAACATTTTACATTTCAATTTTCTATCGTATAACTTCAATAAAACATACAATTTTTGATAATCGCACATCCTATTTATTGGATTGGAGGAATGAAATCAGGTTGAAAAATTGGTCGGTATAAACGTATAAGGTGGAAGAAGGACGCTATATTTCAATTTGAAAAAGGAGGATATGTCCTTTTAGATGCCATATGGAAAATAAACCACAACTAAAAGTTACAATGTCATAATGCTTATCGCTACTGGGTAGGTAGAGGAAACGGTCATTGGATAGGAAATGTTTATTTAGTGCACAGTATTTGCTATTTTATTTACAGGAAGTACACAATTTACGTGGAATAATTGTTCCAACATCAATTCTTACATATCTGCAAATTTAAGTGCCTACAAAGTAAATATATAAATATGATATTTCCAGCGATGTTTTATATACCACTCATCCTCGTCACTGAGAAGATGAACGGAGCATTGAATGGGATTATATCTAACGGGAATTTGTCAACCGAGGCAAGACTAGCGGTATACAATGTAGTACCGACACTGATGTATGGAAGTGAGACCTGGAGCTGGCAGAAGAGAGACGAAAGTAGACTGAATGCGTGTATGCGGCAGATATATTTATGACAGTTTAAAGAATGAAGAAATAATTAAAGAATGTAAAGCTGACATTAGTACAGTGAGTAAGATTAAGAAAGGATCACTTAGGTGGTTTAGTCATGTGGACCGGACGAATGAGGAGAGAATGGTAAGAAATATATACGACGCAAGTGTTGATGGCACCGGAAGTAGAGGACGCGGCACGACCAGGTGAACCAGATACCGGAGATGGTTCTGTTAGAAGCTTAATAATCGGTGAGCTTGTATGAGAAGATGTACGAATGTGGATGAGGGCGAGAATTGTGTATCAGGACAGAAGAGTTTGGCGCACTATCCTCTCTACCTAGCCCTGCTGGGAAACGGCGTGATGGTAAATGAGTTAGTTGGTTAGTCTCATCACTGATAACAATTAGTGATGCGATAAACTGTAATGGTGATTATTTGTTTAAGTTCTTATCGCACTGTCCACATTCACGGGAGTAAAACATCAGCCACATTTGCATTGATTGTTCAACTTCCATGTCCATATTTTAATAAGCACTAGCTCTGGTAGGTACCATCTTTATAGAATCTTCCCGAGTCTATTGTTTACGCCATTTCTCAGTCATTTTCCGAGAAAAAATATAATAAACCTTATGCGCTATTTACCGTAGGTCCACTAGACGCAAGACGATTACAATATAATAATAGGAAAAAAACCTCAAGATTGTACCTATATAACAACACCTTCCGTCAACTGCTCCGGCTATCAAGGTACTGTAGCACGATAGAAGCGTTCTTAGAAAGAATAAAACAATTCCTGTCCCTTCTACGACGTACGGTTTAGGAATAGACTGAAACGAAGTAACTTGACGAGTCGGTATTACGCCCGTATTCAGCAACAACAATCGGCAATAGCCGATAATTTTCTGCTAGTTTTATTTTAATTAATTTAATTTTCTGCTAGTTTGTAAATAAATGGAATCATTAGATTGCGCACCCCCTGCACGTTGTCTAGTATAAATTATTGATTGGTTTTTAATTTTTTTTATTATTGTTTCTAAAACCGTAACTATTGGAGTAACTATTGCAGGTCTCGTTAGATTTTTACACTTCACGACTTACGACTTCCTGTGCTGTCACTGAAAGTCACTAATTAATTAAGTCAAGTACTATTAGTGGTGTGATTTGGGGAAAAGTATTAAAAAAACTTACATCTGGTTGGGTATTATCGTATTCACGTTTCGGGCTACGTTTCAATAATGCGATGAAGATAGGTGAAATGTAGTTTAAAACGTTGGTTACGATAAAAAGCTGACCCAGAGATTTTTTTCTCACGCTTTATCATGGGATACGAGCCATGGCTATTATTACTTTGTTTACTGCGCTCTAGAAAAGCTCTACAGAAGAATGGCCAAACCGTTCAATTGAAATTCAATCGATGATCGCTCGAGGGTATACCGTAACCTACCTGCTGTATTTTATAAAATGGTTAGAAAAAAGTTAGGATTAATTTTTGGTGTCACCTAACGCCGGGAAATCAAACAATAAATATGTTATTAACTTGACTTCCCGTTAGGAGTGTCACATTTCTCTGGCGGCGCGATCTGTAACCGTTAACCGTAACTTTCGACCAGTTTGCAACTCCAAACGAGGATTATTTTATTCTAAGTGCACATTTCAATATTATGACGAAGTTGTAAAATAAACAAACATGTGCACCGTTCACGAACGCAGCAGAGGGCAACAACCTCAACAGGTTTTGGTTTTTATACCCCCATTTCAAGAACACGTTGGCGGCCATCACCTTGTACAGGGTGTCCGAGAGACAGTAGAGAGTAGTCCAAACGGAGCCTACGGTTAAGGTACCCATAGAGGGTTGCTACTAGAGATTCTGAAATCTCTGTTTTTTCAAAGTCTCGGGACTCGAGACCCGACGCTTTTGCTTGCTCATCAATAAAATCACCGATTTTTTAAAAAATATTTATTTGTATGTATTATATAAAGGTTTTGCGTGTGTTAAAAAAGCCAAAATGTTAATTTACTGAAACAAATTGGATTACGAAGATATTTTTTTTAACACATTGATTTATGAAAATATATAATACAACTACATAATCACAACCACAAAAAACATACAAATAAATATTTTATTTTTGCCTAGCGAAATAAGATTTTAGAAATACCAATGAATTTAAAGCCGAATCAGATAACTTATTGCTAATTTTCGTGATAAATATTCCTGCTGTTGAGAAGCTGTCGCTGGTTTCCTGTCGATGGTGGTTTTATCGCCAGCAATGATATGTACAAATAAAAATTAAAAATTGAAAATCATAATTTTTTTATGGAGAAATCTTCTGGTTGTTCGTGATTTGTCTATTTAATTCCTCATCCATTGTCAGCGTCACAATATCAATCGAATTGTCATCAGTATTATCGTCAATTACTTCTATATCTGAACTTTCTTCATTGAAAAAAAAACGTTCTAATAAATTTTCTCCATACTTAAAATACTTTTTTTTTTGAGCAATTTTCAAAATGCTTTTCATTTGCAACATGGTCTGGTTTTTATAAAAAATGTATCAAATCAATAAGGTGCTAATTTATTCTTTCTTAAATTTTTGATTTCAGTGCTGCAAACATGTCGAATGATAAAGTTTTTTAAATTTTTTTAGGAATGAAATAGTCCCAGCTGCATCGTTATCAGTGGGAAAATTTGTAACCGCCTTTAATTACAGCATTATTTTCTATAAACAACTGCCCTTGCATACAATTTGGTGGAATTTCGAACGGAAATTCCGTGCTGAAACACTTGGGTTAATATCTGCTAAAATATGTATATTTTTAAAAATTTCTGCTTATAATTTTATACCTGCTTTCATACAATGCCACTTGGTCGTTTCAGGGAATTTCAACAATTTCAATTTAAAAATAAAATGTATAATGTACTACGCACATTTTAAATCAGAAAATCGAAGTCGAAGAGAAGTCGAACTTTTAACAAAAAAGTCCCGGGACTCGAGACAGTAAAAAAGCGGAGAATTCCCGGGAAGGAAGTCTCGGGATGTCTCGATGCGGAATCACTAGTTGCTACTGATGTCTTCTGATAAGGTTATCCGAAATTCAACGGTTCAAAAGTTATTCGCAATTTTGTGATCAAAAAAAAATATTTTTGCTAAAAATCATAAAAGTTCGTATAACTTCTAAACCGTTGAATTTCAGATAATCCTATTTGAAGTTCTCTTGTACACTCTGTGTACAGAAAATTTATTTATATATAAGTTTATATGTTTACTAGTTGTTTAAAATCCATCCTAGGAGGGCTTGAAATACGTAAACAATTCTAATAATTACCTACGCACGTATAGCAGCATTACAGTATATACTGTGTTCTAATATCATTTTTAAATGTCTAAAGATTTTAATATGCTCAAACAAAGTGCTTGGATTTGCGAAAATCTTTCATTTTTACATTACTCTATTTTACAGAAGTTTTCTTTAATTAATAATATATCTACAATTAGATATGACAAAATTATAGTATAGGCTAATTTATTATTATGTAATTAGTCTTTTTTAGGCTCCAATTGTGGCAGATCAAATTAATTCTTCCGTATACTGTTTTCCTTTTTAAATAAAAATAATATAGGACCCACTGTGGTACATACAGGGAAAACTACGCCTTGTGTATGCCAGAAATCGATTTTATTGCATTTATAATAAAGTTAATTAAAGAAAATATTTTTAACCGTGAACAAATTATCAAATATTACATATAATATTTTCAATACCAAGAAAATCAGGACGACACCAAGTAAACATTAGGGTGACAAATTTTTTCTATCAAATTTTGTGAAATGATTGTTCTATTATTGCAGAAATAATTAGGTCATTTTCAACAGTTGGGTGACAACACATTTCTTCCATTATCCTTCACGTGTACTGTATGTATATATAATATTATTCATTATTATTATTGTAATTATTGTAAAAACAAAATAGATTTCATGTCTCCTAATAATATTTACACTTTTATGAAAAATGTGTTTTTAATCATTTATATTTATGCTCCGGTCCCTATGGTGAATTTTAAAAACGATTGGTCCTTCAATACCAAACGTAAGGCGTGGATCATTTGGGCCCTTATCTAAAGTATCGCATTGGCATTGACATAGTTACGCCATTGAAAATAAAGAGTAAACAATATCCAGTTTGGACTCCGTTGCCGTGATTAAGATTCTTTATGAACGAGAGATGAATTCGTGTTTCACTCTTCATGAAACTTGCGCATGATTTTCATCAGCTTATTTGCAATTTTATACAAAAGAAGGCATTGTGGTGACAGTTGCATGTTTACAAAATGCCTCAACTGACCCGCATTAACCATAGATAGGATCCAGTATTTCGCACGCCGAACGGTAGTATGCGTCAAGCCCGTGATGTATGAGCGGTCAAGTGATAGGGCATTAGGTGGACTCAATTACTAGTGCGAGCGAAGTAGAATTATAAAATAACAACTCGTTAATCGACTGCGTTTTCTCAAACATTCTCAATAAGATCTCAGTCGTGTCTCTCGAGACTATTCAGTCGCTCGCCGCACATCGCGCCGTGAGCATCTTCGTTATCGTCCGACAGAAGTCCGCGATGAATTTCTTATACTTGTTCCCGTTATTCGTCGGCGCCGTCTTCGGTATTCCGGTTACATATGACCAGCGACAGGACGGGGATGTCAACGTCAGAGCGGACCTCCAAAACTTCGTCATCGTAGCCCTCGTGCCGAAGATCGGCGGAGGCGGTACCAGCTCGGCTTTGCTCGACGCCATTTCAAATTCTTTGGCCTCTCGCAAAGAACTGAAGAACTTCAGTAGCGGGAAAAATAACCAAGACCCCGAAGTTGAGCCTGACGCGGCTGACGAAGAGGAAGCTCCGAACGCGAGGATCGCCGGAGTCTTCGCGAAAGACAAGCCTTACCACGTGGACATCAGCAGGTCCGAGCCGAATCCGCAGCTTAGAAGTGTCGAAGTGAAACTAGGAAGTCGACCCTCGCCGAAGACTCCCGATGCAGCTGTGGACAGTCCAGTTCCGGACGTGTTGCTCGTCAAGAACAACCAGTACGTCATAGAAGACAGAAACGGAAGACAGATTAATATAATCGCGGAGGTATCAGAAAACGAAGAACCATTAGCTTTAATTGAAGACAATGATACGAACGAAGTGCCGGTCGAACCCATCAGGGAAGTCGGCGCGTCTTCCAGAGACAGCGGGCTGCTCCTCCTGGGAGCCTCGGAGCAGTGCGGTCCGGAGAGTTACCGAGACTCTGAAGGAATCTGCCAATTCTCGAGTCCATAATTTTCTGAGACAATTAGGTTATATAAGATAAGTTGTTAATTAATCTATTTATTTATGATATCGTGTTGACATGTACGCCGTTGACCGCGACTGTATTACATTTTTAATAAAAGTCGTCAATGCGCAACTGCGTATCACTTGTTCAAGTATTCAGTATTATTATTTTACCCTACTGCGTGACAATCGTCGTTTTCAATGTCAACTTTGGACATGTCGATCTCATTACTCGGCAATTCCTTAATTTATCATAAAAATATTATATTAATCAAAATGGTCTACATTTAAATACATACATGCATTATACTTGACAAGTTCTATTTAATTTTATAACAGTTATAAAATTGAAAGACATTAAACATCATAAGTTTGGAGATTGATTTTTTATAAATTTTTATTGATTGTTAAAAATAGTATAATTTTTTTAATGCATATTGTAGGTATCTTCGATGTATTTTAATAATATTCGGTTTTAATAGTTAGATTTATCGTGTTACTTTATCCAGTTTTAAAGAGAGATTTGTCGTATTTGGAACAGAAGAATTACAAATAAGAAAGCTATGAGTCAGCTTTCTAAACATGTACTCAACATATATGTATCTAAAAATAAATATACAAACGGAATATGTATATTGTCAAATTGTATTAATATAATCATAAATGTAAAATCACTCATCAGATAAGGTCAATCTAAGTGAAAGAAAACTATTCAATTTATGTTTTCTTCTTAGGTATTTTTTAAAATCTTCATATTTTTACAGTATTTTGTGTCACATTACGTTATCTGCGATAGATTATGATTTGTAATCAGTAATCAAAGTGCCGCGAAGCAAATTCTCGCTTCATGACAATGATGGAAATACAGTTTGCAAAAATAAATTAAAAACTTTCAAATGAAATAACTATAAAATTTAAAATAAAAAGTGCGCGATTTAAATCATTTGTTTAATAATATATCTTGTTGATTTATATAAATCTCATAATTATTTAATAAATTATTGAATTATACATGTACTCGTAAATGACTACCGAGTTTAGAAGTGAACTTACGACTTCTATAAAGTTATAGTCTAGCCTTTTACTCATCCTACGACGCGATAGTCACGTCAGGTAAGTCGTTAGGAAAAATTGGAAACAAACCTCTCAAGAAATAGGTAGCTGTAATAGCAGAAAAAGATTAAAAAGTGAAAATTTACTTTAGAATGATTTTAAATACACAATAATAAAGCTTAAAAATAGAATTAACGCACCAAACCCCTCTCAGGACAAATAATTTTCCATTTTAAATAATGAAATAGTTTTCTTAAAGTTAAATATAATAAATTTGGAAGAATTACTACCAAAAAAATGTTGTTTTACTATTTCCATGTATTTATGTTTTCAGCAGTACTCGGGCAATTAAACTTGATCGTTTATAAAGCTTATATTATTAAAATAGTCGGCACTTGTAAAGATAAATAACAGTAATTTTAGTTCACAGTAGGTCAAAGAAAATAATATTATGTTATAAAATCCAGAAACAAATTCTGAATTCATATTTTATATGAAAAATGCACTATCAGAACAATAGGTTATAATATAATATGAATGAACTAACGTATATTTCAAAGGAAACTGACACTTCACTCCGATTTGATGTGTCAATTTTGATTTTATTTTTACATGCGATAGATTGGATTGATCAATATTACTTGATTGTCGTATTGTAGAGTCGCAGTAGTCATTATTGTAACATTCGATTTAGTAATTCAGGGTTGCTCTAAACTGTATGTTGAAGTATGCACACGACTAAAAAAGATATTTGAAAATATGTTCAAGAACTATTAATATATATTTTTTTGGAACTAGTACAAACTTAATAAAAATTCAACTATATATATTTTATACAGCATATATTTACTGAGCTTAATTTAATTTAAAATTTGCACAATTTTTCTTCAATTTTTATCATTAAAAATCTTTATTGCATTGTTCTTCATCTTCCCCGAGTGGCGGTCTCGTTCCTCTTCTTGTATTATTATATTATATATAATGTTGATTTCTTATAAATTCTATTTGGTAGTATTTTTCTAGTGAAGATTTTATATATAGTATAGTTTATATATAGATAGTATATATTCTGTTCAAAGGTCATCGTATTACGGTCTTTCATCTGAGTAGGTATATATATTTTATCTTAATATTGTCATATCTTTACTTTATGGTACTTCTAAAAATAGCCAAAAATAAAATGCTGCCGCAGTTGTAAATACGAGAATAATAATAGTTGTTTACTATTTTACATGACTCAGAGCCATTAAATCTTCTAATTCTTTCCAAAAGTGAGATTTTTAAAGCTATCCTTCTAGTCATGTATTTCTTTTGGTATCATTATATTCACTTTTACCCCACAGTTTTGTCTTACATATCAGGTGACTTGTTTTCTTAGAACAGTCATACGATAAATCACGCGATTATATTAGTCTGCGTTTCTGCATGAAATAAACCCTTTTATGCACATACGAGTAAGACTCGAGAGAAAAGTATTAAATCGTTCAATAGCGTATTTGGGGCAAAGTAGGATTTTTCAACTTTCAAGTATCATAGGAAAAAAAAAAACAAGTTGGTTAGACTTTCATCGAAGCAAAAACACCTGAACACTCGTACCACCGATCATAAGATGTAAGTAGCTGTTTATTGAACTTGACCTCTTCTCTCCAACTGAACTGACCTATTCTATAATGATACAACCTGACCTGATCACAACCGCTATCCATCCGAAATGCACGATAGTTCCTATCCACTATATTTGAGATATCATTTTTTTAACGAAGTTAAAATCTAATTGATTGATTTAATCGTCTGTTTGACGATCTTCTGGATAATAATATTATTATGTAATTTAAGTAAACTTTAATATTTTCATCTTATCGTTTATAGTAGACGTATCTCGTATATCAAAAAAAGTTTAATTTTTTTATTTTATTATTCATTAGCGAAACCGGTCGGCAACCTTCGAAACTAGTCGGTGATGGATATTGTTTTATAATTCTTCTTCTTTAGCCTGATTGCGTTCATTTTTGGGCATAGGTCCCCTTTTTTCTATCCACAACACACGGTCCCTTGCGCTGCTTTCCAACGCAAGCCACCGGTTCTCTTAATATCGTCAGTCCAGTACGTTTTACTTCTCCTGCCCGCAGCCCGACGCTATCGCAGGATTTCTCCATTCTATTGTTCATTAATCAGTCTAGCATAATCCCACTTCAGCTTGACGACAGCTCGTGCACAATGTCGGCAACATTCAATTTTCTTCTCTCCCATTCGTTGGTTTTCCGTGTCTCAAAGGAGAGTTCAGATTACTCTTATCATGGCTGTTTTCGTAGTTGCCAGTTCTGATATAATTTGTCGTGTACGAGTCCACGTTTGTGCCCATATTAAACCGAGCATGCCATTCATAACATCAGTAGAAATTCGCTAGCGGACAACGGAAGATGTCGGCCATTCTTGATCGGTCGATATTTTGAAAAAAATATTTAAAATTTGCGATTGAATTTTGAATCTTTCCTTGTCAATAATGCCACACCTGAATCGAATGTACTCTAAGAAGAATTATGGTCTTTTGGATACCACGGTACGCGTAATAAGCGAGATATGCAATCAGTGGCGTGACTAAAAATAATGTGCCCCAATTCAAAAAGGGTATTAGGTCCCATTGCAAAATGGAAAGGCTCTCTGTGTATGTATAGTATAAATGATATGATAATATTAAGCGGTTTTGTCCATTTAATAGTAAGAACAAATTGGTTTTATGGTTTTATGTATCCTATAATAATTAACTTTCATGAAAAGAAACAAAAGTGTGTTTTTAGGTATTTACCCTCGCAATTGAAAAAAATCTTTGCTTCGCTTTATGGCGATGGTCTGGTCCCTACCCGACTTATTAGCGGACTACTATGCACATGTTTTCGTTATACATGTGGTGGTGGTGGAATTAAAAAATATTATTAAAACCCGGACTTTTTGGGCTCCTATGCATCGCATTGGCTGGATTGGCGAAGTTACGTCGCTGTACGCAATCCTGACTTTCATGTCAACAAGTTTCTTGTTGCAGTCTCACATTTCGCAATCACTGTTTTTACACGAGCTAATCGGGATGTTTACCCTGTGAGTCATCACAGTAATGCCTTTGTTTATAGGGAACGTGCGCGACGGCTTTAGCGCGTTAGGTGAGTCGTAAGCTGAAAAAAAAGCGTATGAAAGCGATTATTTTTGCAATAAACAAGTATTTTGATTTCACTCATATTGCAGAGACTATCGAAGTTAAAAGATAGTCATTGAAGAATCACTCCAATTGTTGAATGTAATGATAATTTGGCACGTAAAACTAAAGTACCTAGATCTCTTGAATGTTTCAATTTTGACAGATAGGGCGCGGTCATGATTCAAGAATATATATCACGTGTCACGTGTCACGTGTCACACCAATATTCTTACTATTTTCAAACTAAGATCAACGCTTGTGCTATGAAAAGGACTAATTTGACGGCCTCATGGAACCCCCGACTACTAGAACACTAGGCGAGTATCATAACCACTGGACCACAAGTACGTCAGTATTAAGTTGGTAATTTATTTTATCCATTTGAATGGATTTTAGCATTCCTGGACAAGTCCTGGAGTGTACTGTTGGCAGATAGTAATATGATACAAAGTATTTAATTCTTTTCTGAAAGTTTCTATTGTGCACCAATTAATATCAATAATATTAGTCGATAACAATAATATTACGCACTCGATAAATAATAATAATTTACATTTGGTTACCTTTAAAACTTTTAAAATAAAAATTATAAAAAAATTGTTACATACATTTTAAATACTAAATTAATGTATTAATTATAAATATATACATATAAAATCAATTTTATCGAAAAATATTGTTTTTGCGTCACCGGGATTCGAACCTGGATCTCTATTTCCAATCCGGGGAAGTACACTATCAATTGTGCTATAACGCCAGTATCTTTCATGACAAATTTTCGAACCTATATGTTACATTTTTTCAAATTAATACACCTGTCGTTCCGTTATTTGAAAGCCATCTACATTATTTTTACAGAATCTCAAATACCTTTGAGTAAACCGACTGCAGACGCCAAGTAAGTATAAGTAATAGTTTATCGTTTTTATAAGGGCCTAATACATATTCGAGTATATATATAGGCGGACTTTTTTTCCATCTTGCCCCCAATGGGCCTAATTTTTGTAGTTAGCCACTGCCTACTCCATACTTATTTGGTTTAACGGTAAGAAGTTATGAAAAATAGTAAGAGTGTGATAATTTTCTACGTGCGCATGTATTTTAAATAAAGGAAATATACGCGATTGATCATTCAAGGTTATAGGTTAACTATGAAGAACGCATAACCTCAAAGTCGATTAATCTTAAATGAATGATTTAATACTGGAGACTATACGTTGAGTTTTATATTTATTTATTATTTATATACCGCGTGTGCACACACATAAGTATATATAATATATCAATAAACAGTATCAACATTATTCTTTTTACTATAACTTACCTTGCATATTTAGTTTAATTTTATGTAATTTCTCCTCCTTCCTTATGTCATTTAGCATTTTATTGAAAATCTTCACCGATTTATAATTTATTCTTCGTATCCATTTTGCTGATCTGTGGGCTAATCCGACACTGCTAGTACATACCAAAAGCATTAAATATTAAGCACATCGAGCTGCCAGTGATTCATTTATTTTTGTCTGTCTATCCAGTCGAAGTGCTCAATATTTAGAGGTGGATGAAAATCAACGTAACCGTTATTTATATCTATTAATAGTTAATATTTATTATTAACATTTTTTGGGTTTAATGACTTGCGTTTTTCTTTCTAATTCTTAGGTTAATGAGTTTTTAATTTTATTTTGATTTGATATAGTAGCGAACAGCGACTGCATTCTTAATCCTAGAAAAAATACTACTCTGATTAATATAAAATAATAACTAAACTATGACACTCGTAGACGTTATTTCATGGTGAAGGCCAGAGGCGCATTCAGAAAAAAAATCGATAGGGGTTTGTTAATTTTTGTAATTATAGGTATGTACTTACGTAATTCTTTTTCAAATTTATTTATTAATATTATTAAGAGACAAGTAGTTTCAAGCGATATCTACGAACTGTAACAAAGTCCTAAAATGATTATTTATTGTAAAATCAATGTAATGAATACAAAGCCAGATTTTTGCTACACTAGCGATATTAGTTGTTTTATCAACAAGCACAAAATTTAAAAAAAGTCTTATTAAAATAATCAATATTATGCCTTATCAAGGATAAGGCATAATCTTAATTATAATAATCTTTAATTTTGTTTTGAATTATCTAACACGTATACAACGCATTGCTTTTACTGTAAAATAAGGCTTGTTGGATAATTTTTCTTCAGATTCATTAAAGGCTGTCGAAAATTTCTTTAATTTTCTTCAGTCCTCAGTAATTCTCCTACAATCTGAATGTCTCTTCTTATTGCTAAATCTTGTCTTCCACAAAACCGAATAATTCAATATTTGACCTTTCTTCGATTTTCCAAACTTTGTCTCTTTGTTTATTTGCAGATTTATTAGGTCTTGTAGTTCTAGTACAAATTTAGAAAAATAATCGACGTTTTCAATATTACATTTATATACAAAACCCATCATCTAGAAATATCTTTTATTAGAACTGGGGTTCGAGAATTCTTGCCTGGAATCCTCGACAAATTTAGACATCATTCTATTTGGTGTTCCATGACGTTATAGAACGTTCGCGATTCTTCCAGTATTTAGGTTTAGAATTTTCGAGAGTATTCCAGAATATTATAGTTATTTATGAGTAAATGTACACAGATGTCGAGAAAAGATTATTAAAAAATTGAAAACATTTTATTATATTTCTGATTTAGTTTATTATTTTTATTAGACAAATTCGGGGGAGGGAGGGAAAGTACGCAACACCCAAAACTCACATGGGTGCGCTTCTGCTGAAGAGCAGTGCTAAAATAAAAAAATTGATGAACTCCATAGACTATTTGGTTCATAGGTTAATCGAAAGAACACGACAATCACAACTCTTGTGTACATTGATGAGACTTATCTCGAATGAGACTTGACTCGCGTAAAGGCCAGTAAGTACCTAGTTGAGCGCGGAGCGAGTTTTCGGCGTATTTTGTGCACATATTAGAATAGCCAGTTAATACATACTGACCTTTACCGCCAAATTCAGTCATTCAGTTTCATTCGTGTACACGCACAATAACAAGGAAAATAAATAAATTAAAGGTATTAAAAAATTGATTTTATTTTAGTAATAAATAGAGATGAATTACAATGATCAGTGAAATAAATATGGATGAAAATTGGAAAATGCTATAAAATTTTAAAGAACTGAAAGATGGCCCAGTTTTACAGCGCTGTCGATCGAAGTCTTCTTAAAATTGGCCGAATGAAGCTGAAGAGACGTTGTCTCAATCTGAAAAAATAAAAAAATTAACACATGTGAAGATGAGCAGTAATGAAGATTTTTTAAAAATAGTTAACCATTTTTTTTGTCGATCAAAACAATTTTCGTAACCGGTCAATGAAGAACGGAGAATTATTAGAATTTTTGATATAAATTAATGTCTGAAATTGAACATTTTTCAGCTCCAGTAATTGGGCTATTCAGTAAGGTTTACCAAGAACATGAGTTGTGGAGACAAGCAGTTTATCAGTAAGAAATTACAGGGCCGTGACGCTTATGGCCCGTGTCCACGATGATCTCTTAATCTCTCGATTGATCTCTGAGAGCCACTAAAGGGATGTACTGGATGCGTCATTTCAATCCGCATCAAAACACATGGGCTAATGATTCATAAACCGCTTCGTGCTGAACTCTTTACCGTCTTTAATCTCGTCTCGTTCTCTGAGAGAAGTCTCTTCCGCAGACACGGGCCATTAGATATGCGTTTATTGACTAGGGTAGTATAATACTTTTGGATCAGAAAATTATACACATATTGTTTTGAATTTTATATAAAACATAAATAAGTAAAATTAAAGAAATATGAATACAGTTAGATTAGGATTGAAATGGTTTTAGTGTAAATAAAGTGTGCAAAATATTTGTTAAAGGTGTTTGAAGTTGTATTTACCTACCTTGCTGAGTTGGCATTGGCGTGCTTTTTTTCTGGATTAGCCGGCGGCTTGGCCGGATGGCCGGGGTCAGCCTGCGCGGCGTTAGCGTTTAGCAAGCCTATCGCGGGCTTTGGATTCTTCACGCCGGTGAGTTGGCTTAAACTTTGGGCGTTGAATCCTTCGTCACTGATGTCGGCCAGCGCGACCAGCTGCTCCAAGTCGATTCCTTGGGCCGCATTTAACAGGTCTTCCGCCGGAGCTATCATAACGAAGACGCCGTCGACGTTAATTCTGTAATTTTCGGTGCCATTTTGTCTCTGATCGTAAATTTTCTCCGAGCTGACCTCTTTCAGAGCCGCGGCGCGAGCGTGGACGACAAAAACTGCGCCAAAAACAAACAAGAGACAGAACTGCTTCATCTTTACAGATCGATTATTGCGTGCTGTGTCGTGTCGTCGATCGCGCGCGGCTGCTTCGTTTGCCAATGTCAACAGCACTGAGGAGGCTTAAATCGAACCTCTGGTTATCAGACAAAATAATCGAGATGTACCGTAACCGGATTGGCAGGGATCGTTAAGTGGCGAAGGAGTTTTCTCGTTTTGCTTATCCCGTATTTTTGTGACTAGATACGGGCGAACGGTATTGTCAGTCAGTGGGTCAGCAGTCAGCGAGTAGCGGTATCGCGCATCTGGGGTGTCCAGGTCTCCAGTATCAACTATCAAATCCGAATGAAATCAGATCACGCCGAGTTAAGTAAGTATATGCGATTTCCGAGAGGTGCGATGGAACACGTTTGGGAATGGTCGCGGATATCGCTTGCGATGGCCGCCATTAAAGTTGATCTCGACCGCGAGGTGCATTTACTGTTTTCATCTACACGTTAAGTGCAGCAGGTCTATGTTTATGCACTCATTAGCTTTGATTTTCGAATGGAGGCTACTCGAGGGTAATGACCCACGAGGCGAGAAGAGACAGATTCAAACGGGTAAAGTTTTCTCTCCTGCAAATCTTTCCTAGGATTTTTCTTTTCCTTAACAAAAATTTGTATTACACAATACTGGACCTAACAGTTAATACGAACAATTCAACTATTCTACGGAATACTTCGTAATATTTTATTAGAACAAATAATATACTTTTGGTACATACGGCTAATATTTATCATAAATGAATAATGTTCTCGGAATGTACGTTGGCCATAAGGGACAAAAGTCTAATAAGATAAGAATATATAATTACTTTTATCTATTTATTGGTCGAAACATAAATTTTTTAAATATAAATATAATTTTTAAAATAATTTCATGGAATACAAGTACACTCATCTTTAATAACTCACATAGTAACTTTACATCATGTTCAAGTTCAAACACACTTACTATATTTCTTTAACAGTCTCACGGGACGCAAAAGTCCACGCAGCCACTTGTAGCATATGTACGAAACACTAAAATCCCGAAGAAAACTTTAAATGGAACTTGGAAATATACAAAATTTGCTTCAAACTTACACCACTGTTAAGATTATAGATTCTACAAAATTCAATGCATAATTTCAAAGTCTGTATTACAAGTAATTTATTTTTCTTTGGCAGAGTTAATTAATAATCATGGTATGGCATCAGATTATGGGGTCACACTTGTAGCTCGTATATAAAGTTAATTTAAAATCTTCAGACAGTCATAGCGAAAAAATGGTAAGTTCACAGGCATTTGAATTACGTCATAATCTGAAATTTTTACTCTTCCGTAAACATTCTTGCTATTCACGGATTGCTACTGCTTTTGTTAATAAAAGAAAATCACAATATTGCAACATTAAACAGGGTTATTTCAGATCTTCTATATATCATTTCCATTCTTGACAATAATTTACCAAGGTCCTTATGCAAACTTTGAGGCTGAAATAGAAAAGTGGCTCTAATAAATGATATATTCAATTGAATCGTAATTGAATTGTAATCATTCAATTGAATTACCAAAGCATTTTTTAAATAAAGAGATACACACACGGAATACGTGTCACATCAATATTCTTACTATTTTCAAACTAAGTTAAATTTAGTGCTATGAAAATAGCACTAACTTGATGGCCTCCTGGAACGAGGGTCGAACTCCCGACCACTAGATCACTAGGTGAGTATCGTAACTACCAGATCACAAGCATGTTTAAGTTTTTCGTTTTATTCTTTTAAAATTATTTTTTAAAAATATTTTCATAACTTACAATTTTTTTTCTACATTTTTGTTTTTCAAGAGTCGAATTTACAGATTCTGCACAAGTACAAATAATCATCATCATCAGGTAAGTTTTGTAAGATTAGAGGCTTTTTGATGCAATTACTTCGGCATTATCCACTAAATGTAATTGAATTCATATCCTATTTATTATCCTCAGAACTCTAAACAAATGCATAGAAGAGAAGTGGCGGTCCAGCTTTCATATCTACTCCAATCTCCAATGGTGATATTTTTTTATAAATAAATAAATATAGTTTTATAAAAATTATTCTAACAAATAAATATATTTCCCCTATTAGAATAGGACAAACATTTATTTGTCGGAAACAAGATTATTAAGCTATGGACAGTGAGTGTGGTTACAGTGGTATTACACACTAGCTAGGCCTCAGATTGAAGTAGCTAGCCGAGTAATGCCTGACAAAAGAGAATATAAAAAAATGTGCATATCCATATTTAAATTTTGCCCTCCAATCATCAGTATTCTGTAGGAGTACATGCCGCTATATTGTAATCATACAAGAGTACCACAGCAGAGAGAATAGAACACCACACATTCCTATCTCGATACCTGTATTTTGTTTCTACCTTCTTATCCACCCACAATTTTTTCACTTTTTGAAATGATATATCATTAGTTTTTTTTATCTATATTTTTTTAATCATTTTTTATCTTTTATCTAGAAGTAGTTTTATGATCAATGTAGCTTCTATTTATTTTTAAAACTTTCTTGCCATTGTTCTGTCAGTTCTTGATGCTCATTTTATAAAAAAATTAGTAAACCTTTCTCAATGTAATTGATTTAGGCATATATTACGCTTACTTGATATTTGTTTTTAATAAAAAGACATACAAAATTATGAGTAATGAACTCAATTTATTAATCAATACAAAAAATATATCCAAAACAGTTCTGATATTAATGTCTAATTATAATATATATGTATATAAAAAAAAACTTAAAACAATATAAAATAGATCTACTGTAATAATGATCACAATAATATCAAATAAAATATTTACATTTAATAGATTTCTAATGTATTATTTAAAGGAACTATTTATTTTGTACATAAAAAAACCAATATCTTTAAATTTAATTAAAATAAAATGCTTACAAATTAATATTAACTAATACTGATTACTGAGAGATTTACTGTTCTTTCGAACAAACTTAATATTGTGAACCGTGTTCAAAATAGTAAATTGAGAGGCAATAATTGCCTAAGTAAAATTAACAAGAGTGCCTCTTATAAAAAAATTAAAATTATAATCAACTTCGTTATTTAGATTACAAATTTTTGTTGTTTATAAATTCACAACTTTAAATTAAAAAATTAATGCATTTGATACATTTTTGACCAAAAATATTTGTCACTGATTCATGTATTGAGTTGTTTAATAAGACTGCGGTTTTGTTCAAATATTTATTATAAAATAAAATTTTTAAACAAAAATCACAACATTTCAATCAATGATGTATTCTCTATTATTGTTCGGAACTTCATCCTATCTTTCAACCAATTTGTAAAAGCCTTTTCTATAAAAAATGGCTGGTCTAGTATCAAAATAGTTATAAAGTCAATTTCTGAGGTCATTTTCATTGTTGAACGTAACCCTATGCATTAGATTGGAGAGCGACCGAAAAAGGTGATAATCTGACAGAGTTAGGTCGAGACTGTAGGAAGGATGCGGCAGAATGCCTGGGCGATCATTTTAACCTTGATTAAAGTCGAAAAGAAGTATGTGTCGAATATGTTTCTCAACTTGACACTCCATTATTTAAGCCCAAAAATTAAGAAAAAACTATAAGATATAGGAAAACAGCGAAACTGATGTTTGAGAGCAGAAAAAATGCTATGAAATAGTATCTCATTTTTTGTCACAAAAAGACAAAATAGAGGGAAAACAACATTAAAAAAA
The DNA here is from genome assembly GCA_022840565.1 of Eubasilissa regina. NCBI lineage: Eukaryota > Metazoa > Arthropoda > Insecta > Trichoptera > Phryganeidae > Eubasilissa > Eubasilissa regina. The sequence goes on along the minus strand of JAINEB010000003.1, from coordinate 36,377,058 downwards.
TAAAACACACGTCTATGACCCAATATGTAAACATATATACAGCTGATAGTTGATTCAAAGCGCCAAACTGTCAAAGCTGACTTGAAAGCACACCACCGCTCCACTTTCTAATGGTGTGTGCACACGAATGGGACGTTGATCTTTAGTCTTAGGGATTTGGCATCAAGTTTTAGTCAGTTCAGTTGGTCATTCTACTCTGCATATAAAACATGATAGCCAATGCATGACAACTCTCTCCGTATTTAATTCTGTAGTTCTTTATGCGACTTTGGAGGATTTCAAGATAAGTCTCATCCGTGTGCATGCATGGATGGTGCATGCTTGTATCATAATGGCGCAAATATCAATTGTATGATTTTCATTTATAAGTTACCAATACACAAATGTAGGAGGTGCATTCAATAAGGATTGAACGTTAAGTATAAAAACTGTATACGTGTGTACTCGTATACACATGTATAGATTTTTAAATCTCAAAAATTATAGCAAACATTTCCAAACATTATTGAACCGAGGAAGACAGGAAAAATAACAATTTTAAAATACATAATAACAATTAAACATAGAGCATTAGAAATATTGCCGATAGAATTTAAAATTTTAAACTATACATTATTTGTGTGCAGTAAAGTATAGAAAAAGTTTTATTAACAATACATTAAACAAATTAATATCATTAGGAGTAAATATTAAGGCACTGCAATAATTACAACATTCTAAATACATTTTGAAATAGAAAATATAATTAATTAACAATTAGTTTGTTAATATTTCTGTACAAAATCTTGTAGAAATTTTATATTTTACTACAATACCAGTTCTCGGTTTATTGAAGTAGGAATTTAAAATAATTTCTCAATTGATAAGAAACTGAATTTTCCTCAAATCATTTTTCAAAAAACCTCAGTAATTATATATTCACTTAAATCGGTGGACATCACTTAAAAAATATATGTGTACATATATAAGTATTAAAAATAATATTCAATGTAAATGAATTTTCATTGTCTCGACAAAGCCGCATAAGATAATGCCACGCCGACAAAGCCGCCGGAGACAAAGCCGCGCAGAACAGCCCCGTCAATGAAATGAAAAAAATAAGTTCTTTTTGTTAGGTTAGTGAAATTAAAACTTGAGTACGTTTTAATTTTTTTGAATTTGTATAATTCATGATTTTTTCATATCATTTTTTAATTTTTATTGGATATAAAATACAATACATAGGAATAAATGGCCTCATTTACTTTTGTGCAGCTTTGTTGGAGCGCTGAATTTATATTTCATTGAGAAAGAAATGTATTGGATGTTTTTTCACAACCTTTTGCCAGAAAAAGATGACATGTAATTTAGCCATATTTATTATTTCTCGGTTATTGGAAATAAGTGATTTTATGATTGCTGAACAGAATTTAGAGATTATACTTAATATTTACTTTCTAGTATATCTAGTAGATTGCTCACTGAATCATCATTATATAATCAAACACCAATCACACAATCATAGTTTATCTGTTCACTAGTACATAATATATATGTATTCAATTTGTTGATATAAATCCATCTAGGCTATCCACCAGTAAGCATACTGTGATAAGTATATATGTGTGATTGATAGATAACATATAATTGAGAAATGTTCAATACGAGTACAGTCAGAAAAGTATCAAAATAAGGATGATATCAAACAGACTATGCTCTTTTATTGTTTCCTGGAGGTTTTAAATGGTTACATAATATTGAGATGTCTAACAGAATTGATTAAGTGATTGTAAGAATACTATACTCGATTCCAGTGCGGTAGTGTGATGTTCTTATTTATTATAACTAATTTATTATTAGTTATTACATTGCTGTTCATACAAATGTGATACACAAAAGTAAATAAAATATCCATAACTAGCAACAAGTGATGCTTGTAACATATAACAATAAATTTGGAATACTGTGGGATGTGCTTAAAATAATAATATTGACCATTGTTTATTTCTGAGTATATCAATAAGACAGGATTCCAAATTTGAGAGAATATCAACATAAATTATTTTCATTGCTTAAAGAACTGTATAGGCATTACATTTTTTAAATGAAATTATATTTCTGTCGTATTGTGATGTTCGTGCTTAATAAGATTATACAGCGGAAATCGTTTAACATGAAATCATCGGGACTGAAATATTTTTTTATGTTGAATGAAAAATATTTTCATAAATTTTAAACAAACAGAAAAAATTACACAATGTAAATGTGATGTAAAATTTCTAAATGAAATAAGAATTTACTGTAGATTATTTTTTGTAAAAAATCAGATTTTTTTTTTGCATCTTTGTATCTTATTGTTAATTGACAGATAGCAGCCTAGTCAAGAGAGTTCAGTTATGAAATCATAAACAGTAAATAGTTCGATGATGACACTGCCGATGGGTAATCCCATTTGTTTAAAATGGTAGGGGGTTGTGCAGCAAGCAGCACCCTTGTATCTATTGTTTATTATCAAATGTCAGCCTAGTCAATCAAAAGTTGAGTCATAAATAGTAAATCTGGTGAATATAAAATTTTCATATTAAGCATTTTTTGTTTAATGTTAATGTAAGAAATCACATAGGACCGGTTGTGTGATCAGTAGTAACTTTTTACTATAGTAAAAAAAGTGCAAAAATGGATTTTTTGATTGTTAGTTAAAAAATATTTACTTCTCGAAAGTACATCCCGTAATAAACTCATTTTACTCTCTGATATCCGACAGTAAAAACGAGAATCAATAGTTAAATATAGTGGACTTTTCATAGCTGTTCCAAAGTCATGTGATAGATTGATACTTTGAAAGTTGCAGTATACGACAATTAATCATTCAATATCTCACTATTTTAGTGATGAGAGTTTCGTCCGATGATGATCTTGTTGTTTAATATATTAATGTATACATTAGCACAAAATACAAATAAATTTCACCACCAAAGTGAGAGATTTCAAATACCTAGGTGAAAATTCCATAGATAATGCATAAAATATACCATATTTCATGATTATTTGTCACGCCTATAGACATCTCCATCTATGCTTTGATAGTAGTAAATTTGATATATTAACAATCTGCAAAGGATTTTTACAACGGGCGTTAGTAAAAAGTTACTGAGGTCACTCAACCGGCCCATAGTGCTTTGTTGGGACCAGAATATTTTTGTAATAAAAAGATACTACTAAATTTAATAGTTATTTTTCTTCATTAAGTCCAAAACGGAATAAAGATAGGTATTGCTTTAATAATCACAAAACTTTTATAATGTTTACAGTGTTAACATTGTACTTAAACATAACTATTCATTTAAATGAATAACTTTGTTTTATCATCATGGTTAATTTATTAAAATATATAAATGCAAGATATGTTTTTATAATAGAGTATTGAAATACTCGTGTAATTTTGTATTTAGAAAATATAACAACAGCATGCGGAGATTGGTGCCAGACCTAACAACCTACTTATTCGTAATTATGCATCACATAATATTTCATCTGTCGAAGAGTTCACAGACACCTCAAGTCATCAGTTATGCTACAAATTTCTATCTATCATCGCCCTTTTCCCCTTACAGAAAATGATTTCAAAGATTTATAATGCATTTTTTAAAAATAAATTTAATAAATATTTACAGTGTAATTCTGATTTTTGGGGACTGAGTTAAAAAAGTAAAATAGAAGAATGAGTAAATTGAGGGTAATTCCTATTATGGGTTTACAGAACATGATTGTAAGTAGTTTTGATATTTGAATAAATATGGTCATTTTGCTTTATTACTGATTGTAAGTAGTTTTGATATTTGAATAAATATGGTCATTATGCTTTATTACTGAAACTATTTGAAACGCAATGGAAAACAATAACAAAATCTTTAAAAACAACACTCAAAACAATGTCACAACAAGATCAGTGAGAAAGCTAAATTAGAACCTCACTAATATGGTGTAAGTCAAATTCGTTTTAATATTTTAGGAGCCTAATTATCCATTTTCATACTGAAGTTATAGTTGAAGTTAAAAAATACATATCATTTTGTAAAAAAAATAAAAATATCATTAGTGTTGAAACATAATGGCTAGTCAAAATAATTGGAAGCATTAAAAAATTTATGGAAATCCTCAGAATTCCGATGAATAATGTTGTCCCCTTTCATCTCATGCAAATAAAATTGTATAGCTGTCCCCCTCAAATATTTACCCAACAAGCTGTTCGATTACAAGCGAAACGCGTCTCAAGTAAATTAAACGAGTAGAATAAAAAAAAAGTACTTTGTTTTCACACATGTGATTAACTTTGTAGTTGGAAACATTTATTAATTTTTAAAAACTAACTTGACTTTGTATAAACCATTTTGCACACTACCTGATCCATAAAACAAAATATCCAAAGAAATCAATTGCCGGGTGGGGACGTGGCCTCAGTCATGGTGGGAGTAGGAGAAAGAAACAGCAAAATTGAAGTGGGATATACATATTATGTAAAATGAATTTTTAATTTCTAACTTTTCTTTATTGTCTAAATGTAAAATTAAAATGCTGTTTTATTTTTCAAAAGTGCATTCTGTATATAAAAGGTGGTTAGAAGATTATAGAAATTATTACTTAAGTGTTTTTATATTCTTTGATATAGTTTTACCTATATAAAATGCTGAACAGTCATTTTATATAGTGTCAAGTGACAAAATCTGCAGTATGAACTCCACTTTGGATTTGCAAGCTGGGGCACACAGAGAGGCCGTGTGAACATGGTACTACATCGCTATGGCCTAATAGTGATGGAGAACTGGCCCTCTAGCGGGAGCAGCGGATGGAGAGTGAGCAAGAAGAGCGAGAAGAGAAAATCATAATAAGGACGTCTCGGATGCGGCGGATACGGGAGATTTGTGGTCCCCGATCCATCCGCACTATGGACTCATCCCCTGGCTGGATATATAGAAGAATCTCGGCTGCTGGCTGTGCAGACCGACGAGGTCCTCGAATTGGATTTGACAGGATGGCTGCCTTGGAAATGCATTGGAGGCGAGTCACAAATTCGGTCCGGACTTCTGTCGTTCGGGAGGATGGCAGACACTTCAACCCGGGAAGAAGAGCTATGGATCGAGTAAGCTGAAAACCTGCGAAGTGACTTCTCGACGGTCAGTGAAGTAGGCAAACCTTGTTCGTGATAATTTTGTTGATGCAATCCTGAAGATTTGCACACTATCTGTATTGTATTTTGTCAGGCATTATTTTGTTAAACCAGAATTATATTTTGTATTATAAGATACACGGGTTAGCATTGTTAGATCCATTTCTATCAGTTTGATGACACCACAAATTAGACAGCTTAGTTGGTAACGGAGTACTATCCGACAAAGCCGGAACGCACCTAACTATAGATGAAACGGTACATTTTATATATGGTGGAGAATTCAGAGTTTCCAATGCCGGAATATTTTAATGGGTCGACTGTGTCTTTGGAGTAAATTATGAATTTATGATAAACAGAAAAATAGAAAGCAAAGACCATCATTAGTCTACAAAACAGTGAAATAAAATATGAAAAAAATTTAACTACACATACATTGTTTCATCCCTTTAAATACATTTTTTATAAAAGTATTATCAAAGGCCACAATTGATGGCATAATTGCACCAACATTTTTCCAAGTTCTTCAAAGATATTAGGATAATGAAAGCTATGAAATCTAGGAGACTGAAATAAGATTGATGCAGATAGTAGATTTTGGACGAGAGATTTCAAGACAGGAATCCTTGAGAAGGAGAAAGACAGGGATTCTGGAGAACATTTGAGCAGTCGGTATTGTATGATGATGAATTGTCATTGGGATAAACATACGTACCCATTCAGAAAATCACAAACAAAGCATTGATGTGGTAAGGTTGGGAGAATGGTAATATTTTATTTTAGCATTTACTGAAAAGCAAACCTAGATGTCAAAATGTGTTAATTTCTAACAAAATTTAGAATTATTCTGTGCACAGTTTTCTGGGCTCATCTGCCGTGTATATCTGACCTTTCTGACCGACGTTTCAGATCCCATTGCAAGGTCCATCACCGGCAGAAAACTGTACACAGAAGATTATAAATGGCCGTGAAAACCTAAGAACATTAATATAATATAAGGTAGGAATTCTCTTGCAAAAAAAAAAATCAAATTAAAGTTGCGTTTGATAATGGATCAAACTAACAGTAATAAAATGAACAAACTGCAAAAAATTGTTGTTTGATCATTGTATGCATCAACCGTAGTTGAACAACAAACATTTTGTATCAACTGGGAATAAATCTAAATTGTTATCACCTACTCATTCCAAAAATAATATATTTCTATTAATTGTGAATGTACTTGAACACTTACAACTATCTTAAAAAATATTTTTCTATTGCACATCACTTCTTTTTCTTGGAGTGTTTTTTGGAAGTGCTGACACTGTGATCGTATTCTGCGATGAGTTGCACAAGAGACTGGAATATGTCTCCTTTCTCCACTTCTCTCCTCCACACACAGCAGGAGAGGTAACTCTGCATCTTGCTCCGGGGTAGGTCCTGGGCTGCTTCACACAAGGTGACTGCTGCTTTCCATATATCGCACATCACTGTAAATTACAAAACAATTTGACAATATTCAACATTTTCTCTGTTGCCTATTTTTCAGTGAGACATTATTTGTCTATTTTGTTTTCGATACTGATATGTATGTAAATTAACATTTTAAAATTTTTACTAATAATTCCTGTAACTCATTTATGAGACATTTTATATTAAAAAAAATACTTTAATAATAATTCACAGCAGAACTATAAACACAAGTTTGTTGGAATTATCAATTTCAATACCGATATTATAATATTTTTATAAAATATTAATTATATAATCCTGAACAATGAAGATTTTTAGAATTCAGAAAAAAAAAGTTTATTAATTTTGATTGAATTACATAAGTATTCAGATTTTGGATATCAAATTCAAATTATTCCAATAAAAATAAACAATTTTAATAGTTGCCAACCTTTACTCGAATTAATTCCGTATACATATTTAATACAGCACTTGATAATCTTTGAGGGATTTAGGTTGAATTTTTTTCAAATAGAATTGTGTAATTTTTTTTTACTAAGACTTCTATGTCTATCCTCTAAATGTGTTCCAAATAATGACAATTACGCAGTTATTAAATATTATTGCTCTTGGATAACGATTACTCGTGCCGACTAGACCACAAAATAAATAGAAATATAAATACATATATGAGGTTTAACTAAACTCAATATGAAATTAATTAATGTTTTATGAAGACATCCAATAAAAAAATATAAAATTATTATTATACTAAAATTGACATCTAAATATAGTATATAATATTTATTATAACATCTAATACGACATCTAATCATACAAAAACTATTGTGGATATTTTCTCTTTAGCATTTCTTTTTTGGAGTCAGGGTATAACTTCCTGTTTTTCTGCACACAACGTAATAGAAGTTGGTTTTGTTCTTCCACTACAGTTATTAATCCAACTAAGCCAAGTGCCGTACTAGCTTAATAACTCTTTCAGCTGTATCATTTACTGCCTTTAGCAAAAGAGCTGTTTTTTTCTCCTCCTTTTTTAATAAAAGAGGTATATCGAGGCTACTCATTATCTGATGGATTTTGGTTTCAAATACATTTCGTAACACTAATTCATAAACACGATGACGACAAGCGAAAAACAACAACTCACTTCCTAATCTTTGTTTTAGGAGCACATAGGCACCATTGAAACGATCTGTGTTCGATGCTGTTGTGTCTCAACAGAGAAACTGTACTTTATCTTCCAGATCCCAGTTATTGATTGCACTCCATACAGTTGATGCCTACGCTTTGCCCGAACAATTATCCAGTTTTGGTACAGTAATAAGTTGTTTATTTCCTAATGTATTTACAATAGGAAGTCATTCTTTTTTATAATTTCTCACATTCAAAGCAGGTAACAATTTGTCAACCCAGTGAACAGTGACAACTTCAGATATATCATTGTTAAAATCAGTTTTTACAGCTTCTGCAAGTACAACGTTTTCACTGTACAGATTCGTTGGATAGATAATTTATTTATTGGAAATTCATCAATATTATATTCAAGTGTTTCTCTGTGGCCTGAAGAATATAAACGTAGTATATTAAAGCTGCTAGTTTTGGTGTAATCTTTCCTTCTTTGTTTTATGATAATCTCAATTTATGTGCTCAAAATAGACAAAAACTCTTCCTAACTATGACTATTTTCTTCTGAACTGGAAGATGTATCATCGAGTTTTTGAGATAGTGAAAAATCCTGTCATTGAAGAGGTTAATGCTGATGAGAAATATTTAATTTGTCTTATCCTTTGGTCAGTTTTTAGCAACACCTGCTGAGTAGTAACATCTTGAGTACTTTACATAAGCAGGCAGATATTTGGTAGGTATTCTTATCTTTTCTCAAAATAGGATACACTCACTTCGCACTTTCACTGAATGTTAATTTAACTTCACAATGTTCAAACATAAAACTTTTGACACCAGTTTTCCCCCTTAATTTGACAGATTACGTTCCCCATTAAAAATATACCTTTTCTAGCACTGCATAATTCTATTTTTTTGACAAATTAAATAAATAAAACAAATATGCATTACACAAATAATTCTGATAATATAATGAAATGACAACTAGGGCATATACTTAGGGCTTCCTCAGTGTAACATGTATTGATGTGTTCTGACAGAAGTCAGCACAGATTAGGTACTCCAAACATATAAAAAATTTTGTTGTTTTAAAAACGCTTTGAATTTATATAAACAGCCAATTTTTACTAATATACTGTATTTACTCATATGTTTTGGGACATCAACAATTATTTAAAACTAAGGTTTTTAGTAATCGATAATCCATAATAATATTACATTTCCCCATCTATTTCTATGTCTTTCTGGATGTCTTGGACGTCTTATTATTATGGCTGTATAGTGCTTGATTAAATGGCCAGGTCTATAAGTAGGGCAAAAACAAATGTGTTTTTAATATTACTAGGTTAAGATTACTTAATATTTTCTCTTTTATATATTCAATAACAATAAGTAAATATATTGTATATTCAATTTGAGATGAAGAGTAAGAAAAAACATATATGACATTTGTCATCTTTTCTTATCTATATGGTCTATGGCATAAAGCACTTTCCGAAATGTTAAAATAATGATTTTTGATTATGTTTTTTACCCGATTCCAAATAGCATTTTTGTGTTTATTATTATCTATCGTGAACAAAGGTGGAGTGTTCGGGCATTGTTTCGGGATCACCAATGGCCACATAATAGCCACTATTGGCTGTGAAGCGGCCATTAACCGCCCGCAGGGCCTAGGAGCAAGCAATCGGCGATAGTTGATGAGACCCTGACTGCGAAGCGGTCATTATTGTCCGCAAAGTAGCCACAAGCCACCCCCGGGGTCTAGCAATAAGTAATCGACGATAGCCGATGAGACCGTTTCATATATTAGATGGTTTTTCACTAATTTGAAGGGAAAAAATGTTTTCTTGAATAAAGCAAACATTTTATATATGTTATTTTATACGTTAGTCGCAATTGAATATTCTGTATACAAGTAACACCGTTGTCTGTAAAACATAGAGAAATACTACGTAATAATGAAACAAACAGCTCACAAAACGGAAATATGGTGTTTTAAATTGATAACATTGAACAAAACCACCAAATGCATCTGATATAATAATTTTGAATGTAGAACATCATGTATAGTGTCAATCTAAATATATGTAGGTACTTTGACTGATCTCAAAATATATTCATATATATTAAATAGGTATTTTAATAAAAATGACATGACACATATTATTTCATTCCATAATATTAATATATGAAAAAACCTGGATAAAACTCTAGAAATGAGTTTTATTTTGACAGTTTGTCTTGAATGCTAGAAAATCAACTATTTTATTGTTTTCTATAAAAACTGCCCTTCCTGGCAAAATCAACGCAATAAATAACATTCTTTAGTATTTAAGTCACATTAAAAGCAGTTTAACTATTTAGTCATCTTGAAAGAGTATGTAATTTGAAGAATTACAGCAATTAAAAATGAATTTATAAACAACAGTAATAAAAAAATACTACTTACTAAAAGACTGCATTCCGGTGTTAGTTTGAGAAGTAAGATTATTCAAGCCGGTAACTCCCTCGAAAAGCCGACCACTTTGTAGACTTTCTATCAAAGGGATGAAAGGGGCGCCTCCACCGACAGCGCAGTATCCTCCCGACTTCACCATCTTCCCTACAACGCCCAGCACTTCCTCACATATGGTCACCTAAAAATATAAATATCAATAAAAGTACATACCTTGTGTGAGAAATCTGAATAGGAAGAAGAAAAAGGGGGTGGGAGTCTCTTACTGGAATGTGCAAAAGATTCCGAGAAGTAAAAGACCTGGTGGAGAATAGGGATCGTTGAAAAGAACTACAGCAATAAGGGAAAGTCCTTCAAGAAGTACATATATATTTACATTATTACAAATAAGGCAAGTGAAATACGTAAGCTTTGTAGAAGTAGTGGGAAATGATGCGTAAAATATCAAAGAGAAAGAAAAGGTTAATTATTAATTCAAAATAACTTACTTTTTTCAATTTGGTGTTATTGTTTTCAGTCTGTACAAGAATGTGTCCTGTGATCACATGAAGCCAATATCTAGTGGGAACTTGCTGAAAAAAAAAACTAATTAACTCAACATCGAGGCGCTATATAAACTCTTTCATAATAATTAATTTCTTGTCAGAAATAGAAAGTTCTTTTCCTTTAAAAGTTAATCTGAGTTAAAATGCAGCCTAGCAAATTATTGTTTAATAGCTATTAAGTCTAAACACGTTAAAAATAATAATTAATTATATTATAATTTTATAGCGGATTAAAATTTTTACAAAATAGCGTTTTGAAAATGCAATTTTATTTTGAGGTAATGATGGTAGCCATAGTCAACCCACTACAGATATTGTGTTGCTGGATGTAATAATAAAAAGATCTTATCAAATAGTATATTAGTATAAATTCTATATCTAATATGTTATATGTATTATTCCACAAGAGGAATCCACTCACCGTTAAGATTCATGTCACTTATGTTGTGTAAGATATGGAAAGCTTTGTTAGAAGGAAATGGTTAAAAAGGTACAGATTATAAGGAGGAAACATAGAAGAAAAATATGAAATCTTATCAATGTCACCATGTCGTACAGATGATTCAGAAAAACAAGCTCACCTTAGTGTCAGCGAGACACAGAACTTTGGTGTGTGGTTTCGGAATAATATCATTCTTGGAACTGTCCGGACAAAGGTCTTTAATACTGTCAGGATATAGCTCCACCAGGACAACGCTCCCGGCACCGCCAAGTTGTACTGTAGCACGACCGCTCACAATACGTTCAATCTTCTCGTATATATTGTTGACAATTTGTTTCTTAATTCCTGGAAGACACAAATGAAAATATTATCAATCTTATTGATTTATTAAATTGTTTGTAAATATTCGGGATAAACTGGGCCGAATGATCTATAATAAAATATCTTGGGTAGAATTGTTAAAAATAAAATAATTAATAAAAAAATTTTGCATTGGTTCAATTTTAATAAAGAAGTTTTTCAACTTCCTACAGTTGGAAAATCAATTTATTGGAATATACAAAATAATTTGTTAATTAGATAATTTACAATTTATTCATAAGATAATTTATTTTATCACATATACAAAATTAATTCAAATAAGTCAACAACAATGTATTATTTCTGATAAACATACCTTTTATGAGTGTCATTCCTTTGGAAAGGCTGTATAATGCAATACAAGTTATTTAATAGAAAATGAATAGTAATTAATATTATAAAATAAAATTAACAGCGTATGTTTATTATAATCAAAAGGTGTTAGTAGAAAATATTTAATTAATAAATAATGTAAAAAATACATACAAATTATTATTATTATAGATTACATAGTTAGAAATATTTATAATATAAATCAGTAAATAATAAATACAAACCTAAAGCAACCGCAACACTTGCAAAATCTACATCTTGACACCAGGCGAGAATGACTTTAAATGAAATAGTGAGAGTGCAGAACAGACTTTTGAAAAATGAATTTTCTCTGATGGCGACTTTCTGATTGCACGTGTTGCACTGCCATTGGTACTTGTCCACAACTCTCGAGGAAGTCCAGACCATTCCACACCCTGGTAACTCCTTGGAGCATTTCACCGCAGGTGGAATGAGGTTTGTTTCCTTCATCCACTCCAGTAATTCTGCATCGCGGCCAAGTTTAAGCAGGGGGACCACAGCTTGTTGAAAGAAACCGTGATATCTGTAACATGTTATTTTATTGAATTAATGTTATAAAAAATAAAACCAATAGTTTGTAGCCTTGGGAACAGAAATGCATTTATGTAAACGGCACCAATGTGGAGGAAACAAAGATAACATATCTTGAATGTACGTCAACTCAAAAAGATATAATTAAGAGGAATTTATTAAATCTTAGGATGGTGTTTTTTTAGATATTTGTCTCAGAGTAGAGATTTAAAGTTTCTAATTTAAAATACAATCTCAGAATAATTTATGAATAATTGTAAAGATATTTCCAGTTCGTTTCAAAAACATACGAGTAAAACACAGAAGTGATGTGTATTGTAAACTTAAGAAAGGATTAAATCACTAGTCTTATTATTCAGGGATAATAAATAACAATTTATTAGATTTAGCTAAGTTTATGCATTTTTTTAAAGAAATTGGTTTATTAAAAATGTTATTAAAGTATTTTTTAAAGTTGCTATTAATTAAAACTCAAAAGTAAAGCAACAGGTAAGAAAATTACTTTAAAAGCTCATCCATTAACGAAGACTCCCGTTCAATTTCAGACGAATCATAAAATTCGTAGCAGTCATTTTCAATGGTAGTAGAATCAGCTTCCATTATTGCAAAATCTACTCTCATTGTTTTAATACAAACTTATAAGAACACCCATCCACTGACATGTTATCGGATGTCAAATTGATGTTATTGATCGTAGAAAAATGTTTCTATGGTATGTTGTTTATGGTACCAGTGATGCCGTTTATTTCGTTATGGTACTAATCCAACTCAAAGGCAAAGGCTTGATTGGCCTGGGCGTAATATCAAAGGAAAGAAGATTGGCCACTTAATGTAATGATTTATTAAAATTGTACATAATTCTTTAAAGTATGACATTATCACACAATATGATTATTTTCCATATAAGACAAGAATTTAAGTGACAATAGATCTATATATAGCACAGCGATTCTGAAAGGCAATTTCAAGGAAAACGAAAATTATATAAGAAATTGATAGACCAGATTTAGAGGCCATTTAGCAAATTTCATTCGTCGTCATCTGATATAGGACTTAATACATATAACAGATTTAATTGAGCTAACGTAGCTCACATGGAAGAGCAGAGAATTTACCAGAAATGTATAGGTTCCGGTTTAAGTGTTGGTGGCAGCAGTTTAATTTATGAAAAAAATTTGTCCTTCGTATTTTTTCGGTAACATTTTTATTTTGGTTTAATTATCAAGGGACGATGTATTCCGAAAAATATAAAAAATTGAGCTGAATTTTATTAAACTCTATTCGATTTTGTCTATAATTTCATTAATCAGAAAACTTGCAATTAAATAATTAAAATAAGTATAAAAATATATATAGTTTATAATAGTGAGAGGTCCTCGAGCATGGATTAAAAATAGGGCTAAAGGGGGTAAGCCCAGGGTGACGAAATTGGCAAGGGACCCGAGATTCTATTGTTAATATAATCTGAAATGTTATTACTTTAAGTAATTTGTGTGTTATTGGGACCCCAGGATACTTTCAATGGTAAATTCGGCCCTGAAAAATCTCTACAACACTTACCAGAACTCTATGGCCCGTTATTATGGTTCCTCATTATCATTTAAAATCAATTTAATTATATTAACAAAATTGATCAATTATTTATATTAATCAATTAAATTGTATTAACAAAAACAGAAATTTAAGTTAAGAAGATATTTCTCTGAAACACCGTTTAAAAAAACGCCTTACAGACACTTGTACCATATACTGGCATAGAAATAAAGAAATATTTTTTATTTTGAACAAATATCTTAAGCTATTAATTAATATTGGATTGTTACAAAGTTTAACAGGGACAACTATGTTTTTAAAAATAAATACATTTTCAGTTAAAAATTTAATTATATACTTAAGAATGTATAAATAAATATAATATAAAAGATGATCAAAAATGTAAATCAATGCGTTAAATTCTAACACGAAAAAATAAACGTAATACGCTTATATGACAATTTTACACCAGTCTATTAGTAGACTAGCTAGTAAGTAAAGTACTGGCTTAGCGTGTGAGAGATACCAGGATCAATATTCACTCGATATTGGTAAGCAGGGGTGTGCAGTGAATACAAAAAAAATAATTACAAAAAATTCCGGGAAATAAATATAAATTAAATAATCTATAATATGGATTAATGTGAACATATATTTATGGATTTATTAGAATTAGCGCCATCTATGTTCCAGTAGAAACTTTAATGGCTTAGTTCAAAAAACTACCACGACAACCCACCGCTATAGGCGTAGCGATATTGTCGACGAAGTTACAATCTCTCTTCTATTTTTAAGCTAGTGTATTACTCAAGTTATACATTTTTTTGGTTTTTTACTGCCTCGGTTAATCTGCAATCTGGTTAATGCGAATCGAATAACCAAGAGTCTATTGTCATTGATATTGATTTTGGTGAATGAAAAGCAATCTGATATAAAAAAAACACTGTCATGTTTCATTATAATAATAACATTAATGTTTATATATAAATAATCACCATATAAACATTAGTAAATACAGAGTATTATTTCATCTCAATATCGATGCTAAAGTTTATCTCATTCATCATGTATCCACTGTCCAATTTTCAGAGCCCATCAGTTAAATAGAACATCTCCAGTCAGATAATTCAAGATTTGGACATAGGTGAATCTCACCGGGAGTATGACAGGTGGATGAGGTGGGATATGTCTAGAATATAACGTAAAGCAACCTTCTCTACGCCCTAACAAAGGTGTAATAGAACACCCAGGATCAAATGTGATCCCGAAAATCTCGACTCCCTGGAATTAAAAGTAATTCACTCGAATGAAAAACTTACCGGGATTGCCCCATCGTCTTGGCGTGATTTATTTTATGTTTTTTGACAGATTCGTATCCGGTACTATTACTGTGACTGTGATTTTGTGAATGATATTCGATGATTAGTATCTAATGCTCGCCGCATTACGAAAAATCAGTCACTAATCATTATAAAGGCCCATGTTCACTGAAAGAGACAAGATGAGATAATCTCAGTGATTTACTGAGATACATTTAAATATGATTTCGATCTGGAGATAAACTCTGAGATTGGTAGAAAGAGATAAAAACTCAAATCAGTGTACACAACGATCGATCTGACAGCACAATTTGATACACGCACACAAACGTCACTCAAATGCGTACAATTATCTATTCAAAGCATAAGAAAAAACGTTGTGTCATTGTCGATCGTCAGTTGGGTGTTTTTGAATCTTCTTAACAGCAGTCAATGCTGAATAAATGTTCGTATTTTTGCACTTGTTGATTTTTAATAACTTACACTAACTTGTCAGAATAGATAATTGTATGGATGTATGGTTCCCCTTCCGTCGGCTATCAGTCTCTTTATATTCAAGATGTACTCGATGCTCGGGAGCACAAAGCATATTTTCAACGATGAAATTCATTAATACAAATGAAATAAATCAACTAAAAGGCAAAGGTACAGAAAAAATCTATTTATCGAAAAAAATATGTTCTGAAAATGTGATTTCACAACAAAAATGTGTTCTCCTTAAAAAAAGATGAAATTCATTAAATCATTAACTCAATGTAATTAGTACTTTGACAGATATCTTTCAAATAGACTGTTATTGGAACTACAAGTGTCAACATTGATACAAATATTTTAGTAAAACAAAATCGAGCTACCGCATAGTTTTTATTAAAATGAAATTGACTATTATTCTACTTACTTACTTACCATCAAGTCGTTTCTCCGCGGGGGTAGGCAGAGAGGATAGAGCGTCACACTGTCACACAATTATTGCCTCATCCACATTCATACATCTTCTCATATAAGCTCGACGATTATTGAGGCTTTTAACAAGACCATCCTTCAGTATCTGGTTTACCTGGTCGTGCCAAGTCATACGCGGACGTCCTCTACTTCTAGTGCTATTAACACTTGCGTCGTATATCTTTCTTACCATTCTCTCCTCATTTATCTGTACCATATGACCAAACCACCTAAGGGATCCTTAATATTACTTACTATACTAAGATCAGCTTTACATTCTTTCTTTATTTCTTCATTCTTTGTTCTATCATAAATGGATCTGCCACATATACGCCTAAGTCATCTAATTTCCATTGCATTCAGTCTACTTTCGTTCCTCTTCTGCCAGCTCCAGGCCTCACTTCCATACATCAGTATCAGTACCAGGACTCCATTGTGAACCGCTAGTCTGACCTCAGTTGACAAGTTCCCATTAGTTATAATTCCATTCAAAGCATTTATTTTAATCCCTGCAGTCATCCTCCTTTCGGTGTCTTTCTGTTTCTATCGAACATACTTCCTAAATGCACAAACTCATTTACTTGTTCCAAACGTTCATTACCTACAAGTATTTTACACGTTGTCTTATTTTCCTCCTTCTCGAATACCATTATTCTCTTCTTTCAATAAACACTTTTATAGCCTACTTACTTAACTTAAGCACCGTGACTTTTCTTTTTTACCAAACTTTGTAAGTGCTTGCTAAACCTAACTAACGGTAAGGACTCTCCGAGCAATTTAATAGAGATTTTGACTCAGATTACCTAAGGTCGGACGACATCATTTGCAATCAATTATTAGAAATAGGTGCACACACATATATGTACATGTAATACACAGAGTGTAACAGACCTAGCTACAATCTTTTATGGGTGTGTTAGGGGTTGTGGTTGTAGAATATTATTGACTGTGATTGTATCAGAAGGTTTTGTGAATAGTGTCGTAGTGTATTAGATCTGCTGATTGGTCAGTTTTGTTTCGGCCATGTATGGATATTAGGTGAGTCCCCACACAGCCACGTCTATAGGACGCGTACAGGATAACCACAGGTATATATCTGATTAAATTACCAGTCGAAAATGTTCAAGCAGTATGTATAAATTCTGTACTGTTACGGAAAATATTATTGTATAAGATTTTTACAAAATCATCTATGTATTTTTGATCGCTCGAAGTTTGATTACCCTTTTTTTGAATTCAATATATCATTTGAAATCAATAAAATATTTCAGTTAATCGAAATAATCGCATATCTACGGATTTTTTTGAATGCTTGTATTTCTGACACGGTTGAGATAAGACTTACGCAGCTTGAACATTTTCAACTCTTATTTTTAATATGTATAATAATAATATACTCATAAAATATTGTGCACTGGGTGTGTTACACTTTACAACTGCATAACAAATAAATTTAGTTTATAAAAGATAAAATATAGAGAAAATATACTAATAAAAAAGATGTACCATAGCATTCTTTAAGAGCCACAAGCTTTTCTGAATTATCATTGTCATAGAGGCATGCAATATGTCTACAGTATCGAAGAAAAAACTGTCTTAATTAGAATTATAAAAATATATTTTAATTATCAGATTTCACAGAATCTTCAAAAGAGATTTCAAATTGGAGTCATTAATGGTGGCTTGTAGCAATCGATTAATTTACCCTTTATTGGTTCCTTCCAGTGGCGTAACTAAAAAAAATGGCCTCAATGCTAAAGGAGGCTTGGGAGGGGGGGGGGGGGGGGCAGCAACAATGACTGTATGAAAACAGAATGGGTCTAGATTGAAATGTGAAAGCACCTTGTCTGACCCTCCTAGGATAAGGGGACAATAATGATGATGACGTGTTCGTTTTACACGTAAGGAATAATTTAAAAAATATTATAATTACACTTCTCGCTATGGTGGAAAAATACGATACCAAAAATCTTGTAGGACGCGGACTTTTTGGTTCACTATCTAATATGGACCTCAATGCACCGCATTGGCGTAGTTACGCCACTGGTTCCTTCTCAGAATGCGGCTTTTAAAGTTCTCGTTCTGATTATGGTATGAATGCAGTTATCAAAGTATAAATTGAATGCTTGTTAAACCATTAGAACCGCGTCTCCTATTAAGTCTAGACATCTGCAGTTAAGATTTTACTTTTTATCTGTGGGATTCGTTCACCGTACTTTGGACTTGCAGGATTCGTACACCGTACTCATGGAAAATCGTTTTAAATTGTAAAATATAACAAAAGGAAAGCGTTACACGACGCGTTACATTGTATAACCTCTGCATAGAATATGTTTATTCAGTGTGTAACCCTGTAAAATTTGTCAAGAAAACTGTGTTTTTATTTATACTTCTTGGTGAGAATAGATCCTGTGGACTGTATCGATATTAACTGTATTAAATTACTGTTTAGTTGACGCAACCCGAATTGGTGCAAGAAAAGAATATTGACAGATAGATAAGGCCTACTTTGATCTCAGTCCCGGGTTGGACGGCAATTTACACCTCCAGTTGACTCGCACTTTTGTGGTGAAGAACGGATATATCACTGCACTTCAGGATGCTGTAGAAAACTGTTTTTTTTGGTCCGGATTTTACGCACTGTGACATTTTCGATCCATAAAAAAAACGTGTTGACCCGTGTTGCGTGTTGTTGGTGAAATGCAATCCCTCCCACGTCGACCGAAATCCTTAAGTGTTGGTGGCCAGAACTGGAAAGGAATTTTAAGGTTTATTGGAACGACGGAATGCACATGAAGTACTCGACTTGCGTCAACACATCTTTTAGCGCATCAAATTTTAACACTGAAATTTAATTTTATTTGAAATAGTTATCCCTGGTAAACATTGTAACAAACTAGTATACATAAAAATATTTATAAACGCCTATTTTCACATTTCATTCGTATTTGCCAGTAGTGTAACGTCAGATATCATTAAACTGTTATTTTGATTTTATTTATTTAACTGACTTTATAAAAAAAATTCTAATATGAAAGACGTATAATATTTTTCCCTATGTATTTCTTCCTCCAAGGTGTCTAAAAATATACTAAATATCCGCGACAACGTTCTTTTATAAAATGCCTGCGAACTCCATATGAAATGTTTCGAAATTTTCTAGCATATATTCATTCATAAATTATTTTTTCCGGAAATGTAACCTTATCTCACCTTATCACGGTAACTCAAAAAAACGACGATAAGTTTTTATTTATTACATTTTATGTTTTGTTTCTCGCTACAGTTATTGTCTTCACAATTGAGGCAATTAAAATGAGACTTTTCAAACATCGGTTGAGATTTTGATCTCTCGTTTCTGAGATTTGTTGGTGAAGGCCGGGATGTATTAGTTGTATTCTATTATCAGTACGAAATACATGCTATAATGAATAATATACAGCTTGTTTCGCGCTAGCTTATTGAATATATAAGTTTGTTTTATAGGTCAACATTTTTATTAACTTCTTGATCGGCTCATTACACCTAAAACTGAGGCTAAAAATAATTACATATAAATATTTAAAAAAATCGATTCTGTCTCACCCCTGTTCAAGCAAAACTATCAATTATGTGGTACACTTATGAAAATATTTGTAAATGTTTAACAAATAAATAACTGCAACGTAATTTGTATTTATTTCATCTGTTAAGAATCAATGTTCAATAAAGAGTTCAGACATTAAATAAATATATATATTATTTCGCTTAAGATCTCAATATATGTTGTTCAAACAAGAGATAGCCGATTTGTTTTTATAATAATACGATAAAAAAAAAATAAAAAAAAAATATATATATATAAATTGTGATAAACTTTGCTTTACCACAAGTTTACACAGGTGTTCAATTCTCTGTTGCCTGTCTAGTTATCTCGTACCCGGATAATTGGTAAGATGAACTCAGTCCTCCAGGCAATAATGATCAGTTTATTCAAACACGTTAGTATAGAGGTTAATATAATATATACACTAATTATAATTGGAAGGAGCTGAGATGAGAGAACGATCTTCGCTAATGCGGAACCTTATAAAGCTCTCCACTCATTCTCCTTATAAGGGTCATTTCCCCCCATTCATTTTCACACTCTCATGGTGGACACATACACACACATTCACACAGCAAGTGACAGTTCTCACATAAATATGTATACATATACATATAAGATACAATGACTCTTCCACAAAGCGCACAGAATAGTGATTCTGAGTGAATGTAAGGGTTTTGTCTGGATTACGCGTGGATTTTCCGCTCCCTGAATTCGGGAGTTCTGCTTATTCACATATCTATTGGACTGAAAATGATCTTCGTTGAATATAATTTTTTTTCAAGTACCAAATGGGGACCGAAAATTGCACGTAATTCTGTCAGTACACACAATTAATTCGTTGCTTTCAAAATATGGTTTTACAATAAGTAATCGTTGTTGAACCGTATAACACTCTGTTTTGTAACAGTTTACATGATAGCTGTCAAGTATCAATTTTGCTAAAGAAGTGGTGACAATTTCAAATCGGCTACCCATATTCTAACACCCTATATAATAAACAAATTGTACATAAAGTATTGAACAAAGTTTTGAATCTATTTCCTACCACAATAATATGTAGAATCCATGACAATTCGATTTAAATAAAATAATTTTGTATGACACGCGTCGTTAAGTTAGGTTAGGTTACTTTAATACTTACCGTATTTCAGGTAGAAATTTTAAAAAGATGTCAGTTTTTACACTAAATGGACGAAAATGTAATTATTTTGAATAATTAAAAAAAGAAAAAGAAAAACATCTTACGTATAAGAGAGGATTCGGATTTTTTAATAATGTTTTCCACTGAGTAACTGAAGATGAAACAGTAAGATGAATTTGTTACGTTTTATTTGTAATTTCTCTTCCGTTGCCTTTCAGATTTCTCCAATTATTTGAAGCGGTTTAATCTGCACATAAATATTTTTAAAGGTCATTATATTATAAAACGTTTCGTTCGTGTTTAACAGCGCGATGAATTCATTTTATTGACATAGCGAATATTTACAAATTGGTGTAGTAAAAGTACATTTTATTAATACCACATTCATTTTGTTGGCTGAAATGAGTAAAAAGCACACTCTCAAAATAATGCCTATATACAGCTAAATATTCTAGCTACTTTCTTGATACTTAGCTTATCAAATTAAATTAGTTTGATACAAATCCTTATTGTGTTCGTTTACTTAGATTAATCAGTCAGGTCAACGAACGTATTGTTTATCTTGGGATTAAGAGTCCCAGGTCAAAGAGATGGACGTTTATTTTAACCAGCCAGGTCAATGAACTGTTTAGATTAACCACAAAAACCTTTCCTTAAAACAGAGTGTTTATATTAACTCGTAGATAAAGGATTTAGGGTATAAAAAGTACAAAGCGACGGTATGTTTTGGAATATCGGATGTTAGAAATTATTAATAAATTAATTCTCTTGCGAGTTGGAAATAGCTGTTTAAATAAAGTCTAACCTTTGAATTCGATACAACGCTGGTGTGAGAAACACAAGTCGTACTATGAATTCCTATGATTTTCGTAAAAATATACTAAAGTAAATATTCTACAACTTTTAAAATCTATTAGCCATTCAGCGTTGATTAGCGTTGAACTCAAGTTGCTAGGAATCAACTTGCTAGAATATGGAAAAACAGAGACATCAAACAAACAGCAATACAAACTTCACTTTCTATAGAAAAATAGACGCCTTAGAAATGCTGGAGAAGGATGCAACATGTCCCGTTGACAGCTTGACGCACGAAAGCTTCGGCCTTGCCACAAACACGGAGTTCTTGATTTATAAATGTGTGTAGTTCAAAAATAAAATTGCTTTAATCATGGTTAATAGTGTAATGTAATGTGTAACACGTGCTTACCATAAACCGAGTTCGCATTATTATGAGGATCGACGAATGTCAAATGGTTAGACTTCATTGATCTTGAACACATCCACTATTGAACTTCTGTGCGGTAGTTTTAAACTTATTGTTCGTTCTTCCCAATTGTCAATTTGCAACATAACTTTCAATATATATTATTTCTTAATCATGTTAAGATGTATTTTTAAATTAATTTTATCATAAAAAAATAAAGATGAGTACACGGAATACATGTCACATCAATATTCTTACTATTTTCTAACAAAGCTAAAATATTGTACTATGAAAATAGTTCTAACTTGCTGGTCTCCTGGAACGGGGCCCGAACCTCCGATCATTGGAACACTAGGCCAACGTCTTAACCACTAAACTAACAAGCTACTCTACTATTATTCTCCTAATTGTCTTAAAATATTTTTACATTATACCTTAATGTCATTGTTCCGTATTCGTAATTTTATTTTATAGGTGAATAAACTTTCTTTTCCTCACCTCTCCGTAACCACAAGAAAGAAAGAAGATGTCACAGTGATTAAAGTCTTCAGCAAATACAGCAGATTCAGTGCGCTTGGAACTTTTGTACGGTTAACTACCGTCGCTTCACTTTACAATTAATCTTACTTTAATCACGCTTATACATAATAATGCTTTTTGCCAATGTTAGTATACACGCCGTAACGCTTGTATTTATGGTGGAGATGAATCTATCAATGAACCAATATTCGGCAGACGAAAAGTAAGTGCCTTCCTTTCTTCCTCATATTTCCACCAGTCATTAACGATCTTTTGATAATCTGTATATGAATATATATATATATATATATATTTGTTTAATTTAAGGTTTCAGCGGTAATTTAAGGTCAATGGAACTGGTGTCTCTTCTGACGATACTTAAGCTGACCTTTTGGCATGATATCACGTGCCATTGTCAAGGTTTTGCATCAAAAGTTACTATGTAAGCGTACTTAAGCGCGGGGGATATAATATATAAATCTTTCACAGTTGAGTTGTGCAGAAGCTCGTGATCACAGGGATAGTTGAGTGAAAGCGATCAAGGGCCGCCCCCTTGATTAACTATCCATCTCTCACAAGATGGATAGACCAAATAAAGAAGTTAATAGGATCGCTGCGATCCACATGCCTCGAGACTGGGGAAGGAATGAAGATATATTGTGTACCAAGTATGAGATGTATCAGGAGTCCACGGCACGCAAAATTGAACAGCGATGAACAAGAATTTTAGACTTCACATCTCACATTTTAATTTTCTTAATATTTTGTCTAGAGCGCACATATATTTTGTCAGCTTGGATCAATCTCGCTTTTAACTCTGTTTTCATTGTGTTCGAGTTGCTGACATAATATTGTTGTTATTTGAGGCTTCTACGCTTGTAAAAAACTGCTGTAGTCGAAAATACTCAGTCATC
Source organism: Eubasilissa regina (assembly GCA_022840565.1). Taxonomy (NCBI): domain Eukaryota; kingdom Metazoa; phylum Arthropoda; class Insecta; order Trichoptera; family Phryganeidae; genus Eubasilissa; species Eubasilissa regina. The sequence continues at coordinate 36,353,487 of JAINEB010000003.1, read as the reverse complement.
GAAGTAAACCATAGTAAAATATACGGACTTACATTAGAAAATGGAACTAAAATTAATCACGAGCACGAAAATTTGATTGAGCGAGAAACAATTGTAAGATTATATGGGTCCCAAAGATTGCGATGGGCTGGCCATGTTGAAAGAATGCCAGATGACAGGACACCAAAGATCGCGACCGAGTGGATACCCGAGTGTAGGCGACTGAGGAAGGAGGCTAGATCAAGGAAGAGGTGGGCTGACTGTGTGAAAGAGGACTGGACAAGAATGGCCAGGGATAGGAGTCAGTAGAGAGCACTTGTGGAGGAGGGAAAATCCCACCCTGGGATGTAGTGCCGCGGAAGAAGAAGAATTTGAAGTATTCATTATGTACAATTTACATTAATTTAAATCTTCTAATAAATTGAAATATAACGAATGAAAATATTAATTTCTAACGTTATTACGATTCAAATGACCTTTAGACTGAGCCGTGATGAGGGAGAGTAGAGTGCTATCTGGGGGGAAGGGATGAGAGGTGTTATTTAAAAAAAATATGACGTGGGTGAAAATTGTGTTGGATGGGCGTGTCTTTTGTTTCTACATAAGATAAAGGAGCTTTAATCATGCGACGGCGTAGATTAAAAAGGAAAAATGATAAATGGCTTCATCTCTGCTTGGAAGCGCTAATCTGACTGTGAATGTGAATGTATGTAAACTTTAATGTTAATCTTTGTGTTGCTGTAAGATGAATTCTCGCTTCTAAGAGGAATTCTTGGAAAAAATATTTAATACAATGATTTTATTTTTATTAAACGTCGCATTTTATGTCCGCAAAAAAGATTTAGAAGATTTTCAACTCGAGGTAAACCGAAATGAAGATTTTGCTTGAAGATTGATATTCTTCGGAGACGACTTTCTTAGTCTCCGCGTACACACCACGTTTCAGAGACTCGCCGTCTCGCGCTTCTTTTCACGCTTTTTGTACGTCAAACATCAGTCCATTGACCATTTATGTTTCGCTCATCAATGAATTGGAATATCCCTAGTAGGAGTCAAAACACATTAAACGTTTGCAATTTGCATTCTGCTTGTTTTACTTTCAGAGTAAATAGTTGTGGGTAACGTTCCCTCTAAGATGGGAGTACTGAGAAAAGTAAAAATCCTCACGAACTCAAAAAAATTGTGTGTACTTACATCTGTGTCTACAATATTATCTCAACAAATTTGTCTCGTCATAAAATTCATCAATTGAAAGATACAAATAACGTTGCGCCGCGATCGGCGCTCTCTCTTAGCTCCGGACCGTGATACCGTAAACATCTAATATTGACCTATATAATATTAATTTTGTTACCACGAACTGGGTATTATCCCGATACATTATCCCGCACACGAGGACACGCCATCTCAGCATTATCCAAGATATTACAATTACATCGTCAACACCGTGACCGTGTGACTGGCGCGTATTCGAAAAGGGTACATAGGTTTCAATGTTTACAGTACGGCGACCGAATTAGCACTGCTAAATGGGCGAGTGTGTGTCTGGAAGTTGAAAGAAATCTATACCGGGATTAGGAACGTCGAGTGCTGTAATATTTCAGGTGCGCGCTATTGTTATGAGCACTGTGCGCGCGTGCGTGCGCTGCTTAGAGAGAACATTGGCTGTAAGAATTGATGGTTTTAGGCAGTCTCGCTGTCAAATCGAATATCGGGCTCGAGTTTTTGTATCTTTCTACCGATCTCTGAGTTTATCTCGATACGAGTACATAGTAAATCTCAGAGACGAAGTAGATTTTTGCGTTGGATTTGCTCGCGATAGTTATTATTTAAAAGTATCAGAATTCGAGTATCGGCTGATGTATCCCAGAGGCTGAAGAAAGGTTGGTGTAAATAATTGAGTTACGAAGAAAGAATGAAAGTTTCCGTCGGAAAAGTTGCAAATGGCGGGCACGCGGCGGTTCCACAATATAATTTATGCCAGTTCACAGCGCCAACTGTATTTTGGCTGTAAATTATGTGCGTTTCCATCCAACTTACCTTTTCTTCCGGTTATTTAAGGCGGAGGAGTTTGGGAGAGATCTTTGTTTTCAAGTTTGTTTTGAATTGCAAAGATCCGTCACCGTGAATAAGTTAATGGCCATGTTCGCGTTCAAAGTAGACATGAAAAATGTATACCTTTTTTGTGTTAAAGTTATGTATTTATTTATGTATGTTTTTCAGTTTGCGTCGACGAAAAACTTGCCTAACTTACGGAGTTGTAAACCGCTGTGAGTACTTATACATTAACATTAAAGGAGAATTCAATTGCGCGTGTGTTGGGGTTTGACTTGATCTATTTTTATTTTAGTTTTTTTTTTTTAAAAGAGATACGTACCAATAATACGTGTTACATCAATATTCATACTATTTTCAAACTAAGATAGATTCCTGTGCTATGAACATAGGAATAACTTCCTGATCTCCCGATGTCCTCCTGGAACGAGTCTCGAACACTAGATCACTCGGTGTCAACCATTAGATCAACAAGCACGTTAATCAATCTGTTCTAATGGTCCGTGTCCACGAACTGAAACATGATGAGCCAAATCTCAGTAACACGTACACGTATTGTTTTGTGTTGTTGACATTTTGATTTAGAGATAAACAATTTTTTTTACAATTTAGAGATTGGCAGAAAGAGAAAAAAAATTAAACTCGTGTACACGACTTTAGATTTGATAACAAAAGTTGACATGCGTGCACCAACGTCATCTAGAACCAGAGATATTTACAACTATTGATTCTAAATGTAAGACAAAGGGAAGGCATTAAATTACAAACATTTACTCCATTTAAACTGCTGCTGGAGAGATTCAAAAGATTCAGAAAAATAATTTAAATACACTACTGAATTGCTCTTTTATGTATATGTATTAAAAATCTCAGTTAGCTGTTTTTATACGAAGCCTAAACATTTAGGAGAGAAGGCTTTGAGATGGCATAATTTTTGTAAAATATCAATTAAATAAATAATGCATATGAATATAAGGACATATTTAATAAAAAACCCTTGTTAGATCTATTAGGTAATGTTTATATAATAAAATTGAAAGTTTAAATTGAGTTTTATAAAAATATTAAAAAATAAAATCCCTTAAATATGCCATCTCACCCAATACTTATGGATGAGATGGCATAGACTAATAAACGTTCAACGCTAGCCTTCAAAACACCTTTACAATTTTAAACTGTCGGGATCAACCCTTAGCAGTTTAAACAGTCAGCCGCACTCTGTACTTGTCATCATCAAACATCTTAATGTGTCTGATTGTAAGGCTTAACTTTGTATTGAATAGGCTGACATCTGATAATTAGGATTACTTACCATTTTAAAAATAACCTGAATTACGACCCCGTCAACACTAAATTGTTTATTGTTTATGACTTTACGATTTTTTTTCTATTGATTTGGCCAATTTTCCGCACACTGCCCTAACTATTTTAAGCAGATGAGCTCAGATAAATAATCTGACAATTTATCAAAACTTTCTATCTTCCCACCATATTACGACAGCAAGAATATTGGTGAGTTTTTTGTTTACTACGTTTAACATAAAAAAGCATTTCTGTCCCCAATGGTTTCATGTTAAACGCACTGATATTATTATTTTGATATGTATGGCTTCTCCCGGGAAAAAAATTAAAACGTTTTGGCTTAATAAGATTTTCGTCATATTTTGTGTTGTACAGGTATACATTTTTTGTATATAATGTAATTTTTTTGTCTTGCTTTTGTCTTTTTTGGGATGCTTTACTGAGCGAAACTTATGTGGGATTACCAGCCCCTAAAACAGTGGTTGGGTCGGCCATTGTCTGTTCCTCGCACCCTTTCCCTACGATATAATTATGTATTGTATTGAATGTCCTCCATTACAAATTTTGCTCAGTCGTTGAATTCGAACTGTAAATTCGTATCGATGGGATTTAAATGAACGAATTGCGCGATCTCCGAGTCGCGCGTCCCGCGGATTGGAATACGACAATTCCGCGGATTGGAATACGTAAATCGGGAACACCACAAGGTATGGGAGGGAAGTAGGGAAATCTTGGGACAGGATGAGGTCGGTGATGGGATAGGGGTTCTAGTCGAAGTACTAATGAATATAGGGGACCCGGGATTCGGAAGGACTGCTCGCCTTACCTTGTATATGACGCCTACGTAATCCTTGCAGTCGTCGCCGAGATCATACAAAATGGCACGCGGATGAGCCGATTTACGATCCCAATTGAATATAGCAAAGTCATAAGTCCACCCACGGCACACAAACAATGAACAAGTTCACATTATCGCGATGTCGAGATCGAATAAATATCGGTCAAGTTGACGTCTGCTGGCGTCAAGGTCATAATTCACAGTGAGAAAGGTTCGTCTTATTATGAACCACCATAATCTAAACTTTGGCCATTCACTATACATATAAAAACATCACGTTGCTCTCCTTTTACCGCAACGTTAGTTGCAACCTCCCCACCCTTCTCCTTCTTTTATCTAAACATACTTTGTGTCCAAATATTTTTTGTGGATTTTCATTATTAGTATCGCATGTTAAATAATTATTATGTTTATTACTATATGTTTTTACTGTCAAAATCCCTTAATAAAAATTTAAAAAAAAGACGAGCATGAGAAAACGTAAGGATGGATGCAGAAATGTGTCAATAACATGGGTCGCGGCCGATTCGAAAAGACGCGCCAAAAGTGCGTTTTACGAATTCGGAACAGTCGTATTATAGGACCCCGAGGAAAATATAATAAATAAATAAAATAACCTACTATATCCCACGCCCTCAAACATGTTATTCTACCCCTGTTTTGAACATTTTTTGCATAAATAGGTACACTTTAGGGCTTGCACATAACAAAGGCGCTCTCTTCTTAAATCTGAATTCCAAGCAACGCCTGGCATGACTGACAGTTTATAATTATTTGAAAAATATTATTACATTTCATTTATGCCCATTTTGTATCCGAATGCAGATAATTCATTCGTACCTATTGATTATATAAAATTTATAGTTTTAAATAGATAGATACATTAAAGATATTATATTTTGTCAAAATAAAACAAAAATATTTGCATATTGCTACGATTCTGTAAAGTAATTATAACTCTCAAATTTACTGACGGACATTTGTGGACTTTTCAATTAAATGAATTACGCATTTGTTAATTTAAAATTGATAAATGAACGAACATTTCCATTATACCGGAGTAATTACTCATTCGGCCCTCGTTAAATAGCGAAGCGAGGATGCACGCTGCAGCGATGCGTCCACGTAGCGAGGCAGCCCACTGGACAAATGAAGTGCTGGCCTGTTTCATCAATACAGATATAATGACGACATTAATGACGGCGACTGTGCCGACCGCAAATCATAGCAAACAGTACCGTCGGTACCTATTCTGAGAGTAGCCGATATCGTCGGTACTCGCGGTACTAATAGTACTGCGGTGAATAATTACAATGGTTGCGGTTTTACCTAACTGTAATGTATTACTATCATAACACAATTTGCGTAGAATCCAAAGTTATAATTAATTACCATTTGGCTCTGTTTGGAGTTTTGGTTTGTCTTCACGGTGAAAAAGCGCTGGTTTACTAACTAACTTACTATTATGCTCTTTCGCACACTGCCTTCCTGACACGCAACTCTCGACTTATCCATATTCATACATCCTCTCATGTAAGCTCGTCTTTTGGTCACGTCAAAAAGCGCGCAAACAACGATGGCGATTTCGCCAGGGATAGCATTGAGATGTCGGTTTAAAAGTTTTTATTTCACTTATTCGCTTCATAATAAAATCGTCTTTATTTCATTGATAATTTCTAAGGTCATGGTTAACAAGTTATTTAGGCATTTTACGTCGTTCGGTTGCTATTTATGATTTTCAAAAATATATGAGTATGTATATTCCTGTTATCGGGTAATACTACAAACTTGCGAAAGGTCAGAGCCTATCGGGACGCCCTTGATTACGCATCCATTAGGGCGGTGAGCGCGAGATACAGTATACGTATAGACCATCAAGGAGATTGCAGGTTAGATTAAGCAGGTTAGTGTGTGTTCCGTATTTGCAAAATACACTTTAGTGCGTTTGTAATATCGGGCGCGAAAATTATTGTTGTCACATGCCCGCGTCCAAATTTATTATTCGTGACCTATTTTAATGCTAGCCCACCAGTGTAAAATGGGATCTTGATGCTAACAGACGTCCACTTGAGCAATATTGTGTTCAATCTCGACGTCGTCATACCTTCCAGGTCCATTACACCAGCACTGGGTTTTGTGTGATCATAGTGTTTATTATTTGTGTGTGTCGTGAATGCACATTGACATCGCTGTCTTCAGTCGGGAGTGGAGATCGTCACCATACTCGTGCAAACATTGTGTGATTTCGCTGTCACATGGATTTGCGGAGGCGTCTTACTCAAGGTCAGGTAAGCAGTCCTTCCGAATCCCGATTCCTCGAGATCACTTGCTCTTCGACTAAATTCCCTTCCCGTCACTGATCTTTCTCTCTACCACGTTTCCCTATTCCCTATCCCATCTTGCGGTGATTCCTATTTATGACCGGAATTCTCGTAAGCCATTCCGCGGAACGCGCGACCCAGAGATTGCTCACTTAGTGTATATTATCTGCAATATTTGGAATAACATACTCTGTGAACATTACGTATCATACTCTGTGATAGTTTTCAGTTTCATATTATTTTATACAAGTTTTTTGTGTTATATTGTGTTCAGTTTTGTGTTATATGTTATATACATTTTAGTGTTAATAATATTTTATTTATTTAAAATAAATATAAATGTAAAACATTCATCGAAAGATAAATATATTTATTTAAGTGAATACATTTTAATGCTGTACATATAAGTATTTTATTGTCTGCCTCACTGGATGTCACCCGTACTGAGGTGATGCAAGTGTTTTCAGTTTTGTGTCAGTGTGATTTTTCAATTTTTCTATCTCTTTTTTATGATTCTTTTTACCTCGAAGGTGTCGTGGAAATGAGTGCATTGGTATTTGGTACAAGTTTATCCTATTGAGACTTTGTAAGTCGTATAACGTGAGAACAGTTACTTATACAAAAGATGCGGCAAAGTACGAGTATACCTCTGTTCATTGATACATATTTGAATCAAATTCTTTACAAATACGATACACGAATATCAAAGAAGTTGAAAATGTATTTTCTTCTTCATCTCTATCTTCGATCTTCAATCTTCTATCGCAGATTGGAGATCAAGTAAAGCGAGCTGATTTATCTTGTGTAAGATTTAGGTATAAGATCACCGTTATTTTAGGAATTGAGCTGCTTTCTGAGGTTTTACAGTCAAAATAACCCCTCTCTACCTACGCCGTGCTACTTTCTGTATTCCCCTGCGTAATAAGTTGTAAGAGATCATATTTCTCATTGCGGAGAATGTGTCCGAAATATGCAGCTTTCTTTTGATAAATGATGTTAGTTCTTTGACTTACTCATGCTTCTTATAAAGCCTTGAAAAAGTAATATAACAAAAGTATATTACTTTTTACACACATACTGAAATACATGTACACATTGAAAAAATTCGAAGGAAAAATATTTAAAAAAAAAAATTCGGGCCTGCTTCAGATTTGGATCGATACGTTGTGAAGAATTGCAACATCATCAATAATTTTTATTTTTAATATCATTCATAGATTTTTTTATTTTATATAATTTACAAGAGCGTACTCCAGATTGTGTTTATCAAAAAATGTAGGTATAATAATATTTTCATAATTTTGACATGAACAACCAATCTGAAAACAAAAGTTAAAACCACTTTGCCTTCTTTTGTTACTAATTCATGGTAAGTTACAATAATATGCATTAGTTACATTGCATTAGAACACCTTCCTAGTATATCTACTAAACTTTCAGATTTTTCTGAGGAAATGCAGTATGTCTAAATGTTATAAAATTTAGTAATTTCTCAACAGTTTCATATTTTCTTTTTCTAGACCGCGTCTAAGATTCTTTGGAGTTCTCTCGGTTTCTTTTCGGTGAAAACTCTCGGTTTTCGTAAATCACTGTGTACACATGTTTATAATTTAATGGTTCTGTTTTGTTAATTTTAAATAAATATTTGTAAATGTAAAAAATCCTGGATAAGATTCTAATCTTATTACTGCTTTGAAATTTTAGAAAAGCTGACTGTAACTATATAAATTCTCACATGAATATTGCATATAATATACATACGTATCGACTGATACTCGCTAAGAGTCCCGCTGAACTTAAAACTGTGGTGCGCTGTTTCACTCGGCACAAAACACAAAAATAAACTTTATTTAAATATTGTGTATATTAATGAAGTACATAAGAATTTTTAAATAAACGCAAGCACTGTAAATTACCAAAAATAATTTAAAAAACAAATCGAAGAAATGTAAATAGCTTACCTACTAATCGAAAATATAGATAGGTATGTATATCTACTCCTAATCTTGTAATATTCAGAAATCGAAAGAACAGAAATGTCGCACGGAATATAATACTAATGTTATTTCATTTTATTAAGGGATTTTGACGTGTAAACATATTGAAATAAACATAATAACTATTTAACATGTGATACTAATAATGAAAATCCACAAAAAATATTTGGATACATAAGTTTGTTTAGATGAAAGAAGAAGGGTGGGGAAGTTGCAACTAATGTTGCGGTAAAGGGAGAGCAACATGTATTTTTATAAGTAGAGTGAATGGCCAAAGTTTAGATTGTGGTGGTTCATAAGAAGGACCCCTTGAGCGTAGTAAGGCTAATGTTGAACAAGTCAATTTCTGTAAATTTCTCATTATGGTATTTGCATGACCGGTGAATGAATGAACTTTGTATGTAAGATGTTATACTTCTGGGAATGTGGAAGAGTACGGAGAGTAATATTATTTGGAAGCCGCAAAAAATCAGTTCGTAAGGAAAGTTGTGTGGATTGATTTGGCCTCTTCAACTCGCGAAATAGTAATTATTGGTCCCAGACAAATGTTCGTGCTGTGCGTTCCTCGTATTTTCAATATAGATGGTCGGTGAATGTTTGGGCTGGCATCTTAGATGATCAAATAATTGAGCCATTTTTTCTTCCACCCAGAATAACTAGTGCTAATTATTTATCATTCTTATACTACGATTTACCCTCAATGTTGGTAGATAATCCACTTAGTATTATTCGGGGAATGTGGTTTCAGCATGTTCCGCAATGGAGGTCCATCGGGCGTTAGCATATTTTAAATAGGTAGTTATTTAAAATGCGCTTTGAATAATTTTAAAAATGCCTACCAATTTGACAACACAAATTAAACAACCGTCCGAAGATAGTAACTATAGATGTAATAATACTTTCACAAATTTCAGATAATCCTTTTCACAATCAAAGCTTGACGCAGAAAAATTAACGTCTTTTTTATTTCATTTTACGTTTTTACATATGCTATTGTAAGCAATGAGATCGCACGGTAATAATTGAAAAAAATAAACGATCTTTCATTACTTGTTAAAAATTTTTTAAATGGTGTCAATCTCGGCATTTTTTCTTATATTTTTTCCACCCTGCAAATTCTAGGTTAGTGGGTCAGTACATATTGAGATCATCGAACTCTCATATATGGAATATATGACATAATAATTAACCTTTTGAATGCGAATTTTTTAAAATAAAAAAATAGAAAGTAGATAATTCGCCAGGCAGGGGGAAAATCGACAAATTATCAAGAATATTTTTCGTTATAAATTACTTGATTTACAAGTTTGGACGGAATTGGAAGTTTGGACAACTAGTTACGAGACAACCTGTATGTGTTAGAGTTTTTGTCTCAATCTTCTAAATTCAAGTTGACCATTAAATCAAAATTTCAATATGGTACTGAAATTTATATTAACGAAATATCTGAGATTGTGTGTCATCACCATGTCTCATTTCGTGAACACGGGCCACTGGGAACATTCAGCGGTTGCTTCGTAAACCTAATATTTCTGCGCCTTGGGGTATGGCCAATGGATACTATTGATTAGTTGCGAATACACAGTGGTGAATCGGAGACGGCTCGTTTAAAATAGTGTGTGGTGGGCGCGTAACTCGTTACCACCGCGTCATCTCAAAGGCTAAATGTCAGTAGACGAATCCGTGGCAGGTCACCTCGTTACTGCTCACCTGTTCAAATGCACGCCGGATATTCGCACAATATTATGTGAGTCTTCGCGTGACTGAGCTGCCCTATCCTCAAACCGCATACCGCATGTTGCGCAGAAGAATTCTGAGGAACAGATCTTCCTTCTTTTATGAATTTCTCTACATTTCATAAGATCTAAATGTTAAAACTGCTGAAAACAGTCATGTTTTATCATGAAGTCAGTCAGAAAACACACGCTTTGAAAATAAAATCTTACGCAAATTAATATAATTTAAGGGAATAGAGGAGATTAAAGAATATGAAAATTCGGGAATGGTATACCGCCCCACACATCCTGAGGAAGGTGGCAAGAAATACTGAGAAGGATATGTAGCGAGGGTAGATGAGTCTCGTAATATGTACAATGCTCTCATACATAGTTAACATGATAAAGACCTCGGGGAAGATGAAGACGTAGATGGGCATATAAAGGGCAGACAAACCTGAAAAGAGGGAGCCAAGTGTTCATCAAACTAGCCAATAAAGGTGATATCAATAGATGGATGGAGTTTTATTGTAACTGTCGTGGACTTCCAAGCTCCATGAGGCCGTTATAGAAGAAGAAATAATAATCGAATATGCATAATACGGAGTGTAACAGACCTAGTCCTTACTAAAATGTCGAAAATGATACCTTACTAAATGAGTCAAAAATGTTCAAGGAATATGTATTTTTACAAAATCTTGTAAAAATACATATTCCATTTAAAAATTGCAAAACTATTATATAAAAAAACCACTTAAAAATTTTTACCACCATTTAAAAATTGCAAAACTATTATATAAAAAAACTAAAATTGCAAAATTGCTTTTTAAAATGCTAATATCTCTGACATGATCGAGATAGATACATCTTCTAAAAATGTATCTACTCTTTAAATATTGTGCATTAGGTGCGTTATATTCGGTATAATACGAATATACGAGTATGTCGGACATGAGTATTTTAATTTTTCGAGTAGATTGTATTTAAGTCCTTGCCTACGGCCCAAATTTTGTCAGTCCGTCCCTGCTGAGCAAGCTTCCGTGTACAAGCAAACGTGGGCTGTATAATTTTAGAATTAGGGGATGCCAAGTTTCGAGATTAGCGCGATTTCGAATCGGGTCCATCGATTCGATTAGAAGACTCATCAGAACTTGGGGGAATAGGTGCAGGGCGCAGGGAGGCGGCAACTACAGATTTGTCTAATTGTAATTGAATGCAACCGCATTACAGCGGTTGGCAGCACTGCGAGGGGACTCGGTACACTTTGTTATCGTGCATAAATTTCTATGGTGAATTCAAAATGTCAAGATTTAGGGTGGGAAAAAGGTAAATAGGCGGATGATTTTCATCCCATCTTAGTTATGGGTTAATAATATTATAGACGGTTTTAAACACCGCGAATGTACTTTACGATGGTACCTATAAAATAAAAAATGTCAGCAGCACGCACAATTCAAATAAAGATAATCTGTAACTGCCTTATAATTTGATGAGTAGATTTTGATGAAAACTAAAATGGGACAAACATATAGAGAAACATAATAACAATTTCAAAATCCCCTAAGACGACTTTACGTGTTTTTGAATTGTGGATGAAAAAAGAAAGCAAATGTACAAAATGTTTATTATACCAGCATTTTTTTAAAATACAATTCTACTGACTGTACTGGATTTTAGATCACGTGATCATCAACAAGCGTTGTGATTGGCTGATTGCATTTTAGAGGGAATATCAACTTTTACTCTGTCTGATTTGGGGTATTTTGGAACTAACCCTGATTTTTAATATGTTATATCAGTGGATTTAAGTGATTTTTAGGAGAAACAACGTGTTCTGTATGTAGTTGACAAAAAATTACAAAACTGTATATTTAACTCAAATTATCCGAAATCCATTTTAGGGGGTTTTGGAATAAGGCGCTACATATCATAAGTATCATAAGTACTAAATGTAATACCTATTCAATGTATCAATTTGAATGACCTCAAAATAAATTTGAAATAAATGAGACGTATCGACAATCTTACAAATATATCTAAAAAAAATACTAATCTGCCAATATAAAAATTCCGAATACTACCCAAATACACAATTTAAGCCCACGAGACATAGCAAAAGTACAAATTACAAAATAACGTTTATAAAAACTACATTGGGCGGAAAATCATCAAATATTACTACACAAAATTATAAAAATATCTACCAATGTAAATGAAAGATGCAATAAATGGAACAATATTTAATAAAATAATCATATAATGGATTAACGATTCAGATAACGATAAACAGGGAACTAACGGTATATATAAACAGAAAATAAATGTACTCATCAAATATTGTTACAAACGTACATAAATACTCAAATAACTATTAAATCATAGTCCACTTCAGTAAAGAACCATCCTAGGGAGGGGACAATACCAATAATTGTTAAAATATTATAAAAAGAGAATAAAAAAAGATTTGATAATGGATTTATTTGCCATCTTAAATTAGTTTAGGCGAGAAATTTTTTATTCGCTAGGGTAAGAAGATCCAGTTAAATCATTCTAGAAATTGAATTGGGCTAAGGGTGGACCCGCCGCTTACCCAGGACCGTTTATAAGCAAAAGCTCCTATATGGTCCTTCTCATTCGCCGCCAGTTTGGCATTTTTTAAATGTTAACAGGTAGCTGTGCAATTCCGTCTGTCACTTAAGTGACAAAACGGAGCCACACAGCCGCCATCATAAACGCGTTCGTTGTCCCCGACCTTTTAATTTATTCAGAAAAATTAACAAAATACATTTGAGGAAACAACAATCTGTAAACAGGATCATTCAATACAAAAAACATAGTACATAAGAAATACTAAGATACAAATCTGTAGCAGAATAAACAGTTGAAGTAAAAAAAATGGCAAATAAAAATCTCACACAGTTGCATCTTTTTAGGCATAAACTATATAGCAGAGTAGGGAGACAACATGGTAAATGGAGCTGAAGTCGGGGAGCCGAGGGAAAATAAGGAAATATACGCCCCCGAATAAAGGAAAAAGACAAAACAAAATGATAACTAGAATTAGACTATTAAATATTGTCTATTGATAGCATTGCAAGCAATATTCAGTCCGGTTCGATTGGAGTTGCCTTTCGATACTGTGTGACTAGTGAGCTGATCGATTTATGACCGATGTACCAGCACGGATGGCAACGCTGGTACAGAATAAATCACGATTATTTTATCCCCAGAAATTCTAAACTTGATTAAATCGTTGACGTCATTTCTCCGTTTGAATTGAATTATTTTGGAAGATCTCTGGACAAATACTATAACATAATTGTAAAACAATCCGTTCTGAATTAAAATAGCCAAAAAAGGTAAAATAACAATTGTGAGAACGATTAAAGTTGAAAAATCGACAATGACATCTTGTGAAACTGCAAGGTATTATAGATCTTGCATAATAAAAGCTCAGAGCGAACAAATATTGTTAGCGATAATATTAACTTCTAATTATCATTTTGCCCGGAGTTCTCCGGGCTCTCTGTACTGGCGTTGATCACAACTGCTCGCTTGCGACAACTTGTCGAGCAACAAACCGTGCTCGCTTTCATTGAAACGACCCGTTCAAGCGTAAAGGTGTTTTCCCGATGAAACAAAACGTTATCCAGGATCCGGGAGCTCACTAATCCCCCTCGTTAACGTCCGCATCCCGGGGGAATATTCCCGGCGTTTCCGCCCACTGACGCGAAGATAGAACACGCCTAGTGTCTTTGATGCAAACTTAATACATTCAAACACTGTTTTTAACATCATTTATTTTTTCATATTATAATATGAAGTCCAGAATAGTAAGACAATAAATATTTGTTAAAATGTGAATTTGTTAGAGTAGGTACTCAGTTCTAAATTGAACCAAGTTCAAATTCAAAATAAAAAAAATAGATTTTCCCGGGTTGCATTAACCGGGTTGCGGTTAACTAGGCAGTAAAAAATTCTGAAATTTAAAAATAATTATTTTAATTTTGACAACGTAATATACAGCAGAAAATTAAACTGACATTTGACTGACGATTTACTGTTGATTGAAGCATGCGGGGCGTATCGCGTCAAATTGCAAATTAAAAATTAAAAAATGCGATTTCTTTAAAGGTCACCTGAACCGAGCCTCCCTTCAATGAATTAGACATCTTTAATACTTTAGTTACCTCAATTAAATCAAAATTCAATATATAGATAAACCTCAATGGCCTATATTTTATTTTTATTACGCAAATTTCATTCTCTATCTTATTTTCCTGCCTCTTCACCCTCATATTCCCTTTGGAAAATTTTCTACTTGTTTAACTCTATCTTAGAATATATTTTTTTTATTTTCCACTTGTTCTCTCCCTTTTTTTTACTGATTTTTTCTATTCCAGCAGTAAAAAAGAAAGTCCTAATAAGCTATTGTATCAAGTCAATTGTTAATTCAAGGAAAATATGTAATTGGTTTAATTTTTTGTTACTATTTAATTGTGATTTTTTTACATCGATTAACTGTTTGTTTTCCAAATAAAATAACGTAACATAAAACTAATTATTAAACTATAAATTTTAAAAAGTAGTATGTTTCACTTTTATCACCGTATCTTGATTTAAGGCTTTAGCATTTCATTTATTTTAATCGTCAGTATATATAGGTACTCCATAAAATGAATCTCACCGGATTTGGCTCACTTCAGAAGTAAATAGGTAGCTAATTATCGTGTACGCTGGTGGGGTTTCATGGCTGTCGGATATCGTTATTACGCCGTGGGTTGGGTCTTTTGATTTTAAACTTTGTTCTCGATTTCCGGAGATAATGCGGTGAAGTTCGGTATGCATCAGTTGGTCATTCAAAATACGACGGACAACGAATGAACGAAGTACATTATGCATCAGTGTTACCAGTTGATAGGTGAATGTCATAACAACTTTTTAAAACAACATTTAAGCATTTTTGAAGTGAAACTTCTCAGTTTCAGTATATAATAAAGGTTTTAGTTACTTTGTGTTTATTTATTAGTATAGACTCAAAAGAGTCACCAGTATGAGTATTTATGATGTATCAGAAGGAAGTGACGGTGAGAATCGAGAGCCCTATACCTCCTCGCTTCTCCGGTGTGTATATAAAATATTACCGATATAGAGGGTGGTACTTTTGTGAGTGTTTGCGACTACAGTGGGCGTATTATGAATGAAACAGTTCTTACGATAGTTGGGTTTATTTACAGAAAAAGTACAATTGAAATTAAATTGTTTGTTACATTAAATTAATAAAAGTTCAATGAAGGCGGTGCCGAGGTGCGTGCGAGAAGATGTCATTATTACTTCGATAAAGCACAATATTGATTGCTAAACGACAATATTTGTTTATTCCATTTCAAAGGGTATTAGATTGCGAAGAATGCTTCACTATCTAAAAATGAAATTATAGGCTTATGTTAACAAAAATATGATACAAACATTCTATCTCTCATTCTACTCAAATATATTGCAAATACTGCATTAATTGTCGTTCCTAATTTTGTAATTTGTATTGTCTCTTTCCAACGCACATGTCAACTGTTTATGTATGAGGATGTCGCGATAGTATGCACGGTCGTGACCTGTGCCGCTGTTATCTCTTTCGCACGCACAGGCACACAGACGTGAATTTTTTAAACGAAAGCAGACTTTCTATAAAACATTTTATGGTGTATTTTATTATTCATATCCGTGTATCGATGACCTAAGATTAATTAGTTAATCATAGTGATCTTAGGATCACTATAATAATTGGTTGGTAATACGGTGTTACTAGATAGTAACTTTTTATTCATCATCGCATCGCTCTGATGATAGCTACCGATACGGCCCGTGCTTACGAATGAGATTATTAAGAGAATTTTGAAGCGAGACAATCTCTGATACACGGATTTTGCTTTCATGAAATTTTTTGGAGACAACTCTCAGCTTTCGTAGTCCCTGTGTACACACCATGTCTCAGAGATTCGTCGTCTCACACCTTAATTACGTCACACTCATTGTACTTCAATTTTGTTTATTAGTTGATAACGAATCTCCTTAGAAGCAGTTAAAATAGAATAAATGTATCTAATGAATCGCTTAAGATTAATATTAGTGTTTATACCTTTTCAGAGTATAGAGATTTTTTAAAGGTGGTTTTAGGTGACGTTTGTGTGCACGTGTCAAATATTGCTGTCAGATTTCAGTTTTTATCTCTCTCAAGCTGAGCGTGCCTGAGTTTATCTTCATATCAAAATCTCAACACGCGCTACTGAAATGAATTTCAACAAAATCTGCATAACGCAGAAGAAATTTTATTATAATATTCCTATGTTGGCACGAATTTTCTTTACACCTAACAAGGTTCAACTCGTGACTGTATTAATTTAGTAAAATATATTCGTACTTTTTACTTCAGCACAAAAACATAATGCGGCAAAGTTAAAAAAAAAGTTCGTTCGGGATTCTCCCACTCAGTTCCCGGACGAATAGGGAAGTGTCGCAGCTCTTTTATTATTTTTTTATCGCGGGAAAGATAAGAGCGCAGGTTTTACCCTTTTTAGGGTTATCAGCGGAATCTCTTTCAGGCTGTCGCGCGTCCTTAAGGGTGACGCGGATGCCGTCAACAAAGGGTGGGTTGTTGATCCATCCAAGTTTTTTATCGCGCAGGTAAGGGAGGCGGGAAAAACAGCCGTTATGTGCCAGTTTCAAGCGTGTTGTAAATTCGATAAAATTAAGGAAAATAAAAAGTGTGAGCGATGTAATTTATGACGGACAAAATAGCTTCTGATCACCGCTGTAATTAAAAAAAGAAGATTTACATCGCTGGGACATGTTTTGCGGAAACCTACGGAATGCTTATAATAACAGTTGGCGGTGGACGGCAGGCAGTGGAGGAATTTTGTAACGGCCTAACGGTTCATCTAGGAAATGTAAGAGGTAGAAGAAGAAAAATATGAAAAGTTCATATTCGAGATGTGATGCTTGTATCGTCTGTATATCTAGACTAGGAGATGAAATAATGCTTCCATTCTTCAAGGATATACATTGAGAAAAGGTTTTTCACAAAATGTGCGAGAATAATATATAATGGCCATACTTTAAGAAAACATGAATAATGCCTGAAAAACTAGTAATGAATAGTAATTAGATTGTTATGTGACTGTGATTGTGACGATGATTGGTAACTGAGATTTAACGATGATCACAATCATAGTCGACAAAAACGGTTTAAATAGCGATTTAATCATTATTACTAGGAATATGAATAGTCGAAGAGCAAGATATCGGTTACCAAAAATGTGGAGTGCGATTTCCTAAAAACAGGCGAGCCTCATTCAAGGAGGGATCAAGGGGAGAGGGGAGCGATAAGGGTGATCGCCCCTTCCAATTTCAGACAAATTTATACTTATCGTTCGAAATTAGCGATGTGTTTTTTCCCCGAGCGAAAATTTTAATATTAATTCAAAATATTTCTGTCACGGCAGCAGCCAGCTATTGTCTAGTCACGCGGCTAAACCGTTAATACACAAAAAATATTTTTTTCTGTCATATCGCCCCCTCCTGGAAAAATTTCTGGATTCGTCGGTGGCCTCGTTACATGTTGCCGGGCACCACGCCCTGGACCAAGAGATTGGAGACAAGTAATACCTGCATCATCAAATAATCGAAAGATCATTAACATATTTAACAACTAAATAATATAATAAATAAATAGAGAGATAGCAACAGTAGAAAAAGTGTCGGCCTGTTTGTTTTACCATCGTGGAAGACCAACATTCTGAATCGAGATAATCCTTGAAATAGGTTCAAAAAGGTCCGTTTAAAAAAGGTACAGGATGGTAAACTTTTGTTGTGTAAAGAGTTACATAAAACCACAGTATACTCCATAAAATTACAAGAAGATCCGATCCGTGGAAAGGTATGATTTAAAAAAAAAATCTGTTTTGCTAAATACATAGTAATGACCCGTGTTCACGGATGAGATTTTCATTTCAAGACAACCTCTGAGGCAGGGGTTATGCTCCCGTGAAAACCTTTGAAGACAATTTCTAGATTTCGTAGTCCATCGTGCACGCACAAAAGTCTCAGAGATTCGAGCATTGCTGCTTGCAGCCAAGTTAGGGTTTGATATTTATTTTGTCTCACGTCTGACTTCACATACATTTTGCAGACATCAATTTATTGACCGTTGATTCCGTTGGTCCGATGGATTGGTTTGAATTTTGATTGTAACTGTGAATTATATTGCATGACGTTGATGTACATGAATCGATTCTTATTATCAAATCAAACGTTGTGTGGAATACTTTTGAGATTTGATCTTACAAATCTCAACATTTATTTCGAGATCAAAATATTACACGGTACTGAAATTATCTCAACTAAATTTCTGAGACTTATCTCACGTGTCTCATACCGTGTACACGGGCCGGAACTGTAATTTTTATGTAATATTTTTCACGGATCTCTTTTTTGAACAAACAAGTTAAGGGTTGCTTCTAGAATAAAGCACATGGCGCCTCTCACTGACGTCAGTCTCGTTATCGGTGTGGAGGTTCCCACGCATAGTGGGTGACGCCTATATCCTAGCTAGGTGCTCGCCATCGTTAGAATCAAACTCACGTTTATCAGCTATACAAAGTTTAAAAGCTATTTAAAACTTACATTATTTTATTTTCGAAACCTACTATTTTAAGAAAGAACGGATGAATGAGTAGAGAATAGTAAGAAAGATATATGACCTTGCGTCATATATCTTTCACGATGGCACCAGAAATAGAGGAGGTCCGCGAAAGACTTGGCACGACTAAGTAAACCAGATACTGGAAGATGGTTCTGTTAGAATACACAATAACCGGCAAGTTTGAATGAATGTAGATAAAGCGAGAATTATGTGTCAGGACAGAAGAGTGTGGTGCTCTATCCTCTCTGACTACCCCCGCGGAGAAACAGCGTGATGGTAAGTAAGTATAATTTTAAACTTTTAAAATTTTAAACCTATTTTAGAGCACATTTTTTAAAAATAAAGATGCGTACACGGAATACATGTCACATAGGACTAACTTGCTTGTCTCCTGGAAAGAGGCGAGAACCCCCGACCACAGAATTATTATATTATACAAGCTACTCAACTATACTGTTAGATAAAACTCCATGCTTTTCTATTCTGAGATACTATTCTTTCATCGTTCAGTTTCGTTCATGTTCTCATGCACGCTTATCGATTATTGAAGGTTTTAATAGAGCCGTCTTTGTAATACGGTTATTATAAGACTTTATGAGACCTTTGTATTGTATTTCTGGATTTCATGATAATGATAGGTCTTTTGCGGACCTGTTGCTTTCAACACTCGTCTCAGATATATTTTTTATCACCCTCTCCTCACTCATACGATCCACTTGTCCAAACCGTTAACCAAACCGTCATTAAAAGCACGTAAAAACGGTGTTGCTCGTTTCACATCACTCTTGCATATCTTTTTCTGGTTCGAAAGAATATTAATAAGATTAGTTATTGGCTTGTTAGAAATTTCAACAGGGATAAAAAAATAATAATTAAATGACTACCAATAGTAAAAAATTGATGTTAAGAATGTATAAATTATAAAATATGTTAGGAGAACACATTCTTATTGTGAAGTTGTAATTATTCAGAACATAGGTCTGTAATATTTTAAATATGTATTAAATATATTAATTAGAAAGATATACATATAAAATCGATTTTATCGAAAAAGTCTAATTCATATTTAAAATAAAATATGAATCAATGTATTAAATTCTGACACAAAAAAATCAGCTTTGTATACTTACATGACAATTTGACAGCACAGTCTATTAGGGGAGTAGCTAAGACAGCAGAGCACCGGTTTAGCATGTGAGAGGTACCGGTATCGACGTAGCGCGTATCAGTAAAGGTGAAAATAAAACACAAGGTAAAAGTGACATTCTATACAAATTTTTTAATGCACCATTTTACCGAAGCTCCGTAATAAATTATACAATTACATATTCTATGTTTGATAAAACACATTCCTTGAATATAATATTGTCAATAATACGTCAACGTATATAAAATGTGATATTTTTGTATTAATTATCGTGTATCCAGAAAGAAAATAATATTTTTAGTTTTAGTAAAAATATTTTATCTGAAAACAAAGAAAAAAATACATCTCATAAAATATCTCGCTAGTATCTCGTTTTAGAATTTGATGTAATTTTCATAGAATACTTTAAGAAAATTAATAATATATTTTCACTTTTTGTTCGACAATAATAAATAATCACTTTAATAATACTCTCGATTATCCGAGGTCACATTAACCGAGTTGCGGATTAACCGGGGTAGTAAAGAAATCTGAAATTTTGTAATAACATTTCGAAACATTATTTAAATTGTAAAAATGATTTTTCATTCGAAGTTTTATAATTGATAAAAAATAAAACATTTTGAAATTATTGGGATTTCTGATCGATGACGTGATTACCAATAGCGAAATTGGGAAAACGTCATCGATCTCAAATTATCATAGCGCTTAGATTCAATGTTTACATTTGAAGCAAGCGGGCGTTTCAGGTTGATGGGGTAGTGGGGCATGTCAGAAATTAGCGTTTTTATCGTGTTAAAAAAAAATCCAGATATTCATGCTTTTTAATTTTTTCAAAATGTGCAATACTTTCGGAGATATAGGCGTTCAATGTTGAGCTTGTTGAAAAAGGTTTGGATTATCATATCCACCGTGTGACGTCACATAAACAATATTAATACTGAAGTGTCGAGTACCGACTAGTTGACTTGGACGATGTGACGTCACACGATAAAACGGTATAAACCGATGGTTTTTAAAACACGAAACTCTGAACATCTGTAACTTTGCCATATTTCAAGATATCGAAAAAATTCTTTCAGTTTTGTAAATTAATTTTTTTGAAGAAATTTTGATTGATTCCAATTGACGCCGCTACCTTATTGTAAATTTAAATACAGCGTGCGTATACTCTCAGGTTGAATTATATTTTTTTTAGTATAATCGATTAATTGTATAAAAAAATTCTCGATGTTACAATTTTTGGGTTGTAAGAATAATTTTTTTTATCAAAAATTTAAAGCGTAGATCTTTTTGTGGAAACCAAAAATAACAATTTTATGCATAGATTTTAAACTCAAAAGGGACATGCTTATTTTCAATTCAGCATCCTAGTTGGACTCGGAGCGCAATTCTCGTACAGCCTGAATCTGTATTCACTACAAGGGTAGAAGGGTAGGCAGGTGTAGGAGTGGGTGAATCATGCAGAATGGAGAGAGGATGGCGTATTATCTAATGGCACATAAATATGAACGAGGAAAAAGGAGTTTTGAAATACGTTTTTTTGTAAATCTCATCCAATCAAAAGAACGAAGCATTTACATATTTTTGAGTTTTTAAATTTTCCTGCAGTACCAATATGTCACGGCGCATATTTACCTATTGTTCATTAAATATTCGATTATGCAAATTGTTGGAGGATAATCTAAATATATTTGGGAGTTTTAGGTGTGCGTGAGTGTGACATCAGATTCGGATTATTATTTGTGTTCTTATATATCGCAGAATTCACAGTAGTCGCAGGGGCAAAACAACAAATACTTTATTAAGGAAAACACATTCTTATTGTGAAGTTGTAATTATTCAGAACATAGGTTTGTGATATTTTAAATACTAAATTAATGTATTAATTATAAATATATACATATAAAATCAATTTTGTCGAAAAATATTGTTTTAGCGTCACCGGGATTCGAACCTGGATCTTCATTTCCAATCCGGGGAAGTGCACTACCTTTGTGCTATAACGCCAGTATTTTTCTTGACAAATTTTCAAAACTATATGTTACATTTTTCAAATTAATACACCTGTCGTTCCATTATTTAAAAGCCATCTACATTATTTTTACAGAATCTCAAATACCTTTGAGTAAACCGATTTGCTCAAATCAATCGATTTGTCAAGAAAAATACTGGCGTTATAGCACAAAGGTAGTGCACTTCCCCGGATTGGAAATGAAGATCCAGGTTCGAATCCCGGTGACGCTAAAACAATATTTTTCGACAAAATTGATTTTATATGTATATATTTATAATTAATACATTAATTTAGTATTTAACAAATACTTTACTTAAATGAAAACATTGAGTTTATTGTATTCAAATTTATAATTAATTTATGATTATGAGAGTTGGGTTTATAATTAGATTTGTCTGAACGTTAGTCACACTTTTAATGGTAGACTGCGAATTAATATCGTAATTCGAATCGAAAATGAAAAAAAATTCATTCATGGACGACCCATTATTTAATGTTATAGAACTTATTGATGTTTCTCCATCGATATACATCTCATCATCACAATGTGAGCCCTGGTCTTCTCGAGAATACACCTCCACCGACCGGTCTACTCCTCCGGTCGGTGGAGGTCCGGTCCTCTCGTTTCCTACCGATTGCTGAAGTCAAAAATATAGAATACATCAATAGTTTTGGGTCTACTTATACGTCCTTTTTCAGATTTACTATTAAGTTGTTGGTTAAATATTAAATATTTTAAAATATTACCAAAAACGTAAAAAAAAAAATTTTTTTTTTTGCGAACAATATTTTTATTTGTTAAGTTATGTGTTACAAGCGTACTAAACCACTCCATTTAGATAAAGCCCTACAAAACGAAATATGTATTCGCTACATAATGAGTGCTTACTCCTCTGGGAGTACAGCGAAGGCTGAAGCGGGAAGAAGGCATTTTCAAAATAAATAATGGAAACACATCTCAACAAATTTTCTTTAAAATGTCTCTCCATCAGTTCTGATTCCAAAATAAAAGAAATATGTTTCCAGATGTTGGGAGGGATTTCAAATATAACGAGAAACAAATTTAGAGTACATAAATAATGAATATTATTTTATACAAGAAAAATGATAATTGTATCCGACCCCTTGAGAGAGAAAGAGGGAGCTTTTAATACAAAAAAGGTTCCACGCTATTTTCTCTGTATTTTCTTTTATTTCCGTAAATTCAGTTGTTTAATTTAATTGTTTTCAGATGGTGTAAGGATACAGGTAGGATACAGAAAAGCGTTGACTATGTATATCATATGTTTTAGATACAGTAGGGAATTCCTTGAAAAAAAACAAATCATTTTTTTGAAATTGATTTATAAAACATGGATTAAAATGTGTTAATAATACATTTATTTCATTTTAAGTACTGTATGGTGAACTTTTAACTTCTAAATCAAAGTTACCAATCGCACACCGATAAATTAAAATGATTCAGAAATTCAGTAATTACCACGTAAAACGCCATCTGGAATATGAAATATTAATTATTTAAGGACAATTCTATACAAATTATACTGTGATTATTTAAAGGTAAAAAATATAAATATTTAGATTTTTTTATTGGGAAAAGTAATCGTTGCTTATTAGGTTCTGCTAAAGGCCCGTGTCCACGAAAGGAGATACGATTAGATAATTTTAGAGATTTAGTTGAGATATATCTCAATACCACGTAAACGTGTTGAGTTTTTTATTTGGAGATAAAAAGATCAGCTTGAGATCGGTAGAAAGAAACAAATACTCAAATCAGTATTCACAACGATCGATCTGACAGTGAGATTTGACATGTGCACACAAATGTCAACTTAAACCACCATAGATCCAAAAAATGATCTATTCTGACTAGTCTAGACTATTGACATTTAACATTAACAACTTAAGTATATTTGACAATGACATTTGACGATTAAAGAACGTTACGAACATAAAGTAAGGCGTGGGAATTTCTAAGATTTGGTGTATACACGGGTACTACGAAAATTGAGTTATCTCCAAATAATCTCATGGGAGCAAAATCTATCTCAGAGATAGTGCTGAGTCGAAAATCTCTTAAAAATCTCATTCGTGGACACACGCCATGATTAATTATTGATCTATTCAAAAGAGATTTGATTTTTTAATGGTAAGATTGTGCAGTATTTTTTTGTACGATTTATATTTAAAATATAAAATTATACCAATTTCCAGTGTGTAACCAGCCGCTTGTATTAACCAATCCGATATTTCAGATGAAATCTTCTGTTTTCCGGATTATATTATCCACTTTTCAACATTCAAGTATTTTTATATTTTATTTCTCTCCCCCCATATTTGAATTATTTGAAGAAGCATAATCGCATCATGGAGATGATGATCATTTCTGGAATAATGTACAGGAACACGAACGAAATTTAAAATATCTTTCTAGCGTAATTCACAAATGAAAATATGTCATATCTTCTAAATTAATAGTTAAACCAAAAAACCGTTATAATTTGTAGTCAATGAAGCTAGATGGATGAAAAAAGTAAACTAGCTGGATATTAAAATGAAGGATAAACTACAAAAAAAATAGATAAAAAGAGATAAAAGGATTTTAGACTTCTACTAACAAATCTGGCAGGAACACAAAATAATTAATACCATAAAGATTTCAAATTATTCTGAACTGCCAGCAAATGTGAAGGAAGCAACTAGTCTTACTACTTTTCATAGGTTTAGTGCAGAATACGTATTATATAAGTTTATCTGCTATCATTTCATGCGTTTATTTCTTATTATTATTCTTTGATACTAACTGATATACGATTTAATTACACTTTTTCTTGTTTTATAAAGTGTTGTACACCAGACGTAAGAAGTTTTTTTACAACTAATTAAAAAAATATACATACATACAACAATAATGTAGAACACGTATCAGCTACGTAAATAATATTATAGACGCAATAATAAAGAATGACTACAGAGAGAAAGATCAAGTCAGAAGTATTATATTGATCAAATAATGAGAAATGCAAACGTGGCTTCTGACTAGATACTCTCAGTCGTTTGATAATGACGATGATCAAAAAAAGATTGGCACTCAAACAAGAACACTGTCCTTAAATATGAGAGAAATATAAAACACTTAAGAGAATCAGGATCATAAATAAATTCTGGACAGGAATCTAACATCAATTAATTAACGTAATAAATGCTCAGGTTTGTCCAGAATGCTCTGAAATTCGTCCGAAGTAAAATAAAATTTCGGAAAATGTCGATAAACAAAATACAGATGACGTATTAAATAAAATTATGCGAATGCAATGATAATTATTTCGCAATAGTTTATAACAATGTTAATTAAAAAAAAAATCTTTGACGCCGTACATTATAGGGATTGATTTTTCAAAAAAAAGTTGTCTTCTGAGAAAATCAATATTAATTGGTCAAATTCTTTTCGTTTCATTAATAGAATTATTTTGTTTGAAATTAAAAGGACATTACATTATTTGAAATAATTTAGATCTCAAAAAGAAGTTGTATATATTTACAAAAAGTTATATGTCGTACTCAAGAAATTACGTAATCGAAACTGGGATTTTTTTCCACAATGAACAGGAATGAAGGTGCCATGTAAAAACAAATAAATGTTTTATCGCACATTTTAGAGCAACATAATTGACTTTGACGATGAATCATGAAAAAAACTACACCAATATATAAAAATATGATTATTTGACTGGCTTACCATATTCAAAACTCATACTTAAATTTTAGACATTTCTGGATAGTCAGTAAGAAGCACACAAATTAATTTACAGATTTCTACTATTATAATATACGAGCATCCATTCTTTCAAAGAGAAATAAATTCCATCAGTGGCTGTGGTATTTTTCCATTACGTGGCGAACGTAAATGGAAACGTCAAGATATAAAATGTTGGAGTGCAGGGGTTGGTGCAGTGGTGTATCTCATGCTACCCTTCGGTCGGCACAGCGCGCGACTCTCGGGCGGGGGATGTTATGAATGAAACATGCCGTAAATAATTCACAAGTGACAAGCGATTGTACAAAAAGTATTTAACTGCAAGGCTTTTAGCCGTATTTTAGGTAAGTAAGTTTCCTGGTTCGGATTACTACCACCATTACACCGCGTTTATATTATTTATACAAATCTATTTATTATTCTGATCTGTTAGCACTTCGGACAATTAATGTTCGAGGCCTTTTTTTCGACTGCTCTCCATGTATCCCGGTCCTTAGCAGAAACTATCTAAATCCAACACGAAGTAAATCAATGAAAGTAAATACATTTTATCAAATTATTTGATTTGTTTAAATAATCTCAGAATATTAACAGTTCCATGAAAAAGTCTTGTAGATGGTCCCAAAAAGATATTAAAATGCAATATAAAAATAGAAAAAAACGTGTTAAGGTCAAGCCTATGACTTTGACAAAATCAAAATATTATTTGTTATGAAACTATTTTTATTGGTACAAAAGTTAGTTTAGTTTTTAGCGTGCAAGTAAATACAATATACGATATTTATTAAAATAACTTTTAAAAAATTTATTAATTTATTAATGTTTGATGGTTTTAATAAAAATAAATAGAAGAGAAAAAATGAGATAAAATATTTAAAAATATTAAAAAGTGTTCCAATTCAAGAGATTTTATATTTAAAATTTAATTATTGCAATGCAAAGCGCGTGGCCTTCACGGTCAATGTATCGAAGTCAATGAATTGTGAATGTTCGAAATGTATTTGGAGCGTATTTTTGCAGTAGTGTGAACCTTTACACGCTCAATCAAGTAAATACGGTGCAACTGACTGACTGAGTACTGAGCTTGAGTTATGAAAAATATCGTATCCAAGATAGAGTTAATTGATAAAATATATCGCTATTAAGTATTCTTGTCAGATAAGAGACCCAGATTGAGAGAAGGTTCTTCATAATATGCAGGAAATTTCTACGTACTTTGGGCTACAAGTTTTGGAGTTAAAATAATACCTACACACTGTCTCTACAGATAGCCCGAGAAGTCCAAGACATAGCTGGAGCCTCCTGACGTCACTTTAAATAAATGCACAGAAAGAGTGGACCCAAGTAAGCGGCATTATTTTGTATAAAAAAGATTGCCTTTGTAATTAATAAAATACATTGCAGTGTTTTCTTATCACCTTTGCTAAAGTGAAGGTAAAATATTTTCTAATAAGGAATGCCGAGTACACACCTCGCTGTGGCACTGAGCGTCACGCGGGAGCGCCTGTTCGCCGCATCTCGCGATGCACACACGCTCCGTGTGGCGGTTAAAACTTTCGCTGGCGTCACAGGACTTTTCCGCAAAGCTTTGCCCGCAGTTTCGCACATGAGGCACACTCATTTAATGTTCAAAGTTGTTCATTTGACGGCGGAAAATTTAAATTAAACACCCTTGACGGGCTCGGGAGCCTGCCATTAAAACTGAAACACCCACTCGGAAAATCAAACATAGACGATTTCTTTTTATTAGGTACAACAGACGGAATAATAAAATCGTTTGTAACAGTTTTTGACGATTATCGAATATATTTTTCTCATTTTTGATGTATATATTGTGAGGGTGAAGGTCGGCGTTCTACCCTCTCACCGGCTAATCAGTGGTGAACACAAGTTCCGCGGATTCTTCACCTCAGAAACGCATCCCCACCTTAGTTTGTCACATTTTTCCTTCATCCTAAACTAGGAAAAATTTATAAATAATACCTGGAGGAGATAAATGAAAGGATGTTATTCGTTATAAAATGGCATCTAATCATAAAAAAGAACATAAATGAAGTTAAAATCAAAATACAACTCACTTTAACGAATCCTAATTTCGTCGAGTTAGGCGCGGGTTCGACGTTCTTCATGCAGGCGGATGACAACCAGATGTTACAGTAGATGGCATCACTCCGGTCCATACTCGTCCGAGAATCCCATCTCCATGACCCATCACCGTAGTTGATTCTCTGACTCTCTGATTCCGACGCAATAGAAATGTAGAAAATCAGATGTAAAGTAGGCCTTGGTTAATAATGACACCAAAACCGATGTAGCGAAAATAACCAAAGGCGAAACTAACCAAAGAAAAATATCTCGTTTCTTGTAAAAATTATTCACCATGCGATTAGATTAACAAATTATAGTAAATTATGCACCAGTGATTGAATAACATAAAAGTATTTACCCTTTGTATACGTTGGATGCGTACGGTTACATCTTAGAAACGCTGGCCGCGTAATTTTGACAGCTATACTCGATGCATTGAAAAAAAACCATGGATGGTGACCGTTTTTATAACTTTCAAAATAGGTAGCGATACCAATGTAAGGGCAATTATTTGTAATTACGAGGTACTTGGCATTAAAACAATTGACGGGGCAATTTCAAACGTGACACCAGTTTGTAATGTCACAAGATATCTTAAATAGTGCAAATATTTCATACTAATCAAATATACACGCCATACTCCTTATAGTGAATATATAAATATATATATATTTTATTTAATAGACATAAACATTCAACTTTAGTTTGTACTTTTTATGGACATTATCAAATTAGAAAATCCACAACATTCACTTTTTGTCCCCGTAGGTAGGTAGATAGGTAAATAATTTATTCGTGAACTCAGTTCTACACGGTACACACAAAAAGATTTGAATTTTAATATAATACATACCTAGTACCTACCCACGCAAAGCATATCACTAAGCAAACGTGCAAGTGTAATAAATGAAACTTTAAAATGTCATAAATAAATGTAATAAAATGTATTTCCTTCCTTCCAGTGACCTGTATACATAACAATAAACACCGATTAGGCGAGAAGGGTACATAGATAGAGTAGGTACTAATTGTACTTACTCGATTTTAAATTTTATTTATCAAGGCTGTAAGACGTATGTGCAACCGTTCAGTATTGAAATTATATTTAAGCGAACTAATGGTTCCATTAATCGTGAAGGCGACTTGATTACAAACTTGGTTAAATAGTCATCAAGTTTGTATCTTATAATCTTAGTCTATCAGATTGCACGTATTAATTATAGAAGCAGTTGCAGCTAGTGATTACTAAGTGTGCACTGGGCCAGATTAAGGAAATTAGGCCCCCAAACAAGATTTAAATCCGGACTTCTAAAATAAATTAATCTGTTCTAGTTCACTATGACAATGTACTGTTGATATGTTATGTTGGTATGTAATGATTTCTTTGAAACTATTAAAGTCAAGGGTTTACTTACTAGTTAGAACTGATACGCGAATTGTATTACTTACAAAATGGTTCTAGGTTGGTTCTTTCTGTTGATATGGTAGAAATATACCTACTGTTAAGGCGCGACTTGCAATAATAATGAAAATGTGGGTTTTTATTATTCATTTATATCAGAAGTTAGACCTTTTTTCTACTAT
Organism: Eubasilissa regina; assembly: GCA_022840565.1. Lineage (NCBI taxonomy): Eukaryota > Metazoa > Arthropoda > Insecta > Trichoptera > Phryganeidae > Eubasilissa > Eubasilissa regina. The sequence goes on along the minus strand of JAINEB010000003.1, from coordinate 36,323,989 downwards.
TACTTAGATTGGACCTTTACATTCATGTAAAACTAATAAACTGAATGTTATTAGCCATAATTAAGACGATACAAATATTATAAGAAAGACCGCGACCATTAGATGCATTTTAGGCATGGTACGAAATTGAATCAATACGCTAAATTAATGCATAAACGAAATATATTTTCTTATAATTTTGAAGCCAAGATTACGGAAACAAATCTGTAGGAAACTAAATTAGCAAAATGTTAATAATGAATAGAGTTGTAAATCATTCAATTAGCAGTACATTTGATGAATTTTTGACGTTTTTAAAATACTTTGTTAAAACATAAATTTTTAAATAATGTACTATATTTACTCACATGCTTTGAGGTTTCAACTACTATTTAATACTATATCAGAAACACAATAATAATTTTTTTAAATAATATATTTACAGTCTTATGAAATACGATATTATTAATTATCTCTCACAATGTTATAATGCCGTTCTACTCAGCCGTGGCGGTCGTGATATCCGCGCTCCGATAGATTTTAATTAAATTTGCCTATAAAACACATTTTAATACAAATTTTGACTACAATATGAATGAACTTACTCTCGATACCAATTGCATATTTTTGTAAATTGTATAGTTTTGGGCTGTTTTTATACGAAAACAGATTATAATTTTGACTTTTAAACATAAAACACACGTCAAAACTCATGTTACGGATCGGAGCGTTAAGAATCTGACAGCGCATGAAATTCATTTATTCACAAGATTCAACGTAAAATTTCCGATCCCGTGATTTTTTTTTGTTGGGTTTGGTTCTCATTTAAAGTCTAATATATTGATTATACACATTATTGTTCTGAAATTACTGCCTCCTGTGACTCAAGATGCCTAAGGTCAAAAAGTATCTATTGACACGCTCTAGGAAATGTTCCAACAAAATTTTAAATGGTTATAAACTTCTTGAAAAAAATTGCAACGTAAGTTGATAATTTTTACCATTTCTTTAACAATTATCTAGTTGATTTAACAATATAAATTACATAGTTCAATATACATATATTATGTAGTGCAGAAAAATTATTTTTTATTGAAAATACATATCCTTAAAGATAAATAATTTTATCAGAAGAATTATACATGAAAGACCTGTCTGATTGATACAAATGTATTTGTTAGTCATATAAATGAATAAACATGTATTTTAATATTTTGTGCATAAAAATACTGAATAACAATATTATAAATTATTTTCAGGATGTTCCCGAACTGAGCATTGAATGTGTGGACTCGTGTAAACTTCGTAAATTGGATGGCAAAAGAGTGGTCGACATACACCAATTCTTTTCTCAAATTAATCAAATTTACTTCCACAAATCGATGTTTGGGTGCACAGGAACGAATATTGAATATGTGATATTATTTCACCATAAGCGTCCATCGACCGTAATTTCGTACGTTTTGAGATGAAAAAAAAGAAAAAATAGAAGTTGATAGTGTTGTCAGGCCATGACACTTAAAACATTATTATTTATCTTATATTTGTTTTTTTGAAGGATGACAGCAGATTTTATTAATGTGATGTTTAAAACAAAAATACATTAGCACTTCACAACAACGTACACATTGCATTATATAGCACTACAACAAATACTACATTACAAATCGGACTTATATAGCACTAACAACACGCAGCAATGGTCAATGCTACCTAACGGGGCACTCACTGTATTTATAGTAAAACGCTTGTATATTAATTTTAATTAATAACTTTAAAATCTTATACATTTGAATTACTTGGCAAAACGAAAAATATGGCGAACGTACGTCAAAATTTCGCTGAAAATTTACTCAAATTGGAACATTCCAGATACCTTCCCACTTATTGCGTCCTTCTCATTATCGGACTCTGCGGTAGTATCGAGCATATCGGAAATGTCTAAAAATTCGGCAGTCTCCACTAACGAAATAAGTCACCCTCAGCCATTTTGTGAAGTAAAAATAAAATTAAGAATGTTTTCGAAAATTCATTAATTATTAAATGACGTCGACTTATGTGTTAAATTTTCAATTTTAATAAAATTGCGATCTGGCAACGTAAAAGTAAGTGCCAACCATCCATTTTGTACGGAGGATAAATGACGATTTTTACATTCGATTTCAGACATAATTCGTTATGTTCTTGAGTTGAAACAGATTTCTATGGGGCGCCGTACGATATCACTACTGGAAAAAATAATTTGGTTAAAGATCCGATCCGCGGCACCGGTGACATCATGTGTTTTTTGATGGTGAGAAATAGATGCCGCGGAACGTCACGTGGTTGTCCGCTGTACTCACGATAACCAACTTAAATTCTGACAGTTCTGTCGGAAACTTGCGACGAGGGCGGCCAAGGATTTAAAATAAATAATGCGCATCATACGCATAAGCACTACGTTCCGTCAAGTGAGCGATAAAACCAGTTCCTGCCCCGATAAATATAGATACATGTGCACATTAGACCGCGACTGGTAAACCTCCAAACCATGAAGTACCAACTTGGCAAAACTTTTCCTTCGCGAATAGTCTGCCGGCTGAGAACGAGCGTAGGTACTTCTCTTTACACACAATTTGAGAAAGTTTACCACTGCAAATATGAACAGTGAAGAAGTGAACCGAGCTTCATTCAGAGAAGAAGAAGAGGATATGTGGAGGGGGGAACAAGAAGAACGGCAAAGTTCCCCTCTCAGGTACGGAACGATCCGAGATATACGAGTAAAATATATGTATTATTTACGTATAGAGACTATTGATTTTCCAGCCCGCATTCGACATCTGACGGGTTGTATAATATATAGTTTTATGGGTTTATCTGCTCTGCTTTAGTAAATATCACATTTTATCTTAACGAACCTGTGTATAACTAAATCTATATTTACATCGATTTTATTTCAATTTTATTCGCAATCTTCTTTTTCTTTTTGGCTTCTTGTCATTTTTGTCCCACGGTGAACTCATTATTGAGAGGCTAAATTTATTATGCAATTCCAAACTTCCCTGTCCACTGCTGTTTTTACTGCCGACGGGGTTTCTTCCATCAGTCGAGGTGAGTTAATTTACCTTAATAGTCCATGTTCACGGATGAGACAGTTCAGCGTTCAACGTAAAGTGATTTATGAATCATCATCTCATATATTTTGATGCATCCAGTACGCATGTACTTTTATTGACTCTCAAAATTAAAGTCTCATTGAGAGATCATCGTGGATATAGGCCATAACCCCATTCTCCTCGTTCTACGCCTTCCGTGTTTAATTCCAGTTATTTTTTTTTTACAAGACTATTGTCACCAGTAATGATTGTCGTTATTGTCCATTAGTTTATTAGTTAGTCCATGAGATTGGTAGCATCCTTCTCCAGGTGTGCAGTTCGACTGTGGTAATATTTTTCCTTCCCCTGATATTGATAGTCCAGGTTTCTGTCGCTCACACGTGTGTCACATACAAATATCCTTTTTTTTTCTCGACTTGAATGAAACATATCTTGAAACTTATCTCAAAACTAGGTTAAAAAATAGGTGAACCCATATTTCTAACGGTATGTCTTTAACGCAGTTTCGTGAAATATTTTACTCGGGGAGTCTCCGAACAAAATATAAAACGCATCCAATTTTTAAAACAAGTTTTCATTTTCATTTTGAATATTATTTTAAAATCAAAACTCTATGAAATAAAATCTCTCATTATATTACATTACATCGATCGTTATTATATTAATCTCACGGGCTACTTTAAAACATTTTATATTTTGCCTCTACGAGTTGGTTTTTTTCAATTACTCAAAATGTTTTAATTTTAATATTTTTACGATATTTAGTTGTAACAAAGGGGAATTTAATTAAAAAACTGCACATTCTAGATTTATAAACTGAAAAAATGACATTGAAAAAAAATTTGTAGGAAATTTTTTCGAACGTGGCTGTACGTGTTTTCAAATAAATTTTTTTTCAAACAAAGTTTTTGCGCGGAGTTCAAATATGCGAAATACGATTCAGAGTTCAATCATTACAGAGAATTTATTACTCGAGGTGTATACTTTTTGCTTGCATGATATCATATTTTCCGAAAGCTTAGAGCTTTTCGATGATAGCCAACATGATAGCCATAGTGCGTTGAACGGATAGGACACAAGAAAAAGAAGAAGAAATTGCAGCTATACATTTTATGAATATAGTAAAAAATATTACCTATTCTTTAATTTTGAAAATTATTACTATAAAACTTGTTAACTTGCCACTTGCCGTAGGGAATTTTGAGATGTTAATAATTATGTAAATTATTTTTGATGTATTGTATCAATAATTCCATGATAAGAAAAGTTTAATACTATTAAATAAAAACGATGTTTTTTCTAAGATGCTTCGTTTCATATCAGTTTTACTACAGTACAATTTGTTCAAAAATATTTTGTGCCATATTTAATATGTAGTAGCTTTTACAAAGATACTCACAACAACTCATTCAATGTTAGTGAAGTCTGTGACATATTGTATGGGAGAAGGGAAGAGAGGGAGACTAATAGAAGAAGAGGTTACCCGATGTAGCTGATGACTTGTTATGATATACTGGTGATGATAGTTCGCCTAAAGTACACCCTTGCCTGTAAAGTTGTATACTTTCAGTACATGTAGAAGATACCTGCAGTTTATTCAATACTCTCCGCGGAGAGGGAGGCAAGCCATCTATAAAAAATAAATATGCAATTATTGAGTTCTGCATTCAATTCTGACAATTCGTTTTCCAACTGCGCCTCGCTGTGGCGCATTTTCGAATTAACAAAGAGCCTCCGAAGGTTGAGGAAATAAAACAAATTTCGCGCTCTGAAATTGTATTTTCACAAATTCCAAACGAATTATTGCGAGAAATATACCTTTCTCTGGAGGGCTTTGTCGGGCGTAAACGTTGTTTCGTTCCACCCAGACAGCGGGAAAATATCTAATGGTAATTATCATAATGTAACAAACTGCTCTCATAGACGAACAACGGAATGATTTGTTTGTATAACTTTAAATAACTACCCATCCATGTACATACGCTTATTTATTTTGCAATATTTTCTTTCTGTTTGGATGAAGTTCAAAGCGTTACGAACATATCTGAATATTTATTATATCAAGTAACGATTATCACTTCAAATTTATTTATCACGTTGCATTTTTTTTCATAAAATATATTTCCGCGATAACTAAAACAAAGTATAAATATTAAAGAGAATATTCTTATTGTGAACTTGTAATTATTCAGAACATAGATCTGTGATATTTTAAATACAAATTAAATGTATTGAATAGAAAGATATACATATAAAATTAATGTTACCGAAAAATTTTGTTGTTGCTACCGAGATTCGAACCTGGATCTCTTCCAATCCGGGGAACGTGTATTAACCGATTATGCTTAGATGGCTTTCAAATAATGAAACGATAGATGTATCAATTTGTAAAATGTAACATATATTTGTCGTCAATGCACTGCGTGCCGTAACATAATCGGTTAATGCACGTTCCCCGGACTGGAAGAGATCCAGGTTCGAATCTCGGTAGCGACAACAATATTTTTTGATAAAATTGATTTTATGTGTATATCTTTCTAATTAATACATTTAATTGGTATTTAAAAGTATTAATAAGTCATTGAAAAATTGCAAAGAACAAATCTTCTAACTTTAATCTTATTTATTGCAATAAAGCATGGTATTGCAAGCGGGAGCATTCAGACGACTAATATTCCTGTCAAGTGTCACCATATCCGGTGCAACTTCACGGAAGAATCTATTGGCCGTGGCGTTCGCCGGAACCCGCCGAAGTGGAGCAGCGGTCCCTGGAATACCTAATGCTCGATGCAGTGGCGTAGCAACAAATTGCCGGCCCCGGGAAAGCGTGCATATCACCCCACCCCCCAAATTATTTATTTATTTTTATTAATTAATTTATTAACCCCCTTATGGGCTTTTACCAAATAGGTTTGGTATAAAACATAGTAAAAAACACATAAGCAGCTACACAAGTAGCATGGAATATATATTTTTTCTATTCTATTTATATATATATAGAATAGAAAAAATATAAATGAAAAAGTAAGCAAAATAAACTATAAAAAATAAAGGTTCAAGACAGAAAAAATAATAAATTTTAGGTTTGACACAGAACGGCTGAGAATCAAAATCAGTTGTATCTTTGACTCAGAACAGCATCAAAAACATTACTTTTATATTTAAACATAGAATATCGGAATATATCTACAATACCAAAATCGTTCCCAAGTCTGTGAAGTCTTTGTGTGGGTGCATTCCTCTAAAAATTAGTAAATGATGAATTTACATGGAATAGCACCAACAATCTGGTACTCTGCGCAGGAACGTGGTATACAATCAGTTCAGTTCGGCGTCCAGTATTCCATTTACTATTTTAAATAAAAATAATAAATCACTTAAAGGTCTTCTACACGACAAGTTAGTTAAATTAAGAGTTCTCATTAGAAAATCATAATTCAATTGTTCAGCGGGTATACACAGTTTGAAGTTAATAAACCTTAAAAATTTATGCTGAATCCTTTCTAATTTTAATTCGTGCACTTTATAGAATGGAGACCAAATAGTTGAGTTGAATTATAAATTGCTACGAACTACAGCTGTGTATAAAACTTGAAGTGATTAAAGTGAATTGATATCTTTCACCGTTCTTAATACAAAACCGAGACATTTCATAGCTTTATTGGTGATTTTATTAATGTGTGGAACAAATGATAGTTTTTCATCAAATAACACGCCAAGATCTTTAATTTGAGATACTTTTTAAAGAGTAACGCCGTTTATGCTGTAATGAAAAACAATTTTGATTCTGCAAAACATTATAGATTGGCATTTATCAATATTTAAAAAAAGTTTGTTATGTGTGCACCACTCATGTAACTTTTTAAGTTAATCTTAGGCAATTGTTCTGGATATCTTCAGGTCATCAGCAAACCACAATATTACTTTTAAAATTAGCAATATTAACTTGGTGGTTAAGATTCATATTTTTTTATTTATTATCTTAGTTTTATTAACCACAATTGAGTTTAAAAAACATCTACCGGTTTCGGAAAACACTTTTCCTTCTTCAGGATGTCATAACTAACTAAATATATAGTATTGTTTCTTCACCAGAATCTATTTTTAAATTTTTTAAAAAACAACAATTATTTAAAAAAATAAATTTAGTACCTAACTCAAATTACTGTTCAATACAAATTTAGTCGAGTAATTTTTAGGAAAAAAATTTAGAATAGGACTCGTAGTTAAATTCAGTTGGCTGTTTAGAATTTCCTGATTACTTTTACATGCTTTATTTATCTCCAACGATTCCAAATTATATAATAATACATAATAATACATGTTTGATAGACACTATTTTAAAAAATAAATTAAAAGAATATAATAATCAGTTTTTATATAAATCACAGATAAAACATAATGATAATAATGATAATTGGCGTAGGATTTTATACATAAATAACTTTTCAAAACAAATATCTAAACACCTACCACGAGACATTAGACCAGCATTTTATACAAATAATAGTATAGGAAATTTACTCATAAATTCTAAAGACAAAGATGATAAATTTAACAATTCTGGCGTCTATAAACTTAGTTGCAAGGATTGTGCTGCATTTTATATTGGTAAAACGGGTAGACATTTTAATATAAGAGTAAAGGAGCATTTGAGATGTTTGAACAATAGTGGGTTTTCAGAATTTGCTAATCATTTGATAGAAAATAGTCATGGTTTTGATAAAAAATTGGGATTGTCAATTTTGCATATAAACGGTGTAGGTCACAAATTAAATAATTTGGAATCGTTGGAGATAAATAAAGCATGTAAAAGTAATCAGGAAATTCTAAACAGCCAACTGAATTTAACTACGAGTCCTATTCTAAATTTTTTTCCTAAAAATTATTCGACTAAATTTGTATTGAACAGTAATTTGAGTTAGGTACTAAATTTATTTTTTTAAATAATTGTTGTTTTTTAAAAAATTTAAAAATAGATTCTGGTGAAGAAACAATACTATATATTTAGTTAGTTATGACATCCTGAAGAAGGAAAAGTGTTTTCCGAAACCGGTAGATGTTTTTTAAACTCAATTGTGGTTAATAAAACTAAGATAATAAATAAAAAAATAAACCACAATATGTTGACTTTTTCAAATGTAGCAACAATATCGTTAGTAAATAATAAAAATAAAACTGGTCCTAAGTGTGAGACTTGAGGTATACACTAGAAGTCTCAAATTGAGTCGATGTATAACCAAAGATTTTCACACATAGTAAGTAGCCTGGACTATATGGTTTTCAAACCATTTTAAAATATTCCCAGTGAAACCCGAGGCTTTTAATTTATGGATGAGTATAATACGAGAAACCTTGTCGAATGCTTTGCTAAAATCTATGTACACAGTATCAGTCTGAAGATTATTATTAATAGTTTCAACTAGTCCATGTTTTGGCATCATAAGATTAGTAAGAGTTGATGAATGAATTGAAGAATGAATAATTGTTCATTTTTACAGTCAGCTTTAAAAAAAAAATTTGTAGTTGTAACTCTAGATTTCTTACTAAATAAACATTTAAATATATTTACATACCATTATTTTATTTTCATATATTAAATCATAACTATTAGGTACATAACACAAGAATAGTAATTATACGGTACAAATAGCTGTCACCACTACTGAACGTCCTAAAACGAAATTTAGTTTGTAAATTGACTCAAAACACTGTTTTATTCCACTACACTTTTCATTGTGTTAAACGATATAAAGTTTTCGGGAAGTTATGAAAAGTAATATTTGGTGTGTTTGGAGTTAACGAAGATGGGGGTGGGGGTGGGTTAAAATGGATAAGAGAGAGGATGTAATGGGCGGTATTTGAATATTTATAATGTTTTTATCGTTATTTTTATAAATAAATAATTCAAAATTTATTTTCTAAATTAACTTCAGAATTTTTTGTTTTTAATTTTTGTTGAATTATAATATTGATAATGGGAAGATTTCCCGAAAACATTACATCATTTAACACAATGAAAAGTGTAGTGGAATAAAATAGTATTTTGACTCAATTTACAAAATAATCATGAAATTCCACAAAGTTTCCCAAAAAACCTTTGAACAGTTATCGAAATTTAGTGATCTAGTGATCGAGGGTTTGAGCTTCGTTCCAGCAAACCAGCAAGTTAGTTCTATTTTCACAGCACAAGCGGTTAGCTTAGTTTAAAAATAGTAAGAATATTGATATGGCGTGTATTCCGTGTACGCATCTCTATTTTTTTCTTCTCTTTTTCTTTTTTCTTTTATCTAAGTATTGAATTCTGGTGGTCTCAATCAGATGAGACTCGGCTCATAATGCACCTCCGCAAACCCTGTCCTGGGTCACTCTCACAGTCGACTCCAGGGTCTCTTCAGGGTATCTCCAGCCAGATTTAATGCACCTATCCACCGTGCTGGCGGTCTTTTTTCACTTTAATGCATAATGCGGCTAAAGAATTGGAAGAATCTTTCGTTCATTGAGTTTGTTGTAGGATTGTGCATCATGCTCTCCACGGGATAGGTAACATCATTCTGCAGCAACACATTTCGAATGCATCTATTTTACGCTTGTCGCTAATGCGGACTGACTCCGCTGCAATCATGAAATATTTCGGTACACCCTTTATAAAAAACATTCAATCAACGTGAAAAAATATTTGCAGTCATCCTTACTTAGTAGAGAATATTACGTTGTCCCTGCGAACCTTTTACTAACATTTTTATGAGTAAAGATTCAATATTAAGGAGAACACTCTCTTATTGTGATGTTGTAATTAACTGTGAAACATAGAACACATGTTCTGAATAATTACAACTCCACAATAAGAATGTGTTCACCTTAATAATATATAAGGTGTATCAATGTGTCCAAAATTTAATAAAAATGAATTGTTAATTCTGGCGTCTGTTATCGAATTACTCAAAGGTATTTGAGATTCCGTAAAAATAAAGAAGATGGCTTTCAAATAATGTAACGATAGATGTATCAATTTGACAAGTGTAATATATATATAGGTTCGAAAATTTGTCGTCAGCGAACTGTATGCTGTAGCATAATCGGTTAATATACGTTTCCCGGATTGGAAGAGGTCCAGTTTCGAATCCCGGCAGCAACACAATATTTTTCCATAAAATTGATTTTATATGTATATCTTTCTAATTAATAGATTTAGTTTGTCATAGCAATGATTATTAACGCATGTACAAGGTACAACAATTTTTAAGTTTGTTCAATAATTATTTATGTAAACAAAATCTCAGTTTTTTTAAGAATGTCTTTAAGTGGACATAATATATATATTTCAAAGTTAATACATAAGTGTACCGTTTGTCCAATTCCAGGGAGTGTAATACAGAATGCACTAGCATAAAAGTAATCAATACAGAATGCATTTCTGCTAGTTCATTATAATAATACCCTTCTATCAACAGAAAATCGTACCTAATAATTTGTGGTGGATAAAACAGGCTTGCCTAGTTGAGCAATGCATTTAAAATGAATGTAAAAATATGTTATAAATATGTTATTGTTAATTAACTGTACGTTGGATGTGAGGGGGAATCATTCAACAATTATAAATTTGTATAACTTTAATTTATTTTAAATCAACTAAAATGAAATAGCGAACCAATTTATTTCGTTTGATATACAATAATCGATGGTTGACATGTTTGTTTTGCGATAACCTTTATAATTGACAGCAGAGTCTGTTTGTTTTATGTTTATTTGTTACTGATAACAAAATGTACCATTCCTCAATCAGGCAGTTATAAAAAAATAATTTCCTATTTAAAATAATTTATATTATAATGTAATTACAATAGTATGTTAAAAAATAATCAGTAACATTCGTTTATGCACATAAATCTTGAAAGGAATGTGTAATAGGTAATCCCTTACGCGAGGGACCTGCATAATCTAAATCAGACAAGCATCAATATAAACAATTTAGTAGATAACTTTATGCTGGCATGATGGACACACATATTCAATGTTATAATATTAATGTAATTATGTTAGAATTGCCTTATTAATAAGTATTAAAGTAAAATGCTCTTTTTATACTTTTAATACATGCAAGTATCATAAAATATAGATAATAAACTTTCTTATAAACAATGGCATTATTATTTCCTTTGTATAATCATTTGACTTGCTAATATTTTAAAAAAGAACCAGTCAGGCTAGATGCCTCTCTCCTGAATATCCGAGAAAGGTATAAGTATTGTGAAAAAATGGCTCGACCTGAACACCTTAACACTTAATACCAATAAAACCAAATACCTAACTTCGAGCATAAAAGAAAACGGGCAACCCTCGAATGCTTACAAAACAAAAGTTGACAATTGTTCCAACTCAGACGACGATACGTGCCAATGCAATTATATAGAACGTACTGACCATTATATTTGATTAGAAATTATATTTGATCCTTATCTCAAATGAAATCATCATACACAGCTCATTACAAATAAAATAAAAAAACAATATATTTTTTTAGAAATATTAAAAATTTCCTTAATATAAAACTTCTTAAAATGGCGTATTACCCTATCTATCAATCAATCATAGAGCATGGTATAATTGCTTAGGGAGGAGTAACTATAATAAGGAGCAATTAATCCAATAATAGCAACTCAGAAAATTATATTAAAAATTATATTAAATTATATCAAAACCCCAATCACAACGAGCACTGACGAAAATTTTAATAAATTCGATATCTTTGATACAGGGTGGCGCAAAATTAATCATCAAATTTTGTTTTTGAATAACTTTTTTACTAAAAATAAAAATATTTTGAGTGATGGAAATCTTTATTTGGACTTTTAAAATTTTTTCTGTTAAGTGGAAAAGTTGATATCCGTCAAATGGCTGCCGCCAGTGTTGATACACATTTGTGCCCATTTTATCGCATTTTCCACGATTTTCCCCAAGATTTCCGGTGATAACTGTTCGCATTCCTATCGAATATTCTCTTTAAGGACTGCGATTGTCTGAGGCTTGTCGGCATAAACCCGCGACTTCAAGTAGCCCCAAAGAAAGAAGTCTGGGATGGTTAAATCGGGCGATCTTGCTGGCCATACCAAATCGCCAAAACGGGAGATTACGCGACCAGGAATCACTTCCTTCACAATATCCATTGTGGCTCGTGCTGTGTGTGCAGTTGCTTCGTCTTGTTGAAACCACAAAACGGTGCAAGCCCCGGTTCATCAAGCTCCGCTCATCCAATTCCGGCAGTAAGAAGTCGTTTATCATGGCCCTGTAGCGTTCGCCAGTAACAGTGACCGTATTGCCGATGGCGTCCTCAAAAAAATACGGCCCAATCACTCCTCCCGCGTGAACCCCGCACCGCACAGTGGCTTTGAGTAGATGTAATGGCTCTTCGTGCATCACACGCGGATTTTCAGTGCCCCAGAAATGAAGGTTTTGCTTATTGACGTAACCGCTTAAGTGGAAATGCGCCTCGTCGCTCATGATGATTTTCAAAACAAAATCGTCCTCTTCGTTGTTGAGATTGAGGATGGCTTGACAGTAATTCACACGCGACTGACGGTCAGTAAGCATTAACTGATGCACTGTTTGCACTTTGTACGGGAACATGTGTAAGTCTTTGACTAAAATTCGCTGTAGGGTCCATCTGGTGATGCCCAATTGCGTGGCCCGTCGTCTGCTTGTTGTTTCTTCGTTCTCAGCGACATCGGCAGCCACAGCCCCGATATTCTCGGCCGAACGACCAGTGCGGTGGCGGCCGCGCCCTGCGAGGTCTCCTGTGGTTCCTGTGTTGGTCTGTTCGAGTCGAGTAGCTAAGCGCCGGAATGTTTGCTCAGTTGGCGCGACACGATTAGGAAATCGACGTCGAAATTCACGCTGCGCTAACACCACCGACCGATTATTGGTCAAAAAAATCGACCCAATTATTTCATGCTCTTGCGGAGTATGGCGCTTCATTGCTTGTCTGTTTGTAAACTGCAGCTGTCTAGTTCACACATGTCAAATATGATTGACGTACAACGCCGTTTGCAAAAATTATAATATCTTTCGATAGGGTGATTAATTTTGCGCCTCCTTGTATAAGATAAATATATGCTAATACTACTCTTAAATACATATATAAATACAAACAGACTCATTTTAAAACAACTCAAAATATAATTTCCACACGGACAAATACAAATAATCTACAAACCCCAAGAACACATACAACATATAGCCAAAGGAACTACAAATATTTTGGACCTAAACTATTTAATAGAATGCTAAAAGATTTAAATCAATTGAATTGTTCCAAGAGCATGACACTATATATTAAAATTTGGTTACGAATTCAATGGAGATCCAACGAATTATAGGTAGAGCCAGTATTGGTGCACTTACCCAAACATATTGACTCATACCTATATTAATTATTGCTACAAAGTGATCGAAAAATTAAGTCCGCTTTAAAATTGTTCTTCATATACACCTATTATATAGTAGTAAATGTAATTCTATCTATTACTTGTAATCCTAATTAATTGTACAATTGCTTGTAAATATTTCCGTCTCGGCACAGAATTTCTCTAGCGAGATGGGCATAGTCCAAACATATTTTTACATTGTATTATATAGTTGCAAATAAAATAAAATAAAAATATACTATTATTATAATTCTATTCGTTTTTATTGCTGCTGGGGAGATTCAAATTCACCAAACTGATGAATGAAACATTAATCGTCAATGAACTGACATTAGACGTACAGCAAGAGTGAAGAGATGATGAATTTTTGAGATTTAGTGTGTATACTATGGACTACGAGAGTTGTCTCCAAATAATCTCATGCAGCAAAATCCATGACGTCTCGCGTCAAATATCTCATAAAATCTCATACGATTATGTTATTACAGTTAAACATTTTGCGGCACACTAGGAGATAACTCGTGGTACACCAGTGTGCCGTGGCACACCGTTTAAGAAACGCTGGCCACAGGTTTGAGATTGTTGTGTGAAACAACTGAGTTTTGTCAGGTTCAGTAGCCTAGATTCAACTTCCCATTTAAAATATGAAACTGCGCAAGTTCTACTGCAGTTTCATGACGTAAAATCATAAAAAATAAATACAAACACATGACAAGCGCCCGGGCCGTGCTGCGCTGCTTGGCCGTGTTGCAAATTTCAATTTCCAAGGAAAAATATTCGTGCCCAAAACTTTCCGAGAATATTCATTCGCTGAAGAAATATGAAAATATACGAATGCACTTTGAAATATCAAAGAAACGAATACTTTGACGACAGCTATTCTTGAGAATTATGTGATACATTTTATTGTCAGGGCTAACTGGTTTATTAGGTATAATAATTATATTTTATAAAATAATATAACCCCAATCTCCGTCATCTACAATCTTCCCAAAATTGAACAATTTAATTGATTTAAAAAAAGAAGATTTTTTCTTCTACTTGAGAATTCGTTTCATTAAAGAAAAAATAATTAAGAAGTAAAATTAATTGAGATATATATAAAATGTATTTTTAACGTTGGAAAATTATTTTGAGTATTCTTAATTATGTAGTGACGAGTAATTTACTATCATCTTCTTTCGCAATATATTAAAAACCCGTCCTAGAAGGGTTTTAAATAAAAGTTCTTATAATAATCATGTACATTGTATTTTTAAAGACGTAGATAGGATTAAGGGAAAGTCTTTGAATAGAGGCAAGGTAAGAATGAAATATGATAAATATAATAATTACGATCCGCTCTAATTCAGCATTCAAGTTTGTGTGGGCCCTAAAGAGTAACGATGAATGCAAAATTTGCTCTAAGCAGAAGAGTTAGATATTAAAACTTGGAACTAATGGAACTTAATGTAATGCACATTTATAAAGAGAGAGTATCTATATTTTATGCTGGGTCCTAAATTCGGTTTAGATCGGTAAAAGGGGTGACGGATTGTATAGAGAATCAACAGGCTTACATGTAATTTGTTTATACATATATATAATTTTTTATATATTTAAACAAATAATTGATATCTCATAGAGACGAAGCTATTTTTTATTAATGGAAAAATATGGAAGTATGGGTAATTAGAAGGCTTAGGACCTGTTTTCGGCCGGCTCTATCACTTTAACATCACATAAAGCGATCAATTTACACAATGTAACGTTCACCATTCCATCCAATCAACCTCCATATCTACCAAATTAATATGTGGAAACACATGAATACCACTACACTATCGCCATCTATGGACAAAATTTTATATTTATTTCCCTGAAACAGCATATATGTCAAAATGAGATTCTAATTATTTTTGGAATTATTTAAAGCAATATTATTTATCTGTAAAATGTTTTTAACACATTATACTAGAATACGCCTGGAAAAGAAATATTTCTCAATTTTTATACATTTTCTTATTTTGACTAGTATATTATTAGCAATATTTGAATATGTCCAAGAACACATAATTACTAGATTTTCACCTATAAGGGTTATTATTCATTAGTCCAATTGGATTTCATCTAATCGCTGCCCACTTCACTACATCATGGTTCACATAGGGGTAGGCAGTGTTTTTT
The DNA here is from genome assembly GCA_022840565.1 of Eubasilissa regina. Taxonomy (NCBI): domain Eukaryota; kingdom Metazoa; phylum Arthropoda; class Insecta; order Trichoptera; family Phryganeidae; genus Eubasilissa; species Eubasilissa regina. Next base: position 36,308,325 of record JAINEB010000003.1, on the reverse strand, counting down.
TCTTGTATCATAATTTATGAATAAGTTAATTACAGTAATTCAATATATAAACACATGGAAATAAATAAGACTTATTGAACTACAATAAAAATTATCTTAAGTGAAGGTTCTTATCTAATTATTTGATTTCTCTATTGTATTACATTTAAAAAGAAAATTGTTGCTGACGAAATTTTAGTTTACCTTAATTGAATATGTTAATTACTTTAGTTGAAGGATAATCCTTGCCGTAAAACTGCTATACAGTTTGGCAAAAAAAAATTGTGTATTATATAAAAAATAATTTTGGAATAAACAAAAAATAAAAAAAAGTAAAAATACGTAGATAATTGACATACATATTTTTTTAGGTATCAATAAATTAATAAAAATTAAATAAACAATTCTAACAGTTAAAGCAGAGCAATAAATTCTACATTTAATGTATATCTAAATTATGTTTAATCTGAGTCAAGTAGTTCACCGTGAAATATTGAAGTTTTTAATATGAAAATGGTTCTTCACGAAGAAAGGTTACTAACCAATACTATATTTTCTTTCTGCTTTCTTTTCTTGTCAGTCAGTTGAAATAATTATTAAACAAATATCAGATATCTCATAGAGACAAAGCTATTTTATATTATTTTTTAATAGAAATTATATGGAAGTATAGGGCTTATGTTAATTACAGGGCTTACGACCTGGCTTCGGCTGGCTTAAGTGATCACTTTATATATGTAACCTCCTCTCAAACTTCAGATTTATCAAGTTTTTTTGAAAGTTGTATATATGTTAGTATGTAGACTAGCCTCGTAATTACCCTATACTTCCATATATTTTCCATTAAACATAAGCTTTGTCTCTATGAGATATCTGATGTTTGTTTAATAACAGTGCCTTTGTAGGTAAAAATCCAGTAATTGTGTGTTCTTGGACATATTCAAATATTGTGAAATAATTATTGTTTAAGGATGAACTGAAATAAATGAAACGGTTATAAATAATACATACCATTAATATTTATTTTAAAAACTAACACACTTTGTCAAAAAAAGTTTATGGATCAGTAAGTGTGCCTCCGTTATGACGTTAGTCTATCAAATTACATATTGTGTCTAACTACAAAGTATGTGCTTATTAAAAACTATTAAATATTGGTTGAAAGTCAAGATATCATAAGGTCATTAAGCTCTCGAGAAGCTGTACGCAGAAAATAAAGTTTTTCCATCTGAACGAGCATCGCCGGCCCCCGGAGGGCTATCAGCGCTCGCCAGTGGTGGCTGCTGCAGACGGCATAAGTTGGCGACAGACGTCCCCGGGGAAGAGTTATTATCGCTAACTATGAAACTAGCTGAACTAGCTGGACTTGTTCAATAAACTTCTTCAAGAAGCTTCTCCTGAACAGTGTTCGGGAAATCGGCTTACATATTTTTGATCCCAACTTTATGCGGAATAAGTATATAGTAACTTTTAGTTCCAGAACATTCCGCGAGTTTATTAAAGTATTATATTTGTTATTTATTAATGCAATATTTTTTTAACTGGAGGTGTGCCAAGATTAATAGAGATAAATATAAATTCTAATCAGTTAGAACAATCTTTTTTCCATATAAATAATACAACCTTTAAAGGAATGATTGACAACAGTAATTCATTCATTTTACTATGTTTTTAATGGTGCTCTCGCTGGCGGGTTTCATACAAATTCAGGTAAATTAGTGTATGGATATTCCACATACCATAAAATCGAAACTGTGTCATGTGATGCTGTATCTGGGTTCAATTTAATGGATTTCAAAAGCTTAATGTGTTTGAAAAAGCAACTTGGGAATTCGTTTCATTAAGAAATAAAATTAATTGAGATAAAGAAAATGTATATTTAAATTTAGAAATATTTTAGTTTTTATTTTATTTTGTTACGTAAAAACGGGTGGTTCATTATGTACATATATAATTACAACTATTTATAATACTTTTATATTTTAAAAGTATTAATATACTTCTCCTTTTGTTAAATTATTTAATTTTGATGGAAAGCTCGTACAGGGACGCCTAAAAACAATAACCTGACCAAAATACTTGAATGTACTACACGCATAATGTATATTATATTTATCAGCTAACACTGTCTTTTCATTATTGTTCAGATTCTTCACACACGTAGTGATCGAGCAATATATGTAATGTACACATAACGCAACACCGCGTAGTATCATAAGACAGCATCACACAGTATTGTCACAAGACAGCCTGCTTTCGACATGATATTGCAAACCAATACATTTTGAAGCCGATGCAGAATATCGACGAATGAGAATGTTAACAGATCTACTTTCATTTTTCTAGGATTGGACTCGTCAGCCACTTGACCCACACTCGCAAAAGTTGATGGTAATCTTTGTCCAAGGCGTACTTGTATAATTAAATATTTTAAATACTAAATTAATATATTAATTATAAATACATACATATAAAATCAACTTTGTCGAAAAATGTTGTTTTTGCGTCAATATATTTATAATTAATACATGAATTTAGTATTTAAAATATCACAGACCTATGTTCTGAATAATTACAACTTCACAATAAGATTGTTTTCCTTAATAATCAAATATTGAATGAATATGAATTTAGGATACTAAATAATTATTTATACGATTGTTCACGTGAATATTCCAGAGCATAACATCTAAAAGCAATTTTATTTCAGAGGGTATTTTGTTAGTGTCTGATTTCTTACGGTCAATAGGTCGTAGTAATATTAACGTAGTGTTAAAGTTCTCCGCAAAAACACATTACTGAAAATCGTATTTAAAATTTAGCTCTGGTAAGACTTTTCCCCCTTTTACTTAATTAATCTCGTTTTGTACGTTTTTGTCGAAATTTCATTTCCGGGCGAACTTTGTAAATGCAATTCACATTAATTAAGCATTAGGCCAGAAAAATACGAAACTACGACGGTGTATTATTGGAAGTTTTCAGCACTTCCGGAGCAGCGCTTTGTTGTGAACGACTTCAAATTAAAAATTCACCTCCGAGAATTAAAGTCGTTTCAGGTTTTTGCGTTGTTGCGAAAGTTGGTGCAAGGAAAACAAAAGATGTTAAAATGTTATCGTGAAAGTTAATTTAACCTGAACTGACTATTTATTGGTTTTACAACTGATTTATTTTCAAATGGGAGTTCATATTTCTAAAGAAAGATCATTGAAGTGTTTCTGTAAAATGTACTTATTTTTAGATAACATCTTATTTCTGGCTTGTTTATTAAATTTCAAATTTTTGCACATCTTGTTTTTGCATTTTAAATGCTTTTGTTTTATTATTGTGTATCTATGCAACCATGACCATATATTTAATTATAATTATTAGGGCTTGTCGGATTTACAATTATTCTCTAAATTATTGTACACTTGTAAAATTTGTATTTTTATTTGAATATAATTATGTACATAATGTAAATGATCTTCCTCTTTAAAAGCGAGATATTTATTTTATGAGAGATATCTATGACTTCAATAAAGTTTAAATTTTAATTCAATTTAAAAATCGTTTGTGTTGTATTTGCTAAATAATAAACTAGAAAACAGTACAAACTTATTTTTTCAACTGATATGTTCCAGAACATCTTATGTAAGTTAGAACATTTGTAAAAATATAAATTACTTGATAGAAATACGTAAAATGTATTAATTAAATAATAAATAATGTTATTAAGGATAACACATTCTTATTGTGAAGTTGTAATTATTCAGAACGTAGGTCTGTGATATTTTAAATACTAATTAAATGTATTAATTAGAAAGATATACATATAAAATCAAAATGAATTGTTATTTCTGGCGTCATTAAGTTAATTCGGTTTACTCAAAGAAATTTGAGGTTCCGTAAAAACAATGTAGATGGCTTTCATATAATGGAACGATAGATGAATTAATTTAAAAAGTGTAACATACAGGTTCGAAAATTTGTCGCCAAAAGTACTATCGCTGTAGCATAGTTGGTAATGCACCTTTCCCGGATTGGAAAAGAGATCCAGGTTCGAATCCCAGTAGCGCAATAACAATATTTTTAGATAAAATTGATTTTATATGTATGTATTTCTAATTAACACATTTAATTAGTATTTAAAATAAATAACGATTACGACTGCAATTTCAACCTCGCTCACCTCGAGCGCATTGAAATATTTCACAATGTTACAACGGCAATCGACCTGGACTTTTTAAAAGGAAGTTGTCATTCTGGAGAATATTTCAAGACGAATTTTTATTATTCATTTTCATTTCAATATACGTATTGGGCTGGAATTTGACCGTTTGAATTTACTATACCGCCGATAAATAAGTTTAACTTCAAAATAAAATACAAATTATAGGCAATAGATAGACGCTTAGATTGAGCCGTCATTTGAATCCCATACCGGAGCCCATCATCGGGAATTTGTAGTGGATTTCGAACAGATATAAAGGCCCGTGTTCACGATGATCTCTCAACGAGTTTTTGATTTTCGAGAGCTAAGGTACGTGTGTATTGGATGTCATCCATGTACTGGAACTCCGTATTGTTCACTATGCGGACTAGAGTCGAATCTCCGAGAGAAATCTAATCCGTGGATACGGGCCATAATAATGTGGGAAGAAACACGACACAATAACATAGTAAACTGATAACATAGTTGTGAATGGATATAAAAATCTGAGAACTTGTTTAGAAAATAAATGAAAAAATATAAATAAATATTTAACTTCTAAAAAGTTGTACATACCTAATAGAATCGTTATTGATGTATGGTATAAGCTTTAGTACCATGTACCAACATTGTTCAAAACTAATTTTCAAGCGCTAATTACACATACTACAGGGTCACCATAGACACATCAAAGTGTTAATTAATTAAATATAAAAAATACCACTTACTTGCTGTTCCCCCGAGATAAGGATCGTATGAATTTTTCTTCACAAAATAATCTCTGAGATTCTTTGAGGACAACTCGGCTTATATAGTCCACCATGTAAACACCATTGATGTTTTGTTTATCTCCCCTGCAGCAGTTATAACAAAATAAATGTTTATAATTTAATGACTGTTTGTTCAATTTTTCAGAATAAATAGTTGTTGTTATCTATGGGTTTAGGTAACGTTTATGCGCACGTGTCGAGTTTCGCTATCAATTCGAACGCCATGTATACGCATCGGTCCCATCAATCCATTACGATGATCTCTGAGTTTATCTTCAGATCAAAATCTAAATCTCAACTAAATCTCTGGTCACAGTCCACAATAATAACAACTGTAACCTTTATTGTATATATAGTTATTTATGACATTTGTTAAAATTAAATGTAAAAAAATAATATGTCTTTTCTTATATATTAAAAAATATATTTGTGTCAAAACTGATTTAGGCGTTGGTAAGTAAAATAAATAAATCGATTACAAAATAACTCTAAACGACACGGCGAATGATAATTATTATTAATACTGAAGATATTTCCACCAGACGATGTATAAGGGATGAAGTTATTCGACTGCGGATTTGAGCCATTATATTGCCAAAGCTCAAGTGGCAATGGACCGGGACCATAAGTGAGGAAATGACTAAAAGCGATAAAAATTCTGCGAATCGAGGCTACGATCAAAAAATGTCAGAAGGATAAAAGAAATTAGGAGATGTTATGTGACCAGATTCTATGAAAGGAATAAGATCGGGCTGTGTTAACTTCAACAAGGTTGATCGTGAAAATAGAAAAATAAAATAATAACACGCGTTCTTAGTGAAACATTTTTATCTTATTTTATTAATTATGTATATTTTTTACATTTCTTTTATATGTTATTCTAGTACAAGTATGAAAAAATAAAAGTACAGGCTTAAGAATATTCAATATTTATTCATTAGAATTTGGGATACAGCATTAAAGACGATAAATCGTTATAGTCGACAGTAGCCACCGCTCGGGAAAAGCTCGGTATAAGAGTGAGAACTGAACCAAAACTTAATGTGGATGATGTAATAATCCTACGTAATGCCTGTTCATCTCCATCGACGACTTTTAATTACGTGGGAACTGACAGTTTAGGTGTCAGCTAAGAAGTTTCACTTTAATAAGAAGAATATAAATACATCTAAAGCAATACTTCGACACATTTTAAATAAGTATTATAAATATTTTTGTAAAACTCAATTTCAATGATGAAGTTCATTGTCCATGTCCGTTTCTCATAACTGACTCTCGCAGATTCTGAAGACTGTTGTCTTTTCCACTCGGTCGGTCCGACAGGTGGAGGATCTTCTTCGTCTTCTTCGTCCTTCTCTGTGACCCTCCACAACAAGCTTCTCCGAGCTTTCTTCCCTTCTCGCAAGATGCCCAAAATATTGAAGGGCTCGTCTTAGGCTGCAGGTTGAGAGTCTGTCCCTGACGTTTAATGTCTACAGAATTGAGACATGCGTGCGTCTCGCCGTCCATGGTACACGCGTCTCTTCCTTCATTTTAGGGTGAAGTTATTCGAATGCAAACTAATTTATCTACAAAATATTTTTGTTTAGGGTTTTTTTTGAATACCCTGTAATGTTATACATATTCAATGCTATACTGGTTAAAGTTACTTAACGACTTAATGCCATCAGTTCGAGGTATTTCCATCCAGCTTCCCGATTGTTAGCAAACTATTCCACTGAGGGCTTACTAAAGAGAACTTCATTTATATTTCATAACGCGTCACATTCCCTCGGATGCACCCTGCTTCCTACCCCCAGTCTTGGCCTTGGCAAATGATATATTATAATTAAATACATGCGAAACACTCACACGCACATATCCACATGAAACTGGTGTATCTTTTAGGTTAAATCGAGGTTTATATATAATAGATTAGTGTTTACGTTCTTAACTGTGGAACTAGAGTTATACCTTAACTTTATGAGGCAAAGCCTTGGCAAAGGCACGTTACCGTGCCGAAACGCGATGTAACCTAGAAGGGACATCAGTTTTATATACTGGCGGTCGCGGTTTGCAAATATATAAAATCTGGGATGACATAGGAGACCGGCCAAAACAAATTGAAGCTAGCTAGCCGCGTAATTGCGGGATCTGAGGTATCACAAATATTAACTGTTCGTAGGATTTTGGTGAAACTTTGTGGAATTCCATGATTATTTTGTAAATTGAATTAAAAGACTGTTTCATTGCACTATATTTTATTGTATTTAAACGTTAAAACGTTTTCGGAAACATCTTCCCATTTCCATTTTAACTCCATCCCTACCCTCACCACCACCCCCACCCCTAACTACACCACCACCCCCACCCCCGTTACCACCAAACACCTCATATATGTCTGAAAGAGTTTTTAATTTTAGTTGAATTATAATATTGATAATGGGAAGATGTTCCCGAAAACATTCTAACGTTTAACACAATAAAATATAGTGAAATAAAACAGTGCTTTAACTCAATTTACCCAAATGTTAGTTAAAATTCCGTCGATGTAAGCAATTGTATTTACATTTTTTTAAAACTAGAAATGCGTACAGAATACATGTCACACGTCCCATAAAGAAGTCAAAATTATAAATAATTAAATTAACACGATATCCTATGCCAAGTTAATTCACTCTGTGAACTTTTCCTACCGTCTTTTTTCGACGGGACTGCTTGTTCATTATTCTCCGCAGAAAAACATCAAACGATTATCGCGATTCTGTTCATAAGCGCATCAGTTAACTATTTATCAAAAAAAAATCTTACGACAAATAACAGTTCAGTTATTCAATTTTTAAAATTATTCTTTATTGTTCTATGAAATTTCCCTTTTTAGACTTGAGATATTTTTCTACGGGATGTGCTGTGTTATATCAATATTCTTACTATTTTTAAATAAGCTTAATGTTTGTGCTATGAAAATAGCACAAACATTAAGCTTATTTAGAAACTAACTTGGTAGTTTCCTGAAGCGAGTCTCGAACCCCGTTGATCATTCCGCGATTGTCTTACCTCTAGACCAAACAAGCACGTCGTTATTATATCTGCATGAAATATAATTAAGAAAATAAATGTGATATTTATTATTTTTTGTGTTGTATGAATACTTTAGTATGAAAAAAATTCGCAAGTCGCCACCTTTTATAAAAATATGTGCTTCTATAATTTGCAATAATCAGACGCTATACGCATTACAGAGATAAGGTACCAACCTAAGCAATTTCAAAGTTCATTCAGCGCATTCAAAGAGAAATTCCAAGTTGTAAATATTGTAAGCATTTGTTATTTTTCATCTTATTTATAACTAGTTTTATAAATGTATTCAAAATGTCATGATTGTCTAGATGCATTTATCAGTAATATAACCCTAACAATTATAGATCTAAGCATGAGAGGGCAGGCTTTAATTTTCAACCATGTATGTTAAATAAAATTTGCAAGTTACCATGCTGAAACTCTCAGACCAGCACGTTGAAACTCTCAGAACAACCTTCTGAATAATTACAAGTTTCAGGAAACCGAGGGCAATTACTTGACTAATTTTAAAATTAAAAATAAGTAATGACGGTGTTGAATTGAGCCCTTAAGGCGTGAATTATTCACGTAATATATTTTTTACATTATTTTCATAACCCCTGTTTAAATTTTGATTAGCGGTACTCGACAGATGAAATTAATAATGCTTTTCAAGACGGCGATTAGCGCTGCTCTGTGAATTACATATTTTGTAAATTATATAATACATTAACTCAGTATTTTTAACCACTGTGAGTTTAAAACCAGTTTAACCACTGTGAGTTTAAAACCAACCGGTTTAAACAAACTTTTTTTCATCAGGGAGATGTTTATAACCCACAATTGCACCACAATATGTGAAAATATTCTTGTTTTAAAAAATCTATTTTTAAAAAATATAAGAGAATTATTTAAAAATAAATCTAGTACTTGACTAAAATTGTTATGATGATATAAGATATGGAAATTGACCTGATAATCTGATATTACTGGAAGTTTTTTAGTATAGGGCTTGCGTTGAATTTAGTTGGTTATTTATGATATTTTGGTTAATTTTACGAGCTTAAATGATTTAATTTAAGCCCAACAATATTTTAACGTTAAATGGATAATATTTTTTTTACCAAAGTATTACTATTTTATAATCAATTTAGACCGTTGTTTAGAAAATTTATTTATAAATAAAATGAATGCGATAAATCTACAGTGCCGGCTATTACCAAGTTGCGCCGCTGAGATTATATCGTGAGGCCAGTGTGTAATGCGTGTTTCTGAGATGAATCTGATATTGGTCGGTGGCAACAATACTCGTCTGTCAGGTAACAATCCACACAAATTTATTCTAATATAGATTATAATTATGCGAACTTAAGCTGGTAAGTTATCTCAAAGGAGTCCGTAGGAAAGAGCTCGCTCCGGCTTGTGACCCTTCCTTGCTTTCTCCACTCAGGCTCCTTACGCGCCGGTACCGCGGCGCGGCACACAAATACATACAAAAATACACATTGTTCAACTGACGGACCTTGCAATGAATAACCGGATTGTATTTACGTTAAATATTAAAAAAAAAAAAAAATTTATTCCACGGACTGAGTAATCAAGTAAATTTGAAATTATCGAATAAATTTTTCCGGTAGGTGGTTCTTTCGTATTCAAGTTAGATTATCTGTCGAAGACACGTCTTTCAAGTTTTCGGACACAAATACTGCAAAGAGAAAAATAGCCCAGAGAAACGGTTGGTTGGAAATCAATCGTTAACTGAACTAGTCCAAAACCGTAGACAACTCACAGAAATAGGTCGTGTTCTGATGTTGGCTGTACTTTCGTTAACGTACCCCCATATATTTTCCTGAAGATTGAACAGAAGCGAGAGCACTTTGTCATCATTATCATCTTCGTTCCCTTATCCTAGAAGGGGTCGCGGGCTCAAATACTAGATATGACGCTTGCATCTTCTCTTTTCTTCCACGCTACCATTTTAGTACTATTCTAGGTACCAGTCAAGCTCAATCTGTCATTGCACAGTAGTTTTTGCTGTTTATCTCAGCTTAGTCTGGAGCGACCCTCTCACCTCTCCTTGGTTGCCTTTCCTCTAGAGTCGCTAAGAATATACATCTCTGGTATTCGCAAGATGTGTCCAAACTTTAATTTAATCCTGGTACTTCTCACTCGGTCCAATAATATAACTCCTGTAACTTCCCTAAAATAACTCTTTTCGGCAGCCTGGATTCTTAATCTTACTTTCTTCGTAAAAATCCATATTTGGTAACCAGATATAAAAACTTTAAAAAACAGTAACATAGATCTTAATACTTAACTCGACTATAAAGGGAACTTAAAACACCACTTTGAATATAGTAAATAAATAATAAATAGGTCTATATATCTTAGTATAGCTCACACGTGTTGTTGTAGTTTCTGTAAGCTCCTCGCTGTAAATCCATACATCTTTCAAAATCAATCTGTCACCTTAAAACATCGTTTTTTTTTAAATAGTATAATTTAAGATAAAAATATTCTCATTTGAAAAGTCCTCAGCGACGATCGGCATAAAAAATGAATCATACAGTCTTAAGTCTCGTTGTTTGGCAAGGCAATTTGGGTTCCATTAGTGACTCGCCGTATTTACAGCCAACCATAACAATAACACCTAATTGCTTCGCTATTTATTACACGGTACTTAGGGTTTTCTGTACATTATGTAGATGGAAGGAAGCTAATGCTTTGTGTAATTTAATTAGTAAACGTTACTTATTTTATGGATGTCGGGAAATGTTAATTCGCACGATATTCGGTCCGTACTATCCGCCGCTTATTGGCTTATTTACCGTGAACGATAATAGTACATTCAGAAATTATTCTTTGATATAATAAAGGGTGTTTTTTTAGAAGTATAGAACGTTAAAATGAAATAAAACACATACAAATCGTGGTAATGGCAATGATATTGGCTTTATTGGAAAGATAATTATATGCCATTTGTGCTTAAATATGATTTCGCACATACAGGCGCCACCACTGGCTTGAACAAAGTCCAATTTTCGACCACTTTTTGGCAGTCCAATTTTCGACCACTTTTTGGGCAACTGTGGCCGTATATCGGAAATAACGCGACGAATGTTGGCTTTTAAGTCATTAATGGTTTATTTTTTATAAGTGTAGATCTCCATAGAAAATAATACAAAGGTGTTAAATCACACGATCTTGGAGGCCAATTCACAGATCCATTACACGAAATTATGCGCTCATCGAATGTTTCCTTTAATAAATTGATTATGGCACGCGCTGTGTGGTATGTTCCGCCGTCTTGTTGAAACCACAGCTCTTCTACATTAATGCCATTCAGTAGGGGAACGAAAAAGTCACTAATCATGTATCTATTGCTGTGCACGATGGTGAATCGACTAATTCGAGTCCTCAATACTACGCTCCACTGCAGCAACACTTCTTCGGTGCGCGCTGTAAACGTCTCTGCGGATGCGTATTATCAATTAGAGTATGCGTGGTGTGAAAACGATCCACGGTTATTCGAATTACTCGCTCGGATGGACGATTATGTCGACCGTAAAACGGACGTAGCGCACGGTAAGTTTCGCGAACTGAACCACGGTTTTCGAAATAAATTTACACAATTCGCGAGCGTTGATCTCGCGTAAGTCTATTTATGGTAAAATGGCAAACTAAATTGAGCATAAATCAGCTGTTAGCTGCCAAATTGTCTATCGCTGGAAAAAGTGTTGTCAATTCGAAAAACAAATCTCTAAAAAAAAAACACCTTTTACAACCGCGTATTTAAGTTCTTAAATTAGGTACGTAAGAGTAATAAAAAACAGATTTTTAAAATTTGATTTATTTTTTTTAGCTATAGTACAGAAAAAAGGTTTACATATTTCAATTACGTGTATCATACCTCTCTTGTACAGAGTGTATTATTCTGGTTCGAAAAATAAATAATTCAATCTTTATAAATGTAGTTAAGTAAATAAAAATAAGAACATAATGTATAGATAATCTAATCAGTGCATTAAATTTTAACACATAAATTAGCATTATTGTCTATTAGGGCAATATCAAGTTGGTAGTGTACTCCCTTACATCGATATTCGGAGCCTCAAAAAATGTATAGATGAAAATAAAACAAAAGGTAAATATGACAGTGCATAAAAAGTTACGTAGCAAATAGTCTATGTTAAAATATTTAAATTAGATTATTCGATTCACACATCTCTCTTACTAGAGAAATTAATTCTTGTGATTAGAAAGATATTAGAAGGACGCGAAGAAGACGGAAGGAAGCGATACGTATCGGGATATCTGGAGAATCTAAAGGAATCGGATATGAAGAACCTATAAAATATACTGTGCAGTGCACAGCAGTACTGCAGCCGGCGGTTGGAATCACCGGCTGCCCAAAGATTATCAAGTTCACGATCGGATTTATCTCCTGTAAAATCCTCGTATTCGCAGTGGTAGGTTGTTAATCAAACACATTGTCAGGTGACAATTTACAGCACTTTATTAATACTCGAATATAATATTAAATAGAACAATACGATACAAGTTATTTCGCGTCAAAGCAGAAAGAAGCCTCGCTCTGACAGCGCGCTCGCTATATTACCAACCGCGCATACACACACACGCGCATACCTCTCACTTCATATCGCGTAACCGCAGGACAACTACACACATATACTCAACATCACATATACCTTTTTGGGAAATAAAGGGTAATGAGGTTATGACTGTGGGTATGTCGTGTGTTAGAAGGATTTGCTGATGTATGAGTGGAGGGTGGCCCGATAACTACTTGTTCGTTTGATGATGATCGCGGAGTGTATTGTACAAGTATGCGTGGCTGACGTTTGACACAAGTTTATTGTTGAGCGCAGTTACAGAATTAGAGAAATACAATAGCCGTATAATGAAATGACAGGAGAACTTCTCACAAGAGTGGCGCTCGGACGGCTGTTGGTTGTATGGTTATTGTGGCGTCGGTACCGGCCGTGTTTTTACGGATTTGGTTTTACGCACCGGTAAATGCAAGGTGGGTCCAGGGGTCGTTGGCGGTGATGATGACTGTGGAGGCGTCAGACCCCCACACCTTTGTATTCGTTACCAGAATTGGTCACAGCAAAGTTGCGGGCTGGTCTACACGTTCTTCAAAAGAAAAGATCAAAAGGTATAAATATTCAATTTATTTGTCATGTTATTATGAAAACCGAACAAGTACACCGTCAATAATTAATAAGTTACGACTTACTTTAACTTAATAGTCATATATGTATACATATATAGATATAGTGTGGTTTATATAATATATGATTTGATTTTACGTTTGATTTATATAATATATTATTTTACATCTAAAATGATTTAAACATCTTATTTATAAATGATTTGACATCGATTTTTTTCATATGGATATTTTATGTAGAAGGAATCTGACGATATTGATACTATAGTATCACTGTAGCTTAATTGGTTAGCTACCAGTGTTAGAAAAATCCGGGATCGAGTTTCCGGTGATGATTTTTTTTGTATATTTTTCTAAGTGATTCATCTAGATTGTTTTAATAACATTTTAGATGGATTTTGCTTATACTAACAGTAGGTACATATTTAGCGGTTATCAATATTATTATTATTATGAATAAGACGTTAAAATTGATCGATGCTTTTGAAAAAGCGGACACCTGGTCCCGCCCGAGCCGAAGCCGATGATTTTTTCTGGCAATCCATACCGCAGACTATATAATAAATATTCTTTAAATGTCACCGGAGGAAGTAAGGGAAGGAATGATATAATTTTATTACATAATCAATTAGTTTTAGTACGCTGTAAAAATAAGATTCAATCAACAAAATTCACAGATAAACTTAAACAATATTTTTCAAAAGTAAAACAAAACTAGAAGTTTGGTCAAATTTAAGGGATAAATCATACTTTATGACTTTGTTTTGGGACGCGAATTGCGATAACGTCGCGGGGGGTAGGTTCCCAGCTCCTGCACCCCTTCTGTTGATTTAAACATATATTAAATCTTTTTAAAATTCTAACCTTTTACTCTGTGATAGTGTCAGCGTCAATATTAAAATCTTTCTGCATATTTCTTATTTTATTTTTCATATTTTTATGATAATTGTAAAAAATAATCTCATATTTCTGAATTGGGCTTTCAGTACAGTTGCTGTGTGTCTTCTGTGCACTTGTCGTGGAATCAAACCAATTCACGCAATCGTACAATATTATAAAATGTTCTGTACATTCTGATTAACTTCAAAATTATGGGGAAGATGGTTAGGAGCAGGTGTCTTTGAATTTGGTAAAGGGGGTGGGGGGGAGGGGGGGGGGGAATTTTCTCAGGGATCCTAAAGGGCAACTGAACAGAATTTTGAATCGACGAAATTTAATATAGTACACATATAAATGTGTATTACATTTCATTCCCTCCCTCTGATATAAATCAGAGGTATGTTATTTCCAGGAAGGAGGCAGGTGCTTGTATTTTGCGCAGGATCCTAAAGAGTAAATGTGTAAAATTTTGTATGATTTTAAAGAGATCAGACATTCATTTAATACAGGCATACATTCTACTTAAAATAAAAATATAAAGGCATATTGAATATTTAAAAATATATTTATTTAGTCCTACATATTTAAAATTATATTGTAAAATATTAGTGTATTATTATTATTATATTTTTGTACTTTTTTTTATGACTTGTAATATTTTTTCATCGTTTAAATGTTTTTAAACGATTTCATTTCAAGCTTCTCAATTATGTTGTATATTTGAAATAATACAATATTTTGTTCTGTACCTACTTAAAAGGAATGTTTATTGAGCTTGATCACTATCAAAAAGTTTAATATAAAAATGTCGATTTACTAGCAATACTAGATTAAATCATGGTTAGTTTATAACGATCGTTAATAGAATTCAACAAAATTTGAGTGCGGCGCACGGAAATATCTCCGTATTATGTTTTTGAAACCTTTGTGTAGGTACTAAAAATGTTCAACTATTCAGTGAATGTTCTGAAAACTTTTCAGTATGATATCTAAAAAGCTTTCTGCGCTGGGTTCTTTTTTCAGCATTGTGTCTTAAAATTTTTTCGCAGCACGTATTCGCATTTTCAAGTTATCCGTTACCTAAAATTTATTCACAGTTTCAGCTTTTTTTACGCTCTCACACGTGGTACGTGTTCCGAATTTTTCATAATTATTTATTTAAACAAATAATTACGTAATTACTTTGACCTTTGATGAACAGCTACATGTACAGCTAAATGAAGCCTACAAAGTGGACAAATTTTCTTCAGTTCTAAAACAATGTCGGTTTGGTAATTTATTTATTGAATAAATAATTAAGTTCGTGTGGTTTTAAAAATATATGGAATTTATTGATTTAATTATAATTTGATAATTTACCATAGAAAAATGTGATATAAAATGCAAGAGAAGTTGCGAGAAAAAGTGCCGTCGCCGATGAATTTCGCTTGTATTTCCGACCAATTGCTTTAAGTTCCTATACGTAATTATCTTATGTATTATTTGATGCTTTCGTGTATTTGTAATTTTTATTTGTTCAGATATATGCTGAAATATTCATTTTTATATATTTCATTGTCAATGCACTGTGGTGTCTATCTTTGGTGGATAATCGCACTATAATAAAGGCAAATGATGAGCGTTTGTAAAGGTTTAATGAAAATTAAGATAATTTAATTCTTTTTCCTCCGACAGGTTCAACAACAAGAAGCTCAGAAAATCCCTCAAAGAGAAATTTACAATGTTCTGGTCCACGCTGGCTTCCTTCCCCAGAAGTGAAACCCTCCTGACTCGCTACAATCGCTGTGATGATGAGCTTTGGAAGAGTCGTTGACCGTTTACTGGATGACATACTTGACGTCATTTCAGGGTTAGATAGATCTATATTTTTTTATTTATTATCTTTGTTTTACTAACCACTGAATTGAGTTTAAATACATCTACCGGTTTCGAAAAATACCATTTTCTTCTTCAGGATGTCATAACTAATAATAGTGGTTAATAAAACAAAGATAATAAGTGAATTTTAACCAAAAAGTTAATATTGCTAATTTTAAAAGTAATAGATAGATCTAATAATTTGGAAAAAAAAATGTTTTTTTTTGGATTATTTTAATTTCGCAATTCGTCACTGTTATTACGTATCTAATTGATGCAAGTTTATAGCAAACTGACGCGTTGGTCTTGAACATGTAAATAAATCTATTTTCTAGACATTGTGCACGTGTTTTGTATTGTTACATTATTATTATCGAAAGGTTAATTAATTATAATATATATTACTTATCAAGTTGTTTTTATGAGTTAGATTTAATAAGCCAAGTTCCGGAAAATACATTTTTTTTCATCAAGATGTCAAATAAAGTAACTAAAACCATAATAATATATAAAATTGTTCTAATGATTAATATTATATTTTTTTAAATAATAATTATTAAAAATAAATCTAGTACTTAACATAAATTATTTCGATGATAAAAGATATGGAAATCGATTGATACAAAATTATTGTAAAAAAAGAATTGGGAAAATTTATTAGAATAAGACTTGCGGTTATATTTTATACGCTTTACTTATTTTTAATGATTCTAAATTATTTATTTCGGTTGATGTAATAAATTTAACTTATAAAAATGGTAAAAAAACAATGTTATAAATTATTAAGAACACATTCTTATTGTGAAGTTGTAATTATTCACATAACATAGGTCTGTGATCTTTTAAATACTAAATGTTTTCAAATAATGGAACGATAGATGTATTTAAAACAAAATAAAATAAAAAAATAAAAATTCATTTGAAAAAGTGTAACATTTGGGTTCGAAAATTTGTCGTCAAAAGTACTGTCGCTGTAGCATAGTTGGATAATGCACCTTGCCCGGTTTGGAAAGAGATCCAGGTTCAAATCCCGGTAGCGCAACAACAATATTTTTCGATAAAATTGATTTTATATGTATACCTTTCTAATTAAAACATTTTATTAGTATTTAGTGTTATAAATAGTTAATAATAAAATGAATAAAAACCACAAAGTGAACTTGGTTTTAAATGCGCTTTATATAATGTGACAAACAGTTTAATTTCAATTGTGTTTCTTCTATAAATAAACGAAACTATCGTAAGGACTGTTTCATTTATAATATGCCTGCTTCAGCCACAAACACACAAATACCAGTATTTATATTAGTAACTTTTCATATACATACGGAAGAATTCGAGGAGGTATAGGGTCTCGATTCTTACCGTGCACATCCTGATACATAATAAATACAATCCTCATGCTGGTGAGCTAACAACATCATTTTTTTATATGTAAAATATTCAATTCCAAATTTTTATCAAAAGTTTTCTAATAAATCATTGGGAAATTTTGAAAAACCATTACTATTTAATCATCTTAAATACTCTTTGACTCTTATGTTAAAATTTGAATATAGAAAATGAATCTTTACAGCTATGTTTATATATACCGGAATTATTAAATTTATCATCTTTGTCATTGGAATTTTTGAATCCTATATTATTATTTGTAAAATGCCGGTCTAATGTTTTGTAGTAGGTGTTTAGATATTTGATTAGAAAATTTATTTATGAAATAAATCCTATACTAATTCATTATCATTATTATAATGTTTTATCTGTGAGCTATATAAAAATTGGTTAGTAGTGTAATCCTTTAATTAATATTTTAAAAAAGGTGTTTATTAATTCTGTATCTTATTATTAAGTGCTTTTTGTTTATTGGTATTGAACGTAGATAGTGACATAGGAATATTTTAGGAATCATGACCCGGAGATACGTTAAATAACTATAATAATAATAATAATAATAATAATGTGTTTATTCCAGCGTGATCAGGTTTTTTTTTAACCCGATTAATAAAATAAATAAAAAGTTGATAAAAAGTAAAAAGTTCACACATATATACACACAAAATATAGATATTACATATATAACTACTTAAGTCACGGCCATTGTATATGAAGCTATTCTGTAGGCGATGCCATTCTCCGGTCAGGGAACCAGCTTTCAATGAGAGCGCCGCTCGCACCAGAGCGTCGGTGCTGAGCTCCAGCCGCAGCTTTGTGCCAGCAACTCGATGTCTCAGAAGCGGAACGCATGCATGTATACGGCCTTCGGTAAACATTGTAGATGCGTTGCAATAACGCGCATTGGATTGCCGAGAAAAAGTTTATTTTGACTGCCGAGATTTTGATCAAACGTTAATTTTTTGAAAATATTAGAAATAAATCTACCTGATTTTTCGGCCATTATTGGAATGGTTATTTTTATGACACGATTGGTAAATAATCAAATTTCTAATTTCTGCCTTCTTTGTCAATATTTCTCAGTAGAGAAGAATTGAGATTGGACATATCTCATATTTGTATTCCTCGATGGGCGTCAATCACAGCGTAACGTTTATCGGTAACAAAGTACGAGAGTGTATTACTCACGGTGAGTTAGGTTCAGTGTCATTCGATAACAATGTTAAAAGTAACGTCGTGAAGATAGAAGAAAGAATAGACCATTGTCACAGAGCGTATGATATCATTATCCACCTCTGGCAGGTAGCTGCTCACGCGCTTAATGACGCGGATGTAATATTTCGATTTCCCGCTGCCGCGGCAACGGCTTAGCGAGGAATGATTTATTTTAGCCATTCCTCTGCACGAAAAATGCTTTCAGAGAATAAACCGGAGATAGAAAAGAAAATCTAGCAATAAAACCGCTACATCGGAAGAATTCTTCTCTAATAACATCGTAATGGATTTACGTCAAACGAAAGCGCGAAAGTTATGTCGGCAATATAATATATTTGTTCGTGATGCGATGATGTGGACACCGACGTTTACCTGGACGCTAAGAAAACTGGACTGGGATACAAATTAAGACGAAAAACATCCTGACTCGGATCGCATTGGACATTCTTAAGACAGTACGGAGTGATACATTGGATATGGTCAACTTTGGGTCTACGG
This sequence comes from Eubasilissa regina, assembly GCA_022840565.1. Lineage (NCBI taxonomy): Eukaryota > Metazoa > Arthropoda > Insecta > Trichoptera > Phryganeidae > Eubasilissa > Eubasilissa regina. The sequence continues at coordinate 36,289,313 of JAINEB010000003.1, read as the reverse complement.
TAGGATATAAAAGGTAGACGTCGATTGTTGGTATAAAGAAGACCCGTGAAAGATGTGAATTGGAGGAGGGCCGCGTAGATACGGGGATCGTGGAGAGTGACGTGGCAGGCCCTTGAAGCTATGGGTTGTAACGACAGATCGTACCATGTATGATGATATCAGAAGGATTATATGGGATTGGTAATCCGCTTCCAAGTCGATTTACTATTCTGCGTTCACGTAGGTCACTTTTAGAATTAAACTGAGATGACTGTAGATAGTAATTATTATTTAAATTGAATGGAAACGCATACCTACGATTTTATACTAAAATTATTTAAAGTTATATTACAAATGTACTGGTATATAGTAGGACGGAGTGAGTAATAAGTTGACCTGAAGATCTAAAGCCGGAGAGGTAGTGGTGTGTTTGAGCAGCTCGTGGCAGCCGTCGGGGCATGGAGCCAGTGTATCGTGGTTACCCAGTGGTGTGCGACTCGACTTGATGATCCAAACACGATGGCAGGTCTCTGACACAGACGGACTAAAAATGAAAAAAGTGGTGAAACTTTGAACTCGAGAATGGATGTTTTATCCCAAGTATTGTGAACCCACGAGTAGAGCCTCAAATTAAATATACAGTTTTGATTTATGAGGATCTCCAAATCAGTGGAGAAACAGATAGTTGTGATGAATTTTTATTGTAACCTCTATAAAAAAATGAAATAAAACATTTTTTTTATATGAGGAAGATACATTTAAAACAGGAAAATCTTTAAAAACTTGTTTGGTTGGGTAATCTCTAGCCTTTTTAAAAATTATTTTTATTATTATCTTTTGAGTTGTAATTATTGGTTTGAGATGTATGGGACGAGTGCTTTCCCAACCTAGTATTCCGTATTGTAATATTGACTCAACCAAAGGATGGCATATCATTTTAAGAGTTTGAAAATTACAATATTCACTATGTGGTGAAAAGTACAATATTGTCTATACTATTAGGTTGATGTATGTCGTTTTTAAAGAATTATATTATAACAACTAAAAACGAAAAAATACTCAAAACATATTATCCACAATTATAATTCGGGGGCATAGTAACCGCAATAGTGGATTGATCGATGTTGAAGTTCTCAGGCAGTGTTCTAGAGATGTAACTTTCGTCCTCTTCCACAGCCGCCTACTCATGTCGCCTGAGCCGGTATCGCTAGCTTTAAAGCGAACAAACCACTTTCTGCATGCCCTTTTGTTAATCGTTCCTTCGCCGAAAAAGATCTATATCATTGTATATTTCAACTTGAAATGAAGATATTAATCCATTTTTGCCAGCTACATTTAAAAAAAAAAATACAAATTTGGGACTAAAATTCCTTTTCTACCATTATGTATCAGTTCCACTATAATGAAGTAATATTTAAATTTATTCTTTTAATTAAATCACTAGGAACGTGTGTCCACTTTTTTCAAATTTTCAGACGGGTACATTCTCTTTACGTAAGCTAAGACAGGAGTAAATAATTTTTCTCTCTCTAGCACGAATGCCACCTATTTGCTGTCGCGATATCCGGATGAATCATAAGTGTGTTTAAAAATAGATCCTCATACGATGCCCATATTTGGTAATGTGAAAGGCCATTGGCTATGCCCTAGGGACGATACGCCTCCTACCCCTGCAAAATAACCTTTCCGTAGAGCCCCGTGGAGACGCACCGGACCGCCGTCTCTCGCCAGTCATTCGTTCCTATTTCGAGTTTTGAATACACAAGATGCTGCGTTATTCTTATGGATTATCGTTAGAGCTTCGGTGATTTGATAATGTAGTTTTAAAATGTGTTTTCACAAATTTATTGAAAATTGAATCCACGGCTAATTGTCATATCACATATTAACCAGTGTAAATCTTATCAAATCTGATGTACCGGTTCGAAATTGTTCCGCTCTCACGTTGAATGAGAAAGGACTTGTTTCTACCTTGGACGAGTTGTACCTATCACCCCGTGTTATACCGAGTATAACCTCGACGTCAGAGTCATCCTATGTAATATAACTCCCGATGTCTTTCTTGACGAAGGACAACTCGACGAGGCATCTTGAGTGAAAAGTGCAATTACTGTCCCGTCCCGCCATTTCATATTCTTATTAAAATGCCGACAAAGAGGTATACATATATCAATCTATATACGATCCTCCTGTCCTAACATAAATTGAAAATAATCATTTTAAGTCTACTTTTTAATATCCTGAACCGTGAACTACCTAAGTGATATTATTCAGTGTCAGAAACTTAGATGTCTATAATTAATTCAGATTTTTTTTTTGGATTCTTCAACCATAATTGTCTAGAAGAATACACATTGGCACGTTTGAAATTATGTGCTATTTTACTACTACATATCTTACTTTAAAATTCCACAATTTGACAAATAATAAGGGATTCTTATTTAAAAAATCTTTATATGTCCTCAAGTGTATTACATTTAATAATAATAGTAATGTTAAATAATTATTTAAAATATTATTGTAAAGAACATTCTGTATTGATTGATAACTGGAGATATTGCAACTTTTTCTAGTTAATTCCATTAACCGATTATATTAAAATCAAAATTAATTACATTTATTCGACCGTTACACAAACTTTCTTATAGTATATGTTTTTCTATAATTTATGTCTTGTTATTTGACGGAAAGACCTCAGAATTGCTATAAAATATTTCAATGAATGAATTCACATACCGACCTCTGAGATAAAATACATGTCCTGAGCGATAGCCTCGGTACTCTGCGTGATCACGCGTGCGAATATCGTTACATTTCTTATATTTTCAAAAATTATTTTCCAAAACATCGATGGAGAAACGTGTCATATTAAAAAAATGCACATGAACATATATGTTTTAGAATGGCGTCTAATGTCAGGAACATTTTGGACAGGCCGCAGGAGTAATGCGCCACTCGAGAAACATAAAATTGAGGATTTTTAGTGTCCGCTTTCCGATTTTGTAATAGTTTTCATCGTCGTGTGTGCAGACCACAAAGTGCGAGAAATGGAAAAAATTGGAGGTGCAAGGTGGAGTGCAAGAATTCCACACATGCAGCAGATGAATAAACTGAATGCTTTCATCCATAGTTCACTTCGAGATTGAGTCAAATGGCGCCAAATTACTTCCGTTACACTGACGGAAGCTCGCCTGCTGAGTGATGAGTGACTAATGGTTTCAACTGCTGTGATAGCAAAAAGCGAGATAAAATGAACAAAAGGGACGATAAAATCAGCTAAGTAGCACATAGTATCAAGGTGAATTCAATGAAAATGTTAAATTACACGTTGTTATTCAATTTTAGACAAACTTTGTTACAACTAATATATTAAGGGAACACACCATTAATATGAAATTGCAGTTTTTTAGAATATAGTTCAAGTTCTAAAATTTGTTATCAACTTACTCTGTTGGTGTAGTGTAATTGGTTAATGCATTTTCCAGGATAGGAAAGGATCCAGATTCGAATCCCGGTAGCGACAACAATATTTTTCCATAAAATTAATTTCATATGTATATCTTTCTAATTAATACATTTAATTTGTCATAACAATGTAGAACAATCTTTACGTTTGTTCAATAATTATTTATGTAAACATAATCTCAGTTTTTTTAAGAATGTTTTTAAGTGGACATATAATATATATATTTCAAAGTTAATACATAAGTGTACCGTTTGTACAATTCCAGGGAGTGCAATACAGAATGCACTAGCAGAAAAGTAATCTGCTAGTTCGTTATAATAATACCCTTCTCTAAACAGAAAATCGTGTCTAATAATTTGTGATGATAAAACAGGTATCACAGTGAAGTGCAGTTTTTTCTGGGTGCTATTTTAATACAAATTAAACGTATCAATTAGAAAAATATGCGGAAAAATTCAATTTATCGAAAAAATATTTTTGTTGCTATCGGGATTCGAACCTTTCCTATCCGGGAAAATGCATTAAGCGATTACACTACACCAACAGAGTAAGTTGACAACAAATTTTCGAACTTGAACTATGTTCTAAAAAAACTGCAATTTCATATTAATAATGTGTTCTCCTTAAAACAATATATCTTTTCAATAGACAATACATTGTGGTTTTGGTTAACTCACTTCATGAGTTAGATTGAATACACCAACCGGTTTGAAAAATAGCATTTCCTTCATTAGTTAATTGAACATCCTGGACTCGACTCATAAAGTAGTTAAAAACAAAGTTATGATAAAAACTATAATATATATTTTTTAAAATAGAGAAATGTTACTTATTAAAAGTATATTAATCGGCTTACAATTCCCCAACTCGAAGCGTGAAAACAATAATGACCCATCCTGCCCGTGTTCAAATGATCACTTTTGACTACACGTGAAAAGTCTCCATGTGAGAAGTCTTGGAAGTATCATCTTCAACCGTACAAGTGAATAGATATGCCTTTGAGGATTTTGCTAATACAACGAGACTAACTCGATGCTAGCCTGCAGGATCCAAATACCCGAGGGAGACAGGCTTCTTCCTGCCAGCCGTTCGAGCCACGTATGCGTTAACAGTATCGGAGTAATAAACATTCACGAATACTCTGGTTCCAAGTAGGCTAACGAGATTCTGATTGAACTTAATGGGTTTGGAAAAGGATAAAGTTACTAACGCCTGGATTTTACAAGACGTACTTTATTGAGTTGTGAGTGTTACGACAGAATATTTTACGTTATACATTGGAATTCTATAAAATATTCTGAAGTTACAATGACTCATAATAAATGTTACCATTTTATAATCACATTATGGAAATAGGCTATGTTAGAAGTGAATGCTAATTTGCCTTCAATATACACACACACATATATATATATATATATATTATTTATTTTAATAATAGAAGATATAATACATTTTAAAAATAATCAGTAGGGTACATATATATATTTCTTTTCACATTTATTTCTTCTCTATGAAAGTAAAACTGTGCATAGAGAAGGAGTATATACGAGAGTATATAATTTACATTTCAATTAGTCTGTATATATATTTTTTTACTTCAGATACAAATCTATATTTAGTAGTCTGTAATTTTTCTAAGTGTGATGAGAGGATTGTTAAAAAATTTGACGTCTTGATAATGTAGTGATTTTGGGTTGTGGTATATTTTAGTTTTGGAATATCAATTTGGTCTCTAATTCTTATAGATCGGAATTCGCTTCTAATATTAAATTTATTTAAAATTTAGATATTTGATTTTTTTTGTATATGTCTATTATTTTAGGGATTTTGAAATCTGTGAACAGCATAGTCTTTTTTTTTTTGAGTAATTTTTATCATAATTTTTTTAGTGTTTTCTAATTGTGATATTGAAGTTTTATATGCTCCACCCCATCCATTAATACCGTATTGTAAATGTGACTGTACAAACGTGTAATACATTATTTTCATATTTGGAAGTGATAATATGTTTCCGAGTCTTAAGCATATGTAGACAGTTTTCCTTATCTGTTATGAATCCTAAGTATTTGATATTTTTCTTCAATTGATAAACATTGGTCACAAGAGTCTTCTTGAGTGCAGGCTTTGGTGTGAATTTTAATATTAATTTCAGTGTTAATCTTTCTATTGAATAGCAAATCGTAGAAAGTATATTTTATCAGTATTAATTGATAGTAGGTTCGTCCACTTTTTTATGGTATTAACATCCTCATTTGCAGATATATTAGCGTCATTCCAAGTTTTTTTTATTAAATATTAGTACTGTATCGTCTGCATGAGATATTATTTTACCAAGCAATTTAAGTTTGAAAATTTGTCGCTAAAAATATCGTCGCCGTAGCGTAGTTGGATAATGCACCTTCCCCGGTTTGGAAAGAAATACAGGTTCGAATCTCGACGGCACAACAACAATATTTTTCGATAAAATTGATTTTATATGTTTACCTTTCTAATTAATATATATAATTCATATTTAAAATAACACAGACCGCCTGTTCTGAATAATTACAACTTCACAATAAGAATGTGTTCTCCTACAAACATAAAAGCTTTCTCTTTTTATTATTATATATCACGAGTTACGGAAAAGGTTCTGCTTAATTTAAATATCTGTTCATCTTTATTCAAACGAAATCAGGGAATCAGAATTATTAAATACATCTATTTAAAATGTTTTCCCTTAATGAATCTAATTTTTGTAGAATTCAATTCATTATATTTTGGAATATTTAAATAAAGAATGGCCTGGAAACTGAGGATGAAATACTGATCTTATTCACTGAAAAACCTTTTTAATATCGTCTTGTTCGTATCGTTGTACATATTTGTATATCTAATTTCTTGTTATCCACTTACTTTGGGAAATGTTTCATCATTCATTCGAGGAAGACTCCCGTCTTCAATTCGAGACACGATTAATGTACGTATTAGTTAGTATGTCATTATCATCACTCATCGTTTTCTATCCACTGCTGGATGAAGGCCTTCCTGAGTGTCTTTCACTTTTGTTTTCTTTGTCCATTGTCTTCGAACTTTCTGTTGATCTTTTGATTCCTTTAGGGTATCACTGGATGATTGTTTGTGTTCGTTCATCCTCTGGACGGTGTGGCTTGTCCATTGGCATTTCATTTTCTTGGCGCATTCAATTATATCAAATGCTCCTCCGCCTGACACTCTTATCCTCATGCTTCTTTTCCTATTTCTTCGCATGATTCCGTTCTCTTATTTCACAGCTACTGGAAGAATACATTGATTGAACACTTTTCATTTCAGACGCAGTAGAAGATCTCTTTTGAAAATCATTTTTTGAAGTCACAATGACTCCAAATTTCTGCTAACAATTTCTACAAATATGCCTCATTCTATAGAAATTTGTTGTCTTAGAAAGGTACAATTATTAACTGGTTAAAGCTGGGTTCCATTAACTTTTTGAATGCTTGAGTGCGTTAACACGCTAAATTTTGTGTCATTCCCAGCTATACGCGTGTTAATACGCATTTTTGGACCTTGTAAACTTGCAAGAATTAAAGTAATATTTTTAAATCATTTTGCCATCTATGAACGACAGATCTCAGCTTTTTATAGATCAAAACGTCAAAACCCTAGAAGCCTAGTCTTACCCTATGTGATGTATTCCATTTTAAATAGAGTTGGCAGTTAAAGTTAACTAGTGAGTCAATGAAGCAGTTTATTACTACTACATCTTGCATTCTGTTCTGAAGAATTGAAAATCATCTGGGAAGATCACAATATCATCTGCAAAAAGTAAATGGCTTGAGTACTAGTAGTATATATATAGACAAACAATTGAGTTATCTATATGAATGGTAAATTAATAATTGATCAATTGGATTTAGTATCGTCTAATTCACGAAGAACTCGTAAACTGTCAAGTGGTAATCTGCGATTAAAATGTAGAGGGTGTCCTGCGGAAAAAAATCAAAATTAAATTGTAATTGCTCGTAAACCATCAGGGTGAGATAAGTAGGAGGGGTATTGTTCGACGGGCATGATTTGCAGATTTGCCAGTTGCAATGAGTTGCAATATTTAAAGTGCGGTGATTCATTTGTTCGTGCGCACACACAACCCGAGGGAATGCCATTAAAAACTTTTGAATTGTTTAAAAACGACAGTGTGGTGTGGAATTTCTGCCCGAGGGATAATTGGCTCTTATTTTTTAGCCAGCAAGAGATAGTTACTGCTGACATGTATTGCCGAATGATCGACGAGTTTTTGATACCGCAACTGCAGCTGTTTCCCGGGTTCAACAACATAACAAGATTTTAGCAAGACGGGGCCACTCCATACGCAGCTAGAGTTTCAACGGAGAAGATGAAGGGAATTTTTCAATAAATTAATCAGCAAGTATTGAGACATACACTAGGTACCTGTCACCGGACGTTACACTGTGCACCTTTTTTGTGGGGATACTAAAGTCGAGAGTTTATTCAATTATTAATTCAGGCCCTAAAAGAAAATATCCGCCATGAAGTTGCTGCCATTGAATCAACGCTCAGCTTTCGCGTGTTCGCAAATTTACGAGTCCGATTGCAAGAGTGTCTTGAGAGAAATGGACGACATTTAGATGATATTATCTATAAATTGTAAAATCCGCATCATTAAACTCCATTTTGTATAAATAAAATATGATAATAATATTGTAATTTTTTATTTATTTAATATTTAACTTGAAAATTTTCCGTTGGATACCCTTTATCTTTTCTAGGTACCTTCTCGTGTCTCGAGTTTGTTGAAGATGTATACTAGATCATAATTTGGAGATATTTAACACACATTTACCAAGATGTAAATAATGATATTAGTATACAGATTGTCCAAGATATCCCAAGATGGGGTATGCTGTCTACACCATAATATAACCAAATACATGTATATGATATTTGAAATATTTAAGGCAATAACTTTGTGATTAGGCATTTGACCATTTAATATGGTTGAGTTTTATTATTTAACGCCAATGATTTTATTAATTATCTCGAGATTAATTCTATCAAGAATTCGATTCTTTCAGAATGATGCAAATCTGAGGTGAATGCAATAAATACAATGTAAACTAGCGTTTTTATATGATTACGTTACATTCGTAATCATATAGAACTGTAAAAGGTTAGTGAAACGATACACCTGGCACGACCAAATAAAATAGTGTAATGTCACCAATATGAAGAATTGACGGGCTGTTTACAGAGTCGAGATGACTTCTATTCTAACTCTTCACTTGTCTCTATGAGAATACAGCACGATGCTAGTTATAGTTAAACACGACACGTATTATCGGTTGATTAATTGGAATGAGAGGTTGGGGATGAATCTAGTTCCAGGAGACCATCAGTTGGCACGTATTTTTCAGGCTCATGCAGTCTGCACAATGGAATCAGCTGTACATAACTGCATATTTAAGGATATAAAGCTAAATTAAATAGTATAATATTTAGTTTTAAACTACTTTATTATGTATACATACAAATGTCAACTAGTTTCGGTTAAATCCAACTTTCTTCAGAATAAGATAGTTGTCGTACGTTTAATTCTATAGCATCAAGTTCTCTCATAGTTAAGTGTCTCGGTTTGAGTCTAATCACCCCTCGCTCATTCTGCATAGAAAGAATCGCTGTTAGATTTCCGCTTTCTCCATTTGCATAAACAGAAAACGCTCAGACCCCGTCGAAGCTGGATCGTTCCTCCGTCCCTATATAAGTTTTGTCTCGCCAATTTTGAAATAAAGAGTTGTGCGAAGATCTAGTGATGTTAAAATCTGTGTTATTGATTGCACCACTTTGTTTGGTGACGAACTTATACTGCGCTCGAGTATAAATCAGTTTATATTTACCAGCCGTTGGAATCTCGAACGTTCCACGGAAACGCCATTTTGTATCGGCACCGCGAGAAATCCTAACAGGCAATCTTCAAGCATCCATCTATATCTGCGGCCTCGCATATCATCGGATATTCCTTGTGCTGAATTTTCATTCTGCCAGCCAGAGGATTTCATGATTCACCATACTTTGACCGCCAAGCTGAAACCACGTGCCAGATCGATAGATGCGTCCGATAGCATCCATCGCTTCCATCGCATTCTACATACATTTTGACCTGTGCACTCCTGCTGCTTCTTTCTGAGTCTTTCTTGCATCCACTACGCTGACTCTGCATCTTCACCATCTTGGCCTTGAGCAGGTCGGCCCCAATCATAATGTGTGTAATCTAATGTGCAAACTGAGTTATCTATTCTGTCACTATATAAATAGGGATGAAGGAACAATCCAACCTCGACGGGGTCTGCGCGGTTTCTGTCGGTGTAAATGGAGGAAGTGGAAATCTAATAAGAATTCTTTCTATGCAGAATGCGCGAGGGGTGACTAGACTCAAACCAAGACACTTGTCTATGAGAGAACTTGATGCTGTAGAATTAGACCTACGACATGGTATACAGTCTGTATTATTTGTCTTGAAGAAGGTTGGGTTCAATCTAAGCTAGTTGGCATTTGTATATATACATTATAAAGTGGTTTAAAACGAGATATTCTAAATATAATAATTTAATTATAATGTCAAGCCACAAAGTGTTTGTTTTCTTTGAAAATCTAAATGAAATATTTATGTTGTTAAGGAGAACACAATTCTTATTATGAAGTTGTAATTATTCAGAACAGATGGTCTGTGATATTTTAAATACTAATAAAATGTATTAATTAGAAAGATATACATAATCAATTTTATCGAAAAATATTATTGTTGCGCATCAGAATTCAAACCTGGATCTCTTTCTAAACAGGGGAAGGTGCATTATCCAACTATGCTACAGCGACAGTATTTTTGATGACATTTTTTCGAACCTATATGTTACACTTTTTCAAATTAATACATTTATAGATCCATTACTTGAAAGCCATCTAATTTGTTTTTACGGAATCTCAAATACCTTTGAGTAAACCGATTGCAAAAGTATTATCGCTGTAGCATAGTTGGATAATGAACCTTCTCCGGATTGGAAAGAGATTCAGGTTCGAATCCCGGTAGCGCAACAACAATATTTTTCGATAAAATTGATTTTATATGTTTATCTTTCTAAATTAATACATTTAATTAGTATTTAATACCTGAATAAAATGACAATAAATGTGATAAAATATCATGACATATTTTATTTGGTTTATTAGTTATTAGTTAAGTACGCTTTATTTCAAAGTACTGACAGCTCGCCGCTGATATTTTCATATTCAGCATAGTTTAAAATATCAAGAATATTGAGATGGCATGTACGTCAGTAAACGTAATTCTATCTATTTGAAAATAAATATTTTTCCACACACGTATCTTATCAGCCAGGCAGAGAATGTATTTTTCTGGTTTGAAAAATATATTCATAAACTATGTTAAATAAATAAAAAATGTAAAAACCCCGTCTGACAGGTATACTAACCATCACATTGCTGAGAAATCAGACGATACGTAAAAATAGTAATTTACAAATATCCAAAGCTTTTTATTAACACTGATTAAAATATAATTGAAATATATTATTAAAATTTATGCCTAAATAGTAACAACTATTCAGAATTCGCCAATCATCTTTTGGAAACAAACCATTCTTTTGACATTAACAATGGTTTAGAAATTATGCATACAAATACTAAGTGTTTACAGTTAGATAAATTTGAAATTTTAGGAATTAGAAAAAGTGTTAATAGCATAGTAGTTCTTACTTAGTTACCCACCACCTATACTTTATAGTTTTGTTTTTATATATGCTTGCATTTTTAATTGCAATATACATTGTTTCCCAGATACCATTTCCAAGAAGATAGCATGGGTATCGAAGCATGTAGATTTATCAATAAATAGTGGTTTAAACAAAGTGTTTTGTCTTATTATTTATTAAAATTTGATTACTAAAATGTCTATATAAATAATATATAAATCGGTACATTAAATTTTACCACAAAAATATCAGCATTATATACTTATATGACAATTTGACATCATAGTCCACTAACGGAGTAGCCACTGACTTAGCACGTGAGAGATCGATATTCGAAGTTCCCAATTTTTTTTTATTTCAAAAAAGTTTATTTCAAAAAAGACATCTTGGAGTTGGAGCATACGGAAATTTTCCATCGCGCTATTTACAATATTTTCGCGAAAAGCCAACTATTTTTAAAATAATATCGCTTATTGTGATCTCTGTTATTGAAATCAGACAATAAATGCTAGAGTTTGACAAAATTTTTGATTTCTAAAAAGGCTAATTCATGCTATTGAGAAATATTTATTTTTGTCCAATAAAAACTTTTTATGTCAAGAAAGATTTTTTCGGTTTCATCTTTGGTTTACTAGGCTTTTCCAAGTGAAACCTAATAGAGTAATGGGGGCAGTTATTCAAGGGAACTCTTGTACGCCACCATATCTCCTCATGAAACATGGTAAGGACACTTACAAACAGCAGCGGAAATTCTGCGGTAGTGGAACATTACAAGCCCCGCGCGTCGGAAACTTGGATAGCATTACGCACGAGCATACAGGTATTTTTACGACGTTTAATTGAAGGATGAATTATGAGACGAATTTAAAAATAATATTTATTTATTGTAGTATCTAATTTAATTGTAATATTAATGGTTCAGCCGGTGGAGCCTAGTACTAAATAAATATCCGATATCTCATAGAGACGAAGCTATTTTATTGTATTCTAAAGGAATATATAGAAAATACTGTATAAAACGACGAAACTAAATATTAGTTTAAGTTAGTTCTTTTAGCAAGGTTTGAGCTATCACGTAACTATACCATAAGTTAAGCATGCTTTTACAGAGACATGTGCATAAATGTGCTAGTTACCGATACCGTAACTATGTACCGTCATCTTCATCTTCAAGATTTTTTTTTTTTTAGTTTGATCTTATAACCAACATATTAAAATATCAGTTTTATATTATAAAATATGATGTAAGAATTTGCGTTATTCTTGACTGTTTCATTTACAAATTTCGAATACTTAAGGACTTGTCGAAGGGTTGGTCGAGAAGTTGAACTTATTCAAATAACCTTTTCACTGTGTTTTAATAGTAATATTTTATATTAACGGTATACAAATATAAATTATGGATTAATTAAATGAAAAAGAAGTTCAATTATCCATGCGCCGTCATGCACCTGACCGCCAATAAATTGAGTCTAAAAATTTGTACGTCGGTATCACTTTGATACAATACCAAAAGTTATAATTGAAACTAATCATTTTTCTACTCGGTACTTTATAAAGGATTAATTATGAATTACTTAAAAACCATCTAAATATAATAGAATTACAATAAAGAATAATATCACGTTCCCCAATACTTCATTCCTACTGTCCACATTCCCTTTAACGACCTCCCCCCCCTTCCTTATTCTCATTGAAATAGATAGACACGAAACTGTATTTAGTTTAGATGTCACCTTTCGAAACTATAGTAGTGACGAAATCACTCAATGTATGTATAGTACAAAGTTTAGTTTGTTGAAAAAGTGTTAACTAATCAGGTTGCACCATAAAGTGTCAATTAATGATATCTGTAAGAATGTATACGTAAATTTATAAATTATATATGACGTGAATTAGTGTAACCACATTTTTGTCTCTATGATATTTTCATTCATAAACAGGGTATTGCTGAATATTTCCTTTATTGTTAACTTATGTTTTAGATGCATTACACATAAATTAAAAGTATTTAATTAAATTGTTTCATAACGAAGGTCCAACACCAAATTTGAGTTTCAAACTAACTTCTTATGGAACGGGTTCTTTCAAGCTTTCAATGTAATGCGTCCCCTCTTTTCATTCATTGAAATCCAAAAGTGGGCGAAACCCGCCCTTCTATTATTTTGTTTTCAACAAGTTTAAGACTCTTCGAGACAAAATAAAACTTCCTCTGACTAATTAATAATATTTTTGGCTTAACTTAAAAATATTCAAGATTAGAATAATGTTAAAACTTAAAACACCATGCTAATTGTACCCACAGATTCATTAAACATGAATAATTAAAATGTATGTAGTTTAAAATTGAGAAATTCTGATCTTTATTTTTTAATTTTGTTTCATTAACCACTTATTGAGTTTAAATACATCTACCAGTTTCGAAAAATACCATTTTCTTCTTCAAGATGTCAATACTAACTAAAAACATATGTTGTTGTCTCTTTACCAGAATCTATTTTTAAAATGGTATTTTTCGTTAATTAATGTTAATTTTGCTAATTTTAAAAGTAAATTCTAATTTGTTTATTATAAGCTTTAGAATTGCCTATGATGCCTATAATGCCTATGATGCCAGGTATTGAGATGTATTCTAAAATTTAATCTTTTTCTGTAAAATTTATATTTCATATGATTCGTGAGATAATATTAATTAGGTGAACATACAGGTAATTGAAATAATCTTATCTATAATTATTGTTTTAACTTAGCCCAAATACATGCCCTATGTCGATTGCTCACGTTTGTTGGAGTGGACTTGTACATAGAATAAACTAAACATATTTAGTGGCAGTCCCATTCTGGTATGTTTTGATTTGTGCATAAATGTTTTTGCATATAGTGCACTGTTTTGCGCTTGTGAAAAGCACGTGGATCAGCCCACAACTCTCGTCTGACCAAGCTGAGACCACATCGTGAAATTTTTCCTAATACAAAAGTCTGATGGAAGCTGACGCGCCGTTTCGACGACGCTATCGGGTTACTCGAGCGTTTTTTACATTTGATTTTTGACTCTTTGACTAGTCCTTCAGACATCTCAATGCTTACAGCTTCCAAAATCCATCCTGCAAAATTCTTCTCATTTCCCTCTTTTTTTCCTAATATATTTCAATTTAACTTTATGCTTATGTTATTTAATATCTATCACTTGAAAATGTATTCCCATTTGTGTTACTGTGACTTCAACCTATCCAAGACACAACAGCTACTTTGGTACCTAGTGAAAAGCCAGTCTGAAAAACAGAGTTGTCTATGAAGGGTCCAGTTATCGTGTTGGACCCTAAATCCATTTTTTAATAGTGAAGAGATCATCAATGACCTCAAAATAACGATTTTCTACCAGTGGAATGTGCGTTCCTTGTGTATACGACAACGAGCTAGAAACAAGCTTGCACTATAATACAGGACTTTCTACGTGTAATGAAGAACTGTAGAAGATATAGTTTTTCGATAACCATAATGAAATGGCTACTGTCTGGTCACTTTTAGAGGAACCTCGCTCTGGAAGCTAAAGCGTACTAATTAGATCATACACCAGCTCATTGGACTGATGACATCAAAAAATGGGTGATAGAAAAAAGCTTCGATGTTGCCTGACTGTAGTAGACTAAGTTGTATCACAGCAAGTTAAATTTATAAAATATCATTCGAGCTTGAATAATATATGAAAATCGAGTTTTTTAAAAAATTATATGACTTAGTAAAGTAAGTATTGTAGAATTTACACTTATACGATTATTGTAACTGGAGTGAGATGGAGATAGAGCAATAAAACAGGGCTAAAGATAAGCGATAAACTTTTCAAAAGTTCTCGACATTTTAGAAATTCCAACTCTCAGATTAGTTTGGTTTGTTCAAAAGTATTTAAATGTTTATGTAGATAGATTGCAAATTTTGATTTGGCGGACAAGAGTTTCTATTTCATGAGTTTCTGAAAACAAAATAACAGCGGTTTCCACTATAAATTTGATTTCGACATAAATTGTTTTCCGCCAGATCCTATCATCAATTTGGATCATCCATGCCTGTCTTTCTTGGTTAAGATTTTCACAAACCACTTGACTATACTTCTACATTTTTCTCGGCATCCTGGGCTCGCAGGTCTGTGATTTGTCACCAGAGAAGTATCTGCTGCTTTTTCCAATACCGTTGGACCAATCCCTGTTCGTCTCCGTCATTCGACGTGGCCCACCGTAATAAGCTTCTTCAAGCGATCATCTCTTCTCGCAAGATGTCCAAAAAATAGAATGATTCGTTATAGGTAAATGATTCGCAGTCTATCCTTGATGTTTGATCATGTAGAATGGCCATATGTGCAACACGGTTCTTTAGCACCACATCTTAAAGGCATCAACCTAACTCCTCTTCCTTACCTTCAAAATCCACGATTATGCATCGTACAATAATATTGAATGTACCTGAGACTGCACAAGCCTGACGATACACGTATCGTTTTTCCATATCTTGTAAAGTCTAGTTCGCAATTATAGACACAAAATAGTTGAAGTCCTTGATAATTCCTGAATATTTGGATACTCACAATATTATTCTATAACTGAACCACACTATAACGTTCTGGATAATTTCAGGAAAATATTAAATATTTTCTTTTAAATATTGAACAAATGGTACGTTATTTTGCTTTTAATAATTAGTGTTTACTTATCGCATAACTATTCTGGTCTGATACTCCTGGAGCCGAAACCGCTCCGAGGCCAGCTTCATAAATTGTCCGGAATCAGTTAGGCTACCGGAGGCTTTTCTGCTGTCGTTTGCGATTAATTAACGAAAAAAGCACCCGAATACCTGCAAAACTTCTCCTTCCCTCCGCTGGCCGCTCCGGCTTGATTAAGCCTTCGGGCACTGGAATCCGAAGGGCCGCTTAACCATTTTAAAAGGCAGCCCAGAAATTATTTCGCAACATAAAAGGTACAGAAAATGTCCATTGCGGTTATCTTGATATGTGAAATGCGTAACAAAAAATAAATGTATTTAAAAAAGAAAAATAATTCATTCTACAGAGAATGGTTACTCAAACTGGTAGCCCTCTAGAACCATGTGACCTTTCGTTTAATAGGTACAATTATACATATTTGAAATCATATTTTAAAATAATATTGTTACTTTACCTACCTTTCTACATAGAATTAATCTATTTTAAAATTAAAATACTGTTTTGGCGAGCAAATGCATCACAATAAACTTTCCAAATCGCATTGTGTTCCCGTGAATACCTTCGACACCTTGTTGTTCTCGGATTTTCTATTGATATATGGTCATGTATGCAGAATGAACAATACAACTAACCTTGATTGACAGTAACTGTTTCTATGGCATGATGTTTTGTATTTCTTAGATCTGGGTTGTATTCCGATCGACCGAAATGTGCACTCCTTTCGCTCCGATAATTGAGAGCTCCTTACCGGACGATGTACTGATAGCATTCGAGCTCCGACTCGTTTGAGAGCGATCCCTCAATCTCCGAAAGCGGCAACATTCACACAATATAAATGACCAATCAACAAGAGTGATCAAATCCCAGGGATGCCAATCGAACGAACAAAAGGTGCGATACGCAATAATATTTTAAATATCATTTGTTAGAAAACGGTACATAATACTGTACTATTTATAGGTAGGTGCTAGGCATGTATTATTTTTAAAATTAAAATTTTTAGATAGATACCGAATAGGTAAAAAATGAAAAAATAAGTTCTTAACCTACCGTGACCTGATAGTATTATGTCTAATTTTCGAACATGTGATTTTCTAAAAAGTATTTAAACCTAAGTTGGACTTTTATACGTTTTGTAAAAAATATGTAGTCACCATGGTAAGTATAATTTATTATTAGGTCACTTTTTTGTCACATATTTTTGTGATATTATTTCAGAAATTAAACATTAATAATTTTTTTTTTTTTTTGTGTATTAGTTATTGATTGGTGATCAGCAATTTGAGTATTAAACGGAAGTGGCTTCAATTCACCATGAAAGTCAGTACTAGACTTTCAAAATATTATTATTTTCTTGAATTCTTTTCAATATTAAAAAACAAATCACACTGATTTAGTACCCCTTCCAGCTCTACAAATGACTAACTTCCACCGAACGGTTCGGGTAGACACCGGGATTTTGTTTTTGTTGCCAGACGGGAAAATATAGAGAAGCAATATACTAAAATATAGCGGCCTGGTTGGGAGCCAGGAATCCATCGGGCAACATTTAAAACCATTTATTGTTTTAAAACAAGTAATTATTTCACATCAGATAAATATACCATATTATGTCCCATATGGATTTGTATCCGTTCGCGCGAAACCTTTGTAAAAATTGGTAACCATTCCTTAAAATCAATCTCAGTTTCTATATAAAGTTGTTTTTAAATTAAAGGGTTTATCTTGTCCGCAATATGGTTGGGAACAAAAATTACATATTATAATTATTTTATTTATCAAAATGAAATAATTACGTTTTTTTAATCCATGTGCATTATATATATATTATCTCAATATTTTTCTATGCGTCACACGTTGAATGAATTCAAAATTGATACATTTCATCGGAGTGAAGTGTCAATTTCCTTAAAAACTAGATATGTAACCTTTTTGTTCTGAAAGTAATTTAAAAAAAATGGTAAACAAACAATTATTGTAAGAAATTTTAAAATTGGAATTGTAATGCTGGTATGTTAAGGTAGTGGACAATTATTTAAATTATTAAATTTTTTCACAGAAAACGTCCTGTGTACATCTTTCACGTTCGTCCAAAGACGGTCTTTAAACTTTAGTAACTTAATAATATTTATGTGAAAAAATAATAACAACATTTTTTCAAATTTTAATTTTAGCGAATCGATCGATATATTAAATTCGGTCACGTTCATATGTTAATCCCAAACATAAACTAAAGTAAATTCCTAGAAAATATAGAAGACAGTCAAATACCTTACTTTGGAAGCAGGCTGAGGTTAGGTGTTCCAAACCACAATTCCATGTTTCGATTTCGCTCTGTAAATCTACAGAACTGTTAAGGCTTTTATCAAACTTTAAGTTCAGATAACGACACCGAAGATTATCGAAGGTTAAGTTTCCACGGACGAACATACACACACACACACACACACATTTGCGTGAGAACGTGTGCGTATCACATACACTTGCATACATGATGTGCATTTGCACACTCTCGCACACACATATATTATACTCCTATCCATTCACACACACTCCTTTGTACGTTTATTTTCCCACACACACACGTAGATTCATAATGTAATACGAATTATTCAGACAA
The DNA here is from genome assembly GCA_022840565.1 of Eubasilissa regina. Lineage (NCBI taxonomy): Eukaryota > Metazoa > Arthropoda > Insecta > Trichoptera > Phryganeidae > Eubasilissa > Eubasilissa regina. Next base: position 36,270,768 of record JAINEB010000003.1, on the reverse strand, counting down.
TATTTTATGGATGGATTCTCGATTAAATTACGAGTCAAAAATGTTCAAGGAATGTGTACAAATTCTGCATTGTCATGGAAAATATTATTCTTTGAAATTTTAGTAAATTGGTGTTAAGCTTGAAGTCTACATACTTCGAAATAAATGTTTGCAAAATTGTTCCATTATTAGTCTATAGTTTTGCTTCAGGCCCTAAATCATCTAACAAAAAATAGTCTGGTAACTCAAAATTCCATGGCCTATCGCTTTTGGTATTCAATATATTATTTGGGATCAATAAAATATTTCAATCAATCGAAATATTTATTTGAAATGCACATGATTAGGCACATATTCGATTCGTAATTTAGTCAGGTATATATATATAATACATAAAATATTGTGGACTAGGTTTGTTACCCCCTGTATAAGACACTTTTAGGAAATTCACATGATCGAAAATTAAAATATATTCTTTTTTTACTCTATAGGTAAGAAAAGAACTAATTTGTAAAATCAGTATCTACCTATATGGCAAAAAAATAAAAAAATAATACATACCTCATACACACCAAAAATATATAATGCCAAACAACGGTTTTATAACAAATTAAATATTAAAATGTCAAAAATAAATGTAATAAAATTTTATTACTTCCCTTCTTCCTGGTGAACTGAACAAGTAAAACATACAAGCAGATGCTTACACATAACCACGCCATTATGTTGTTTGTACTCACTTGTTTAATTTTTAAAAATGAAGAATTTAAATCATTTTCAAATAATTCCGAATAAGACTACCCAAAATAATAATAATGATTATTTGATATAGTAATTGGTTTAAAGTTCCCGATGCTAAGTACTCGACTGCAGCAGCAGCGAGTCGCGGTGTAGCCAAGTTTGCAACTTCTGTTGTGAGCAAATTTCGCTGCACAATAATATTCTTTTCGTGGTAGCTTATATACTCGGTTACCGCAAAGGATTTTCAAATAAAAATAACGTCAAGAACAAATGTAATAATTTATTTTGCGGTTAGAAGAATATTATTTGTTACAAAATAAATCGTGACGTAATATTTTTTTAATTGCAATTTAATATATGTAATTTTCGCATTCGAGATGTGGTGTTTAAAGAGAACGATACGTCATTTTCTGAGTTAGTTGATATCAGTGTTTATCACTGAAACAAGCGTCATCATCAGGAAAATAAGAGAAACCAAAGCGTGTCATACTACGAATAAAATATTTAGCATATGTGTCACCCCCAGTCATTGCGGAATTCCGGGAAACGAAAATGCCGATGCCTTAGCAAAGGAACCCCTACTTCTGGCGTTCCTTTACATAATCATGTGACAATATCTGATATACTTCCTATTCTCAAAGAGAAAATGATCTGCATTTGGAGAGATCAATAAGAGATTTATAAACTTCTAAAAGGTAAATGGTTGGCGGAAATTCAGCCAGAGATTCCTACTAGGCCCTGGTTATCCAAAACGAAATTAAATAAGTTTGAAACTTTCTCGATCTGCCGTACGAGGATCGGCCATTGTTGTATAAATTCTCACTAGTTTAAAATCCGCATTCAGGACTCTCCTATGTCAACTAATGTCAACTAGAAGAGGAAAATTTAAATCATGTTTTTTTAGGATGCCCTATCAATGACCGGTATCCAAATTTAATCCAAGATCTTTCTAACAATAAAATTCCATTCTCCATCAACATCCCGACTTTATCATCTAACGATCAAACCATTTTTAAAATATGAACGAGGATCCTAAACGCCAATGAAATAAACCTGTAAAAATTAAATGTATCAAAAAAAAACTTCACATTAAATAAAATTACTCGGTAATGGCAAGAACGCTCCATAGGGGCGGAACGCCAATTAAAAAAATATATATATATATATGTCACCCGTTTTGAGATGATGTAAGAGTGTTAGGTTCGGATGAAGCGATCAGAAGTTTCTAAGATTGTGTGAAGTATGGTTGCACCCTCGTGTTCTTACATAACGTAGAGTATATTTAGTGTGGAAATGTATATGGATATAAATGTGAAGATGAGACATGTGCACTTTACCTATTTTCGAGTAAAATGCAAAAAACCATTGTACTACAACTATTACTTTTGGAATCATATTGAAAATGACCAGTAACTGCAGGTCACATGAAATACTGTCGTCTTATTGGCTGAAAACTTTTTTTTCTGGGTTTGAATAAATTTTCTATTAGATATGTGTGCAATTGAAGTACCAAAGAAATTTTAAATATGCGTTTTTATACGAAATTCGGTGATATTTATCTAATTTAGATAGGCTTGTCTTGTAGATATTCATTTGCTTTATATTTGTACATAACTAACTCAAAAACCATACAAATTAGATATGTCTGATTTTGATTATATACCTCACAAATGAACAGAAACGCTTTACGAATACTTTGATTATATTGAAGCTAAATTATGCAAATATTGAGACTAACTAGGTGCGCGAACTAAGATCGGAGACGGCTTCCGCAACTGCCGCTCTGGAGACGTCGGTAGATAAAGTGATGAGCATTGGATTAACTGTCGTACGCAGTCAGTACCTCGCGTCTTTATGGCTGATGGAAGCTGGTAGCAGGTACCGCCTTGCCAGATTGGTTCAGCTGTATCTATTTGACGATAGTGGAGACGGTAGCCCTCCACACCAGCAAAACCTATTTAAGTATATATTTTTTCAATTCGCTGGAAGTGAGTAGCCAGAGGATGAAAACTATTTTGCGAAAGGTTAGAGTTATTTAAATTTAAAGTTTATTTTGAAAATGTTTTTCAAATCCGTCAACGGGTGAAGATTTTACAGAGAATGAACAGTCAGACACTGAAAATTCTGGAAAACATATATAAATTAATTAATTCATAAAATGAATTAACATATTATGTAATAAACGGATAATTTATTACAATTACGCTAGCGATATGTATGTAGCGCTGTTGTCGACCGATGCGGAATTTTGTGCTATTCCAATTACTATTTTATGTTTTTAAGCTAGCGTTCTACTTAAGCCATACAATTGGCTATCTACTGAATTGAATTTTTTTTCGATTGACCCGTTTTGTGCGGAATCCTTACTTATGCTGTTTTTTAACTGAATAACATTTGAAAGGTTTTCAGCTTGATGTGGAAATCATTGAAGTATCTACTTCCTCTTTTACTAATTCGCGTATTTTACTATCTTACTATTGTTAATATGTTGTTTTCATGATCGTTCTTTGCGTTTGAGGTGCATGGATTTGTTTTTGATATGAGAAAAACAAAAAGTAATTGGCAAAACTATTTCCTACGTTAACCTTTAATAAAAATAATAATTTGCTTAAGTTATTACGTAAAGAATTTTCATACATCAAAAACATTTTTAATATTGAATTTTATATGAGTAAGAAGGTATTATTTTACGTTAAAACTTAAACTTTAGAAAAAATATGTATAGTACGCAATAATTATAAATATATATCGACTCATACTTTTAATATATACACTAGGTATATTATCCCCGGTATAGATGAAACACAACAGAATGCGGTTGCGTTATAAGTGAAGGTTTCAAAGAATTGTGTACAGTAGAAATTAATAAAGAAAAAACACCTAAAAAAAATCTGTCAGCAGAGAGCCCAGCGTTTCCTGGTTAAAAAAAGATCAAACGAAATGACAATGTTTTATTCATTTGCCTTTCATGCAAAATGGAACCACCTACCCAATACCTTCCACGGGTTTCCTTTTTATTTTCCCTTTGAAATTATATTCGGGCCGGTAACAGATGTGTTTCTGTCTCGAGTCCTCAGCCGAGGCGCCTATCGGGGACGCGCCGCGCCACATGCCACATACGCGGCGCGCCGTGAGCGCGCGCACACTGAAATAAACTGCACGAAGAGTTGGGTTTTCATTTATTTGGATACGCCACTACTGATGTGCAATGGAAATGGGAATGAGCTCGGACCTTAAATTTGCGGATATTTTCTTGTAGGGCCTGAATTATTCGAGGATTGTTACTGTAAACTCTCGACTTAAGGTATCCTCACAAAAAAAATCGCATGGTGTAAGGTCTGGTGCGTTGGGTATGTTTTTGTACTTGCTGATTAATTTATTGGGAAAAATTCCCCTCAGCTTCTCCGTTGAAACTCTAGCTGTGTGTGGAGTGGCCCGTCTTGCTGAAATTGTGTTATGTTGATAAACCCAGGAAACAGCTGTAGTTGCGGTTCCAAAAACTAGTCGATTATTCGGCAATACACGTCAGCAATGACTGTTTCTCGCTGGTTAAAAAAATTAGGGCCAATTATCCCTCGGGCAGAAATTGCACACCACACTGTCGTTTTTAGATAATGCAAACGTTTTTGACGGCATTTCTTTGGGTTGTCAGGGCACCAGTATCTCATGTTCTATTTATTATCATAGCCATCGATATGAAAATGTACTTTGTCAGTAAATAATATGTTTTCAAGCGTTCGTGCTGTTCCAAAGCGTTCTCCCGAAGGTTTTACGTAAAGAATCGTTATTTTCGTTAAGAAACCGCACGATTTGCAGTTTGTATGGGTGAAACTGTAGTTTCTTTTTCAAAATAATGTGCATTGTTTTTTTTAAAATCTAGTACAGGCTGCGATCTTCCTTATCGATGGACGTTGATGGTCCCGGAGGAGCTTGATTAACCATTGTCCCTTCTTGTCTGAATTTTATACCCAACACCAGATAAGTTCACACATGCACTAATGCACAAATATAAACTGCTGATCTTTGAGAATAATGTGCCAAAAATGAATACGTCTAGTGATAGCCAGTATTACCGCTGACTTCAGTTGAATAAATATTTTTTAAAATACTAATTAAATGTAAAGATATACATATATAATTAATTTTATTTGTTGCTACCGGATTATCCAATATATACAAAACATATGGGTTCGAAAATTTGTCGACAAAGGTAATGTCTGCTGTAGCATAGGTCGTTCATGGCAAGCAAACTCGTTTCACCTCCAAGTTAGAAAAATGAGCGGTGTGGCCGCGGCGCGAGAGGCGCATCTGCGGTGTGCCTCTGCACCTAACGGAGGGATGAACCTATATAGAGTACACGCGTGTTTGTAATTTGGTATAGAGGATTACAATATTACATCGTACCCTTTTTTCTACCGTGTCTCGTTAGGTCGTGGGCGATAATAAGAAAATAGGTATTTATTTCTTCGACTCCGGACCGACTCGGAGATGTATCGGTAACTATTTGATGGGATCAGAAGGGTCGGGTGTCTAAGGTGAATGTTCCAAAAAACATTTTTCACATTCTTAAAATACAGGGAGAATATTATGTTCCAGGCCGATTTTGTTTGGCCGCCATTTCGGTTTGGCAAACATTTGTCCATTCACATTTAGTAGTCGTATAGAATATTTGATTACAATTTATATTAAAGTATCTAAATTTTCAAACATATATGTTGCACTTTCAAATTGATACATCTGTTATTCCATAATTCGAAAGCAATCTACTTTATATTTACGGAATCTGAAACACGTTTGAGTAAAATCCGATAAGACACGCCAGGATTACTTATTTTTTATTAAATTTTGGAAATATTATTGCATCTTATGTATCAATTTGAAAGTGCAACATATAATTTCGAAAATTTGTCGTTAACTTACTATGTTGTTCCCCGGAAGTGGTGGAATAGGAAGGCTACTTGGGTGGCAACAAAAATATTTTTTCGATAAATTAATTTTATTTCTATCTTTCTAATTGATACACTTAATTTGTATTGAAATATCACCGAACTATGTTCTGAAAAACTGCAACTTCACAATAATAAAGTGTTCTCCTTAAAAAAAAATCATAAATTAGTACGAAATCATTAATTTAAGTATCATATGTCATTAAATAGTATTTATTTAACATTGTAAGTATTTTTATTATAAAAAAACTGTTACATATCTATTTAGTTTTTGATTTAAATAATTAACTACCAACGTGCCTACGAAATTCAAATTTTTTAATTTCTGACAACATTTATATTTGAAAAATGTACTTTCATAACCGAAATGTATTCACATTATTCGTATATTTCAAAGATAATTAATTGGCACTTTATTAAATGTATTGGTTTCTTATAAATTTGTCCTACACGTGATACTCAAAAGGTCATAGGATAGTACAGGTATAAATTAATGGTGATTAACAGTCTTCGCTGAGTCATTAAATTAGACAATCACTACTTTCATTTTATATTAATAGCAGTGAATTTTAAATGACGTATTCGATATTTACCGATTCTCTATAAGAATCTCTGTGGAGAAGCTCTTCTAAAATAGCGAGCTTCTCGAAATTTGACTTGGTAATGGCGTGCCCATAGACAAATGAAACGCTTAATTTCTAATCCAACCTAATTGAAACAGGAGAAATAGATGTCATTTAAATTGAAAATGGCTGTAAGGCTCAATCTCCTCTTCATTTAATTATAAATACAGTCAAATATTGAGTTGACTTCGATCAGTATTCAGTATTGTTGCGTTGTATGGTTTATATATATATATAGGTTTATATATATATATGTTTGATTAAAGGTTTCGGTGAGCACCAGTGTATGGAACTGGTGTCTCTTCTAGATTAGATAGTTTTTTGTAGATGGTTTCCTTGGGGAAACTTAAGGCGACGTTTCGGCACACACGCCATTGTGAAGGTGTTGCCTCAAAAAAATTATGATACAACTGTACTTTTTTGAAGGAGGTATAAATCTCAACTCGGCAACTCAATTTTTTTTATGGAACGCCTTGACGATGACACGAGATATAACCTAGAAGATATGCCAGTTCCATATATATTTATACATATGTACAGCTCTGTAGCCATACGGACGTGTTGAAATTATATTTTACAAAATTCGCGAAACAAACTTGACACGAGGAGTTCAAATATGATTTTTAAATACAAAACCTGACACATAACACGTGGCAGGAGAGAAAGCACAAACGGGACGTAATACTCGTATTTTCATATTATTTTCTGCTGTTTTCGAAAACAAAAGGCCCGCTTTGAGAACACCAAAGCTGAAAAAGATAACAAAAAATGCAGCTTTGTTTTTGCAAAGTGTTTTTTTTAGAGAAAGGTAAGGAGGACGGGAATAGCTGGGGAAATGTTTGCCGGCAGTCAGTGGCGCGCCTGCACCTGTCCGGCCTCCCGGCCTTCCGGCCACTGGCTTTTCAAGGCCCCCGAGAAAAAGTACGTAATATGAAATAAATACTATTTTCATTTTTTATACTTTCTATTTAACTATTTAAAGTAAATTGTAAAAGGTTTAAAAATAGTTCAGAAGAATTACTTGAGCCTCTCATAGTACCGACACTCTTTTATGCGGAGCATCGTGGTCATCTAATTGCCAACTACTTTTTGAACTGTTCAAGTGTATGTTCATGGAGCGCGGAACGTGCCGAGAGCAGTGGGAAAGATAGTGAATACTGTTAAATTTTTTTTTTTTTTTTTTTTTAAATTTCTTGCCAGCGTCTTGACCACTATACCAATAAGCTATTCATTCTGTCATTTAATTATATTTATTGCATATTGTATGCAGACAAAATTGAATAGATTAAATACAGCATCAATACATTATTGAAAGTAAAGATATAAAACATTAATTCCTTAAATATAATTATTGCAACGCATGACACATGGATTATATAGCGAAACAACATTGAAACACTAATGTTCGGAATAACGCGTTTTGTTCGCGTACGAATCTGTATGGCCAGACTTCTAACTCTGTTTGAATAGGCTCGAAGGCATGGAAACACACCCTCAATCTGTACTCCTTTTGTTCCTAGACATTGTTCAAAACAACATGTTGTGAAACTATTTTTTCTTTCCTCGTTTTCGACTTTTTTAGAACTTACTCAGTGTGTTGTTGATGGTGATCGGCCTCTATACTTTTATAATTCACATTTCAAAATATTAGCTACATCACCTGCTCCAACCTTTATTCCGTCTCTTCATTCGTATGCACGACATATGACGCCATTAACATATTTCTAAGGCATCAAACATATATTTTCGCTACTAATAAAATAAAATAATTACAAACATACATAATTAGAGTACGAACGTACATTTATTCTATTTTACCTTTAAGATTTATATACAAATTTATACATTACCATAATAATTTATAACTTCATCTATAACAAACAAGTACATTGTAATGTTATTCAGCTTCTACTCATTTTTACTAGAAAAAAATTTGATTCTTCTTCCTAGAAAAATGAATTCTTCTTCCAAAAGATTCTCAAGGTATGGGATAAGAAATATAATGATAATTTTAATGACCTTGATTTAATTTAATTCAACATCTATTTTTTAAATAACGTCTCGTGGGGGGCCGTTTGAAATCGAGGCCCTTAGCGGCCGCCTCTGCCTAGACGCGCCACTGCTCTCAGCCAACTCCGGTTTCGTGAAATACATTCACGTCAGAAAAAAATTTGGTAAAGGAAATCTCATTATTAATATATTTGTAAAACCGAGGATTACCAATGGCAGTAAATAAAAAGTCGCGATTATTTAATACAGGATCCCGTGAGGAGCCAGGACATCGGCAAGCCTGAGCCAGGAATTATATTATTTTGTTTTATTTGGAAGTCTAAATAAGCATTTGGGTTTACTAATACACCCAAAGGTACTAGATACTTGTATTGATTCAGTACGCAGTACACAACAACGTAGTTCTATAAATCGATGTCCGTTGATAGGAAGCGAGTAGACAAGATGAACAGGGTGAGCGAGAAGAGTAACTCAATTTACATTCAAAACAAATACAGAAAAATAACCAATAAATAAATGTATATCAGATACAAATAATTTTTGTCTAGGACCAGTATTTCATCATCATCATCATTTCCGTGCGCTTATTCTAATGGCATGTGTTTACAGTTGACAGTTCAAGGTTTAGCGTGAAGCGATCTATGAATCATCATATGTTTTGCGAGATGATTAGAAAGACGCATCCAATACGCGCGTATCTTTACTGACTCAGATCAAAGTCTCATTGAGAGATCATTGTGGATACGGGCCTTAAAGTCTCGACAAAGAGCTTCCATCGTTTTTCGCCGCTTCGGTACTGATTGACCGATCGAGACCCGATCTGTCTTGATACAGTCTTTGTTGCTGTTTAACCTCCCTCACTCCACCCGCCTTGGCCGCCATCCCACGACAGTTGACAAAGCAGATACATCTTGGTAGTAGTAACTCTGGCATTCGCAAGACCTGTTCTAGCCTCCTTAACTTTTTTTTAATATGTAGAAGAGTTTCCATGCCGAAGGCCTCCTTGCCTTGGTGATTCCGTTAATGTTACTTCCGCTACTCCCCTAAGATAATAAATTTCGCCAGCCTGGATTCTTGATCTCATTTTCTTCGTAAGAAACCATATTTAGTGGGCATAGTTAGTATTTTAGCTTTTAAAACAGTTTGATTTTGACACTTAACGCAAATTTCTTTATCACCGCAGTATAGAAGAAACGTAAACCATCAGTACGCTTTTATTAATACTTTATTTGAATGGATCGAGCTCAAAATACATCATTTAAAAAATTACTTACCTACACTATAGAAGCTTCTTCTTCTTCATCTCCTTTATCCTAGTCGGGTCAGGGACCTCGGGGTGACTTGGACGTGCTATTCAAAACCGAACATATAATTCGTAATTCATAATCATTGAATCCAATGTAATTTATTAATTTCTTTTTGCGTGACACAGAAGGACATTTCTGAGATATTACGTATATTTTTTAATTATTTAAAATGTAACACATGCTTAACATAAATTATGTTCACATTATTCGCTTTTAACGCTAAAGACTATCGCACATCACGTGATTAGGCTTCGTTGATTTTGGAACCCCCGCATTTTTGTACTTAATTGTCAATTTTTATCATAACTTTTATTTTTTATAGGGTATTTAATTTGTTTGCGATTTTCGGGTAGCGCGTCCCGCGGAATAGAATACGACAATTCCGGTCATTAATCGGAATCATCGCAGACGGGGAGGGGAATAGGGAAACGTGGTACAGGGAGAGGTCGGTGAGGGAATAAGGGTTCAGAAGAAGAACCAGCGATCTCGGGGAACCGGAATGTGGAAGGAATGCTCGCCTTACCTTGAATATGATGCCTCCGTAAATCCGCCTAAATCACACGATAATGGCACGTGGATGGTGACGATCTTCGCTCCCGACTGAAGACGGCAATGTCAATGTGCATCTACGGTACACACAAATAATAGACATTGCGCACGCAAATCACAAGATCACAAAATACAGTGTTGGTGCATTGGAGTTGAACGGCCACAACGCGAATGTTATCAAGATGTTGAGATCGAACACAATACAAATATCGGTTAAGTTAACGTCTGTTGGCGTCAAGGTCATAATTCACAATAGTGGGCAAGCATTGGGATAGGTAATGGATAAGAAATTTGGACGCGGGCACGTGACAACAATAATTTTCGCTCTTTATAATACAAAAAATGCGTTAAAGTGTGTTTTGCAAATACGTAATATAATTTTATAACCATAAAAAGCATAGGTATTCCACAAAATGTACAGAATATACTTTATTAGAAATAAAATGTTTTTAGATTGTACCTTAATGTCATAATAAGTAATTAAAAAATAAAATGATTCGTCGTGTTTTTTTCTATCAGACTTTTTGTTTCGTTATTTTAAAAATACTTTAAATTATATTATCAAAACTATTTATACAGTAACTTATATAATAATACTGTATTACTATATGTAATTACTATGAATATCTATGTTTGCTATTATGTAAGCTGGCTTTGACATAAGAAAAACCTGTAAGACGAGATCAGATATATGTACATATATTTATCTAATTATACTATATTTAATACGTCAGTTTTGCCGAAGATACATTGACATCAAAACCAGTGGTTAATATACATAATATAAAGTTAGTTATATGTTTATATTTAAAATTAAAAAGTAATTAGTTACTTCTTATATTATTTCTCCTAGAATAACCCGATGTTGTCTTTAGGAAGGGTGTGTTAAAGGTGTGAGAAGAGGCAAAGGGGATGGGAGGAATAAAATAAAAAACAAATTAACCTCAACCTAACCTAACCCTGTCCCGACCAATTTATTCAATAAAGTGAAGAACATAATTGAGAAGGGCAAGGAAACCACAGACCAACCTTCTAAAGCTAACATTCAGAATAAGCTCTGTCTCGTTTACACCGTTCTCAGTAAAGCGTTAGTGCGAAGCACAAGGTATACGTATAAAACCATGATGTCAGGTATTCTGAACGGAGCATTTCAAATTATTGGCTAATCGGACAATACTTTGATGAGATACATGTAGAAGCCGATATTATTATGACCATTACTCTACGGGGAGCTGACCAAAGCTCTCTGCTGACCCATCTAAATGTACACTCTTCCATTTGATCGCATCAGACAGCTACCAAGCTTGATGGGTGGAGGATTAAGCGATCGGATTTGTACAGTAGATGAAATAATATTCTGTTCTATAGTCAAAACTAGCGATCCGTGCCTCGACAAAAGTGGTAGAGGGGTGGGTGGAGAGGCGTGCTAACGATATATGCAAAATTTAGTTCAGGCAAGGGGAGGGTTGATATCCGGGGGTGGGTAGGTATCTGGAGTTCCGAGTTAAAATGAGCAAACTTGTTTGTAATGGATGAAGTTCAATATAATATAGTACGATAGTTAGGGTAAGAAAGGAAGTTTTGCGCAGGGCCCTAAATAGTTACTACGCAAAATTTGGTTCTAGCCAGTCAAAAGGTGTAGGTCATACTAGGAAATATGAATAAACATTATTAATGTAGAATACAACAAAAAATTCAATATGTCACGTTCCGGATTCGATTGCAGAGTCCATCATTAGTGGCATCAGCCTTGATGATAGACCTGTGGATGGATGGATGAAACGTCAGCCAGAGAGAGGTCGGAGACACAAGGCAGAATAGCTCAGAAACTCAGCTTCAGAAGATGCTTAACGGTTATGAAAACATAAGAACGTTGTTTTACAGATATGACTTTATTATTATTATTATTTATTTGTTATTACAATCAAAAAGCCACATATTTAATTTAACAAGAATTTTAATTGAACATAATTTATTTACATTACCTATATTTGTTGTTTGATTTAACATAAAGCGTTGGAAATCAAAATAAGTTGTGTTAAATCAAAACGCATTCTTTCATTAGTAAAGATGTGTAAGAGAAGAGAAAATGAATCGTTTTGGGAAGAGTTATTTCTAGATAACTTACACAATAGAGAGAGCTATCGAAAGAAGGGTGACTGCACGAAACAAAGTGAACGGTGCTTCGAATGGAATTATAGCTAATAGGAACTTGTCAACTGAGGCAAAACTAGCGGAACATAATGAAGCCCTGGTACCGACACTGATGTATTAGAAGTGAGACCAGAAGAAGAACGAAAGTAGACTGAATGCAGTGGAAATGAGATCGCTTAAGCGCGTATGCGGCAGATCCAGATGAAGAAATAAGGAAAGAATGTAAAGCTGATCTTAGTACAGTAAAATTAAGAAAGGATCATTTAGGTGGTTTGGTCATATAGAACGGATGAGTAAGGAGAGTATGGTAAGAAGATATAGGACGTATGTGTTGATGGTACCAGAAACAGAGGAAGTCCGCGGAACCAGGTGCTGGAGGAAGGTCCTGTTAGAAGTCTCAATAATCGGCTTGTATGAGAACATGGCGCTCTATCCTCCCTGCCTACGGGAAACGGCGTGATGGTTAGATAGTTATTTAACCACATTTAAGCTTTTATCAAACAACTTTTCGACAGACTGTGAGGGTGGACCCGCCGCTTACCCCGTATCGTTTATGAGCAAAAGTTTCCATACGGTCCTACTCATTCGCCGCCTGGTTGGAATTTTTTCAATGCTAATAGACAGTTGTATCAAGACGGAGCTGAACAGCTCACAGTCCCATAGATGAAGCAAACAATTACAAAGATAACTTACATACCGGTGTAAGAAAACATTAAACATGTAAATGTAAATAATAAGTTCAGTCAAACAAAATAAGGCAATTAAGAAATCCAAACGTTTCGACACTGAATAATCATCTTGAACCAAGGCGAAGCAAAATAATCCACCATTCAGAACAGCTGAATTGTTAATAAGTACGAACGATCGTAAGCCACACGTCCGGGGTGGAGAACTTGTAACGGTATATGAAAAGCAAAAAAAAAAAAATCAAATACCACATCTGAACGAAGCGTACGCATTAGTTCAAAAAGTTTAGGATCCACAACTTTCACCTTCTTACGGACCTCGATAACTATTTACAGCAAAAAAATTAATAATAGAGGAACAGTAAAAAATGGCTTCAAAGAATTTCCGAATTGTAATTTGCGTGAGTATTACTCTACAGGTATAAACTATACATATTTGATAAGGATTTGGCATTGTATATTTTACATATAAATAATGTTGGTCTTGAATTGAATAATTTAGAATCATTAAAAATAAGTAAAGTGTGTAAAATTAATCAGAATATTATGTTTATATTATTTGTTGTATATTATAGTTGGTCATCCAACTAAATTTAACCACAATTCCTATGCTAAAAAAATGTTATAATAATTTTTACAATATTTTTGTATCATTAAATCAATTTCTACATCGTTCATCATCGTTATAACTTATGTTAGGTTTGATTTCTTTTTTAAATAATAATACATCTTTTTTTAAATAAACAGTAGTACAATATTAGTAGTAATGTCAATATTTATATGGTTTTAGTTATTTTGTTTGACATCCCGACGAAGGATATTTTCTGAAACCTGTTGGTGTATTACATTAAATTATCAAGTGGTTAAAAAAACAAAAGTTGAAAATAATTCATATTATAATATTGTATAATGCACATATTTAAATTCTCCCGCAATCATTTTCATCTCAAAAATGAGTTCTTTGAAAATAAATTATTTCCAAGCTTATTTTATTAACATATTATTATATTAAAGTATTTATTTTATTATTACTTCCTTATACTTATTACAAATCATAAAACGTGCGTTGAATGGTTTTCTAAAATTAAATTTATTGATGTAAATTTTCCAGTCTAAAAGTCTGAAAATTTAAAAAATCCTCTTTGTGGTGTTAAAACACCCATTTTGATATACATAGAGAAATGAAGAAATTTAAATGAAATATAAATGTTTGTATTTAATTTATCTTTAAGTATTTTAGAAATAATGAAATTAAATATTCATAAGCAGAATTGAACATTGGTGTAAAAAGAGATCAAACAATGATTATTGTACGTTCAAGGAAACGGTGTTTGAAGAGAAACCTTTTGAAGACGAGTGAACGTAGAGAGAAGAGCGCTTGAATAGAGAGAGAGAATGAGTAAAGAGTGGATACGTTTTCGACAAAGTATGAATGAATTATATGTTTGGGGGTTAGGTCGGTGGTTAAATGAAAGAAATGTTGTTTGCGTATTGAGGGTGTTTATTGTGTTGGATATAACAATGAAGATAGCTTAGAATGAATATAATGAATGAGTGAAGATGTAGAAGGTGCGCGTGGATTTCGAAGTGAAGCGAGTCGGCGGTCTCGCTCGACGCGCGTGAAACGATGAAACTGGAGAAACTGCTTGGCGGTGAATGATCGAGCCAGACTTGTAGCAGCAGCCGGCCGCGCTGTCACTAGTGTCGATGCCGGCTGAGATGGCGGTGGTTATGAATTCTGATCGCTACATATGTAATTTTTTAAATTAGCCCGTCTTAACACATTACGGCACATTACATGTCAAATGGACAAAATTAATATCAAACATATAAGTTTATATATAATACAATACACGGACTTAATGTACAATACCTGCATAACGGCCGAAGTAAGGTAAAGATATTAAAAATAACAGTTACCTATAACACAATAACAGATCTAAACTAAATTAAGCATAGTTACTCTGCAGGATACCATAAGCACCCCAATTCCCTCCAATATTATTGGTAATGCCATCCATTCCAAATTTTATAAGTTGCACTCAAGAATCTTGTGGTGAATACAGTTACCTCCTCTCCCCACTTCCTAACTTTCTATTTTATATAATATTTAAATTTAATCCCGGGTACGTACGGCTAGTTCTATTACACATAAAAATATATATAGTGGAATCCCGATTTTACATGCCCGAAATTCACGTTTTCCCTCCATTTGCGTGTTATTTCTACAGTACCGTGTCATTTTAGTACATCACAAACCCTATTTACATCTAAAATTTATTAAATTTTGTTCGGCCAGTTCGCTATTCGTCATCGATCCAAGAGCGTGTTGGTCGCTTGCTTGTCGTATATACGCATTTTTCATTCTTGTACCTACGTAATTTGTACGTTTCGTTGTTTTATTGTTTTTTACAAACTGAAATCAGCAAGAAAATTGCGTAGATGATAGTATAGATAACATTGGTGGCTAGGAAAGAACTTATGAATAAGCCTTGCGGATATACTTAGACGTTAACTCCAACGTAACAACATCGGACATAGTGGAAATTAATGAAATAGTGGACAGTCTCATAAACAAAATCTCGACAGAAGAAGAACCTTCCTATAAAGAAGAAATGTCTGCTCATCTCATAAGCCTAGTTCCTACAAAGGACGATGCCATGAGGTATATTGAAGGCCTCAACACATATTTGACTAGTATTAGCAATATACTACTATTACTATTAGTAATAGCAAAAAATATGTAATCTGTTTATTTTAATACCCTTAATTTACTTTTTTTTTTTGGTTGGTCTCTTCAAAAACTTAAAATCGGGGTTTTACTGTATTATAAAATGTACAGATACTCTTAGAGAGATAGAAGTAGAAGCAGGTAAGCTGATGATTTATAATTGGACATTATACAAAGTGACTTAAAACATTTGAGATGTAGATCTTTAGAAAACTACACCTGTAAAGTATTAGTTTTAAATAAACTGAATTGACAAAGTTATGGGTTATGACCAAAGACGTGAGCGACAACTACATTTAGGGTTCAGATTTCGGAGAGAAGCCGCCGGCGGTTTGGTTCGTACGCTCCGCCAACTCGCTTCGTTAACTCTTTATAATTCCCGCTCCGCTTCCTTTTGTATTCTTCCTTTCTTACCTCTGACTCAATAAACGAGTCTACACTAAACCGCGTGTTTCATTCTCATCACCAAACATCTCTTCGTAAGGTCATGTACGAATATGCATTGAAATAAAATAAATCCTTAGAGCGATAAAATTGTTAGTAGAAGAAATCCTGTAAGAAGCAGCTAGATGAAAAATTTATAGTTTAGGAAGTCAATTGATCTGTAGGGGAGCAGGAAAAACCTTAATCCAAAATGAACGCTAAAGTCCATTGGGTGGATAAGCTCCAGAAAAAGAAAAAATAATTTATAAAAAAATATCTAAAAACTAGTATTTAAGACGTCGTTTAAGCGTCGGTCTTCTTCTATATTAAATAAATACCATAAACACTTTTTAATAACCAACTTGAGAACAGTTTAATAAAATAGACGTTTTAACTTTGAAAAACGATCGTTATGAAATAATATTTTGATTATCTACCTGCATACGTATAATAAATATTACTGTTAATTAAAATATATTTTTATTTACAGTTTTGTTGTCAATATCTGGTCGGTACCGGCGAGATTATGTGGGTGATTAGAGCTTACGTTTGCACTCAGGTATTTGACGGGTGCGTTCAAGAACCGTCGGCCGTGTTATTGATTGTGAAGATAGACGTCCATACAGTCGCAACCTGCCCACATTTCAAAATGATTTAAAATGGATGGTATTCATCTGCTGCATATTGCATTGGTAGAAACAGCTTGAAAGGATACTTGTACGGATATTTAGCTGTTCTCACTGTTCTTTGATGTCATCAGCGTCCTGTCATGTCCATCTTCATTAAATATATAGTCAAGTTGGTAGACTATTTTTTGATCGCTTAATCTCGTTTCGTCCAGCTGCACTAATTTTATATATACATGTCTGTATTTCGAACATTGTTTCTAACACCTACTGTATTTTATTTTAGCACGTAAGGTTGGTGTTATTTTAAGGTTTAAAGGGGTTGCTTTGTGTAGGTATGAATATAAAAACTAATTTACCCTCATACGGTCCACGGTGTTTGCGCAGAAAAAACACTTCATGAATATTATGTTTGACTTCATTAAACAAGCTCCCCGCGGTATTCTTTGAAATACACTGAATTTATAAATGGCCTTAAAACACATAAAACGAATGTTGTAAAAGATAATAAAACTTGAAACAAATTTCCGAGAAATTTCCTACATTATTAATGTTTGGAAAATGATAATTGCACGTGCTGCTAATTAAAACTCATAAATATGTAGTTAACAGTGAATGCAATTTAAACAAGATGTTACAATTTTTAACGAGGTTGGTAACAATTTTTAACTAATTTACTTGTATTAAGTTAGTGCATAATTTTATTAATGATAATTTTTTTTCATTCTAAATTTATTCAATAATAAAATACATTCAAATATGTTTCGATGGTCATTTTGATGCATAATCGTTCAATAACTGTTGGCTTGGCATCGATTCCACAGATTTAAAAAGCCTCATATCTTCAACGCAACAAGTTCATTCAAATTGCCGCAAACTACGCGTCTGTTAATTTTTTTGGCCCATTGGTAGTTTTAGGTACTTCAGTTGGAGAATATGGTGGGTGCTCGAGAAAGCCATTCACTCAGTCATTTTCCACACTTTACTTATGTTTTTGAGGCGCCTGTCAAACATGAAACGGTCGACATTTAATTGTTCGGTCTTCTTTGGCGATATGAAGAACCCAATTATCAAAATCAGATAGATGACGTCTTCCTTCTTCATATTTTAAGCCTGTCACCGGATTTGAAATAATAAATTAAACAGTTTTCGATAGAGTACAGAGCATGTGCTGCTGGTTAGTACTGATTAAAAACAAGGTTGTCTTGGAAACGATGGCATAAGGTACTACGGACTACCAGATCTAAAGTTGCATCCTTTTGGTTAAATAGTTTACATACTCTTGTTTTTTAGCCGATTCCTTCATTGCCAAAAATCGCGATACCCGTGAGGCAACACGTCTTTTTGACGATCCTCTTCAAAAAGTCTCCGTATTGCGCGGTCAGAAGAGCGGCCAAAGATGTGAATGAGAAGCTTTATGGCTTCCTTGATCTGGCTAGTCCAGAGAGTAGAAGATTCCTCTCGTCTTTTCCACCCTTCTACATCTCCAGTCACTATCAGACTTTTCAGATTGTCATCTTTCGTGTCATGTAGCTAAAAGATTGGAGAATGCGTCTCAAACTAATGTGTATGGATATACAGCTCTGCAGTCTTGCGGTCCACGGTCTCCTGCACCATATTTCATTGACATCTATTTATTATGGCTTGACATCAAGGTCCAAGTTTCCGAGCCGTAAAGCGTAGACTTTATAACCTACTCATTATTCAACAAACCACCCGTGCTTCGTGAAAGAATAACGAAATATTTCATCACTGGGTGAAAATTTATTTTTAATAAGTTGTGGAGCACGAACGGGGCAGCTCGCCCGCGGGTCAAAATTAAATTAATTAATTTTCTTCTATTAGATACGTGACCACCCCTGACCGGCCGAACGCCCTCGACCGGCGAACCACCCTCGCACACAGCCTTGCCAATTTATTATAACTACCTTCATTTTTCGTTTCGTACGTGTACTGTGTACATTGCACATTCTCACCCACATTGAGATATACTTTTATAAATATTTTTAGTCCAGTGAAAAACATAATACGCGTATGTAAAGGCAAAATAATATTAAATATTACGATAGTGTTATTTTCAAACCGTTATAGTAAAACAATTTTTTTGTTATTCTTTAATGTACGCCAACTTTTTAATAACTATTGACACAAATTGTATATGCTTTTATGCGTATATAGTATATATATTAGTAAAGGAATATGTATAAGTATATACTTTTTAATGCAACGAGCAAATTATATATTTTTATTACTTCCCTTTCCACCACAGCGTACAAATACATTTTTGTTCATCTTTTTATTAGTTTACTAATTCCTATGATATTTTCACTTTATTTAGCTAACACGAAACTTCACTGGCCTTATTTTTATGTTATTAAATATTCGTACTGTTTGTTTATCATAAATAAATAAAATAAAATGAAATCACATTTTTATAGTAAAGTTGCAATTTTAGAAGACAGTTTTTTGATAATTAAAACAGATTAGATGAATCACTTACAAAGATACACAAAAAAAATATCTATCAAAAAATATATAGTTGAACCTAGAATTTTTTCTTATCGGGGAAATGGGTTACCAATCATATCAATGTTAAACAATTCCTTCCACTTCGAATTTTTGACTCAAAATGTTATGTTTCTGTTAATGAGACGTCTTATTAGATCTGAAGATATCTGAGGTATATTGCAAATAAGACGTCGATAGCCTTTAATAGGAAATATTTTTTTTTTAGTTTCGTCTTAGCTTCTAGTTTCGTCATAGCGTATCGTGTAGCTGGAACTGCGGATGACGAAATAGATGATCTGTCGCGTCTGTTCCGGTCGTGGCCTTTCTTATAGGTCTCTATTAATGTGGATAAAATATTTGAAAACTTAGAATCCTATAGACGTTATAACGGGCGTTGCTCAATATTTATTTTTTCTATTATATAATCGAGGCTTTCGGGGATGTCCAAGGTATACGGAGCATTCTTCGATGTGACTGTATTTGCAGAGCATCTTCAAAAACTTTTCCAAGCTATCTTCCCTTCTCGCAAGATGTCCAAACAATTGAAGGATTCATTTTTGGTAAATGTTTTAGATACTAAATTAATGTATTAATTATAAATATATACATATAAAATCAATTTTGTCGAAAATATTGTTTTAGCGTCACCAGGATTCGAACCTGGATCTTCATTTCCAATCCGGGGAAGTGCACTACCTTTGTGCTATAACGCCAATATTTTTCTTGACAAATTTTCGAAACTATATGTTACATTTTTCAAATTAATACACCTGTCGTTCCATTATTTGAAAGCCATCTACATTATCTGGAACCTGGATCTTCATTTCCGGATTGGAAATGAAGATCCAGGTTCGAATCCCGGTGACGCTAAAACAATATTTTTCGACAAAATTGATTTTATATGTATATATTTATAATTAATACATTAATTTAGTATTTAAAATATCACAGACCTATGTTCTGAATAATTACAACTTCACAATAAGAATGTGTTTTCCTTAATAAATGTTTTAGAGTCTATCTTTGATATAGAATTCCTGTAGATTGGATCCTTGGTATATGTAGGAAACTGTTTACTTCTCCACTATTGACAATATATATTAACCTTTCCATACCGCGATAACTACATTACCGTATAAAAAAACATTTAGTATTTTTATTCAATTTACTGAATTTACTTACTTATACACTGACACACTTTACTGAATAATACATTAAATTTAGCAATTTAAATGAGAAAAAATGCTTTTATTACTTTTAATGATTTTAATATCGTATGTATATCTCTCTAAATGATACATTTAATTTGTATTAAATATCACAGAATTATGTTCTGAAAAAATTAAAACTTCATAAATAATAATGTGTTCTCTTTAAAATATAGAAAATGTTTTAAATTAGGATTAGATTAAATATGAATTTACTATTACATTACAGTTCGGTAGGCCTGTGTTATCGCATGGCACGGAAAGGTCCCCTTACAATATTTCAATCATTAAATAGAATATCTTCAATCAATGAATATAACCAATGTCTTGTGCCAATAAGAATACACGTGTAACGCTTTAGAAAGAACTTGCTGATGCGTCACTTTTGGTTTAGTAAGATACTTGTGGAGATGATCGAAGTACGCGGCATCCACCCATTTATGCCGGAATTGTGATGGAAAAACATCGCTACATCTCCGAGGCGCTGCGGAGCCAAGGTTACAGAATCCACGGCGGGAAAATCAGATTAATGTCTGGGGATGTCTAAATGTCAAGTTAATCTTCCCCTCTCCCCGCTATTAGAGATTCGCTACACGAGATGGCGGTGAAGAGATCGGTCCCAGTGGATTCCTGACTCTTGATACTCTCCGTTTTGCTAGTGTCCGCCCGCGCAGGTACCTAGAGTTACCACTAATAATTGTGATTCGCGTCTATGAATTCTTTAATCGAATAGTTGTTAAATTACTAATGGCGCAAAAGTCTAAAAATGTGGGATTCATTATTTAGTAATAATTGATTCTCCAATTTGTACTATTTATACTAAGCCTGTGGATAGAGACATGAAGCGGTGGAAAGCAATAAAAGGGAAGCCTATATTCAACATCGGACGCAGATTTTCAGATGAAGAAAATTATAAAGCGAATGTTTTTAAAGGACAAAAATTATCCATTTCTTTTCCTTTTAGAGAGCAGCAGATCATAAGAAGTTGCTTGTTGAGTTGAAACACTCATTATCAAGGATAAATTATTTACCTAAAACCGGCCCCGGAAATTTTCCAGACAACCAACCCAATTACAAATTATAAAATCGTTATGTACTTATGAATTATACATAATATGTAAGTATGTACGAGTATATGTAACATATTCATGTGAAAATTATATGTTAAATATAACTGGTTTTAAAACTCTATATTTATCGGTTTAAGAACCCTCAAAAAAAATAATTTTGTGACGTAATGAAAAAATGACGTCATTATCAATCTCATTCTAAATGTCTCTCTTTGTTGACATAAACAATTACTAGTCACTACTCCACGAAGTACTAGTCACTAATAGTAATTGGCAATCTAAATTTCCCCAAGCCCTACACAATCATCATTCTCTGCTCGTACAATATTTTGGACTCATTTAGGATGAATTTTAATATGACTATAATAAGATGTAATAAGATATAAGAACCTATTCCGTAATACTATTTTTTTAATATAAAAATATGCTATAAGTTGTGATCTAGCTCCCAATAATGAGTTAACGATTATAAAGGTTACCCGAGTGACAGAAGAGTGGAAGATGTGAAACGTTAAGTAATAACTCAACGATTGTTATGAGCAATAATATAAAATGAGAATGTCAACTGGGATGACGTAACTACCCTCTGAGCCCGTAACAGGGTGGTTCGACAAACACCTCAAATGGCCGCCCCTTGAGGTCACGTGCGGCTGTTGGGAAATCAGTTTAGCTCCGCCAACTTTAAGACACTTTTTCGATGGCGATATTAAAAAGTTTGAACATAAAGTGCGCGGCCGCTCGCTGGCCCTACAAGGGAAACCGAATCAGCGAGTGGCAATAAAAAAAACCATCCCTTAGGTATTCCTAAGGGATGGTTTTTTCGTATCGTATTCGATAAGAAATCTAAGATAACAGTTCTTTCATCATGTTTTTATTTTTATGTGTGTT
Source organism: Eubasilissa regina (assembly GCA_022840565.1). NCBI lineage: Eukaryota > Metazoa > Arthropoda > Insecta > Trichoptera > Phryganeidae > Eubasilissa > Eubasilissa regina. Next base: position 36,248,319 of record JAINEB010000003.1, on the reverse strand, counting down.
TTAAATTATTTAAATATTTTTATTTAATAAAACACGGTAACGATAATTAGTTTATTCCGGCTTAATGACGTTATTCGCGGATTGGGTTAACGGCAATATATAAAATACAAAATAATATTTAAAATATTTCACTGTATTACGAGATGTACCGGGTATGTTTATATTATCTCCTAATCTTTTCAACATATACGGAGAATAAATAATGAGGAAAATACTAGACGAGTGAGAAGGCGGTATTACCTTAGGATGTCAAAAGATCTCTAACATAAGATTCGCAGATGATATAACGCTAATGGCCATACATGAGGAAATGATTGAGCTACTCCACAGTGTAGGAGAAGAGAGCAAATCGTAAGTCCTCATCGTCGATCAATTTAAAACTCTCATAGGGAACAGTTTCGTAAGGTTAACGAGTTTATATACGTGCTTTTTTAGTAGCATTTAAAAAAATACGAAGAATGTGGAGCAGAAATTTGATGATGAATTTGATTGATAAAATCAGCGATGACCAGTATAACATAGATATGAGATAAATTCTATTCTATTATCTAATAATTAAAAAAATAAAATTCCTCGAATCCTCTGGTATTTTTCGTAGTGCTGTGTGGAATAGAGCACGGACATTAAGAAAGAAGTGAAAGAACACGCGGGCTGCCTTCGAGATGTTGTGCTGGAGGCGGATGCTGCGTGTTCAGTGAATCTAGAGGCATACAAATGTCTCTTTCCTACAGGAGTTTAAGGTTACCGAAAGTCTTTTGACAACATCTTCTTGCATGTGTTGACCGACGAAACGACGAGAGTCTCAAGAATCTCGTCGTCGAACCACAGGGGCAGTTGAGAGAAAGGGAGCGAGAGGATAGTCTTCTACGAGACGGTTAGACCAAATAAAGGAGTGACAGGATCCTCTGACAAGGCTGCGATCAACACTAAAGACAGAATGGAAATCAGAGGTGCACTGTGCATCAAATTCCAGATATATCATGTAACTATGACGGTCAGCATTGAGCATACGATGAAGAAGAAGGAAATATATACAGACACTAGAGATTTAGAGTGGCATCAGAATGCTTCTCTGATGTTTCATTACTAACTTTACTCCTTATTTTTAATTCATCTGAATCATAGTATATATCTTACTCTTTGTTATAAATAATTAATAAAATAAATACTAAATTAATGTATTAATTATAAATATATACATATAAAATCAATTTTGTCGAAAAATATTGTTTTTGCGTCACCGGGATATATTTATAATTAATACATTAATTTAGTATTTAAAATATCACAGACCTATGTTCTGAATAATTACAACTTCACAATAAGAATGTGTTTTCCTTAATAATTAATAAAATATTCAGTTGTTTCTTACAGAAAGTCATCAGACAGCCGGAAGATGGAATTATAAGTTCATTCGTAAGTTGTCTTTCACTGACATATAATATATCCGCATTTGAAGCAATCTGTATTCGAAATAGCTCTTTCACTGGTCAAGACTACGAGTAGATCTATATAGCGCGAGATGAAACAGCCTACGCCAACGTTGCCGAAGATCGTTGTCGGGGATATAAATACTTATGTTCGTCGTAATGGCAGGATTGCCAACCATACCCGTATCTATCGGAAGAAATGAGTAATAAAACACACTTTTCTTCTATTGTCTAAACTATTACAGCCAAACATATTTAAGATGGAATCGGCGATGGTGAAAGACGATGAAACTAGGATTAGGTGACAGAATTAGTGAATATCAGACAGAATATTTCAGTTTGGTATCTTATTATTAAAAGCCGTTCAAAAAACCATAATAGTATGATTGATATAAAGACACGAATTATACTATTAAGCCACAACTTAACAATGATAGATGGCATGGTTACACGAGATATGTAACAGCTAGGAATTTTATGTCAAGTCAACCCGGGAATTCCATGATTTTTTGCTGCCTCGAGTCCCGAGACTTGTAAAAAAAATGACCTGAGACTTAATTATTTTTGATATTATTATTTTTAAACAAGTTGACTTAATTTTAATGTCCATTACATGCAGTGACCCAGCGACGAGCGGTACACGTGTAAGTATAATTAAAAAAAAATGGAAAGTTTTCATAATTTATATGGTCAGCCGTAAGGAGAAATTAGTACAAAGATTTACTACTAAAAAAAAATTCTGAAGTAAATGGTTTTGTCGGTTTGTTCAAACGGGGTAATATGTTTTATTGTAAAATGTGATCTTTTATCTTATGTCATCGTTTGAAACAAAATTTATATGGCATGAAATTATTTGAAAAACTTTGTTAGGAGACATACACGTTATTGTCTTCCGATATGTTTCTGTATTAATTGTTTTTATTTGTATGCTTATTATTTTATTTTTTAAATTGTTTCGTAATTTTTATAAATTAATGTGTTTTTGTATTCAATATTTACGTAAACTTAATTTCATTTTTGTAAAAACCACTTCCACATTATGAAAGTATAAATATTTCATCAATCAGTTTACATTTGTTTATAAAATTAATATGAACATAAGTTTTTTTACATAGATTATATTCTTAATAGCTACTGTAGCTTTTTTTAAATTAAATTAAATTCACGGTCACGATTCCCAGGGAATTAAAAAATATTGACTTGAAAATATTGTCTCTCGAATCCCGGGAATTGAAAAAAGTCGAGAATACAGAATTCCTAGTGACAGTCAAGACGCTTCTCAGAGTATCTATTACTTTCTCGGCCGACGCCCACAGCAGGCGCATATCGAATAGTAGCTCTCCACGCCCGCAATCTAACAATTAAGGATAATGACTATCTTGATTTCCGAATATTAATTTATGGTGTATTTCTATATTATAACGGATTAGATACATTTTGTTAGGTTGAGGAAGTACCCGCTGTCTTATATATGGTTTCTTATGCCGATTAAATCTGATTTGTCACATTTAACAAAGCCTGTATAGTATATGTATGGCTTGGCAACTATTTGAATTCACTAAAATCCAATCGATCTCTTAGTCTACTGCTATAGATTCTTTAAAATTCATGATAATTTACATGATGTCAAATGTTTAAAAATACTTTTCGATAAAATATTCTTGACACGAATCGTGGAAATTTTCATCTCGCTTTGAATCAGAGGCTTCGGAACGCATCAAACTAAAATATTATTTTCTTTTTTTTTAAATAGCCCGTCATAAAACTTTCTGTGAGGTTTTTATGTAAAAGAACTCCTTGAAAACATTTTTAGGGAGATTTGTTTCCTTGAAGGGGATTCCATTTACATATTTCAGGCGTTTGGCGAGCTAACCTTTCGCACGTGAATGGATATTTGTTGTATATGGTCTGCAAGAAATAGCCATTTACTTTTTTTTAAACATATAGAACATAAAATATATTGCTCCACAAATGATGCGAAAGTAAACGAAGCCTGTCCTGAATCCGAGCGTGAATGGCAACACATCAAACAAAACTGGGACCCGTGCGTTCAAAAGAAAGGATGAAGATAATTTTATCGAAGGAATATTTCTCCTTTTTGTGATCTTCTGAACAGACTTTTGAATTAGGGCCTAATCTTATGTACTTCTATAAACGTTTTATCAGTTTATTTATAAAACTTTTTTGGATTCTATTTTGTTTAAGGACCGTGTAACCTTATGAAGAATCCAAATCTTCCTAAGTTCGCTCTTCAAATATTAAAATAATATTCATCATCATTCTAATATGGCTGGTTAAACGTTTGGTTAAAATAATAATAAATGTAGATATTTGCTAACCTTCAGGGTGTCAGGATACTAACTTAGTGTTACAGAATATGGGCAATTATATATTAGTTAGGTTAGATTTTTTTTTTGTGAATTATAAATTTATTATTATTTATGGACTTCTTTATTTCTAGGGCCTCTAAAAATCTTACCTATAATCCTATCTTAAATATATTCCATTATGCTATCTGTTTCTTTTCCTTTATCTCCTCCCCCCACGCATCCACCCCTACTATAACACCTGACACCAATGTATAATTGCTCATATTCTGTAACACTATCTTGTACACTCTGAAGAAGGAATAGTGATTCTGAAACTGGTTGGTGTTAGCAAAAATAAAGCGGTATTTAAACAAAGTAAATTATGTTAAAGTATATTTAAAAATGCAAGTATTTTGTGAGCATTAATTAGGAGACCTGGCATGACCAGATAAATCAAGTACTGGAGAACGACTTTGCGGTGAAGTGCCAGGACAGTGTTGCTGTGAATTGTCCTCTCTACCCGGTGGTTAATTAGTTGGTTTGTCACGAGTATAGATCTCTTAGTATAGATTGGCATGTCTAGTGTATAAACGCTATGTTTTATAAATAACTAGCTGAAGTATGTATCAGATGTAGATAATAATTTTTCTCTTACTTTGAACGTCAAGTGTGCAATCCCATGTACATAGTGACCTTTTTCTTATTTTCAAGATTGTCAAGTGTGCAAAATTTCATCAAGCTCGGAATAAAACTGTAGATTTGTATAAAAAACAAACAAACAGACACTCTTCTTTATATATATATAGATAGCGGACCTCGCCCGACGTTATCCGGGATTCAGGAAGGTGGTTCGGGGATCGTGGGAGGGATATGTCATTATTTTGCACGGGTCCTAGAGAGTAATGATGTATTCAAAATTTGGTCCAAGCAAGGAGAAAATGCAAATTAGCACAATTTGAAACGAATTACATTCAATGTAATTCACATTCATATCGCGGGAAGGATGCTTACTTTTTGGGCAGTCCTGATGATTGTACTAAATAAAGGGTATAGGATTGCATAGAGAAAAGACAAATACATAAAAATCTACGATTACATTCGCATCAAGAACGCAGAATTTATTTTTAAGAAAATGATCAAAAAGTTTTTCGGATCTCTTAAATTTAACCGTCTCCGTATTATTTCTGACAACAAGAAAACAGCGAAAATTCAGCGGCGTAACTATGTCAATGCAGTCAATAAAATGCATCGGGGCCCACGTTAGATAGGGGTTCAAAATGTTCATGTCCTGCAAACGATTTGGAATTTGTATTTTTGTGAGCATCGACAACTTTTGTTAATACAAAAGTATTCCATAGCTAGAAATGCCTTCATAAAATTAAAAAATCGCTTCTCACGTGTATTATGAAAACGTATGTAAAAATTTTCTACGTACAATGTACAAACTATTGCCGTAAAGTTAAAACTGATTTAAAGTAATCCAAATATTTTTTTAATTGAAAATGTTTATAAATGTCTAAGAACTTATGTTTTTTAATGAAAGTGTGAATATTACATGAGACAAGAGACTTATTTTGTAATTACGCCCCTGGACTTATTCCGTGTATTTGAACATAAGCAAGTCCCGGCGTGTTTGAAATTACACATTGATTGAAGTTAGCTGCGATCAAAGATATAAATATATTATAGTTTCGATTTTATGCGAGAAATTTTTTTATGCCATTAAGTTTTGCCTCCTTGTTGTTCAACTGTCTATATAAAATTGCTTTTTTGCACATTAAGATAACATCATTTTCGCATCACTTAACCGGCTAAATTTATCGTTCAGGTACACGAAAAACGCAATACAAAATAAACCAAATTCATTCACGCTAACCGCAAAATTTTGTTAAACAGAACTCTTTTGTCACAAGGGTACGTGATACCGTTAAAATCTGTACATGTTTTGTTGTCTTTGCATTTTTATTGGAGAGAATGTCGAACCAACCGATAAGGATCGACCATCATTTCTAGTCTCACGTATGACGAAGCCTCGACGCATACCTTAATGTGTACATATTTAGGTGTATGTACTTATTTTATATAAACATATTATAGTTGTAAGAGAAGAGCATTGTTAACGTGAGATGGCGCTGTAAATCCGTCAGAACCCTACACTAAGTATCACGTGTCATTGTGTGCGCTCATGGGACATTTATAACGCAATAAATCAGGAGACTCCAGTTCGTAGAATTTCACCTTGTCATGGATGCTGAGGTCGGTTAATTTCATATTTGTAATGTACACCATTTTAATTCCTTTGGATTTATTATTTTAGTTAAAATTCATATTTTAATTTCGGTTCATTTTCAACGGTTTCAGTTGGTCTCTAGTTATCTTTCAATGGTTTCAGTTTAATAGTATTAATTCATTTAAAATATGATACCTTTGTAATTATCATTTGTTGTGCCTGTTAAATAATACAAATTTATATGCTTATCAAATATATTGCAGATTTAAAAATTTTCAACATTCTTCGGTAAACTTTTGAAAACACCGATTTTTAGGCGATCTTACTAACGTATTAATTTGAGTGAAACAGAATTTTGATATGCGAGTGAGCCCCTCCCAAATTTTTCGTACTAATCCTAGAAAAATATCTGACAAAAAATGATCAAGTAAATATCGTTGCCACAGTGACAACATATTTTATTCAGTTCCCATAACTGTCATATTTACGTTTGAAACTTTTTAGAATATCGCGGATTCGAGAATTAAATATGTCTTTTCAGGTCCCGGTAAAAAACTTGCGATATCAGTATCTACACAGGACCTATGTAAAAAATTGAATAAAAAAAAATAATACATACCTACTTTCTACCTACACAAAGTACAATGGTAAACAACCGTTTTATAACAAATGAAATGAAATTATAAAGTGTGAAAAATAAATTTTATTATTTCCTTCCTTCCTTCCCTGTGAGTTGTATACACAACACACACACATACACACATGTGCGATGTGTATACAACCGTGAGAGTACTAATTACATTCTCTCGATTATTATGTATTTTTATTATATATTTATATCTTAAGGAATCTTATCGACAATAACACAGAATTTCATAGCGCCTAAATATAGGCAATCTGCTTTCCTTTCTTTCGACGCTTGTGTTCACTGTTCTCGACGAACAATGTAACTGGTTGTGCAACATGCCCTCTTCTAGTCTCCTGACTTTGATATTCACCCAAATGATTATTTCTGATATATTTTTATATTCAACTACGAATGGCTGCTTGTCAAATAAAAAAATCTCTACATTATTCGTTGCACCTTTGCTACACTTTTTATCTAGTACTATATCAGTTTTCAATTATAAACAGAAGTCGTTAAGTGAACAATTATGAAAAGAGTTTTTAGCATGTTACCATAACTTCATGCAACTATGCTAAAAAATACGCAATTTTTTATAGATTTTGTTGAAGCGTTGTAATGATCCACATATAACCAACTGATAAAAAAATATGAATTCCGAGAAATTTCTAGAGCGGATGCAGTAGGGTAGGGGTGTAGCGGGTCAGGGGTTGTGAACGTTCTCTAGGCAGTCAGTTTCGGGAGGGTGAGGGGGTTGCACGTGGGAGAGTCGCTTTTGAACTGGGAAAAGAGACGTATACGTAAACGCTTTTAGGGGTACGAAATCTGATTTTTCTTTTCGAGATATACACCGCGAGTGATTTAGGGGTGTTTGTGTGAGTTCGCGGAGGATGTGTTATAATTCAAATCGCGAGTGTTATGACTCAAGGTTCCAGAGGGCAGACCAGGATCGGCGCAGACGCTGAGGACCATAGCCGCTCCAAAATACTAAGTTTATCTTTTGCATGCTTGTATACATAATTAAAACCGCTTACAAATACTGTAGTGTGATTTGGATCATCATGTAATTACTCATTCATAAAAAGGGGCTGGCGTATTCGCTAGACTACTCGATATTTAACCTTATTTAATTACTATCCTGTTTTGTTAATTTGGAACACCCACCTACAAGTTATAGTTACATTTATCTCATCATTTAGGACTAATTATATACATATAGTATTGGCCATGTAAATAGTCATGTAACTTTGTACCTAATTATCTGTGTATTTAATTATCCGCGGAAACCTAGTAAAATCTCATAAATCCCGTCATGGCTCACGATGCTGGCACCATGGTGAGAGACAGGGCGTATTTTATAGATTAAATTTTCGATCCGAAGTAATGGCTTGCAGGTCAAAATGATAGAATTTATCAGAGAGCCTTTGTGTGTTTATTTTACTTTGAAATCGCACGATCGCATGTGTATGAAAATCATACTGCCTTTTATTATTGACATGGTACTAACATCCACCCCAAACTGAAATTATTCGAGAGCCTTGCTCTTCCGTGATCAAAGTAGCAAGAGTCGCGAGTGGCAGAAAATGATGCAGAGGAATTGTACGTTGAGATAATCTTTCGTTAAGTTTGGAGTGGTCTATAGTTGCTGAGGAGGGTCTCCTTTCTGGGCAATACAATACTCGCGGGAATCATGCTGGACATGATCTGGGGTTTTAGGGGAGCCGAGCGAGTGCCACAGTTTGGTGTCTAGTGAACTTATCATAATCACGGAACATATTTGCCAAGCGAGGCAGGCATTTAGCATGTCGCATATTATTTCACATGTCCACATAATTTATGAACAGCTAGGCGACGCCACGAGGCGGCCACAGTCATGAGAATAAGTCTACGACAAGGTTGGTGTCCTATGTATAATTTCTTCCACACTCTTACATTCCAGCTCTGAATAATACACACATAATTAATCTTATAATGAGTGCGCTCGAGTATCATACCGCTTGATCGGAGGTTTTTCTATTATTTAGTCGTGTATTATAAGATAATTGGTATATTTATTTTAGCAATTGCTCTATAGGTATTTGAACGGCTATAATATTTGGAAACTTTATATATTTGATAATTGAAAACGCGGGTTAAAAGAACTAGGTTTATTACGGACATAACATGGGGAATATTCGTATTCGCTAGATCAATCACGTTGGCCAAAATTTAGATATTAAGCGTAAAAACTAGTATTAAGGGTAAAAATGCAAGATCTTCACACTGGCGATGGATTAACTAATGAATAAAGGAAATTGGAAATGTAGAACAGAGAATTTCGGGATTCTTTACAGCGTTTAAAATAAAGCTTTTCAAAAGATTTTTTTTCCTGATATTACATGCAGAAAGACCAGAAATAGTATTAAAGTGTTTTATTAATCTGTATGTGACTTATATATACATATTTTCTTTTTGTGCTTGATAACACAACTTATAGTCCATCATATATTTTCCTTAATAAATTGATAAAGAACCATCTTTGGAAGATTGTTTTGCAACTATATTATAAAGCAGTCGATAATCTTTAAAATGAAATCTGTAATAAACAGTATTTATTTTAACACTACTTTAAGAAATTAATACTATTTAGGTCAAATTGAATCTAGATAACAACTAAATCCAAATCAAGGTAAATGTATTCTTATTCAAAATCAAACATTCTCAGATATATTACGAATTGGTTTATTTTTTTGGTTTACAATAACCATGGCCCTCGAGCTCAAACACTTGGAAAAGCTCTCTTTTGGTGTTTCTCTACTTTAGCTAACTTATGTATAGTTTAATATCCTCTTTAGGATAAAAAATGTAATCTTCTTTACCTGGTCACTTCCATAATTTGCAAGATCTTGTCATACATTTTATATAAGCTACATTGTCCACCACTTTGGTAACTCGTCCAGGCTAATATTATTTCTCGTAAATACCCACTACAAATTCCTCTCTTGCAGGGAGATAACCGTCATTCAGGAACTCATGGTTTGATATATCTTCAATGTCTGAAAAGTTTAATAAAGATTCTGATGGAAAGGAATATCCATCGCTTTCGTCTTCCTCACTAGAACCTTTTACTATTGCTTTCGCCTTACGAAACTTTATTTTTAATTGAACAAATTCTAGTGTTTGAAGTAGATGGTAATGTGAGTTTTTCAATATCCTCTGCTGAAATACTTTTACCTGCCTCAACATCAAGTTTATTCTTTCTCCTCTTTATGGATGTTTGTTTTACTGCTTGTTTCCTTGCCATTTCGATATATTTTATGAAGGAGTCTGTAACAGCACTTGGATCTGGGTCTCTGACATTGAGATCAGAGTATGATCCACATTTCTATCTCCATATGGCGTATAAGGTCTTCTTACTACCTTTCTATGAAAACTTTTTCAGTTGGACCATCAGAACCTGTAAATAAAGTTCTGGAACGTAAAAAACTAAAAACTAATGTCGGAACATAATTTTGTTCTAAAAAAATTATTGAACCATAGTTGAATTTGAAGTGTGAATAAAAATGAAAATGCTAGTTTTTTAGTAGAAATATTTATAAAATGTATTAATACAATAAATTATCTGTCGTGTACACCAGAGAGAACACAGAACAGGTTGTTGTGATAACAGGTGGCCAAGAAAGTTTGAAGCTGACGAAATTAGGTGGCACAGTTAACCACAATGGCAGTTGATAACTGAAGTAAAAGGCATCAAATGTGTAATAATAATATTAAATCTATGCTCTTCCATTGAGTAGATATCGTTCATATTTCAGATATCAGGTTTATCATACGCGCGGTTGTTTGGACCATAACAATAATTACTTTGTAGACTATGTAGTCAAATCTAGAACGATGAATCCAGCTTGAACGTGATGATAATTACGTCTACCTAGAACAACAAACTTCTATAAGAGGTTTCCGAACAAAGGTTGCAGAACAAAGCTGGGAATTCGGAGGCTTGAATATGATTTTACAAATATATAATTGTGTACACCAGGAAATGGCAATAGGTAGGTCACATCACCCGGAGAACAGACAATCAGTAGGATCCGAGGGGAATCAAAAAGCAACGGACTGCCTTAACCTTACATTAGTATCGTACTTAAATTTTACGCGTTGTTTAAACAAAAGTATTTGCTCCGCCCACTTGTCAATTCTGACGTCTCCGCCAGTCTACCAGTGCTCTCCTTGTCGTGTGAAGTCGAGGCTAAATATCCCTAAATTGAGCAGAGAGCCTCGTGGGTCCATTTTGAAAGTTATTGGAGAGCAAGGTACCCCAGGATCATAAGTGCAAGCATTCCAAAACACTGCGAGTTTTGTTCATCTGAAAAGAAATAAATGACGACCACTTACTGCAAGTGTGGAAAAACCATATGTGGAATGCACCAAATGAAAATTTGCCCAGATTATACTAAGTAATGATTATTTTAAATTGTTAATTTTGTTTTATTAACCACTTAATGAATTAAAAACAATACCGACGACAAACAATATCATTTTCTTCTTCAGGATGTCATTAACTAATCAAAAACATATGTTATAAAAATTATTCTAATAATTTTGTATCATCAAGTAACAATTTAAGTTAGATACTAAATTTATTTTTTAAATAATTGTTGTTTTTAAAAATAGATTTTACATATATTTTTGATTAGTTAATGACGTTCTAAAGAAGAAAATGATATTTTTCGAAACCGGTAGATGTATTTAATTCTTTAAGTGGTTAATAAGACAATGTTAATAATTGAAAATAATGAATTTTAACGACAAAGTTGAGTTTGTTAATCTTAAAAATATAAGTAATACTTCTTTTTTAAACGTATTTTCATTATTATTATTATTTTTTTTAATTGAAAAATGTTTTTAACCTGTTAGTTGCCCAGAAAAATCGTAAATGAAACAGCATCATGCCACCATATTGGCGCCAAAATTTTTAAAATTCAAAATTCACAGGCTAGCTTTTTCGAATTTTTTTTAATGAAAAAATCATGGAAACGTTGATATAACTAAAAAAAAAATCATGTGTACTATTTCAGCGTGTACTAGTGTTCATTGATCGCGATTTCGTTCGGTTTTGAGATGAAAAAAAAGAAAAAATAGAAGTTGATAGTGTTGTCAGGCTATAAATACATGGAACATTATTATTTTTGTATTTGTTTCTTGGGAGGACACATCAAATTTTTTTGATATTATTGTGTTTAATGTGATTCTTAAAACAATAAAAATATCAGCACTTTGACGTCGACATGTGTATTAAATTTTCTAATTTAATAAAATTGCGATCTGGCATCGTAAAAGTGAGCGCTAACTGTCTGTATTTGTATGGTGGAAAAATGACGATTTTAACACTCGATTTCAGACGTAATTCGTTAAGTTATTGAGTTGAAACAGATTTCAATGGGGCCCCGTACGATATCACTACTGGAAATAATAATTTGGTTAAAGATCCGATCCGCGGCGCCGGTGACATCGTACGTTATTTGATGGTCATTTCCGTGGAGAAATAAAAGCCGCGAAATATCACGCGGTTGTCCGCTGTACCCACGGTAGCCAACTTAATTCTGACATTTCTCATTCCATCCCTTTCTCTGTCGGAAACTTGCGACGTGGGCGGCAAAGGAGTTAAATAATACATGTTCCAAAACTAACTTTAATGTGGTTCTTATTTATGCCCAAGTACCAAATGTATTTATATCCAGACACGTCAATTTTACGTACCGTTAGCAACTACGTCATATTTTTTTATGGTTAAACCCGCTGAGCTAACAAAATCATCAAATCACACATAAAAATGAAGTCACAAGCACACAAGCGGTATATAATGGCCAATAATGATTAAGATGATGATGAACGTATCGTAGATGCGTGGTAAAATATATCATTTATATTATTTTTTTATTAAAACACGCGTAAAACAAATTAAGACAGTTTACATAATGAGTTACCACGGAGAACCAGAAGTCTGAAAAAGTTGGCCAATAAACCTGATTCATATTTGGTAAATTACCATCTTGGTAATTTATATAACATAAAAAAACCTTTTTTCATAGCCGGCTACCTGTGGAGATAAACGATCCAAGTTTTAAACCCCCGTAAATTGAGAGACTTCAATGTTCATTTGAGAAAGTTGTTACGTTTTTCCCTCTGCCTGTAAAAGTGGTCCAACTTTTCTTAGTTCAGTTCAAAAGTAAACCTCGCGGCTAAAGTGTCGGCTGAAGGAAGCCCTTCGGTGCAAAGTCTTCGAGAGTCGCGTTTGCTTTTAATGAAATTTTCAAGTGAAAACTTTTGAGAAGCAGATTTTATAGAATAATTGTTGGCACAGAGAGTTGTCGAGAACCTTCTACAGCAATCTTTTAAACATACGCAATGTCCGACGTCGCAGAATTGTCTACATTTTGATGCAATTTGTTTGTGCAGATTCAACGCTTCAACTTGTAGTCGTGTAACTGTGTTATTAATTTATGTACACACTATCTGATTTGATAAGTAATTATAAATTCACAAGCCATTGTTTTAAATTTAAACTTTTATCAAAGTGAAGTGTATATATGGAACGAATGCGAGACGCGCGCAAGGTTGGCAAGATGATGCGCATGAAAGAGATAAAGAATCGCACGAACTGATAACGTATAATATTGACTTGGACTGCATTGTATAGAGGAATTCAGATTAAATACTATTGTTACAAAGTACGAGTATTATTCCGTTGATCCAATCCCGCACATACAAGAAATATCATCAGCACGTATAAGGAAATATAACAAAAAGTAATATAATTTATTTTAAAGTTTATCGAGTAAGAAATTATTATTATTATTTATTGAAATGAAATACGTTACTGTAAGATTATTACTTAAAACATGTTCTCTTATTTTTCACAAATTTAAATAATATACTAAGTACATGAATGTTCAAAGTATTTTTAAATCCTGAAATGGAATTATTTGTTTTGTATATGAAAAATATATCTCAAAAGAAATTGATACTTCACTCCAATATAACGGCCAACGTCCGCGGAAAGAGACACCGTGACTTAGTTGAGATTAATCTTAGTACCGTGTCTGTGTACTGAGATTTTGATCTGAAGATCAAACACTCAGAAATCAGATTGAGATTGGTAGAAAGAGACAAAAAATCAAACCTGTGTACACGGCGTTCAATTTGATAGCGAGACTTGACATATGCGACAGACGTCATTTAAAACCATGAATACCTATAACTATTTATTCTAAAATTATAAATAAACGGATGTTATTAAATTAAAAACATTTATTTTTTTATGACGGCTGTTGGGAAGACTCTATTGGTTAATGGACTGACATTTAATGTTTGACGTAAAAGCGTAAAGTGAAGCGAGAGACGGCGTAACTCTGAAACGTAGTGGGTACACGGGAACTACGAACGTTGAGAGTTGTCTCCAAAGAATTTCAAAGGAGTAAAATCCGTTTCTCGAATTTCATAAAAATAATGCATCAGTTTCTTTTAAAAATTTCGGACGTATATAGAAATACATTGATATTTTATATATTGAAAGAATAAAATTACCTATTGTCGGATCAAATATTTAGAGACGCAAATGCGTGTACGAAATACACATCACATCAATATCCCTACTATTATATTTTCACACTAAGCCAGATGCGTGTGCCATATAAAATGGTGACTTGGTGGTCTCCCGGGACGGGGCTCGCACCCTTTGGATCAAGAAGCACGTATCACTTCGAGACCCCAATACGTCTGCATGTGTTGTGAAAGAAGTGCGGAACTATAAACATGTGCTCGATTTATTTTTTCTTTTGTTTTTGTGGCCGAGTCATCAATATGAAAGTGTGTTGCCAGCGCCGCGGGGCGCCCGAACTGAATAATGGATCGGCCGGCGGCGGCACTCCATTGTGCCGAGCAACTTACAGTTATGACGCCATTAAACGTGCGGTGCATCGCGAAATATCGGAGCGAGCGCGCCCTGGGTTAACAGCGTTCACGTACTAACTTACTCTCGGGACAACGGCTGCTATCACCCTGCTGGATATCATTGATAATTTGAGTACCGGGGCGTTTTAGAAGAGACCGACGCCTATCTTATTATCTGACATTTATCATCGTTATTTTCATACCCTTATCCTAGAAGAGTTGATAAGGTGCTGACATATTTCCTCGTTTACAATCAAGACCAGGTTGTTGTTGTTTATCCTAACTTCATCTGTAGTGATCCACCACCGTTGGTAAGAAGATATATTTTGGTAGTCTTTCATCCGGTATTCGCAAGACTCATCTAAACCATCTTAATTGAGATTTTTTTATATGTAAGGGCTCCATGCCAAAGATCTCCCTTATTTCGGCCCAATACTCCCGCTACTCCCCTAAGATAACACATTTCTTCATCTATTCTTTATCTTACTCTCCCCATAAGAACCCATATCTAGTGACAGTCAGTTTGGTCTTGATACTTAACTTTGATTTCATTAACGTAAAATATTATAAACTTTGCCACTTTGCTGGATATCACTAAGAATTCAAGCAGCGAGGCATTTTAGAAGTGACGCCTGTTATCGTACCTAATATTTAATTTCATAACATGTATGTTATTTATTATAAATATGATAACCTAACCTAACTGAAGGGAAGACCGAGAGGAAGGTGGAAAGATAATGAGGTAGGCGAGTGCCCAGCAGATGACTTGATCATATCGGCGATATCAAGGAATGGTTGGCTCTATTGTGACTGTAATCATGAACATCGGAGTCCCATGAAATTCAAGAAGATTCTAAAACTTAACCAAACCAAAATTCGTCTGTATAAGAACCTTATCACACCATCGTTAATAAGCGTTTCTGCGTTTCTCTAAATCTGTACTTAACCAAATTTATGAAATTGCAGGTGTTTTAGTGCAAAATCATCAGAAAGATCGACCCTAAAACCCTGAAATTTACGAACGATAAGCCTGACGTCTTTAAATTTATTAAAGTCGACTTTGGTGTGCCGGGCATCTAACTCGGATGGAAAAGCATCACCGTAGATTTCATAAACTAGAAGGGAGACAGATCATCGATCGTTGATTGGATGGGATTCGGAGGATGTTATTAAGATCGACGACTGGCGTGACCAGACCAGAGAAGAATAAGAGGATCTCCTTGAAATAGCCGAGGCCTACCCTGGGCTGTAATGCTATGATGATGAGTAAGTTTTCTCCAACAATTTCTACTTTAAAAAATGTTTTGTTCAGCAATAACTATACCGTGTCCATTATTTTACACCGAAACAAATGACATAAAATCACTTAGAAAGAATTATGTCTTTCACTTAGAAAAAAAAAAAATGTAGTCACCATCGTGGCCCAAGCTCTTGTTAGTTAGATTACTATATTTTCTTGTCGAAAGAGCCATTTTTTTTGTGTATCATTCTAATTGATGCGTATAGTTTGTTTTAATTATTAATTTTCAATTGCAATCTGAAATATGTGATTTCATTAAAATTAATAAAATATTTGAATTTATCACATTGATTTCGAGCACGGTGAACGGTCGATGATCATCCGGGAAGTAAGTACTGAACGCAACAGTGTATCATTAAATACACAGTATTTGCAGGCGCTGTGTATCACTAGAGCGCCATTGGGGGAACTAAATGAACGCGACCCTCAGAAAAATGAGACCGATGCTTAATTCTCCCCCAGTTGAAAATATCAATAAATGCTTTGACCAGCTTTCGAGACAAAGGTATTTAAGTTTAACAATTTAAGGGAGGAAATTAAAAGTTGTTTGGTAATAAAGATAAATCCACGGAGCGAGTCAACAGCTGGGTAGGTACTTTTGAAATACAAAGAAAGTTTTTTTCATTAATTTTCGAAATTTCATCATGGCTTTATTTTGTTTTTATGTTCAAAATTAAATTTTGTAAATTTACAATGTAATATATTATAAAATATTTATTTTTGTATTTTAATTAGAATTCTGACATTTCTGAGCCAGTTTTCAATTATTAGTATTTATTTTATTATTTTTTATTTCGTCCAGTTTTCATTTTGAAAACGGATATTTCTTTTCCTTTTATGACTAACAAGTGAATTTTTTGTTTATCATACATTTATAATGAATTTATTTAAAAAAAAATATATTTTGACCGTTTTTATAAAGTTACAAATATAATATTTTTTCTTCTGGAAAAAAGATGGAAAAAATTGGTAAAAATGTTATGAATTAATTAAAATTTACAAAAATTAGAACAGTACTTTTCATTCTAACAATTAAAAAAATCCCTTACAGCTCTTACCGCAAGATTCACGTAGATTTCAACTACGTGAGAAAGGAGAAGATATATTTTTGAATCTAGGATCAACATTAATGGATTTTTTACATTTTTGAATAACCGTCATTTTAAAACAAGATGACCGATCAGGCTGGTTAACGTGCGAAGCTGAAATATTGAGTAGGTCAATATTTCAGAAAAGTTTTATCGAAATCAGAGAAGAAGAGCGGAAATCATCTTGTCCACAATATCCGTTATAACTTTTTAATAGAGGATGCTTTAAGAGTATCTTGGTCAAGATCAAAGAGACTGCATTAACATTTTTAGAAGTTGTGTCGTGAGACATCTTCAATGAGTAAATACATAAAAAAATGCATCCGAATATAATAAAAACAAAAAAATTTGATTTATTTTAGGATAGTATGACGTAAATGAAAAATCTGTGGTTTAAGCGATGTATCATAATTTTAAAATATTGCGTCTTAATCTACTGGCAACAGTGAAGATTTAAAAATATTATTATTAATATAGTATCACATTATATAATATAAGATGTATGTACATTACATATGTATTATATTATTATCAGGAATGAAGTAGACGTATATGTATTTTTACGGTATTACATTTTACAGTGGAATATTTGAAATGAAATTCACTTAATTATAAAAAGATTACAACATGCATACTTTGGAAGGACAATCGACAAGATTCTGTGACTATTATATTTGAGATTCCGTAAAAATAAGGTAGATGGCTCTTTCAAATAATGGAACGATTAAACGTATTAATCTCGGTGGCGTAACAACAATATTTTTCGATAAAATTGATTATATATGTATATCTTTCTAATTAATATATTTAATTCATATTTAAAATATTACAGACCCATGTTGAAAAGATAATTTATTCTCCAGATCACTGTGATCCACCATAGTACATTTCAATTGAACCTATTAATGCAAACAAATACCCAATCAAGCATACTCTCCAAATTACCTAACGGTACATTATGTACTTAAATACCTTATGTATCGTTCTGGCAGTAATACAACATACGTCTGTCAAAAGGCAGTATGTTTCCTTGTTGACAATAATACTATTGGTGTTTGTAGAATAATACAATAATTATTATTTAAGGAGAACACATTATTGTTGTGAAGCTGCATTTTCAAAACATAATTCTGTGCTATTTTAATACTATTAAATTAATATACAGATATACTCGTATGTTCTAAATTTATCGTAATCGTAATCGGTTTCTGTAGTGGAATGGTTAATACATTTCCCAGGATAGGAAGAGTTCCAGGTTCGAATCACGGTAGCAACTAAATATTTTATCGATAAATAGATTTTTTCTGTAAATCTTTATATAAAGTTGATTAATTTAATTTTTATTAATATAATTAAAGATAAAAATATCTGTATTCAAAATTTATGATATGTATATTCTATTTACATTCAATATCGTATTGTTAAAGTAGCCGCTTACCAATTGACCCCGTTCGCGAGAAACAATTTGAAGGTCATCAAAATATTTCTCGTGAAGTTCTCCAAGTTCCACTTCGCTGCGCCACAATGCCGTCCTCTGTTCGAAGGAACACTTTGAGTCAGAGCAGGCAGCGTCATATCTGAGATCCTGTATGAAGCGCGGATCGGGCCGGAGTGCGTGCCATCCGTCTTGTCGAGCACATGTGCTCCGAGGTGTGAGAACATAAGTTGCGAAGACTTTGATCGCTCGTAAATTTGCAGGCTGCCATAAATTTTACGGCTTTGCTATAAATTGACGCAACTTACGACTAATGGCGTAAAGCGCACACGTTCCGGAGGGAAAAGAAACAACCCTTGAGAAAATAACAATAAAGTTATACAAGCGATAACGCGGCCCGCTCCCGGGATTTATTGTGCAACCCCCTCCCCCGAGTCGTGACTTGTCGTTTTACTTATTGAGTCGTGTGGCTCTACATGATAAGATGTGTAAGTTGGTCTTTAGAACGCCAACCGTCGGGATTAATAGCGCGAGCTGGAGAGAGGAGATATACTGGAAAGTCTATAACATATTAATAAAATAAACTGTTGAAGCTTGTTAAAGCAGTTTGCGGCGGACGGAAAACACTTTCTTATCGACACGAAATAAACTTGTGGCGTGTATTTAAAAAAAATGAAGACGACTACGCATCTTTCCAACGCGTATTAATCTCCGCCTAGCATTACTTCAGTGCGGAGTGACTAGCCAGAGTAAGCTTTGTGAAAAATTGAATTCTTCTGAACCGATTTGATTATTTATTTGTGTCCTTTAATAGGGTTACGAGACTCAGTGTCCACCACTGCAGTCACTGCAGTGCGCCACCATTCTCTTGACATCGCCTATAAACAATGTAAAATGTATTATTGACGATCTACTACGATACAATCCTTTCTTATTTCTTCTTTCTATTTTTATTTTTAAATTAAAACTAGACCCACAAAACGTCTCGCTAGACGTTTGTCTGCGGGTACATTTATATCCATTTTTATTACATTTAATATAATCAAAACATAACAACTAATCAGTCACAGTTTAAACAATTCTTTTTATGCTTGGAGGCAAGACAGGTTATTATTGATAAGCTATTTTTTTATCATTTCTTCCAAATTGGGAGAAAGCGTACTCTTTTGTGAAAACCCAGGTAGTTTATTTTTTAATGTGGGAACAACACATTTTAATGTCCTCGATCCGTACTTATTGGTGGTTTTGGAAATTATTAAATTTAGATTAACTCTTTATTTTTTCCGTGCGAAGCCACCCTATTTAGAGCATTGTTGTTATAATTATATTTTATTAAAAGAAACAGGAACAGTGACAGCCCGTGTACAGGAAAAACGTCCGGGTCATTGTGGTTGTTTGAAGATTTTGTATTTCTAGCTTAACTGATTAACTCAAACAGATACCCAATCAGAGATAAAACAAACAAAAATCAATAATTTGAATACGTAATGTACGATTCCAGCCTACTAGCGAGTCTGACAACAGAGGAACTATATGTTACAAAGGATCATCTCCGTACATAGATATGTAGAGTTTAGAACATTATATATATATATATATATATATATATATATATATATATAGTGTCCAGCAAAAAATTTTCGATTTTGGAATTGAAATAAAAATAAACAAATAAGTTTATTATATTAATTTTAGTTTTATAGTTAACAAAGATCTGCGGATTTTACTTTTTAAAGATTATGTCGTCATAGTCAAGTCCACTTCTCGCAATGTACTCTTTTAACCGAACTCTCATGTCGACAAATACGTGATAAAAAAATACAGGGTCGATGGCTGCAATTTCACGCCAGATGTTTTCTTGTAGTGCCTGTATTGTTCGAGGATTATTACTGTACACTTTAAATTTCAGATATCCCCACATAAAAAAATCACAAGGCATTAAACCTGGCGACCGAGGTGTCAGAGAATGCCTCCGTACTTTTCTTGGGAAAATTGCCTCCAGTTTCTCCATCGAGCTTCTCTACCCTAGCAGTGTGTGGAGTTGCCCTGTCTCGTTGAAATTGCGTTCTGTTGTTGTATCTGAGAAAAATTTGCAATAACGGTACCAAAATCTCATCAATCACACGGCAATAAACCTCAGAAGTGACAGTTTGTCTCTGGTTAAAGAAATAGAAAAAGCTATCCTACTCATATTACTTCGATAATCGCGTGAAAATTAAATCAATGTGAAAATTGGGATAATTACTTCTTCTTTTTAACGGCTTTATGAGATTAGGACTTCCATGACCCCAGCACTACATAGCACCATCCATCCCGTTGCGGTCCGGTCTACTGAGCATTCGTCTATTTCTTGCAGGTGCGTTTTTATTAGACAGTTAAATGTTGTAGGTTTATATAGGCTTCTGATATTCCACGAAGCAGTGTATTTCTATTTCTAATATATCTTTTTGTGTTAGTTGTTTTCCATTCTCTAGATATTTAACTTTTTACGTATCAGCCCTTTGCACAACCCTTGAATGTACTAATACAATATTTTGACATGTCTCTACTATAGAACATAATTTTACACTGTTTAATTTATACGAAATTTTATAAATTTTTGTTAAAAAAAATCATTTGTGACAATATATTGTAACTCCTTTACTTTAAGGCTTCGACTAATAATTTTTTCTTCTTCATCGTGTGCTCAATGCTGTGTGTCATAAACTTCTGATATGTCTGGATATATTCACAATACGTCTCCACTATTTCTGATTTTCAGTCATGTTGATCTATGCGTTTAAAAAGAATCCTGTTAACTCCTTTATCTTGCACGAGACCGTCTATTTGCTCGCTTTCCCTTAACTGTCCTCGTGATCATAGACTTCTCGAGACTCATCGTTTCTTCTGATAACATGATCAAATAACGTGAGAATTCTTCTCCTGCGTATTGTCGCAAGTCTTCCGGTAATCTACGAGATACGCAGCCTTCAGCATCTTAAAAGCATCCAATGTATTCCCTTTCTTTTATTATTACCACGAAATCATAGTTTTGTATAAAAAATGACAATTTGTCAATAAAAAACTTTTTTTATGTGAATAGTTAGATTCCACGTCTACCGTGGCTAAAAAAATTAATGAAATGTAGCGCCTAATTCAAAAAACCCCTAAAATGGATTTTAGATAATTAGGATTAAATACGAGTATATAGCTTTGCAGGTTTTTTGTCAGCTACATGCAGAATGCATTGTTTCTCGTAAAAGCCACTTAAATCCATGCATATTGTATGTTCAAAATTAGGGTTAGTTCCAAAATACCCCAAAGCAGACAGAGTATAATTAGCTATTCCCCCTAAAATGAAATCAGCCAATTACAACGTTTGTTGATGATCACGTGATCTAAAATCCAGCATGGCTACTAGAATGATAAATACAGAAAAAAATTACATTACAGAATTGTCTCTTTAAAAAAACATTTTTTATTTCAAAATATACGTTTTCATCCATAACACATGTCGTTTTAGGGGGTTTTGGAATTAAGCGCTATAAATATTAAATACTACAAATCAAAAAATATCTTGAATTCGCGAAAAATAAATAGGAAGTTTATTTTTCACTTAATATAAAATCATAACTGTATTATAAACTTTTCCACTGAGTAAGTTCTTTCGAAAATTGGTACCAAAAACTGCTCTAGTCGCTGGTACGGAAATTTTTCATTTACAACCATTAGTAAATATCGTATACGCTATCGTGGAAATAATTTTAAGCTTGGCTATTGCAAAGAATTCCTGGACATTTTAATATAACATTCTCCATAGCAACTGTGTGTTTCGTCTCAGCAGCATTTCTTTCTCTGGTGATCAATCAAATCCTTGTTTGTCCAGTGGAGTACAAAAACGAGCGGTGACATCTGTCAAAATGATATATTTTTTGCTTATTTCCGAATGAGTTGTAGATTGTGGACCGATATTTTTTCTATTTTTATACATGTTTTATAATATCTTTCTCGTGAGACTGTATTACATTGTAGGGAAGGAGGTAATGACTGGCAATATTCAGTAAAACCATTACAAAACGCCTTCATTTAGGACAGTTACGAAAGACGTACGTACATAAGATGTAAATGTAAAATAAACTGCAACAAACTAATATCATTGATTAATTTGACAGTTCCTTCGTGGTGCAATATGTTAATTTAAAAAAATATATAATTTTTATGTTCACACACACATTTTTTTTGAGTTGTATTACGACTAATTTTCGGAAAGACCAGTCCTTCCCATCCACAGGTGTAAATTGAACTAAAATTAAATACAGTTAACTATTGTGTCAGTGCGGCATGTAAGGGTGGGAGTGGTTTTATTGTTTCTAGGAAACATTGATACTTATAAAGATTTGAAAATATGATATTGTTCATTAAGAACATGTGATATATGTGGATTTGAAAATGTAATACTGTAAAAATAAAAATTATATACTTTTTTAGAATGCAACGAACTAGTTTACTAAACTCATTTTTTTACGGGTGATTCGAAGACGTTGGAATATTATATATAATTTAATCATATAAATTTAGAATAATGACATTTCATGAATTTGTTTTATTGTTTATTTAAAATTCATGTAATATGGTTATGGAACTACGAGTAATCCATTGAGTATCAAACAGAATTATCAGTAGACAATTGTCTTTACAAAAATGAGCACTGTACCATAAATACTAAACCAATCATGATGAAATTTGGTATACTGTAATAATGTAGCTACGCCAATAAATCAGAGTTTTGTTACAGTTAATTAAAAAAAAGTATTTTAAATTTTTTTATGATAATCGCAAAACTTCGAATAACTTCTATATCGTTGATTTTCGGATAACCCTATTTGTCACTCAATGGATTGCTAATTATGTTCCCTAACCGCAGGCTCCATTTAGACTAGTGTATCTGGGATACCTTGTACATATTTTTTTCTTACTGTCAAAGTTTTATAAAAATAGTCAGTAGCACAATTTTTGAACGAAAAATAAATAAACTATAGTATGCATAGAAACTGTATGCATTAAGACTAGCAATTTTTTCAACAGCCTGAAACAGGGCATATTGCCAGGATTGGATAATGATTTAGGTACCTTAGGCGCTAGTTTAAGGCCCGGATTTCGCCCAAGGTTCGAACGACATAGAATTGAATGACTTTTTGAAGGGTTTTAAAATAATAAAGGTCTCTGACCATAGAGGAAAAATATGAATAGAGAAGTCATACCGTTGATTGAATTGTTGTGCTTCTTTATCTGATGTATTTACTTCCCTTTAAATTCGTTCTATAGATCGTTGACCTATATAATGTGATACGGCGTCGGGCTTTCATCGTACCTCAATGCATCGTTGGTCACTGAGAAGGAGGCGGGGATGAAAATTAATAAGTCGGTGATTAATTCTATATTTACAATTTTATTAAATCGGTTAGGCGAGGAGACAAAAATAATCCTAGGCTAAATTCTCAGTCTATCTTACGGTCTACTTAATTCTAGTCTTAATTTAATCTTAGTCTACCTTAATTAAGTTGGCGATTCTGTCCGGACTTCGGCGATCGACGTCTGTCGCGTGGATGGCGACCGACGACGCGGTCTGGGCGGGACCGTGGCTCCATGTCCGCTCTACAACACATCCTTCTGGTGGGCGGTCTCGTACACCAGCTCCTCTGAACCGCTTTCCTCCGCCTCCGCTCGAGTTGTTTAGAGTCTTCCTTTCACCTGTTGTTCCAAGTGTTTCCCTCACGTCTTCCTTCTAAGTCCTTTTTTTTTCAAATCTTGTTCCAACGTCGGTTCCATGTCTGTCTCCCTTCCATGCTGACCGATCTCGAGCGCTGGCCGCCAGCCGTCCGATGGCTGACGGTGGGGTAGAATTATTCTCGAGAGTTTAACTTTCTGTCTTCAGGTGACTAATGGTCTCTAACTGACCAGTGTCTGACTAACCCACTCACTCGTGTCTAACTGTTCGAGTCTCACTGACCAACTGTCTGAGTCTAACTGCGACTGCTAACTGTTTAACTCCAAGTCCTGTGACTAACTGCAAGTGTTCTCTTCACCGCCGCGTCTGGCCTTTTAAGGACCTCGGGGCGTGTCCGTAACATGACGGTGATCGGTGCTCTTTTTTCCTCGGGACAGGTGCATTTTATGGCTGGTTAATTACGGCCGTCGTAGATACGTATTTTCCCAGCCATTTATTATTATTGGAAAGGTACGTCACCGACAGCATACAATTAGGATTAGATGCATTTCTTGGGGTTGGACCGTCATAAAATGTCCCTTAATCCCCCAAGAAAGCAAACGCATTCACCTAATCCTAATTGGTTATACGGCCCTGTTACCCATGCTGATAATCCCTTAAGGAATGCACCGCGTTAAGTGCTTTTTTCTTCACAGTATGGGGAAATTCGCGTCACCTTAATCGCCGGGCACATCAAATGTTATGACTATTACACCCCACCCATTTGCATATGTAATGTTATAATCATTATATCATTATCCCAAAAACACCAGCATAAATATGACTAGGTGTAGAAGTAGTAGTATAGGAATAGAATGCTAATCAGATAACTGAACACAAGAAAACTGCGTACACGGTAACCGCACATATGGCAACTGTACACAAGGCAAGTGTACACATAGACAGCTACACACATCACTGTATACAAACTGCACAAAAAATAACAGAATATTTGGTGGTTTAATCTATGTTACCTAATAATAGCATTCATTTCTTTTAGATAAATTACATTTAGGTTAGATTATTTAATATAAAGTCTATGTGGTTGTCCATATGCGGACCTGTTTCGTGTGCAGTTGTCATGGAATAAAATAGTACTCGCGATATCCATGGTTGACTTATGAGAGAGCGCGTGAAAGGTTGGTACGATTAAGTGTGCGAAAGAGATAAATAGAGTTATGCCGCTGGCGGTGGGTTTCTCGGCTTAGAACTGCAATCCGGGTTACATCTAGTAATTTTCTTGTATTTATATTGTATGTAAGCGTCAAGAATTAATAATATTGTTACTGAGCGCTCTGAACCCGAGAACCATCTTCAAGGACAACGACATATTGCTGATCACGAAGAGTCACTACGCAGACATTGTAATATACTGGAGTATTTGTATTAAATAGAATTTTGATCTCCTATTTTAGAATTCTAATCGACGAGTGTGTATGGAAGTGAACGAGGCAAGAGTGGTGCATTATGTCTTCTCTGCCTATGCTTGATGATTGTTAGTTACTTTCAACGTGGTAAAAATAAACAATAATTTTGTTTTAAGGGGACCGGCTTTCAGGATTGCCTAGGGCCTTAATTTTCTCAGTACCTCCCTGCATAATTTCTGCAAAAAATTTTGTCAGTGGGCTATGCCTTATTTATATTATACATTTGACTGATAACGTATACGTATAAGGTACCGTCACGGGACCACTTTGTTTTACGTTTTTATAAATAACTAATGCTCGCTTTAGATATGCAAAATTCTGATGATAAGAAAATTTACATGAGAATTACGTCACATGACAATTGCCTAAGGGCTAAGGGAGCGCGTACACGGAGGAGACAAGGCGAGGTCGACATTTTGTAGAGGTATATCTCAGCGCTGTGTACCTACACTTGTTGCAATTTTGATTTGGAGATAAGTGTTTCACGTTGGTGCGGCGAAGCAGGATTCACGGTACGCACCCACGATAGGCGGAATACGACGATAAGCATCCGTACACACTTAGCGGAAGTCACGCGGAAAGAAAACTGAGCCAACCGATAGAGATCGAGATTTATTTATATTCTCGCGCGTCTTCCTAAAGTTTGCGTCAAAAGCAAAATAAATTCCGACTGTGGTGTCAAATTGTCATACAATATTCATTTATGTAATACAATTTAATGCATTGCTTTATATTATTGAAATATGTGCTTCATTATTTATAATAGTATTTATAATTAATTTAAATTAATTACTTTTCTAAAATAACTCATTTTAAAAATTATTACGAATATAACAAACTGTATTAATAAAAAGCTCAAGATATTTGTTATCGTTTATTTTTACATCTCATTCATATTGGTAGTGTAATTGTAGCATATCGGATTTCAAAAAAAATATTTTCGAAAAAAAATCCCTTTAAATATTTTTTTAAACGATTATTAAATTAAATAATCCGTGCGCTATATTGTAGATAATGGTAATAAAATATAAGTAAAAAATTTTAAGTCAATCAAAATTAAACTGTCTTTGCAAAGTAGTAGGCCAGTCCGTAAAATATTGTTTCGAGAAAAACGCAATAGAATAAAATGCGTCTTGATTCTTCAAATCTCGGTCAGTTTTTGGAATTTTTCCGAGAGACTATGCTTCCATTAAAGTAAAAATACTGAACTTTCGAAAAATGCAATATTTTTTTTAAAACTCAAGGGTGGTATAAACTTGATTCGCCACCACAACCATCATCGCCGTCCTCGGCTGACTGATGACACAGGCGACGTCTAGACCCGAGGGCCAGGCTCCTGCCGTGAGCGGTCGCGCCGTTTCGCCCCGTCGCCCGCTCGGACATCAGTCTCGTCCCGGTACCCAATCTGACGCGAGTCACGATCCGACTCGTTCGCTACCATTTATACTTACTAACTTTTTATATACTCCGTTTTGCATTATATATGATCGTACAAAACCATAATTTTATTCCACCCCTCATCTCCAAACGTCTTTTTTGCTATTCTCTGCTTCATTCAACATTTCCTTAACTAAATTAATTATACGTAGATGAAGGATTACACTTCTGTACGCGGGTCTCGACACGGGTATGAGCAGAAGGCACATTTAATCATCCCCTATTTTGTTTTCGAATAAGCGTTTATGTATTTCCTCGGGACATTCATAAAGAGATAAATTTAGAAAGTTACGGATGCACCTGCATTCAAAACTTCCCTGGGAAAATAATATACTACTTTGTATTCAAGAGAAAACTCGAGAAAATTGTGCGGCTTTTGCGAGACAACTTAGATTGAATAGATGTGACATCGATTTATGCAACATTCAGGAAAGTACCAAACGCAAAAACGGATGCCCATAAATTTAAAACGTATTTATTTAACCGCGCATGTTTGCGGTTAACGATATACATTCATATTTATTAGAAAACATAAAAAAGAATTTATGGAACATATTTTTAATATATTATTTTCTTCGCAGAATAATTTACATGAATAAATAAAATAGGTATAGATATCTGTGTAGTAAATATATAGGGTGTTACAGACTTAGTTAAAATTATTTTAGAAACAAAATATAGATAAAAAAAATATATTTGATTTTAATATTGAGTGTGATGCATTGGGGAAGAGAAGTTATCAATGTTAGCGTTATTGAGGTGTTTTAAATGCAATTAGAATCTCAATGCATATAATTTCTGTTCCCAATCTATTTTTTATTTTTATTTAATCTATGAACCACATCACTATTCATTCAAATGTTTGGTACTTCAACTCTGATGGTTTTCAGAGCCTTGTTTTTTCCGTATTTACTGCTAAAATGGTTCGGTATTTTTTAATATAGTTTTTAACAAGCTGTTAATTCACTCCATGATACGGAACCCACCAAAATAGTTACTGACCAAAATGAGGTGGCATGACAATATATGAAAAGACCTGTGGAGGTTTATTATCATCACTAAATACACACCCGTGAAACAGAACTCCTGACAGCCAAACATACCATGTACTTATGTAGAGGAGCATCCCGCAAGCTTCCTTTCTCGCCGCTTCCTTTCTGACCACAGCTCCGAGAAGTGCCTCTGTAACTCTTCGCGTGCAGAGATTTTATCGTACAGCTTAACCACTTTATACTTGTAAATTGTGTTTGGCAATAAACTAAGTGTCAAGTAGTTTTTCATTTTATAACCCTCTACTGCCATATACACAATACATTCCGCGATTATCAAACGGACACGTGAGTGATGAAGAGTGAATATAGGGCCATCCGCCACTAACACAGTAAACAGTTTCATCATTTACGCAACCTGCCAAATCCGTCTGATTCACATACAATACGCCCACACAAATATTAATTCTTAATTCCCCTTAATCTCAACACCGAAAGACTCATCCATTCTTAGCGTCAGAAATTGGCGAGAAGCAGCTTAGTGCAGAGACCAGTAGACATGTATTCTTAAAGAGGCCAGGACCCATAGCGAGTTATAGAACCAAGAAAGAGAACGCATTACTGAACCGAAACATGATACAACAAAATAAAAATTAAATACAGCAAAAGTATATTATTGTGTCAAAAATAAGGAAATTAAGTAAAAAAATAAGAATAGTTAAAATGATAATGAATTAATTCTAATATAATAGGCGTATGCATTAATTCATGCGTTTTTTTTTCGAAAATTAAGGCTTTATTGTGAAAAAATGGTTATACACTCAATGATCAAAGTATTGTCCATCGGAAGCTACAACATTTGCCCATCTTTCTGGCAGTTTGTGGATTCCATCCCAAAAGAACTTCTCCGGCTTGGTGGTGAAGAACGAATCAAGCCAATTTTTGATACCCTGTTCTGAAGTGAAGCGTATTCCGGTGAGGGCATTCTGCATTGATCTGAACAAGTAGTAATCAGAAGGGGCTATGTCTGGGCTATAAGGCGGGTGAGGTAGAACTTCCCACCCACTGTTCTCCAAATAGTTTTGAACCGGTCTTGAAACATGTGGCCGAGCGTTGTCATGATGGAAAATTATAGATTCGTGTCTGGTTGCATATTCTGGTCGTTTTTCCGCAATCGCTCTCTTCAAACGAATTAATTGTGTTCGGTAGAGGTCCCCTTTGATCGTCTGACCCGATTTCAACAGCTCATAATACAACACAAACCTTTTTGGCTGTCCGGGTCGTTCATTGTCTTCTAAGTTGAAATCGCCACTTCTAAACCGTGCAAACCACTTCTGGCACGTTCTTTCACTTAGAGCATGGTTACCATAAACCTCTACTAAAATACGATGACTTTCGGTAGCACTTTTCTTCATGTTAAAGTAATGAAGAAGAACTCCCCGCAAAAACACTTTTTCTGGCACAAAGTTCGACTTGTTCAAATGAATAGAAAAAAATGTTGTTTACACTTCAATCAAATGACATATACTGAAAAAGACCCGCAATGACAGTAGCTTTCAAATGAATATAGTCACGGATGAACACGGCGCGAAATAATACTAGTAACGCCCTCTCTTAGAAAACCGCATGAATTAATGCATACTCCCATATAATATCCCATACAATAATTAGTGAGGAGTAACGAATGTGAACAAAATAATCTTATGATGCAATGGAAATTGATGCCAAGGAACAAGAACCTGTGCTCGATATGCATTGAATATAGATTTATGCACAGTATGCGCTCAGTTGAATAGTTCAGTAACGCGCTGAGAAAACCTCCGCTTTTTTAAAGGTTCTTTTACTCCTCACTTACCAGTCACCTGGTTTTGGGTCGTGAAAGATTCACGAAATGTCTATCCGTATTTCCATCCTGATCTTAAATTCCTCTAATTCTATCGAGTCTACGGTGGTGTCGTTGAGGTTACATAACCCATCATTATAATTATGAAATAAGGATTGTTAATTAAAAAAAATATATGTATTTGTTTTGTGGAATGTCATACCAGGTGTATGTCAGTAAAAATTAAGACATCCATCTTATAACCAAAGCAGAAAATATTGTCCACTGAGTAGTAAATTCACGGGGGGCATCGTAACTGACTTAAAATTTGCTTGAGTGATGATTCCATAGGTATTTGAAACTGCTCTAACTCGCTGAATCGACGATAGAAAAATGACTGCAAGAAGCAACTAGATGCGGATGAATAATGGTATATATAAGTCACGGTGGTTCATCATCCATGTTCGGATCGTGATTTTCATGAATTCCCGCCCTCTTGACAATTCTCCTCTTTTTTCGATATCCTGCAAATCTGAAGGTTGTCAGTGGAGCCTGCTTAGTCGGTCCAACGGGTAAGGCATTTTCCTCTTCCTTTCCAACCTTCAACAAGTATCTCCAAGCTGTCTTCTTTTGTGAAAGATGTTCAAAAAATTAAAAGATTCGTCATAGAAAAATGGCTGGTGGTAGTTTAAAGAGGTCTTTAGTGATGGACGTGGATCGTAAAATATGAAAAGTATTTTAAATTTCGGTATAAAAATATTGTTTAAGAATAGTTTTTCAAATAATTTAGGTACGTTAGTGTAGTTCTATTTACCACTCCCAGATCTTCGGTCTTCAGAGGTCTCGTGTTTCCGGACTCGTCGGCTATATTTATTTATTATAATTTAGAAAAACATTTCGCAAAATGAGTCCTTTCGCAATATTCTCAACATAACAAAGAATAATATAATTAATGTCTATCGTGTTTGAAGGACAATTCTTATCTATAAATGATATTATTACATTTTTATATGTCAAAGCAAATAGTCCGTGACACATTTCCAAATAAGCTGTGATGAAGTAAACAACCTTCTTTCCGAGTAAGTATACAGTGTGTCCCAAAATGGACATACAAAATTAACTGTAATTTTTTTATTGAGTAATAAAACTAAAATCTATTTAGATAAAATATTTTTGTTGCTACCAGTAGCAACAACGTAACAACATAACCCAGGATAACAACGTAATAAAAAACGTAATGTGTGATAAAAAAAAAATTCATCACACATTACTTTAATAATTCTTTATTGATCCAAAAGTGCCTCTTGTATCATACCACCCCTGCATCTACATATTTATTCCTTGTTTACTTTCTTTCTTATGACAGTCCACCCGCGAACCATCAATAAAATGTTCTGTAATTCTTTAACTCTATTACAAACTTGCTATTTTTAACATTTTGGTGGATCCTCCGACAAAAAATATTTTATGTTAAAGAGAATTTATTTAGTTTTATTTATGTGTGATTGATTAATTAATGGTTATAAAAATTAGCATTGCATTCTTATAAATAATGGATACATTTAACAATTTATCAACATTATATTCTTACATCACAATTTAGCATGGCAGCCATCTGGGAAAGTAGCTAAAATAGTAGAATGCTAGCTTAGTATATGAGAGACATCAGTATCTACACCTGTCGCCTTCAGTTTTTTTAAAATCAATTACTCCATTCTTCAGAAACTCACGATTCACGCGATATATTTATTTATTCTCGACACAGAATTTCTCTAGTGAGACGGGCACAGTCCAAACAAATTTTTATATGTATTATATAGATACTAATAAATAAATAAATAAAATATACCATATAAATACATCTATTAACCTGCTAAAACCGAACCTAACCTTCGCTGCCTGGATTCTCGGGTCTGAGAATTCAAATGAAGAATCCACGCAATACAAAATAAAATAATTAATAAAATACGCTAGCATAAGATGTGATGGTCGGCCATGTTGTGGGATATGGCAATAGAAGAAGAAGTATAATAAAACGTTGAAGAAGACGATATTTAATTAATATCACAGAGAATAAAATTGAAACAGGTTTGACAGAAGAAGAGAAAGTATAAGTGAAGGTCAAGTGTTACAAATATCGTGACACACGCCTTAAGGTTGACTCAGGTACAGCGTCACATAACAGTGCTTTTGATAATGGTAAATTTGAAAAAATATTTCAAGAATAAATATACATTTTCTTTAATTAATTATATATATTTATTTGCAGACTTTTCTGGGCTATTCTGCCGTATTCTGACGTTTCGGATTCCAATGCTGGGTCCATCATCAGGGCGGAAGTCGCAGGGCGCTTCAATTTTCTATATTCTTCGTCTTCTCGTCAACTGAGATATCGAAATAATTTTTGTAAAATAAATAACAATAAAAAAGTTGTACTTTGATTTAGCAAAATCATTTTTGAGAACATTCTGTATACATATTACACATGTAGGCAGTGTTAGTTGATCCAAGATTATTTGGTATTTTGCGAGTAATCCCCTAGCTGAGGGGAAAAAGACGAATTGCGAAGATGAAATTCACAATAAACAATTAATTCATCGACGTAATTCGTTGTTTTTGCGAGAGAAAATGGGTTTAACTTCCACACGGTGCGGAGATTTACGATCCAACTTCATTTAACTATTCTTTGTCTATAGTTAGCTGACGCTATATAAAATCAACAAATAATATTCAAGTTGGTCTAGCAGAGCGCTTTTAGAATACAAAGCTGTATAACCAGTTAAAATTAATGCTTTTGAACGTTTTATGGACATTGACTACCAGCCGTGTGATGAATTATCTAAGTAAATTAAACACGTGCGCAACTTTTCTTAAATGAAAATTTATTTTACGGTCAATTTGAAGCCATGCAATGAAATAATTTTTAGGAATATTTTCATTGATAACAGCACGATTGAGTTTGTGGAAAGTCAAGCAAACCTTAGCCAAAGTTTGCAGCTGGGAAGTCAAAATCTCACGAAAATAATCGATTTTTATACACAGCCAGGATGGGCGGCAGCAAGCCAACTAAACAATACTCAAAGCTAAAGTTACTCAATACTGAGATATGAAATAAAGGTTTTCAGTCAATACGTCTATGGAAGTCTATCGCCTCTACTCTTATTATAACCTTCCGGCGTGGCTGAACACACCCAGCAAGTACCAGCGCACAAAAATCAGCCGTAAAGACGCTCTCAGTACCCACAACATGTAGCAATACCAATAAGTACGGAAGGTCGCCGCGCGAGCTTCATACTTTTTATTCCCACCTTCCAGTCGATACAGCTCTAGAAACCACCTTCGATAAAATTTCGCGCAGTAGCTTTATTGTACGGGTTAACTTCTGCTTTTGTAAAGTTTGACTACAATAAACTCAGTGCAAACAGGAAGTGGTTTCTTTCCCATAACCTGTCGCCTATTACACACTCACACATCAAATATACACAATACGCTCCGCGACATGAAACGGACACGGGGGTGGTGGATGAAATATTGGGGCATTCAATACCCTCACACTAATCACATAATTTACTACATAACCTTCAAAATCTTTTTGATACGACTTCAGCATATACCCACACTTTCATAACCTTTCAAATATCCAAACGTCAGTCTACTCGTACCAACCTCATCCACAAATTCATAGCACAGATAGCCAGGCAAGCTATGGAACAGACTGCGCTATGCTGAATTCTCGTAAGATAGAATAAGAAATGAAGATATTCACAGTAGGATATATAGTCCGCCGAATAAAAAAGCTGAAATAGCTATGAAGGAATAAACATAAAGCTAAAAAATCTATAATTAAAGCCGAATCGTGCATCGGTCGTTCCCCAGCTCGCTAGGCCGTTGACATAAGAAAGATCGTACCTGGTACCTGGTACCTGGATGCGAAGGATAGACGACAGAGAAAAATGATGCTCATCAAGTGACACCTTTATCCAGCAGTGGATGGACGAGGGATGAATAAGAAATTTGCGTATAATTTATATGTAAAATGAAGACTAGTTTTGACACCATTATTAAATTAAATATACACGAAACGTGTGCTTTGATTACGGGTTCGGGTGGACCCTTATTTGATTGATAGATAGATAAAGTATTATGTTATACTATATATGAACAATTAAGTAACTACTATTTTTCTATTTTGTCCTTGCTTTATCTGTACATTTGAACTCGACTCCTTTCATAACTATGCTCCACTTTGTTCTATTCTAGGTCAGGTTCAAATTTCTAAGATCGTTTCTGACTTATGCTATCTAAGTTGCTCGTGATCTTCCAAGTCTTTCTCCTATCGGTCTCGATACTCATAGGCCTCTATTATTATTATTATTATTGGTTACCCTAAAAGAACCACGAATATAAACATTTTGAATTTTATTGAATCTTGTGACCATGTCCGCTGTTTTTGAAAATCTTCTCATTTAAACAAAATGCCTAGATCTATGTACGAATTCATGAATATTTAATTGTTGGAAACTTAGATACACGAGTGTAATGACCGAAAAATTTTTCAATAGAAGACGAAGCCTTTGAAAATAAAAATAGATACCGATTGTGGGATTCCCCTATGTCAGGAAATAATAAATAAGGGCTGTAAAGACAGGAGACGTTTTCTGAAAACTACAAATTTAAACAAAGAGCTGAATATTCAGTGATGCACGCGCATCTCATATCTTGAGAACCCTTTGTTCAATGCGAAAATCAATGATACGATAAATATGGAACTTTTCATTTCCTTTGTGATGCAATAATACATTATTATTAAGTTTGCAAATTTAATCGCATTTAAATAAATATAAAAAGCTTTACAAAAGAATTTATTTATTCATTTCAACAGAACATCCTCTGATATAATCCAAAAATACAGTATTATTAGTACAGTAAAAATTTTACCGTATGTACCGTCTTATATACCTTAAAGTTTCTTGTAGAATCTTTGTCCAATAATTAACATATACATTATTTTCTCTGTTACATTTCTTTGCTTCAGATTGCATTTCAATCAAAACAATTCAACAAGTCCTCTATTCTAGCGGATCTCTTTGTTTTAGGAGCACGTTCTTTTGTTGGCTTTAAAAGTAAACAATCTCTGTAACTGTAAACTGTTCTATTGCATTAATTCAATCGAATCCTACAGTTAAAGTACAGTACAGACTCGAGTTGAATCACCGTCCCGTATGTCTTGCGCGAGGATTATAATGACGTATCTGATATATCCATAACTTTAGCGACTCTCGGAGATCAAATTCTTCTCGAGAGTTTCGGTGTCCGAGTAATCCTAGTCGAGAGACACGGACCACAACACGTATGGTCCAATAACAGAATATGGAAAATAAAACTGCAATAAGTGACACAAAATTGAATAAGCGAACTGCAACAATTGGGCCAGAATTAAATTATCGAATTGCTAGATTACAACAATAAACGAAACTAGGACAAAATTGCAAAATTGGACTCAGATTGAATGAGCAAGTTGTAGAGTGTACGATGGACTTGGCATATGGCATTGTAAAGTAAAACGATTACGCAATTAAAACATGTAACAAACAATATTGATCTTGGACTACTCTCAATGCGTGAAAAAATGCACAGATTCAAAAATAATTATTCAGCTCGTGAACATTGCTACTCTGAATGAAAACACTTTTTTGATTTGACAATTAACTTAAAGGTTATATTTTTCAGTAACATGATTCTTATTAAAGTTGAATTACTAAATTTTTTTTTCCACTTATTAAGGAGTAATTTTTGTTTTTTTTAATTAACTTAAAACTTATCCTTTTAAATTACATTGATCCGTAATCACGATTCATTATACGACGATTTTTTAACTAATATTATTATATGACATTATTGTTAAGATCATTTTCCACGTTGCACATATTAGAAAAATACAACTTGTTTAAAATTTTCGTAGCAAGAAATTATTATTTAAAATATTATTTGAACCATTGTTCGTGATTAATCAATTTGATAAATATTGGATTTACTATTTTTTTTTGTTATACTAGAATTTTTTTCAATGCGGTTGGAATTATTCAACTTGTTCAACCGCATTGAAAGAAACCTCTTTCATTCAATTCATTCAATTGTTAAATCGCATTGAAAGAAACCTCTTTCATAGCATTGAACAATTAAAACCTCTTTCATTCAGTTCATTCAATTGTTCAATTGCATTGAAAGAAACCTCTTTCAATGCAGTTGAAATTATTTTTTCCCATTTTATTATCTGAAAATACCTAAAATTAAAATATAATTTTTTTCCATGAGTGATGGATAGAGAATCGTAAGGTAATCTTGACGACTTCTCATGTAAATCCGTGAGTTGTGAGCCACATCGGCTCATCCCGTAATATAGCAATATATAATATTATACATTTTTCTAATTGATTAATTTAATTTGTATTAAAAACACTACAAAACATTGTTCTGACAATATAACTCATAATTTATATATATAAATAAAAAAGAAATGTATTTTCATTAGAAATGTATTATGTATTATATTAGTATGAGGAATTGTGGTGATACATAATTAGTATACAGTAAATTATGTAATATTATAGTTCGACGGTGAGTTCAAAATATTGTAAATAAATGTCCTGATTCTGTTCAGGGTCGGATTATGGCACAAGAACTTAAGGGGCCGACCTAAGACAGCAATGAATAATTGACCAAACAGTTTAATTAAAATATGCCTACAAAAAATAGCAGTCACAAATTAATTAATTTAATAAAATCCGTGATAAATTTATTAATTTCACTATATATATCATATTTCTTTACTGTACTTTAATTGTATAATTAAATATAATTACAATTTGTGAATGTACAAAGAAATAGTTAGTGAAATAAAATAATTGAAGAAATTGATTCGAATTTTGATCAGTCACACTGATTAATTAATATAATAATTTGTTGTATTTTCTTTGTAGCTATAAGATTACTATGTTGTTTTTACAATTATTTTCATAGACTCACGCATATATTGCTTATACTAAATATTTATAAAATTGATATACGCAGGTATAAACTAATATAGTATCTACAATTTAACATTATCATATTATTGATCCGATATATCTATTAGAAATATAATTAGATGTAGAATATCACAAGAATCCAATATATGACAGTGTTACTTGAATTGCCTACTCATAATATATATTTTTATCAACAAGTAAATGATGTTATGTTTGAAATGAATTATTCTCAAAATTCACATTCTATCTCGCGCTCGACTCGACACAAACTTGTTGCAACCGATTCGTCTAGGAGTAACATTGTTACCGCACATTCGATATTCTCAACCAAAAATTGCCTGTTGTCATCGAACCGTTGTGAATTGATTTTGAGTGACCAGATAATTGCATATAAGACAGGCGCATATTGACAACTGCACATAAAAACTGGTGTATTAATAAGTTAATAGAATAGTTCAAGTTATCTCACGATAGTTTGCGTTCTATGTTAGGTTATTTGATACTAAATAACAGCAGAATAATAAGCTGACCGTATGCAGTTGTCTATGTGTGCTCTTGTCTCGTGAATAGTTTTCATGGAAACACGATATTGAGTTTATAAATTTTTCTCGTGAATAGTTTTCATGGAAACGCGATATTGAGTTTATAACTTTATCTTATTCGTTGGACTATCTTCGTCGTCTTTTGATCGAAGTGAGATCAACACTGGATCTCAGCTTTTGTAAAGTTAGACGGGACGTACGGTTAGGCTATCCGACTTCTTTATGTGTCTTTTCTAATGATCACCTTTTTTAAATTTATATGAGCTCTAAGGTTAGAAGTGGAGAGGAATGAAAATTCAATAATGTGAGGTGAGCGCTTCTAACGTTCCATTTCCTTTTTACTCTGGTCCTTCGAAGATACACGTCTTTCCAATATTTCTGTACTTACCCACACACAATATGTAAACTTATCCCAAATTTCCAACAATTTCCCTTTCCATTCATTCCAAGACCCTGAGCCCCACAAATATTATGTTAAACTTAGCAAATTTGGGTAATTTAATTGTTCAAGGGACCCGGATTTAAGGTCTTGCCGAGGGCCCTAATTTCTTAGTTCGGCTTTGAAGTTGCGCTATATGACGACGTGACCATCGACTTGGTTCCGCAGACTATGTTTGTCGGTGCGGTCTGAAATGATATTCTTCTGATAATGCCTTTCTAATTATATATCAGTTTTCTGTTCACATCTTGCTATGCATGTATCGGAATATACGCTTGCGTTGTCTCGCCACTGCGGCAGATTTATTCAGTCTATATGTCACGGACAGTGCTTATCGAGCTATAAAGTCTGATACGAGAGACGCTAGCTGCTATTGGCTAACTATTCAGCGAATTATTTACATTTGTATTCAATAAATATCGAGTTAGTGCATTATATTGACTTTCGGTAACTTTGCACAACCTTTTCATCGTGCACATCGTACATATTCATATGTGCTAATACATTTATTGATTTTTTTTTTAAAATGGCAGTCAGATATTTTTCTAAGAGATCAAAGATGGACTCAAAATGGATATCGATATTTTATTTCATAATAATAAATAAATTTAATTTTTAATAATTTTGCAAATAATTTTTGTATTCTACGGAAATTGAGCCCACGATCTTCGGAACAAAAGCGAATGATTTACTGCGGCACAATCGTTTCATAACAAATGTAAAAGTGGGAAATTGGAAAAGAACAGTGGATTGAATGGGATCGCAATACTGATGAGGGACGCAGGTTTAATAGCGTAGCATATCTTGTACAGGTTAGATATCTCCATACATTAAAGGGGTTTTGGTATTAGATTGTTCTATTTACGTCACCAAAATGTGCTGTTCAAAACCAAGAGTTCAGGTCGAGTCAAAAAAGTTTAGTTTTGGTAATACAAGATTCAAAGATGAATATAGGTATATAGCAATTTATTCTCAATATGTATACCATGTGTTGCGGGTCCAATCGATCTAATTCGGCCACCAATAAGTTTTTACAGCATTGCCTCTTGTATCCTAAAAGAAAAAGAGCCCAATGATTCGGCTGGCCCGCATGGCGCACCATACACTCTCTCAATACAACTCTGGATGGTTTGTGTGTATCAATTGTGAATATTCAGTGCCCCAATAACGGCTCCTTTGTTTATTAACAAAACCCGCCAAGTCGAAATGCGCTTAGTCGCTCACGATTTTTTTTAAAAGTCGGGTTTGCGTTTGTTTGAAAGTTTGAATAATTTCAAAACATCGTTCAAGCATTAAATGCTCCAAAATAAATTATAATTAACTAATCTTTACGACAAGAAAAAATACTAACTGACACATATTTGCCAAACTAAAATGACAATCAAACAAAATCGGCCTGGAACATAATATTCACCTGTATAACATATTATATGTTTAAGTCACATAAAAAGTTTCTTAAGTTACTCGCCAGAGTTTGCATGAAGTTAATTTCAAATGGTTAAGATGCACAGAGGGCGCTGGGAGCTGTAATGAACACGGTAATATTTATTAAATTTGTTTTAAATTGTTCTTCCTTTCAGAACGATTTCTTCCTATCTCATTGTTTATATAGACCATTAATAAAAGATAATGATTCAAAATAGCTAAATTGTTCTGAAGAGTTGAGTTTCATAAAATATAGCGTAAATATCACGCTAATTCAAATTTTGACACGTATTAATTGGAAATTGATTGCGATTGATTTCTTCATAAAACAACGTTTTTGATACGACAAGAAGTCGCACAACAACGAACCGTCTTCCACCAAGATTTTTTCATATTCCAACAAAGTGGGTATCCAATTCTTGTCACGTGCGTTCGATAGGCGACAGTGAAGCACATTTCTCACATCTTCGAATGTATCGTGTTCATCGTATCGCTATTTGCCTGAAATCCAATCTTAGGTTTTTTCTTTTTGTATTAAGAGGATTTTCAAATATTCAATGTTGCGGAAGTACGTATCGAATAGTTATGTCCGAGATTTTATTCCATTTTGCCATTGCGTACAATATCAACTTAATAAAATTAATTTATGAT
Organism: Eubasilissa regina; assembly: GCA_022840565.1. NCBI lineage: Eukaryota > Metazoa > Arthropoda > Insecta > Trichoptera > Phryganeidae > Eubasilissa > Eubasilissa regina. The sequence goes on along the minus strand of JAINEB010000003.1, from coordinate 36,208,464 downwards.
TTTTTAAAACATTCTTTATGTTATATGCTGATAATTGTTTTATAATGTTAACTTAAACAGAAGAGGTAAACGTTTATCATGACGTGATCTATGTTATCTGTTAAGATACAGTAATTATAAAAAGGGCTGGAAGGTAGTAGGAATGTGGGAATGAGGTAAAATAACTATTTAAATATGTTGAGTATAACAGCGTACAAAAAGTTATTTTTTGATACGTAAATATAGGCGTAGTATTATTCTGAAATATTAAATATAACATAGCTCTTATTTCTAAATTTAGATCACTGAAGCGTTTCTGTCCCTTCCTTGATATTTTGATTACATGAGCATACTAATTCATTTGGCCCTATTTTTACTTAATTACGGTATTATCATACACATGTTGCATTTTCGTTAAATACTTGTGTAAAAAATATTCTATATACGCAACAAATTGTAATGATAAAAGAACCACTGTTACCAATACTGTTTTGAAGTAAATGTAAGGTATCATGTCCTTATTGAAATAAATCACGGTATGTGATGTATGATAAAAATAACAAAATATCTGGTTACATCGTTAGTTTGGGAGACGAATGGAGAAATCTCGTTTCAGTGTTTAAATCCAATTCAAAAAGATTAAGAAAAATACAATTTAATGATTTTTATTATGTCACGGTCATAGGGTAATCATATATGTAATAAAACTATTTATAAATGAATATCATCCTCAGTCAGATTCTACTGAAAAATCTGTAATATAATATAATATAATATAAGCCCCTTTAATTTAACCCGATTTCTTTCTGCTAGTTTTAAATACCAATTTAGTAAAACTTTAAGGAATAATCCAAATTAATTTAAAGTATCTTTTCATTTATAACAAAAGATGCGTAGAATACATTTCCGTTTCTCGGCAGAAACTCGCGAGGGATTTATTCTCTCGAGCCCGCACACCGCCACTCTACTTCCCCGCCCTTACCCTTCAGCTGGCATCGTAATAAATCTAGGCGGTTACCTGTTCAGCGAAACTGGATGCGACATTTTACTTTGAATAGTAAAATATACAATACACGTAGCCCGGCCGACGTCACGGGAAACTTAAGCGGCTACGTTCGGAACATTTTGAATAGAACTGAACGTAGCGATACTCTTTACTTCATTATCGGAGGTATTTTGAGGACGACAGACACCTCGGGGGTTGATTGAGTTGAAATCAACACGTGACGAAGCGCGTAAAGTTATTTTGTCAAATTGATTGAGTTAGTTTCCTTCCGCAAATACAGTACTCGGGCTAATTCGAAAGTGTTTACATTTTCTTGCTGTGGTAATGGGACTCGGGCTTGGCCGGCACCTCGGCCCCTCTCTACCTTCTTCATCGGTATCCGGATATAATTGGGGCCACATCGTCAAGGTTTAGGTTAATTGAAGAAGCTACAAAGAAGTGGTCATCATCATTATCTTCTGTGAATAAAAGACGGCAGTAGCTACAGCCCGCAAGAGAGAGCATTGCAGCGCGCACGCACGCAGACAGAACGAAAATAATCGGCTTCCAATAGAGATCTAGTTAGGTTGTCCGTTCGCGGCATTATTTATAATAAAATCTTGTCGAACCATACGATCATGTTATTTCTGTGAATATCCCTGCGTCACAAAATAACACATTCAACATTTTTGCGGCGACGAAAGTCACAATGTCACAGATGTGACTACGGACATGTTGCCTTTTGGAAGACATTGGGGTACCAAGCACCATTAAAAATCACCTATCTATCTATCACCTCTATTTTTATGCTTTTTTATGAAGGGCTATCACCTCTACTTTTATGCTGAACGTATCCGGCAAGTATCGGTGCGTGAAATGCAACTCCCATAAGCCTTAAAAACACCAAGTACCGATGGCATGTAACAACTCGGGAAGGCCGACTCACGAGCATCCCTCTTCCTATCAACAACTTCTCGAAAACAGACACAGAAACCGCCCCCGGTAATAATTCGCGCAATAACTTCTTCGTACGGTTAAACTTCTATATTTGTAAATTTTGACCAATATATTAAGTGAAAACAGTAAGTATACTTTGTTCTCGCAATCTGCCGCCTGTCACACAACGCGATTTGGGAGAATGTGTATTTTTGGGGGCATCCAAAACTTTTACACTAATCACATATACATCATCTTAAGTCTACTTTCCCCAAAATGTATTCTTCTTACCAGATCTTATTCTAAATAATAATTAAATTTTGCGTTTTATAACACTATTAATTTTAATATTTTGTTAATTACATAAATGCAGACTTATCTTCGTAATATTGGCTACAGACCTATTCAAAAGCTCATTCTGTATATGTATGAATTGACTAGAAATTTTTCTGGCATACTGAAAACGATTTTAATAGTTGCGGTCTTTCAATTAATAACCATATTGTCTTAATTATTATAGTATATTTAAATAATATTTAGTTTATCAGTTTTATATTAGCACAATGGTTTTATCTAAGATACTGTTTTAAAATAAATCTAATCTACAGTATATAAATAATGAAATCCCACATTTTCACAATAAACGCGAAAAGTTGATTTAGTATTGAAAGGCCTCCCTTAATGTCTTTGGAGTTTGCAATTTTTTCATTTGATTGTTTTTTTACTTATTTTTCATACGCCAAGAAGCTGGAAATTAAATATGATTTTAATATATGAAGGATTAAATATAACGATGGAGTAGTAGATTTGAACATAGGAGCATATTTTTTGTTAATTTATTCTATGTATTTCGATACTATCGTAAAATGGTGATCACAGTTAAAGGTTTTAACCGCGATATTAACAAATTCCAATCACAGTAGTATCGGTGAGTCAAGAATAGTAATTAATGTTCAAAGTATGTTATTTATATCGTTCTTGTATAATATAATTTGTATTCTACTTTCACAGCCACTAAATTATTTTTTTTCTGTAATACTTTTTTATGGTATCAAATAATTTATGTAAATTATATCGTAAATTATTCTGAGTACGTCATCTTCCTTTTTTACCGGAATATACTTCCTCCATCTGGCATTTGTCATAGCTGAATATACATTTATATAACTTGTGTGCTTGGTAATTCTGTAACAGTATGCTCAGGAAATAACTCGCACTTGAGACATTATTATGTTGATTTTTTTTCATCGAATGTAATGGAATGGTGAGATGGTAGAAGGTTTTTCTTTATGGTGTAGGTTTGCACAGCTAAATTGCCGTGAGGTTCTTGATTCAATATTCAGTGGAGAAGTCGATAAGTATCTTAATAGTAAATATAATAAAAATTATTAAAATTAATAATTAAAAAATAAATACAATCTCTGTACAAAAGTTTTGCCTCCCTTCAGACCCCGTTTCTTATGATAGATTGATATGCAACGTTCCGATGAAAGAAAACTAGTGCTGGCTTTATGAAATAGTTTTATTTCAAATTTTTTTCGAAGAAACATAAATACTACAAATTAAATGTATCAGCTAGAAAGATATACAGAAAAAGTCAATTTTTCGAAGAAAAAAAATTTGTTGCTACTCGGATAATTTTGTTTTTGATAAATAGATTTTTTTGTACATCTTTCTAGCGGATACATTTAATTTGTATTAAAATACCATAGAACTATATTCACCTATCATCATGGTGTGTTCTCCTTAAAAATATATGTATAAACGTTTTTTTTCTTGAAGTATTTTTTTGGAACTCATAAATTTTATTTTGTATGTCGTAGAACTTAGTAAGATAATTTAATGCAATTTATTTTTTAATATTTAACGCAAATTATAAAGTTTATTTGACATCCTGATGAAGGATAAGGTATTTTACGCAATCGGTTGGTGTTTTAAATTAACTCATAAAAGTGGTTATAAACAAAGTAATATTACATTTAATACTGTAATTTTATTTTATGCAAATCGCATCATAAACAGTGTTTTTATTGGCCACGAAATTATTGACTGTTAAATTCGCAGTCATTCCGTTGGACAAACGTGCGATCGGTGCTAGTGGTAAACACGTATTGGCATGTAGTGCTATACCGTGGATGCGGTGTGTGGTCAGGATTGGATGCGTAACAAGATTTTCAGCCGGTTTTCTATGATTTACTTTACCTGTTTTGTATTTATAAAAAGTTAACAGAAAATCACTCGGTAGTCGTCAATTGTTTGCTGCTAGGCTGTGCGGGCGGCAATTATGGCCGCATCGCGGTCTAAAGTGGCCGCTGTGTGGCCAGGATTTCCGTAGAATCTATATTTCAATGCGAAAATCTCATATCATATTGATATGATACATCATATAGTGTACTTTGTATTTATTTCCAGTAAGAAAATATTAGTTAAATGATACACGCTATATACATTGGTCACTCTATATGCCTACATCTAAAACTATCCTAAACTGAAATGATTATCGTCATAGTGTTATTAAAGGCGTAAGAATGAAAGTGTTGTGCGTCATTCAGGAATTAATCACCGCAGTTTTGAACAAATATTGGACTGCGGACAGATATTTTTGTACTGTCATGTAAATGCACTGAATATTTAAAAAAAGAGACGACCCCTCTACAGCTCAGCGCCGAATGTATCCGTTCCAAAAAACTTTCCATGTTAATCCGTCGCGTCGTAATTTATCTGAAACGTCTTGTATTTTATTTTTGCTTTTAATAGCGATAGCTACGGGAGACCTTACCAAATGGATCCGACGAATCTAATGAATACAATGAATGCATATATTATCGCAATATCATAATAGATATATAATTCATGTTTATACGACATGAATGGCGGGTTTCCAAAATTAACGCTTTATACATATGTCCGTTTCTAAATCCTATACATCTCTATCCTCTCTTCTCTAATAAACATGAAAATTAATTGAAAGCAATCTATCACTACATAATACTTGTTATGTGTTTTTATATAAAATTTTTCAACCCATATGAACACATTGTTAATTTTTAAAAATTGTTCTAGATTATAGTTTATGAAAATTTTTAACCCATCCAGTTGGTCATGGAGCCTTCAAAAGCCCCTAAGACAAGCACCGTGAACGAGCAGAGAAGCTGTATAGAATATTCTATCCTTTAATAAAAAATCTGCGAGTATCCTGTTGATCCCGAAAAGTGCGCCAACCATAAATAACATTACACTTCACGGAAGCGTATCCTGGCACCCGACAAAGGCCAGAAACAGTACATGTACTGAATTTTGGAAGCTTCCGATTTTGTAAGGGTCTCCGAGATGGGGAAGAATGCAATGTCTTCTCAAGTTAAACAGCACATTTTAATGGTATTCGACTGAATAATTTTCTTGCACGGACCGAAGCATTGTTTTAGGGCAACTATGACATGTATTAGTAAACTATACGGAGAACTGGGTCATGCTGTATTTTAATTTGAGATTAAGAAAAAATCACCCCGAAGATTATAGATTTTGATTCCATGACAACTGTCCATAACGAAAATTCATACAAGACATGTGCACACATGTAAACTGCATACAAGACAGGTGCACACATTGATAAATGCATATAATCAGTATTCTACTCTGCTGCTATGATTTTGTATTAAATGACCTAACCTAACTTAATGATATTTAATTTAACCCATCTTGAAGGAATATAAGGTAACTTATTTTAATCTACATAATATTTTATCACTTTGTATCCAGATATTTATCTTATCTGTGTGCAGTTGTTTAAGTGTAAATACGTGCAGTTTTAATGTTTGTCATATATACAGTGTCAGTTGTGTATACATTTGTCTTGTGTGCAGTTATCCGATCACCTAAATTGCAGTATACTCTTTTTTATAAAATATAAATCCTAAGCGAAATTTATGCCCTTTAAACACTTTTTAAAAGAAAAATGGGTATTTTAGTATGAGACCCGCCTACGTCGTACCTTAAAAATAATCCAATGTTATATATAAAATACATATTTCTCACCGCATATTGTGATTTAATACTGTACGTACTTAAATTAATTTTCTATATTTAGCGTACATTTTAATAATTTTCAGTGTGTCTACTAATTTTTTTCACAATGAACTGTGGGAAAATTGTATCTTCTGCAGACAAGTGCAGTTGTACCGTCACTTTTTGAAACAACGATTTGACAAAACGTCGACCTGGGTCTCTTCAAGAAAACCATCTACAAAAACGCAATCTAACCTAGAAGAGATAGCAGTTTTACATAAATGTAATATATGAATATTATTTGGTACCTACCGCGCACGAGATATGCTGGGAGTTGACATTTACCAAATAGCAACAATGCGCCGTGTAAGAAAAAATTTCTCGGTGGAATTCTATTCTTTTGACAGTTGGCGAGAAAGAGGAAGTTGTCCCGATACTAAAATCACGAAGATATAATTTCTGCATCTGTGTTATCCTGCAACATATTGTGAGATTTGTTTGATATTTTACTTGTATGATTGCAGGATGTGAAGCATCCCTTCCTTACATGACAGCAGAGAGGCATGCAGATGACAATACATATTTCTTCATGAAGGATTTCTCATGAATAAAGCAGGACGGGGATACGATTTGGTCTTCTCCGCTTCTTTATTTCACAACTGAACTTGTTTTACAACAGAAGATGACGAAAAGGATTCCATGTGAGTTCAAATGGAAGATGACCCGGCCTTCCTGACGTTTTGATAAGTAAGGAGATACAAGTACTTACGGGTACCTCGGAACATCAACTCGGGACGAAGACTGTGAATCGCTGCCGATGAACGAAGATACCTCGCATTTAAATGGTTGTTAAACGAATTTCGATGTAAATTATTAATATTTGAAGTATCGTAGTCTTTATTCTCACCTTTTTAATTTCAAATAATGACTTGCTAATCACATTTATATGATACGATTTTTGCTATATTTGACCTGACAAACTCATCAGTGGATTTAAATTGTTGTAATATAATTTCCGAGGTGAAGATTTTAATATCCAATGAATATAAGTGTTTTATCTCACCATTAGTTTTAGATGATAACTGTTGAACTAGATGTTCACAAGTGACAGGATTCTTACTATATTCTACCTCATAATTCATATGTTTTCGTATCTGAGTGAACCATTAAATTATGTTGTTATAAAAATTTGAAACTAATCTTATCATTTTCCCTGAGAATGGTAGCTAATGTGAGTGGCGGGCGACAGGTGAATTCATACTATACTCTGAACGAGCCGGAGGACGGATGAAATACGACGTCACAATTTATTTATTTATAATTTATGTATTATACATTAACAAATACTTGTTCATTTTAAACTTTGATATAATATATACTTCACAAATAATGACACCTCAAAATATTTACGATTTTTCAAACTCAGCTAAGCTCTCTTATATGAAACTACTCTTCTATCTATACTTTACAAAAATTAGGATTATCTAGATTATTTCCCGGGACCTATTCATAGAATTTTACGTTTTAGCGAGGGTTTTAGATAAAACCAATACGTTGTAACCAACGAATCTTATGTATTGTCTGTGTATGTTTTGTACAAGTAATATTTATATTAAAAACTAACAATGAATATATTTTTATTGTATGAGTACTTGCATTTAAAGTAAATACTTCAGCATAAGTAATCTTGTAAAACTAGATACACGAATAATTCATGGAGTTTGGAATCTTGAAGTTCAATTGCGTTTGGAAAGGCTTCACATATCCTTTGAATGACCGACCACGATTAGATCGTGCACATGCAAACTGGGGTACAAATTGTACCTCATGAGTTTTTAATTTAAAACTCCTCTTATCCGTGTTATTTATGAAATTAAGTTTTCTGGATAATTCAATTATTAGATAATCGAAAAAAAATAATAAACTTGGAGGCATGATAAAAAAAGATGCACCCAAAAAAACATTATCTTCTCATTTAAACAAACAGTTGTCTATGGAGTCGATAAAGCTATTCAATCCAGGTCTATAGTAATGACTCGTGTCCAAGAAAGAGGATTTCTATTCGAGACAATTCGTCTTTCGTAGTCCCCGTGTACATTGATTCGTCGTCTTCACTTCACCTGTTGTAAACATCAAGTGTGACAAGTGTTAAATGTCAGTTCTTTAACTATTAGTAAATTATAATAAGGATAATCGAAATTCAATACAATCTGCCTAACTTTCCAGAATAAATAGTTGTAGATATTTACGGTTTTAGGTAATATCGTGTTTTGTCGGGCTTGAGTTTTTGTCTCTTTCTGTCAATTTCAAGTTAAATTTATCTCCAGATCTCAATACGCTTATGTAGTACTGAGATTTATCTCAACTAAATCTATGAGATATATCTCACCAACAGACATGTGTCATAAAGAGGAATACCATGTAGACATCTAAGCCAATTAACACGTGCGACAAGATGTGTACCAGCAGTGTTGTTGCTGAGTAGATGATCGGAGATCATTTTTAAAGAAACAGAAAAATACAAAATATAAGAAAAGAGAAAAATTTAAAAAAAATCCAGGTGGAACATAATGTGCAGAGTGATAGTGAAAAATATCCCGAGCAAAAGACAAGAAAAGTAATTGTGATGACGTCAAAAAATATGTTTTCCCGAGCCTCCCTTACTACATATTGTATAAATAAGAAGAGTAAAACCAGCAGTGTTACTACACTATATTATATATAGGGAGCTATATCTATTAGTTCCGTTTCCTAGAAAACTATTGATATCAACAGTTTTTTTTTTCAAAGATTTTTTTTAACAAAATTAAAATACAATAGGTACTCTTTTTAAACAATTAGATTTTTTATGAATTATGAAAGCTATATAAGATAAGATAACAATTTATCTTATTTGTGAATATACGATACTTAAATAGGTACTCAATGTTTTTAATCACGCCACTGATTTAAACCAATATGTGATCAAAATATAGTTTGTATTGCAAACTTAATTTTATGTGAGGTTTCGTAAACAATTTTTATTTCTTTACATTTAACATTATTTTATTAATTTATCATTAGATACTATTAAAGATCAACGGTCTTTAATAATGAAAAATCTGTTTAATATTACCTTTTACATATGCGAAAGCAATCATGTTTCATGTGAATTTGATTAAAAAAAATACAGTTATTTCTAAAGAAGAGAAAATATAAAATTTGGAAAAGAATTATGGGGCCAAAATAGACCCCAATTAGTAAATAACAGGTTAAGTTGTGCAGGGTGCAAAAGCCAACTGTTTGTGTTGCGAGATAAAAACTCGATACAAATTGAGTTTAGTTTAAAAGCTCTTGAAACAAGATCTCGCACGGCTTCTCCCCTAACGAAGCTTAACGACATTACACCAACCTGCACGGAGTAATGCGAAAACCTTCCATAAAATACGAAAAGTCGTCCGCTTAAATAATATCAAATTTTTATACACATTAATCCGATTTCCATCAGAATGCTACAAATTTTTTTTAAGGCAGGTTTCAAAAGAAATACTATATATTACACGTTATTTTTCAGAATTATGGATTAAAAATTAAAAATTTGCGTCATCTGGCCGTAGGCGCACAGTGACCACCATCGGTTGCGAAGCGTCCGCTACAGCCATCCCCACAATCTAGCAGCAAGCATTCTGCGATTGCCGATTGCATAAATTTATTATTGAATAATAATTTCACAATTTTAAGTTTGATATTAGTCGTATAATAGATTCACCTAACCCCTCAAATTAATTTGGTTACTTTCTTATATTGTAGTTTCAATTAGAAATTTAATTCTACATTTTAAGATGTCAGAAACAAAGAATGATGACATTTTTTCTATCTAGGTTTACTTATATATAATATTAAATGTTTTCAAAGTATTATGCTATAATATATTGAGACATTTATTGAAAAATAAAGTTACTATGGTATCTAAAACATACGGCGAGTTTGGGACGCGCGCCAGTTGGTACTTGACAAACTACACTATTAAAGCAATTTTGATTTTTGTTTTTCAATTTGAGACATTTGTTTATGTTGTTTCAACCAGCGGTTTATGGGTGGGTGGAAAAAAATACTGCAATAATTTATGGCTGCACTTGCCTACGAAAATAATTGTAAAAAGTAATAATATAATAATATTATCTAACATTACGTCACGTTACTGTTGAGATAGGTAGAGAGCATAAAACACCATACTCTTCTATTATTACACTGTCATCACTACAGGAAACAAATCACTTAAGCGACGAATATGATGCAGAATATGATTAAGATCACACAGGGAAATCAATCAGGATGACGTTAGCGTGATAGTCAATGGCAATCGTGCATGAGAAGATGTATCATATGAACTTGGATTGAGCGAGAGTCGTGTGTCAGGACAGAATTGTGTGGCGTTCCACCCTCTCTGCCTATCTCCTGCAAAATAGTGTAATAGTTATAATAATACCACATACGCAATCTCCAAATTATATTATTAATAATTTGATGGGCAAAATAAATAATTTATCACGTCAGTATTCTTATTATTTTGTAATTTGAAGAAGAGCAGAACGAAGATTGGTCCTCCGATGTCTTGTTCTAATCGCTAGGAAAGCGTAGAAACTGCTAGTCGAATCGACCAAGTCTAAATAAATATTATAATGAACTACGAAGTTGTCATCGATAATCTATATCTCTAATCAAAATAATAAGAATGACAATTTGTAATTGTCCAAATATTGACCAATCTATACAGGCCCACTATGGTCGTTAATCAGGCGTTCAGTGTTTGTACATGTTTTTCTAGAAAACTCAAATAACTTCGCACCAAGAATATGCCGGATACCTCACGCCCTTTTTTTTTGGATCTCTACCTATGTGAATGTTTACGTAAAACACGTATCTCAGCTACAAGAGATCGAAGTGGATGAGTAATGTGGAATTTTTAAAAATATTTCATGGTACATATTCCGTATTGTAACAATACGATTTAATAAACTGAGAAACTGTTGCCTAGCATTGTACTTTGTGTAATAAGAGTTAACAAAATAATCCAATTTTAGGTAGATAGTTTACTTATCTACCTAAATATATTTTAATTTTCGAACATATGAGTGATGTTTTATAGGTAATTAATAAAATATAAAGTCACGGTGGTGACGAATATAACATATCCGTTCGATAACTTTTTCATTACATGTCTTTCTGAGATTCATATCTTCAGTGCAAAGATGTTTGACAACTTTTTCATCACATGTCTTTCTGAGATTCATATCTTCAGTACAAAGATGTTTAATAAACTAAATCATCGATGCCGGCTGTGGAGGTTGGCGGGGAAGAGATTCGCGTCAGAGTTTGATGAATAATGTTTAACACCACAAGTCATCATTTTCAATAATTAGACCACTTGAAAGAAGCACTTTTTTCCAATAATAACACGCCAAGTGTCACCAACGAACAGTCACAATTAGTGATATGACTAATGAACGCATACTAATTCGATATTCATTTGTCATCGCTCGGGAGTCAAATTACAGCGTAGACTTCCAATCCAGTTAATTAACCTCTTTGCTCAGATACGCAATTAGGCAGGGAGGAACAGATAAATCTATAATTTTGTTTTCTCATTCCCTGTGATGATGATGAGTGATGATGAGTGAGACAATCTTACTCAGTGCGAGCGAACTCACGCGAGGGATGTTTATATACACACCGCGTGACAAACTTGGATCCCTTCGGTGGTGTGAATTAAAGGCATTTCTTTGAAATTTCATTCAACGCTTGACGAAATTTATTTGTGTAAGAGGCCTCGTCTGCGTTTGGGCTCAAACTAAGTTTAGAGAAAGCTTTTAAATTGCCCTAATTTAATATGCGAGCGTTTCGCGCACATTCCCCGGCGCTTAGTTAGCAGTGAACAAAGAAATAACTTTTTATTTATTTTCCGAGAGATACGGTGCCAATTCAAATATAAAATAACTACACGCAAAATGAAAAAAACATTCTGAAATGTCAGCCGCACACTATGCGGGTAATAATTTAAAAAAAGTTTGCGACACACTCGTATTGATGATAATAATGATATTTTAATATATACATTTCACTAAGAGTTCGTTTTAGTTCCCAAATCTTATGCGAATCATGATTTCATGAAGCATATTATGGCCTATTATGGTTCACTGAACGAGCCGCGATGCGATAAGTCTATTGAAATTTTGATTGAACTCAGAAATCATCTCTTTAGATTGATAGGTTGATAGGACCGGCCCGTACCCGTAGTTTGAATCGACAGCGAGGCTCGACACGCGTGCAGCTAGAATCATAGATACTTACAACTATTTATTCTAAAAGGTTAGATAAGTACAAGACATTCGATTACTGGCATCTAACCATTGGAGTTTAACATTTTAAACTTTGGAGATTAAAATTCGCCCAATGGACGAACAAAACTTCAACGGTAAATGGACTAATATTTGAGGTTTGACGTACAGCAAGAGTTAAGTGAGGCGTGAGGCAAGTGGTGGTGTTCGAATCTCTGACAGGTCAATGATTAGAACATTTTCGCCTCGTAATATAGTCAGTCAGGTATCCCCCATAAAATATTGTGGACTAGTTCTGTTACACCCTGTATGTAATGTATAACTATTATAAAATGTGATTTAATTAAATCGCTTTTTAACTTTTTTCCACTATTTATTAATTTTAACCACTACCGGTTTCAGTCTGTCACGGCCATCTTCAGACTGGTACATTTTTTCTTGAGTTAGAGCATTTATATCATTTTAATACTGGCGGTGCAAAATACTGACGGGTAATGTATGTAATTAATGGACAAGTAGATGAGTTTATGTATTTGGGAAGTATTTTTAATAGAAATGGAAAGGCTGAAAAAGATATTGAAAGGGGGTTGACCGCAGGGAATAAAGTGGATGATGTTTTGGATAAAATAATTTATAACAGAAACTTGTCAACTATGACAAGACTAGCAGTATACAATGGAGTCCTGAAACCAACACTGAGGTATAGAAGTAAAACCTGGAGCTGGCAAAAGAGGAACGAAAGTAGACAGAATGCAGTTGAAATGAGATCTCTAAGGCATATATGTGGCAAATTTGTTTATGATAGAATAAGGATTGAACTAATTAGGAGAAAAGGTAAAGCTAATCTTATCGTGGTGAATAGGATTAAAAAGGAATGGCTTTGGTGGTTCGGTCTCGTTGAACGAATAAATGAAGAGAGAATGGTAATAAAGATATATATGACGCGAATATTTATGATATATATGGTACAAGACCTAGAACAACCAGTTAAACCAGGTATTGGAAGATGATTCTGCTTGAGTCTCAACAATCGATAAGTTTGCATGGGAAAATGTATTAATGTAAATGAAGGCGAAAATTGTGTGCCAGACAAAAGAGAGTAGTGTTCCATTTCCTTGCCTATTTTTGTGGAGAAATGGCAAGTTCGTTATTAAGGTTGTAACAATTTCGATATCCCTAACCCCTACCCCATTCTCCAAAGTTCCAAATTTATTAATTTATAATAAATAATAAACTCCTGATCTCCTGCACCATTTGTGAAGAATTCTTGCCCTCGCGTTTGTAACGCGGAATCTGCGTTTTCCCAGTGCGGGCGTCCCTTGGTCGCAAGGAACCCCTGTGACGCATTCGTAATTTCCTACGTGCGAGCTCTCCCGGTCGCAAGGCCCAGCGTGAGGGTCCTGTACATTCTCCTACTCACTAAAATAATACTTTGTGTTAATTTATCCTTCTGGCTTCCGTTGCCAGTGTGAAGATCTCGCTTTCTTACTTAATACAAATTTTTACTAGTTTTACGCTTAATGCTAGTTTATTCGCTTAATATCTAAATTTGGCCAACGTGATCGTTCTAGTGGTTAAGAATATTCCCCATGTTTTGTCCGTAATGATCCTAGTTCTTTTAACCCGCGTTTTCAATTATCAAAATGTCTAAAGTTTACAAATATCCAATTATTATAGCCGTTCAAATACCTATAGAGCAATTATTAAAATAAATATACCGATTATCTTATAGTATACGACTAAGTAACAGAAAGCTTCCGGTCAAGCGGTATGATATTCGAGCGCACTCGTTATAACACTACTTATGTACTTATTATTTGGAGCTAGAATGTAGGAGTGTGGAAGAGATTATAAGTATGTACGTATTATTCAGAGCTAAAATGTAAGAGTGAGGGAGAAATTATATATAGAACACCAACCTTGTCGTAGACTCGTCCTCGTGACTGTGGCCGCTTCGTGGCGTCGCCTAGCTGTTCATAAATTATATGAACATGTGAAACAACATGCGACATGCTAAGTGTCTGCCTCGCTTGGCAAATATGTTCCGTGATTATATGATAAGTTCTCTAGACACCAGTCTGTGGCGATCGTTCGGCTCCCCTGGACCCCAGATTAAGAAACCCGTACGCCTGGTGCCTATTCGCGGTAGACGACGGGTTCTTAACCCCGAACCCTGTGTCATCCACGCGTTCAAAAGTTTAATGATGATGATGATGATCCAAAGTTTTGATTCGGCCAATGTCTTAGTGAACAATATCATTTGTTATGACTCATTCAAGATGCATGGCCGAGGTCCTTGTATCTCCAATATGTAGCTGTTCAGTATCGGTAGGAAAATGGCCAATCCGGGGCCGCGTCCGCCACTGAAGGTAATTAATTGTGATGAGGTTGTGACATGACAGTACGACTCTCAGGAAATTCCCTTGATTTCTTTGAGTGCGTCTGAAAATATACGTCATGTGACAGCGGTGTCGGAAGAATAGTTTAATTTATCGGCAGGATGATCCTCGGTGTCTCGGATTGTTAATAATGCGTAAGTCCGTGCAGAATGACGCCTTTTGATATAAATCTCCCTCTCGTCCTTTCAATAAGATACCCACGCTATGTGGTGTGAAATGACTATCTCCCGGCATTCATGTTTAGAGACTCATCTCTCGAGAAGTCCGAAGAGGTACCTACGGTTCGCCGAGGCGTCCTTCCTCTGGGATCTGTTCCGTCCACTCACGTCTTAGCCAGGGCGTGGGGCAACAGCATTCAATCGGCAGACTCTTTCGTCTTTTGCGCCGATAACACCTCTTGGTCGGCTAGCTTATGTATGCATCCAGGCTCTGCAGCTAATGTGTACGATTGTGTTAAACGATGCCCGCAAGTAATATATATCGCCCAGAACAGAGACCCTCCTCAGCAATTATAGACCACTCCAAACTCGACGAAAGATTATCTCGACAATCAATCCCTCTGCATCAATATCTGTCACCCGCGACACTATTGTTACTTTGATCACAAGGGAGCAAGGCCTTCGAATAATTTCAGTCTGGGGAGGATGTTAGTACTAGTAATAAAATAGTAGTAATAATAAACGCAGTATGATTTCCTTACGCATGCAATCGTGTGATTTCAAGGTAAAATAAACATAGAAAGGCTCTCTGATAAATTCTATCATTTCAACCTGCAAGCCATTTCTTCGGATCGAAAATGTAATCTATAAAATGCGCCCCGTCTCTCACCCTGGTGCCAGCAGCGTGAGCCACGATAGGATTTATGAGATTTTTAGATTTAGATTTCCGCGGATAAGTAAATACACAAATAATTACGTACATAGTTACACGATTATTTACACGGCCAATAGTAGTATATAATTAGTCCTAAATGATGAGATACATGTAACTGAAACTTGTAGGTGGGTGTTCCCAATTTATAAAACGGACAGTAATTAAATAAAGTGAAATATCAAGTAGCCTAGCGGCTACGCCAGTCCCTTTCTATGAATGAGTAATTACATGATGATCCGAAACACACTACAGTATTTGTTAGCGGTTTTATTTATGTATACAAGCATGCTAAAAGGTAAACTTAGTATTTTGGGTCCTCAGCTATGGTCCTCAGCATCTGTGCCGGTCCTGGTCTGCCATCTGGATCCTGAAGTCACTACACTCGCGATTTGTGGATTTTAACGCAACCTTCGCGGACCCGGAAAAACAACACGATCACCCCTGAAACACTTGCGGCGTAAATCGAAAAGAAAATCAAATTTCGTTCCCCGAACTGTCGTTTACGTATCTGTCATTTTTCCCGGTTCAAAAGCGACTCTCCGCGAGCGGGTCCCGAAACTGACTGTCGTAAGGTAATCGATTATCACTTTAACACATTAGATCTATTCTAACAACCCTCGCGGCCGCGTAAACTCATCCGTCCGAGTGCGCTCCAGGCTACCCCCCCCCTGCTCCCCGCGTAAAGCCCTCGACCGACCGACACCCATCTGACCATTCCGAAAGCTCGAACCCGACTGTCGAGAAGCTTGCGCTGCCATTCTCATCCCCCGTTCCGCTTTGGAATTTTCTCGGAATTCATATTTTTTTGTCAGTTGGTTATATGTGAATCATCACAAGGTTAGTTATTAGGATAATTTTTATTGAAGCGAAACTTCTTTAGTAAGTAAATTCAAACGGTCAAAGATTATCGGCACATGGAATTTAACAAAATGGATTATCAAAATACAAATTTTCACGCGTGTTCCGACGTATATAAAATGTTCTTGAATATGTCAGATGAAGGAAGAACTTTGCTACTGTTCTCTAGTGATTTATATTTCACATCAACATTTACCCGATATATTTATGCACATCTAACTAAAAAATATGTTAAAATCAAATGCAGAGACTAAAGGCACATCGCGAGAGAAAACGTACCAATGAACCACCTGAGATGAAACAAACAAAAAACTTGTGCAGCTCGATGTATTGTAGAAAATGGACAAACAATCCTCACTAGTGCCATTTACATACACATATACTTTACTTTACCAACTAATTACTAAAAAGTAATAGAATTTATTTATGAAACTCTGCATATGCAGTATTTGCAACGTATTTAGATAGATTACAGTCAATAATGTTTTAGTTATTGTAATATGTCAATTTGTGACATCTGTGGTCTGCTTGCGGTCCTTATTGTATGCAGGATTGAGATAGTACAAGATATCCCGACGTGGTAATAATATATTTTATTATACTAAGCTTACAGTTATGAGTACAATACGAGAGATACGTTTCGAGCCACGGCCTAAATGCGAGAGAGCGCGCTCAAGAGCCCGGCGATCTTATATCCCTTTCGCTCGTGTCAGTCATGCCAACATGCGCGCGTCACGCATTCGCTACATTCAGATACATTATAGTTATCGTGTCTTTTATTGAAGTAATAATAATCTTTTTATATTCTGAGGCTTAGAAGTTTCACTTCAACAGCGCGTTCACTCATATTTTTTTCACGAGTTACGCAAAATCACACCACTGGTTAATTAACCATGACAATGAAGAATCATTTTCTTCGTAGCCGAGGGGCATAGTTATAATCAGACGTTTGGAGTGTTGTTCTATTTTTTAAGCTTGTCTGGCTAATCAATCAATATCTATATCTTCTATGTAGAGTTATCTAGCGTAATTTGCTTAAGAAACTACGAAAAAGTATGAATAACATTTGTGTATCCGACTTCTCTAGCTGTATATATTCTTGGGTTCACCGGGTCACGAACCCGAGAAGTTACCGCCAGGTATATTTCTATTTTTTAATTAATTAACTTAGTTAATTAATTGAATACTTAATTATTTTATCTAGAAGATGATGTCCATTTGAAAAATTGCACTTACACTACTCACTAGTTACACCAACAAAACACGATGTCAGTTGCGGTAGAAAGTTTTAGTGAGAGCGCGGACCTTAACGCTTTTTAAATTAAATACATTAAAATACTCATCATCAAAACATTGATTTCTTTTACTTATAAAATTCTCTAAAAACGCCATCGTTGACAAAGTACAAACATAGTAATCAAGAGAATTTTTTTGCATTTAATGCATAACTTCTAGCAGAAGAGGCCCTGGAAGTTGGAGATCATCTTGATTGAAGAACCTAAGTTCAGGAACTCCAGAGTCCAACTAATTTGAACAGCTGTGAATAAAACGTTGACTATTAAAGTACCGAACAATTTATGGAAGAAGAAGATCGATGCCAGCTATAAGAATTTTATTCACATCTACGTTAAACAATGGTGTAAATTTCAAAGTCTGAAAAAAACCTTCAAAACATATTTCTAAATATTCGCCGCACTTTTAAGCATTTAGAAATCATAGAAAATTGAAACAGACTTCAATCAGTGTGCCTTTTCTACGATAATCTGGATACTTACAATATATTATTTCTTATCCACAAGTTTAAAGTAACTCAGCAAGAAAATAAGATGATCGGAATGTGAGAAAAATTGGTCAAATTACTAAATAAAAATATCCGTAGACCGGATTAGTCAAAAGAAGTATTATAAAAATTGTAAAATAATATATTATATCCGTCATATCAATAACAGTTAAAATGCTTCCAGTACATATACGGTATATTTTACATACAGCTGAGGTTATGTGATCAGCCGCAGGCCTGAAGGAGGTAAACAAGAATTGGGTCAATTTGATTTTATTTTTGAAGAACTTCAATGTAATGTGGTGTTCGAGAGGTTCGGCTGTTGCTATTCGATGCTTGACAAATGGCGACCGAAAACTGCAATCTTCTTTCAGTACTCACAATTGATCCACAATATGCTTTCACAATAATTAATCTTTATTGAACCGAATCACGCAATACTCCATTTTAAATGGAATCTGTCTACATGATAATTGTCAAGTATCAGCTTGCAAAAACGCCTCTAGAGAAATGGCGGTAATTTGAAATTGGCTACCTCGATTGCAACAAGAAGAAAAACGAAGAACTTCTAGACCCAAAATAAGATGGCAGGAAAATATAAATGAAAACCTATCCATTGTTGACATCGATAGTTGGAGGGAAGCAGTTCAGTATTAAGGTATATTCTAGAAGAGTCCAGGATTCACACTGGGTTTTATAGTAGGATAACGATGGTGGTGTATTATTTTTAAATAAGTTAATATTCTACATAAGAATAGTTACTTAAATGAGTAATATGATAATATAATAAATGTATGATAAAAAGGTGCTAAAGTGGAGACAGCGCTAAAAGCTGGGTCTGCTAAATTGACGATATGACCGAGAGTTCGGGGTAAAGCTGGATTACATATTACAGCTTACACAAAAATATTGGCAGTCAAATAGTAGTTTAAATGGATGGACATGGACTAAAGTCAAGATCATTCCTGATAATACAGCCATTCCTGATAATAATGCCAAGAGTCATTTTACCATTTAAAAATGAAATAACTTTGTTTCATATATTTTTTACGATATTTTACATAACACTCGCTCGAACAGCTCGCATTTATTTGAATAAAAATCGGTATCATTAACTACATATTAATTTTCATTTATTATAATAAAACAATATCATGTAAAAGACTAATAAAAATGTTATTTAATTAAACAACTTTTAGCCCATATTGTATTAAATTATCTGACTAAATTACTTGTCTTTGAAATTGTTTTTTTCTATTGAAATAAATATTGGAAGTCGTTTTTTTTATACGAATAACAGAACTAAGTGCCGGGGGCACTAATCTGAACACGTTTCTTTTTGTAGTAACTTTCCCCAAGCATTGTGTCAATATTAATAGAGTGTTTTTGAAAGCCTCCGCGTCCCTTCCAGCATGCTCGGTGTCCCCCAGCTTGTTTTCGTGGGATTTCGATTATTGGATTATTTGCGAAATTTTCATTTTCGACTAACGTAAAATTTCAATATTTTTAAAGCGCCCGTCTTACAGCGGGATTTATATTCTGATGGCAGTCTTATTTTTACATTAAATAAATCTTCAAATACAAAACCATCGAAAAAAAATTGGAAAAAACCCGCAAAATATTTATTTTCAAGTACAAAAAACTTTTATTTAATTGGTTATAAATACTAAATGTCATCTTAGGGACATTACAGATTTTTAATTCACGTTTGTGCAGGATGGGCTCGAAGCTTTTGCATTTTTTAAATCGGTTTTGCTCGGGAACCCCTCTAAGGAGGGGCACAGTGGTGACAGCGTGAGGGAGCTTATTCCTTAAATTTAGTTATAATTAATCGCTTCACAGGGGAACGACACGCGTTTTGCGTAAAACATTTTTACAAACACAACGATTTTTATGTGATTTTTCGGCGCGTGTTTCACGTTTATCATCAACTACACCGTGTGAATAATATGTTCGAGTGTTGATTTAATTAAATTGTGGCCCATGAAGTCCAAAAACTTAGGACTCAGCTGTATTAGCTTAATGGAATACTACTAATATTGTTGTTATAGAGTTGGAAGGTTGTGTGAATGTTGAAACTGCTTAATGTGTAAGGGATGGATGTCGCAATGTTTACCCATCATTCGCGTGTCCGTTTGATAATAATAAACGTATTGTGTATGCGTGGACATAACAGCTTAGAAAACGAAAAATTATTCACGGTTTACACTTAGTTTATTGACAGGCACAGTATATAATTATGGAGTGGTAAATTGAACAATAATATTAAAACAAGCGAATAATTTATGAAGTGGCTGTTGCGGATAGAAGAGTGAAGTTCGAGAGACGGCCTTCATTATGGTTGTTGGCCGCGATCGTTTTGTTACATGATGTCGGTACTGGGAGACTTTACGGCTGCCAGTCGCTTGCTTTCACGCATCGGTATCTTCAGCGTTCAGTATCGCTGGACGGTGATGCTAATAGTGAAGGCGTCTTGACTTATTAATTTTTCGTAAATTTTATTTTATATTAGTGTCAATCAAGAAAAGTGTTCTTGCCGGTGTGTGTCTCTCTATCTGTTTTCGTCGTAGATGAAGTTCTCGGTACTCGGACCGACAGGACGCGGGAGTCTGAGAAGGCCTGAAGAAACTGCGCGAAACGGATATCAATGGAGAAAAACTACTGAGGAAGCCACGTCCATAAGGGATTGTAGAACGATATGATGATATTTCTGTCTCATATTTTCTAACAGCTTCGTTTAATTCTTCCGTCAATAATATTGTTCAGGTAACTATTAGGTCCCAGTTTGTATCCTACCTATATTTTCTCGTCTGATTTTGTACATGCAAAAAATGCAAAACCTTCGAAAACTAAACAAATTTTTGTAGTTTTGCAACAGAAGTCATGCCGGAGTGATTTTTTTTTGAGCAACTATTTATTTATTTTAAATCTTAAATTAACAACAGCACATAAGATGAAAGATTTTCAGTTATGTTACATGAGCTTTGTTAGTCCCAACTCGAATCTAATGTGATTTTTGCTGATAATAACATTTATAGTGCAATGAGCAAGAACGTAATAAAATGAATATACTGTCAAAAGTGGTTAAAAAAATTTATTCCGGATATTGCGGCATTGAAGTTTTACTGAGGGCTGGTAGGCCTCAAAGAGAAAATGACCTAAAATTAAGGAGATGAGTGGTCGTACAAAGATCCAACACCGATCCACAGAGATTTTAAATAAATAAGAAATGTGTTTAAATTAGGTGTATTGGAGCCTCATAAATTGTTTAAAGCAAACTTCGCACAGTGTATCTTAATATAACAACTAATGTTGATTAGCTAGCAGTTTTAATCTTTTCGGGACGTGTTGTTATCGAAGATGAGGAGTGGATAGTATAACTAACGTAACTCAGATACTTTTATCTCATGTGCCTGTGTTAATTTAAGGATATAACTAAAACTAAAAATGTAGAAAAAAATATTTAAAGTTTTTAAAAAGCAATTTTTAATCAATTTAATAAAAAAAAATAGAGGTGCATATACGGAATACATGTCACATCAATATTTTTACTATTTTAAAACTAAGCTAAACGCTTGTACTATGAAAATAAGACTAACTTGCTGGTGTCCTGAAACGAGGCGCGAACCTCCGACTACTTGATCACTAGACCAAGGTCTTGACCACTACACCAACAAGCTACTCGCAGACTTATGGAACAATCTAATACAGGGTGAAAATTATGTTCCAGGTCGATATTGTTTTTAAATAACTATGAAATGAAACAGAATTTTTTAATTAAATTTTTATTTATCAATCATTTGGTTAATTACAATTAAATATAGAATATAACATCGGCCAAGAAATATGCGTGCCGCTCTCTTATTTTTCATAACATTCTCGCACACTTCGTGTGTTATTTCATCAATTTCATTTTGAATATTGTTCTGTAGCATTGGAATTGTTCAAAAATATTCGGGAGCCGTCAAATCAGGTGATCGAGGAGATCAGTCGTTATCACCACTTTTTGACATTATGCGGCCAGCAAAAATTTCTCGCAAAATTTCAAACGTAGCTCGAGCTGCGTATGAGGTAACACTGTCCTGTTGAAACCACATGTTCCCACACCGAGAAGTTTTCCAATATGTGATGATAGCGATAGTTACAGCATTGTCATTATTATTTAGATAAAATGTTTTAATGACTTAACACATTATTGAGGCGTTAGATGCACTTTAATAAATTTTAATCAACTACTCTCTACGACTATCAAATACGAACTGACAAATATCTGCCAAACCAAAATGGCGGCCAAACAAAATTGGCCTGGAACATAATATTCACCCTGTATTGTGATTTTTTTTATTTCACCCCTTGTAACATATTTTAGCATATTTTGCATACCGTTGTTTCCACAAAATGTTCTTTTGGAGAAGAAAGTGCACTAATTTATAATTGCGGTCAATATACATAATTGGTTCTCCAATAAACACGTGTTTTAACACCCGCACTGAATTTTCTCAAAAACTTTTCATTCAATAACTGAGGTCAACAGTGCTGCACTAGTACACACGATTTCAAACACATAGTAAATTATACATTAAAAAAAATTTACGATATTTTAATTTCGTAGCTATTTTTAAAATTGTCTACTTTGGATACTCTGTTATTATTATACATCAGTCAATTTGCCGATTCATTTAAATGTACAATTATTGAATTTCACGATATTATTTACTGTTTTTGTGATGTATCTATGGGATGAACGCGTGAGCGCGAGGAGGTTGGTACGATATGAGTATGTGAAAGAAATAAATTTATCGCGCCGCGGTCCGCGTGTGCTCTTGCCTCCGAACCGTTGAATCTTATATTGACTTGTAAATACTACATTGTATCGACGCATTCAGAAATAATATTTTTGTTATCACGAACGAGTATTATTCTGACGACCCAATCCCGCACATAAATAGTCAACATTATCATCAGCACGAGTTAAAGATAGTCATCTTAAAAATAATCTAGAATGTATTTACAAATCTTAAAAATATTACGGAATTTTGATGTTTTTAATTTAAAAATAAAATCCCTCTTTAAATTACACTACAATTCAAAGTGATGAAAAGACGTTAAGCGGAGACGAATCTTTACTCCAGCCCATTATGCTGCTCAAGTCTTAAAAAAATTGTTATACTTAACAATTCTTTGCATTTTCCAAGGACAGTATTTTTACGAAAGTTTATGAACAAAGAGTAATAAAGAGGTAGGATGGAAGAGGATGTAACAATGGACCAGAATATAGCCGGGAGAGATTTTGAGACAAGACAGCTGTCTCGGAATAAGCTTTTAAATGGCTTAGTTTTTTAATCAGCTTTTAAAACTGAAATTGTATGATGTATTCTTTTATAAAGTAACAACAACATTTTTTTTAATGTATGTGGAGGTAGAATACGGTTGTGGGTAAAAAAAGGTTAAGGCAAAAAATTTAGAAAAAATATTGGCGCAACGTTCCAGAATCTTACTAATGCACATTTTCAATTGTATAATATAATAAAAGTATGAATAATAAATACGTACACATTTATATTTTTTCTTAAATTTGAGGTTTTCTTGAGTATAATGTATAGTTGGTCCTAAGAACTATTGTTGTCCCAACGTTTCAGGTAAATCTCATTATCTATATTCAGAGGATGCCTCATCGGTGAAGTGTCGCTCTGAAATGATCATGGAACATGTCTTTTCAGGCTTGCAGTTCAGCGCAATATATATGAATATATGATAGACATATGTTGTGAGGTTTTCTTTGCTTTACTAGAACCACATGACGATTAACCAGAGAGAGATAGGGAAATAGATTGGAAAGCGGTATAAGAAGAAATTCTAAACATTTGATTATGATGACTTCTCGATCCCACGATTTAATTATCTAATATCCATTAGAAAAATAATAAATTAAAAAAATGAATATCGAATGAAATGGCGTTAATTTTAAGTTCAACTAGTTTATTTAATACTTAAGCCACTGTAGAAAATCCAGCCTCTGCCATTTTACGTGTAAGAAAAATCTTCTTCTTTCCTTCTTAATCCTCTGCAGGCTTAAAACATTGGAAAAGTTTTAGTATAAAACTCCACTTAAATCTCATCGATAATCATGTATAATAATAAAAAAGACTGCGAGTATATTTTTCTCTGTCGGCTAGTGTTAGTCATTTTTCTCTGTCGGCTAGTGTTAGTCATTTTTCTCAAAATAGTCGACTGCAAAGAAAATCAAATTTATAAAAAAAACAGAAATACCCGTAAAGTGTAAAAGAGAGAGGCAGAGTGGCTGAGGATTGAATGAAAAGATTCAATTCTGAAATATTTTAATATTATGTTTATGATTTTCATTTCTTATTTATTATCATCGTCATCTTCACCATCATCATCATAATCATCAGCCCGAGTGTCATCACCCAAAGATTGCCAAATCTTTCTTTCGTCAAGCCTTCTCATTTATTTGCTGTCAACACTTATTTTATCAATGCGAGGCTTCCACTATAGAACTTTCTATCTCCGTTGTTCATCACCTCTTGATCATCTTGATGCCACTGTTACTAGAACATGCAGATTTTTACGCAAGCGCCTTGGTCTTCCTGCGAATTGTACTCGATCCCCATTCCCGATATTCCAAGCGAAGCCGATTCTATTATTTCAATATATATTTTTTAAATGTTTTCAACTTTCCTCAATATTCGTAACTCGTTATTGATCAAAACATAGCCTGGCAATGTTTTGGTACCGAATGATGATCTTACGTTAAGGCTATGCTTACGCCATCCATTTTCGGCGTAACATAAATGTATGAATACTATAGGTAAACAAATGATCACCTATTTTTAAAAAAAGTGGCACGCGCAAGAGACTAAACCCAATATTGTACATGTACATGAATACAACTTGTGATTATAGTTTATGATTTCTTTTATAGATTGTACAGGTTTTTGATTGTTTAAATATTATGCATTATGTTTAATGTGCGTTCAGTAATTTCTTTAAGTTAATGGCTTTCTAGTTATTTGTTCGACATAATCCTTAATTAGGCGTAATCCTCACTCACGTCGCACGTATCAGGACGCGTTGGCGTATGGTACTTACACCTAAACTTTAATCCGAGCTTAGCGAGTTTGACGCTACAGAAGTATCTTTAATCGTAAGTCTAAACGCAGCTATGGCTCTGCGAACATTCAGAAAAGAGAAGGGGAGCAATCCCTGCACCCTGTCAGAGTCGTGTCCTTGAAACGGCTGCACAAGCAATTACATATTTGAATTGAACAAAGAGTCTTTTCAGTTTTTAGTACTATTATATATGATGTTTTAGTATATTATATATGATACATTACTATTTAAAGGTAATGATGAGAGATAAAGAGAGATTGAAAGCTTTTGAAATGTGCTGGAGGAGAATGATGAAAAAATATATTAAAATAGATATATCCCGAGAATGACAGCAAACAGAAGCGAAAAATATTTGGATCGTATCCTCTGGTACAATAATTTTGAAACTCCAACAACAGAAGTAACAAAAGAAAAGGAAGGCTAAGAAACTGTCATGAGCCAGTTGCCGGAGCGAAGCAAATACAGAAGTCATCAAAAAGCGCCTGGTCTGGCGAAGAAGGCCTGGCATATAATCGGAATCGACGGAAGAAATATCCTTTAATAATAATAAGTAACTTAATTTATTTACATAAGTAGGTTAACTATAAACAGGTTGAGATTTATCATTGACTGAGCTGAAATAAAAGTATTAGCGAGATGCTAATTGTCATGCGTTTTAACTAATGGCTGATTTTTTGTCAATATTTCAATTTTAAAAAAATTCATGACATATTCAGTGATCGATTTTAAGAGAATCACTGAATTAGGGTAAAATGATTGGGAAAGCTTGAACTTAAATACAAGGGCAGAGGTTTGGGTAGAAAGAATGATGGATGTTGCTTATCCTGGCCATATTTTGTAATGTATAACGAGAATTATTATTTTGGGATGAAAGCGGATTATGTTCAACACGTAAAGACTGCTGGATTAATCAGCTAGAATTGAGCACGTTTCACTAATTCCGTCGCTTCCTGCGTAAATAAATGTGTTTTCACCGGAGGGTTGCGCCGCCTTATAAAATCCACCCCTATTGAAGGTTGCAGTTTATCTTGAATGGGAATTTCCTGCGGAAAACTCATACAGCCGAAAGTAGCGGAAGCGGAAAGTTATCTGGAGGGCGGATGTTGCAGCTTTATTTTTTCTTTTGATAAGAATGAAAAACTCATATTTAACAAAATTTGGTGACCGTATTTTATTTTTAAATAAAGCTGCGTTATTTTCAAGATACATTTAAATAAGAAGTCCCGCCCTTATTTTGCCGTTGCGGTCGACTTACGGTGAAACGACAAAAAAAACTAACGGGTACAATTGAAGCGCTTACTAGATAAATCTGCTATGTGATGTATGCATACGTATAACAGACTTCTTAAATTTGTTGATGAAATGTTTCGTAGCATTACGGAAATAATTGAATAACTATTATTTTCTTCATCCGAATATTGAACCTAGTGACTAACTTGCTTTTTATTGATTTACTTTAATTAAATTTATGCATAGCAATGTAATGCAATAATTTACACATTTTTTATTTAATATAAATTAAGTGTGTCAACCAGAAAAATCTTACTAGTTCATACATGTAGTTTGTATTAAAATACCATTCAACTATTTTCTGAAAAAATTACAACTTCACAATAATTATGTGTTCTCCTTAAAAATGAATTTAATCTATTATTACTGAGTTTTTAGGAAGCTATTAGCATTTTTTTTACATGGCCGTATTAGATTACAGTATTAGTACAGGTATTTTTGTTATTTATAGTTTATGACTCACCAATTCATTTGCACATCGTACAACTCTATACGTTTCGATGATTGTCAAAGCTAAGCTATGGCGATCGTGGTTAAATGTGATAAAGATAAGACTGTAGTGTGTATATGAAAGTGTAATTTAATTAAAGATGTTATGACTCCATAAATAAGGGGACGAATAATCTTTTTCTGTCCTGTGCCAGGTCTTGTGCTTCATTCGTGAACTGGTTCATGCATGTTTTACTCGATCATTATTTTCTTCTTCTTCTTCTTTCTACACATTTCTTTATTACTATGGTTAAAAGTGTGTTGTACCGAAGGACACGACCCAAATGTTTCTCAATAAAATATAAATAATGCAGAAATATCTCCGATTTACTTAATCACACGCAATATATGTAATTCGATGTAGAACTATTAGCTAATCTTCCATATCGGTCCTTCTCATTCGCCGCCAGGTTGGGATTCTTTTAATGCTAAAAGGCCACCGTGCTTCGCCGCCATGCTACATGGGTAACAGATAAAATAAACCCCTCACTGTCCTCCGGCATTATTATTATTATATTATTTCATTTACTATTATTATTTAGCACAACATATGGTTAGTGCAGAAATATAAAATAAATCAGCAATGTGGTGGGCACAATCCAGGATAGTCGGGTCGTCAAAGAGGTCGATATATTAATCGTAATAACAAATTATAATTTAAAAAATACATTTTTTATAAACACCGAACATTTGTTATACTAGGAGAGATGGAATGAATCATCTCATATGGGAGCCAATTGTCCATTTTTCCGTTGATTAAGCATTATTTACTGTATTGTGTAAAGATCAGACCATATTCTCGTGGTACGAAATCAATTGTAACATTGAAAAAAAAGCCTCTAAAAACCGACTCATTCACGGATTCATTTTATATCTAACTTTTTGACTCTATTTAAAATTAAACGTTTTTGTATGAAAAATACTAAGGACTAAGATAGTGGTCTTTCTAGAACAGAAAACCTTTAAGAATATTTTCTCATCAACAGATATAAATAAAAGCCCTTCAATGTAGGTAAATTAATAAGAAAACACCAATGTCACTTTAATAAGTGATGCGTAGATTTATTTTATTTAGATGTGACATTTTTATTCTGGTGGTTTATTTTTAAAATAGAAAAACGAACAACTTCACATCTACTTTTAGAAATTTAATAATAAAAATTTGTTTATAAATATTATGGCCTCATATTAATACGATATTTTACATACCGTAAACTGAAATTTGTGTACGTATTTTATTTGAGTAGGTAAGTACCTACTCTAAAAGTTTGTTAGATATTGAAAATTATTCTGAGGTAAATTTCCACATTATAATTTTATTTTTCTTCTTCCAATCTTCGTCCGGTATTGAGTTTCGGCCTTTCTTTTTTACATCTTTCTTACTTTGCTTTGCTTCCAATTTTGACCAACAGCTCGTGTGATGTTATCTGACCATTGCGATTTAGGATAAACTAGTATGTTATTATAGCAAAAATAAAACTCAATTAAGTCGCATACGGAGAGTTTAACTCAAAAAATTATAAACTTTATTCAAAATACACAAGGTAATCTGTGAAATAATATAGCAATAAAATATTTAACCCAATAAAAAAATAAAAGTTGTTATAATTAAATATAAAATAATAATTTATAATATTCCAGTTACAAAAATGGACTAAGAATTCTAGCGCCATCTTGCTTATTTTATTATATGCTAAATATTTAGATGTATTCCATTAAAAATGGTAGCCTTGTTCAGAGAAAAATAAATATTTCACATGCAAAAAATAAAATAAGACCTTTATTATTTGAGTCGTGTAGCGTAGTTGGATGACAACAATAGAATGCTCCTTGGTTCCCAAGTCTCGATAGCGGCTTAGTTTATTTTCGAAAAAGATTTGTCCTCTGTATTTTTTCAAAAAAATATTTACTTTGATGAAAAAAACATTTTGATGGGTATTTTTTGATGTATTAACAGAATTGTTTGAAGAAGTGGTGAGCGACAAAGGTCGAACCGCGTAGTTATCAGAGGACGTGTCTTCCTACATGTTCAATACATAACATTATATTTATTTAGGTTCTGTTTCAAAATGATGTGAAAACCTTTCAATGTAAACATTTTTAGGCTCACCATCACTAATTGCCGTACATAAAAATGCTTCTGTGTGAAATACCTCAAGGGAGTGAGAACGTACGCGAATTTGTACTGTAGTCACGTGGGTGTTATATAGGGAAAACAGGAGAAATAGCAGCTGACGATAGAGGTTTATGTGGAAAACCACTTTCCCGACAAACCCACGAATCTTCTCATCTCCAACGCGTCAACAGCTACGATCGCAGTCGAGTAGAAAAGTAAAAATGTTACAAATGTGCCGTTGATTATTGTATGGGTCATACGGAGACTGCGTCACTTTTCTTCTGGTGGTCATTATTGTTTGGTATTTTTTAATAGATTTAAGTTTGTTTGTATTTTACACTTTAGTGACAGTGGGTATTTTGTGAAACGAGTGTTTATAAAGGGAACGCTTAGAAAACAAAGTGTAATTGGTATGGCGGTTAATCAAAACTGTAAACTAAATTTGTCGCGTACTATTAATAGAATCTGTACTTCTGTGAAAAAAATAACATTTTTGTTTTCAAGGAAAGTTTTATTCATAATTTGCGAGAACAATTCAATATGAACAAGCATCCCTTCGAGTATGGTTGAGATATTTATCAGATCATTTATTTAAAAAAAATCATGAAAATCTGATACGAACTACGGGAGTCACGTGTAGTAGAATTCAGTACACCCCATAATATATTCAGAGATACGTTTTTTAACGATGGTGGTATCGGTGTCTCCTGGTCATGATGTTGGGTCTTATAAACGTAATATAATAAACCTAGAATCTACTTTACCAGTACCAAACTTGCATTTGTATTTCACAACAATACGAGTGCACTACCGTTATCTTTTTTTACACTTTTACTTACTACTTTTTAGCAACTAATACTTTAATTTTTTATGAAAAGAATTAGAGGGACCTTTCCTATTATGTTTCCGCTTCTTTTGTATAATCTCGTCGCCACTCTCTACTGACTCAGTTTACATTGTTGTTTTTTGTTCTAGTACTAAAATAGATGATTTAATGTTTAAATAGTCACTTGAGTTCAGTAGTCCATCTGGATAGGCTGAGTAAGTTAAATAAGGTTAAAATATAAATTTTTCGTGTATTTCTCGATTAGTTTAAAAATGGAATTAAAAAGGATTTGCTATCTAAAGTGAAATTTAATGCATCAATCAGAACCCAGCAAATAGTTAAACATTAAAATCAATACCTATATAAAATTACATTTTATTTAAGATAGTTAAACACGTTGGCTTGTATGCGGTGTAGCTGTAGTGTGAAACATAGCGTGAGCTGTCAGCGAACAAGACGTTATAATAGTTTCCATACTTGACGACAGAGTTTGCAACAAGTCTTTAAATTCAATCAATGTAGATAAGTTGCCGCCATTAATGAAAGTGAAGATTTCTGGTAAATTTAGTATAATTATAAACTAATTACAATTCAGTTCAATTTATACACTAATTATATTAAAGCTCGTAGTTCGATCTATATTAAAAAGCATTTAAATCCGTAGTTGTTACTTGTCCCTGCGGGCGGCTAATTTGGCTATTTTGTGGCCAATAGCGCCCGCTACGCGAACATTGGTGACCGCTGCGCGGTCAGGATCTCAATAGAATCTGTATTTCAATGATAGAGTTTTCCCCAAAACAAACTATACGTAAATAAAATAGTGATGTAATTAAAATTATTCCAGCTTTGTGAGTTAGCTCTCAAAACGAACAAAAATGACATCTAGAAGACGTATAAGAACACGAATAGACAATTTCTGTGGTAAGTAAAATGTTTCCCTTACCATAGACAGCATAGATAAGAAAAGATGACAGACATCAATATACTTGCCTGTCATCTCGTACGATTTCGCTAAAGTTTTTTTTTTCTTACTCGTAATAAATACAATGTACACTTCATTTCAAATTGAATATATATTTACGTACTGTTATTGAATATATAAAAGAGAAAACATTTAAGTAATCTTAACCTAGAGATATTAAAAATATGTTCGTTTTTGCCCTGCTCGCGTCTCACAGAATTTTAAGTAAGTACTTTATAGTCACAAATGACACTTCAGAAGCCGCCACATCCTGATAGTCATGGATATAGATGGGGAAGCGTAATATTATTAAGAATTCTTTCTTCACCTCACGTCTCATATATATTATATTCAAACGTAAGAAATTATTTATAACGCATTGGCGAGCGAAAAAGATTCGCTTTACGGTGGTGGTCTGGAATGTAATCAGCTATATAGGCGAGGTATGCTTCTAATTAGTAATATTAATTTAGAAATAACATATAAGCGGTCATCCGTTGATTATTTAAATATATATTTTAATTCGATAATTTAATCATGGGTGGCCAACCCGCCGAGAGTCTACTTGTGGCCCTCGGAGCACATGCACACATTTTTTTCTTTTAGTATACATAAAACCACCAAAAAAACATCCCAACGTGCGTAGTTGGTATCGTATCTCATATATGGAAGTATCTCAGTACATTGATTCAACTATCGTGACAATTTCTTCTGTCGTATATTCGTATTAACAAACAATCACAACGTTAAGCTGGTTTCAAAAAGCGCGCACGCCACTTTTGTGTGGGTAGCTGTAAGCGTGAATGCGGGGCGGGATGCGTCGTGCGACCGGCAGTCTGTGGCAAGCTCGCAACGCTGTCGTTTGCTTTGAATAATAAAACAAATTTTGTCGTACGGCCCGGTAGAAAATCTCATTTCTAAAATCTGGCCCGGCTGCTGAAAAGGTTGGCCACCCATGAATTAAATAAAATTTATCTTGTAAAAATAATTTCTCAATTTTCAATATTTCTCCGATGAAAATAGCTTAAATGAAATAATAAAAATAGAAATTATTAAGCTAAAATTACAAAAAGTTTGTGATTTAAATTATACTTCAAGAACGTCGTAAAGCATTGATTAAAATTTAATTTAATAAGGAATACCTTATTAAATTAAATATTATCTAATACGACTTACAAATTTACAGGAATACCTGGAAATTTGTTAGTCGCCCAACTCGAAATTTGTAACTAGGATGTTTCATTTTTCAGACAGGCTAATTGGCCGTCGTGATATTAAATTTACCAAGATTTGTAATAAAGCACACTCAAGTATTCTATTTTGTAGTCGTCATATTCTCAAATAATTAGAATTAAATTCCATATTTATGTGTTGGTGGAGATGGACGGGGTGTCCAGTCCTAGAACAGCTGCATCAGATAATAGAGCATGAGTTCCCGATGCCAGGATTTCATACTTACTATTATACATACGCAAACTACTTGATTCCATTGTCCGCTTTACTTGCGGAAACTTTATCGGTGGTCAGCATTTGGCGAGCATTGAAAGAGGTTCTTAATTTTAAAAAGATTTTCTATTCAAAAAATATAGCAGTATACATATATTATAAAGACAACTATATATATATTTGTTATTTATTATCTTAATAATTTAACTACCTAAAATTTTTTCCTAAAAATTATTCGACTAAATTTGTATTAAGCGACAACTTGAGTTAGGTATTAAATTTATTTTTTAAATAATTGTTTTTTTAAAAATAGATTCTGGTGAAGAAAAAATGATATATATTTTTAGTTAGTTATGACATCCTGAAGAAGAAAATGGTATTTTTTGAAATCGGTAGATGTATTTAAACTTAATTCAGTGGTTAATAAAAAAAAAGATAATAAATAAAAAATATGAATTTTAACCACAAAGTTAATATTGCTAATTTTAAAAGAACTATATATATTTATTATATTGTATATTAGTATTATCGTAACTAGAGAAGAAAATTAATTAAACTTTTATTTCAATAATGCTTCAAATAAATATGACTTCCGATTTTGTTGACTTTCAAGATTGTTTTCGTTGTGCAACAATAGTACAGTGGCAGAAAATTATTCTTAAATCAAACAATACACTATGAGGCGCTAATCACATTATTTGCCTAAACGTGCCTTTTAAATGATTTCTACTAGAAAAATGAGTATCCGAGGACATATGTCATGGCTTCTGTCTGAGTGCGGAGAACAAATGTTATATGCTACGCAAATTATCACAGAGATCTGTCACATATTGATTCTAGGTTAGCGGTGCGGAAAACTGATCATACAGAAATCATCTAATTGTGGATACAGGGCATGACGGCCTGCATTCCCCATCAAAAGATCTAGTTCAAAGTTATTCGAGCCGACGATCAAACTAGTCGGTGCCTAGCATCACTGACATTGATTAATCCATTATTAAGATTGCCATCTTATAGTATGTGAAACGAACCAAATGACACCATTGTCCTCAGCGCACCGTCCAAAATTATAGTTACATTAATAACCATAGTAATAAGTGATCTTGTTATAAACATTCCCAATGCAGATCGACACGATTATTTTCCGAATGTGCAATAATATGGGAGACCATTTTACAGGAGACATAAAAAACTACATATCAACATTTTTTTGTATGGAAGTTTATATTATTTTTATCGTTATTTGAAAAATCTATATAACTGAGGTATAGGTGAGGTGAGGAATACAGGTGCATATATAAGGGTCGTGTATATTTGTATATTACCATATTTACTTAATATAGGATAAAATAAAAACGTTAACATTAAAAGTTATCACATATTTTGTTTATTCCTAAATAATATATTTGCAAATCAATAGAAATTAATCAAACAAAGTTTTTTCTTATAAACTACTGATAATTTTACATATTTTTCGCACTTTATTTGACAGTCAGTGGCCAACGCCAACGGTAAAGCCAACACTTTTTTTTTGTAAAAGTTTTGAACTCTCCTGGTTTGCGGCAAATGAGTTTTTAGTTTAACAATCGTCTCAATTAAAATCGTATTATAATACTTGGGCCACCACTTTTTCTAGCAGAGTATGTCCTCGGGTGAAGGCCAGATCATGGAGAATTATTTATTCTTTATTTTAACTCGGTATCGACTCGGCATCCTCTTTTATGGTGTATATTCTATCGGTACGTTTGATTTTCCTTTTTAAGACAGCCTATCACGAGGCAGAAAGGAATGCTCTCATACAGGATAGTACTGTTCTACAGTTTGAAATAAATTTACGATACAAGTATTGAACAAAATATAAGCACAGTGCAATTTCTATTTTTAATTTGACTCAGTAGACTCCAACATAGCTTGGGTAATTAGGTAAAACAACACATTAAAAAAAATACGTCGATTAATTTAAAATTTGATTCAATTTTACCCTTATTATTCTGCAGATTAGACACTGAATTTGATTATTTTCCAGCTGTACTAGCCCGGCACGTGTTTTACTCCCCGTTTAATTAGTTTAAGAAAGAAACAATGTGTTATTGCTGTAAATATACGTCGGTATTTTAATTTTGGTAATTCTTTCAGTCTTTCATTTAATCGGAGTCATTAACATAGATTAAGAATATTGTGCGACCTGTCACATCTGCAATAAAACAAATCGAGAGGCGTACCGAATTAAAAAAATAAATAAAAGACTTTAAAATGTTCATTTATAAATTTCACCCGGTCCGGTATAAATAAATCACGATGCTAACTTACAGCCCGAAACGTTAACGTTTCACGTGAACGGTTCCGTACGGAAAAGTTTTAACGAAGCTTATTGGTTCTCCTACCCCTCGCCGCGATATGTGTTGCCTGCGACAAAAAGGCTTCGCTGTAATCACCCTTGTTGAAATTTCGTTGGAAAATACGGAGAGAATTTTAAACTGACAACACTCCCTTTCAGTTAGGCAAGCTTAACCGCTAAAGCCGGCACAATTTTAAAACATTTTAATGTCCGGGAATTATACCTGAAAGTTTCAATTACAGGCGATAACAATTACTTTAGAAATATATTGTCCTTAAGTTATTTATTATAAAAGAATACTCTGGTTAATTAAAAATGCAAGGTATATATGTATTATATGTAAAAAATGTAGTTTACTTATACTTGTTACGCACGTGTTTAATCTGTTTGGTACATGGTGAATATTATGTTCCAGGTCGATATTGTTTTTAAATAACTATAAAATAAAATATAATTTATTAATTTGGTTAACATTTGTCAATTATTTTGTTAATTACAATTAATTAAAAAGTATTTACTAAGACAAATGCAACCGCTGTCATATTTTTCATAACATTCTCGCAAACTTCGTGTGTTGTTTCAGCAATTTCATTTTTAATGTTGTTCTGTAGTATCGGAATTATCGTTGGTTTATTGGCATAGATCTTTCCTTTCAAGTACCGCCACAGAAAATGTTCGGGAGTTGTAAAATCAGATGATCGAGGAGGTCAGTCGATAGAACCACTTTTTGACATTATGCCACCGGGAAAAATTTCTCGCAAAATTTCAAGCGTAGCTCGGGCTGCTTTCCAACATGTGACGATAGCGATAGTTACAGCGTTGCCATTATTATTTAGATAAAATGTTTTAATAACTTTAACACGTTGTTGAGACGTTAGATGCTCTATAAAAAATATAATCAATTACTTCCTACGACTACAAAATGCGAACTGGCAAGTATCTACTAAACCAAAATGGCGGTCAAAATTGGCCTGGAACATAATATTCACCCTGTAAATTAAAAATCAAACAAGGGCAGAAATTTTCAGAAAATGATTTATTCATTAAAATAATCACCTTCACAATCTACTACCCTTTTACAACGAGATACAACTTTGTAATGGAGAAAAATCTACTAATCTTCGTTTCGATCGCCTCTTTACTGTGAAACTGTCAGTTTCGCATGTGATGTCTAATGTTAAGAAAAATAAATCAATTATAAAATGTGGGGAGTATATGAGGAGTGAGGAGGAATTTATTATCATAACAAATTACAATTACAATTAAAATACAAATTCTTTCTTGGGTATATCTCGTATCTTGTTTTGGTATATAGGCACATCAATAATATATACATATACAAGTTATATTTGTTCCTTAAGCACGTTGATCTATAATATTGATAATAGGAAGATGTTCTAGAAAACTTTATATATCATTTAACACAATGAAAAGTCTAGTGGAATAAAACAGAGTTTTTACTCAATTTACAAAATAATATTTGTTCGTTACAAACCATAGTGTATATATATGGAACTGGCGTCTCTTCTGGGTTAGATCACATTTTTTATAGATGGTTTTTGGGCTAACGTTTCTGCACAGTAACCCGTGCCATTATCAAGGCGTTGCGTACAACCGTACATTTTTGGGGGAAATATAAATCTCTCACAGTTAAAAGGTTTCTACGTGTACATCGTGCTCTAACGAAAACCACACGATTTTTTTTTTTGATTAGGTACCTGATCGTTGATGAATTGCAAACATATATTAAACATAAATATTTCGACAAATACACAAATGAATTACGAACACATATTGTATACAGTACAAGTCCAAAAAAGGCGAATATTTAATTTTTACATGTGCGTTTAAAATTTGTAATGTGGTTTGTTTTTTTCAAAATTCGTCCTTTTCATAGCATCTCACCCCTGTGATATTTTGTTTGGGATTTAATTTAGAACATTCCATAAGGCGACCTTTCTACCTACCTAACTGAAAGGATACTAAATTATTTAAATTAAAAATATATTATATTTGCGGATGATTTATTATTTCCAGTAAAAAATATGTAGAGCTTATTTTTTGTGTAATGAGGTAATAGTAAATAATTAATGAATGAACGGTGAGATTTCTCTCTGAGATTAGACTCCAGTGCGCGTAAAGAATAGTACAGAGTTCAGTGCGAAGAGATTTATGAATCATCACTCCCGGATTAGAATGACGAATCTAATACACATGTACCTTTACCGATTCTTAGAGATAAAAGTCTCATTGAGAGATCATCGTGGTCACGGGTCGTTAGATGTTGATGAATTTGTGTATTTGAGATGTACGAGTATATTGTCTAGACAGGTTGGAAAAGACGTTAAAGGTAGGGTAACAGTGGGATACAAAGTGAATTGTGGAATTTGGTTATCCGAAGTATGACTAGCGGTGCATAATGAATTTCTAATGCAAAGCGTTATTTTAATTTTATTTTATTTGAAAAACAAATAGTTGTTAATCGATGTAAAAAAATCACAATAAAAGTATTACAAAAATTGAACCAACTAAATTAACAATAGACTAGATACAGTGTAAGACAATAATTTGAATAAGACTTATTACATTGATGCGAAAGATGTGTATTTGATATAAAGGGCGACGCGCGCCAGGCGCGCTCTCTCTCTGCGTGCTCATCTGCTTTATTGTTTGACTTCTACCAGTGATATAGCTTGTATCCAAATTGTATCATACTGTAATAAACGTATAATTGTCACAGAGAGTTTCTCTCGGACCTTCAACAATTACGAGGTGTACAGTGAAGACGTACTTAAGAAGACAAGTATGTAAAACTGTCATATCGATGTCCTGCCTTGGCCATGAAATAGTCAGGATCTAAATTTTAATGAAAATTACAATTTTTTCCAATATTAGCTTATTCACAGCTCTTCAACTCACGGTACACAGATCCTCATTTTGCCGAAGAAAATGGCTGACTAAAAATATGATGAAATTACTAATAATAGCTAATACCCTTACGCCCTGTAATTGTAAAAATTAAGAATCTAGAATTGTGTATTTGGGTCACGTAGTGAATTTTTTAATTTCACACTTTATAGGATTCTTAATCATATCATTAAATAGAAATATCATAAATATAATTTTTTAAATGTACTTTGGGATACTAGAAATGTTAAAAGGATTCAAAATTATACCCAAATTGTCCATAATTAACGATTTGGAAAATCTGTGTACAAAAAATGGAATAATTAACAAATTAGAAAGTAAATTCAGGGTCACTAAGATGGTTTGGAACTTCGAATGAAGAGAGGATTATTGACAGTTAATGGATCATTTCTGTAAGGTCCTTTATTTATACACTGCCAAACACTATAACTGATCATTTACGGATAGCCCAGCAGGCACGCTCACTGAGGAGCCGAGCCATCGGTATCGCCGGTACTCAGCAATATGCGGTGAGATATTGATAATTGAGGTCAGTAATTGTGTATTAAGTCAAATAATTATGACTATTTTTTAATTTTATATGAAATAATTATTTACCTTATCTACATAGTATCATCTGCCATGGTGTCTACTGCTAGATGACAGCCCTCTGACTATCTTTCTCTCTGCACTCTTTTCAATCTCTGCTAGCCTTCGCAATGCCACTCCCACTGCTCAAATAATTTCGC
This sequence comes from Eubasilissa regina, assembly GCA_022840565.1. Taxonomy (NCBI): domain Eukaryota; kingdom Metazoa; phylum Arthropoda; class Insecta; order Trichoptera; family Phryganeidae; genus Eubasilissa; species Eubasilissa regina. The sequence goes on along the minus strand of JAINEB010000003.1, from coordinate 36,170,079 downwards.
CTACCCAACGAGCCAGCTAATATAATGATGTTCATCCGCAGTGATGGGGAAACTGTAAATAATATATATATCGTTGGGATTGGATTCTGTCATAATAATTATATCGATATCATTTTTGACATATTTGTCATTTTTACTACATTAATATTGTCAGAAGAAAAGAAAAATTTGAAAATTTTACTTTAAAATATCACATCGTTTAATCCATGAGACATAAGTTTTTAAAATTAGGTCACATTGGATCTTGGTACAATAATCATAATATATTAATACGAACTAAACATTTGGATTAGTAAGTTATGACATTATAAGTAAGTTTAATTCATCTCGCCTAGCAGTAAATTAGCAAAGTTCAGATAATTTTGTGATATCCAGATGATCTCGTGACAAACACGTGACCCAATTGCGGAGGTGAGAAAAAATAATATTGTGAATGAGACGTCCGATATAATCAGAAATGGTGTAATCGAAAAATAATATGATAAAATAATTAATTATAAATTAATAAATGATTCATACCATAATTACTGTAATTAAAGAATTTAAAAAATAGCTACCGCTCACCTTGACATTCAGGAAATTATATTTATGGTAATAATTAATCTCTAACCATTATGTAAGTTTATTGTTAATATAATTCCCATAACTAGTTTTGCGTCTTTACTTGACATTCAATTTGTTGTCAAGTAAATATAATTACGTTTGATATTAATTCAAAAGGCAGGTTGTGGTATAACACGATTGTAATTTATAACTTAGGTGAAAATAACTACTGTGTAATAATAATAACAATCTGCCGAAGAGGAGTGGTGTGACGTTGAAGGGTAAAGATAGTTATTGGGAATGAAATGTCGATAAAAAGAAAACTCTGTGGGGTGTATAGTACAAGGTTTTTTTTTCATTTTATCTTCTTAGACATCAAAAAGGTCTCGAAGATGAGAAGACGATATCTGGAATATTGCTGGAAAATAGTGGAAATGAAAGCCAGCCGATGAGGGGAATGGAGGGATGAAGGTATCCTATATTCTGCAATAAGCTAACGATGCAAATTTAAATCAAAATTACTGTATACCGATAAGCTATAATTATAAACATAAATATTACGTCTTATTTTATACGGAATAATAATAATAATTAATGGAAAAGAATGGTAGGATGTGGGAAAACCCGAGGTTTTAGGACCTGACGGGTCCGGGTTCGAAGAACTCGGACTCGGATCCGAGTCCGAGACCGGGCTGAATTCCTTTCTATGTATTTTTCCATATAATGTGAGAAGTCTCATTTTTGTATGTATGTGTGTGTCAGATGAGTGGTGGGGTTCATGGGTTGTAAGAGACCATCACTAAGGGAACGGGTCTCTTTTCCCATCGTGCCTTCGCAATAGTAGTAATCAATATTTGAGTTATATAATCGTACATTCTGTAAATAAATTGTTGTAATAAACGATAATTGTTACGTATATCTACTGAATTTCACTACAAGAACTCAACCTAGCAACTCGAGAAATACACATAGAGGATAGAACCCCAAAGGGAATCTGTGACAGTATTTCCAAAGGCAAGATGCATAAGATTGGTAGTGAACCAAAAATTCAGTAGTGGGATTACAAAGGCTGTACGCACATTAATTTTATTGTCTAAATGAAACATTTATAAAGATCTACACGAATCGAGTAACATGAAAATATTACCTTTAGGTTACCAATTGGTTGCTTTTTATTTTCAATGTAAGTAATCGTTTTTTGTAATTTAAATCGACCAATACCAATAAATATTGTAATTAACAACCGCCTATGAGAGTGAGTGCTGCAGACACTAACTACCCAGTTAGCAGTAGTAATTGGTGATTACAGTTCGCTGATTGCAGGGGGATTTCCGGTGAGGATTACAGCACAAGTTTAATTGGCAGCATTTGTTTTATAAGTAAAGATAAATTAATATGACTTGGGCGGCTGTAACAGTGTGATAAGTAAATAGCTATTTTTTATTTATCACCGCTCTTTTAAATAATATATTATTTATATTAAATATATATGCCTAGCACTTTCACATAAACACAATTTATTTACGAATACAGTTTTTATAACACAGTTTTAAAAAGTTTTTTGATCTTAACCGCGTTTCACTTTAATTTAATTTAATTTAGTAATTATTATTATTATTATTATCCATGGTAATAACATAAAGAGTAATGATTAAATATATATTTTTTTTTTTTTAAGAAGAACAATTATGTTGTAAAATTGCATTTTCAGAACATAGTTCTGTGGTATTTTTTTTATTGCAAATTGAACTAACTAGAACTTAAAATCAACTAAACAGATATACAGATAAAATCTATTTATATCCCGGTAGCAGTTAAATATTTTTAAATACTAATTAAATGTATTAATTAAAAAAATATTGTTGTCGCTACCGGGATTCGAACCTGGATCTCTTTCCAATCCGGGGAAGGTGCATTATTAATTAACTATGCTACAGACAGTACTTTTGACGACAAATTTTTGAACCTATATGTTACACTTTTCAAATAAATACATCTATCGTTCCATTATTTGAAAGCCATTTACTTTATTTTTACGGAATTACAACATCACAATAAGAATGTGTTCTCCTTAATAATGTATCCAAAATTTAATAAAAATGATTTATTTTTTCTGGCGTCTTCTATCGGATATAACAAAGTTTAATATACTAAAACTTATGAACAAAATTGCTAATGACAAGATGAAAAACAAGGATAAAGATGAATCTACCTAGCTGTTAGCTAATATTGCACGACTAACTTATAAGAACATCAAAAGACAAAGACATCAAACAATCCACCAAATTAATAGTTGACACTCATATCTATCTAGTTCTTGAATATAAAGCAGAGACTTAGACGGTTCTTAATAGAGACAAGCAGAAAATATAACCCTTCGAAATGTACTTCTGGTGAAGGATGTTCTGTCTTAAACTTATAGCAAATTCAACAACGGTATCACGCGGCACATTATGTGTCAATACGATGGTTTAGAAAAGGTGTTAAAGCGTTGTACATGGTTCGGTTGGTAATCCTGGTGTTTAAAATATATATGTAAATTCCTTCGACGCCGAAACACGTCCTCTGGAGCCAAGTTCTGTCGACTAATGCAAGAGAGGATATGCTTAAATGTGTGAAGGGAGTGGGTCGTAGTTCTGTACGGAATTGAGTCTCAAGGTGGGAAATCCTGGGTCGACCTACTGCGGCGGTCGTCTGATTGGCCTGCCTGCGTTTGACTGGCCTGCCTGCGTTTGGATAATACATGCCGTGTTGTTCGGGTGGAGAATCAACGTCACCTCTTTTATTTTTTGTAACTGTCTTATTTCCCGTGAGGGAGTGTTTTGTATATTGCCCTAGTTGCCCCTCTGTCCCCCAGTTTTTGTGTGTTATTACTATGTCTTTGTTTATATTGTATAATAATAATTATTATTATTTTGTGCATTGTATATTTTACAGAACAAAGATTTTTATGTGGTATCATAGGTGTAATGAGAGATGTTTTGGTTGGCGGCCGTGCGTCGTTGCTTGGACACTTATGCGCTGAGCTGCGTTACACGGTCGCCTGTTTAATATTAAAAAATGCAAACCTGGTGGTGAATGAGTAGAACTAATATAGAAGCTTTTGTTTATAAAACGGTCCTGGGTTAGCGGTGGATCCTCTCATTAGATCGAAGACAGGATATTACAGACATCGGATTGTCGCCCAGCAGATTGCAGGCCAGATAAACCAGGTGAGTAGCTTTGCTTTACTTGATTTGGAATTGCATACTCTGTACGTTATTTCACGGATACAAAAAGATCCTGTACGGGTACCACAATGGTGGATAGATACATTTCGTATGGCAGTACAGACCTTGGGAGTCAGCAGTGAATGAATGAAAAAGAATAATATTAAAATTCGCACAATAACACTGTCTGCCTGTAGTTATCTCTTGAAATAAAAATAATCGATTAACTTTAGATGTGATTATTTATTGTTATTATATTGTCATATGCCCCGCAGAGGTTTTACTACCGAAGCTTCGGGTGAACTTTTATGTGATCCAATTTCGTCCGCAAAACGTCGCCACTATGCAGTTTACAAGTTGTAAAATTGAAGTTTATAGAGAATAACTTGATTATATTCGAATGCAACATGGAACATTTATAACTATTGGAAAAATAATAATATCTGTACTAAAATAATACTTATTTTGACGCGAAAAATTATAGATCCGCTGCTTATTTTGCAAGATAGTTTTAGTAATATAATATTTATATAATTTTTTCTTGTAAGTTTTTACTTTTATGTATGTTTAATTAATAATAGTTAATTCTGAAGCGGATATATTTTGGAGCAACACTAAAGTTATACCGTACGTATATCCTTACAATGCCAACACAGCGGCTTGCGCAGCATGCTACGGAGTGGGGGTTTGCGATATTGCAACGACTCGCTCCGCGCAGGTCCGCCACTTAGTTGACGATCTCCAGCTGCACATCTTCCAAAAATTAATAATAAATTATAATCTCTCATTTTATTAAAATATTTTGTAAGGTATTGAATAAACCAGTTGTTATCATGTAAGTACTTTCTTATATTTAACGTTTTCAACTTCTTATCTGTTGAGTGTTGCATCACCATGAGTATAAATGATGTACAAAATTATGGATGCTTTCGATTACAACCAACCTCCATGAGGTTAATGACGATATGTAGAGAAAAGAGGTTATGTCCTTGGTACTCATAAAAAAGACTATATTTCCTAGTAATATAATAGTAAACACAGGGTGGATCTTAAAATATTCGGTGTAGTGTGAGTTGTGATGAAATCCTGAACGTATTCAAAAGAAGTCTAAGAAAGGTCGAGTATTATGAACGACGGTGGCGACAACCTTTTAATTTACTCAGTTTTATTTTATTTTAATGGACCTAAGCCCGAGCTTTGCAATTGCGATCAGCCAAGTTTGTGCATGAGGACGCTGTATCAAGAAGCTGAAAAGTGGTTTAAAGCAGTTGTTTATTCAAAGGGGAAATGGAATGTTGGAAGGATGATAGGAATTAGGTATAGGGGAGGATTTTCACTCACCTGGATTTTCTCTCATGTAGTCACAGCTCTTGAACATCAGGAACCTTCTTCGATGTGTATCACGAAGCATTATGATCCACAATAGTGGTTTCGGCACGAACATGCAAGGAACTGACACACTGGCAACGAGTAAACTAATTACAAAAGTTAATGACGAGCACATAGCAGCATCCACTCTTCTTGACAGTTCAAAAGTCATGGATAAAAACGGCGATCTGTGGATCTGTCATCAATACCAAACAGCAGTCAAAAAGCTAATTAGCGATTTTGCATCAGAGCGCCTGGCAAATTTTTATTATTTTTTATCATATTAATTATATAAAAATATATATACGTATCTACTTAGATTTCTTAAAAATATTTTATTAGTAATTACTATTTCACTTATATCCAATTTGTATCAATTCCCCTTTACAAGATTGTTTTAATCTTTTATCTTAACCTATTAACAAGCTTAACAGATCGTGTATCAACAAACACACCCTAATCTGTTCGTATCTGGAGAATATTTCAATATTTCATTACGAAAAATGATTCGAAACGCTTGTCAGTTATATATTAATATTTTCTTTGTCTGTATGAAAAAATTAAAAAAAAAAGTTTCTTAAATCTGTGTTAGATTTGTCTGAAAAATACCATAATTATATAATAAAAAAACACTGTAATACAAACAGTTAAAAAACATTTTCATCGCTGTACTGTCTGCGGAATAATTAAAATTTTATTAAGTTGGTAGCACATTATTTAAAAATAATTGTATAACCTTTCAGAACGTGTATCATATCATAAATAGTATTTTGGTTTTTTGACGACAAAGTAATCTGGTTTCAACTTCCCCAGGAAGCTGTGGAGCAGCTTGAATCGAATGCGATACTGTCACAGCCTATGTGCATATTTGATGTGTAAATGGGGCTCAAAGGAGTCACCTCTGCGTGAACTCCGAGATCCTCAAACAACTAAACACATCGTAGATTCCTTTCCAATCCACGTTTTCCCAGAGGAGCGTCTCAGAAGTCCACAATACGAGGAATAAGGAACATTTAATTTATTTGTATCTCCGCAAGTTTGAAAGCTATTTTACTTTTAGCATTGTAAAAGTTCCCATTGCTAAAAGATGCTCGCGTTCCTGTAAGTGTATTAAAATAGTTTCATGTAATTATGATTCTCGCTAATGTATACCACCCCTTGATGTTCGCACTATCAAATACAATTACAGCTTCGTTATTTTGGATTAAATTTTAAAGGTTTATACTTTTAAAATAAGCAAAAAAAAATTAAAGGTTTATTTTTAAATATATGTTTTACAATATAATTATATTATATAATCATCATCGTCACTACAACCTCTAGTAATTCTTGGCCTAATCAAAAATTTTTCTTCGTTGATTCCTATTACAAGCCATTTCTCTCCAGATCTGGATTTCTAGAATTAATACATATAATTAATTTTTTTAAGGAGAATATATTTTTGTTGTGAAGTTGCGTTTTCAGAACATAGTTCTGCAAATAAATTTGATTGCTTTTACAAATGGAATAATACATGTATCAATTTGATAGATAACGGAATAAGTTCAAAATTTATCGAAAATGTATTCGATTGCTATAGCGAAATGGTGAACGTGCTTCCCGGATAGGAAGAGTTCTAGTTTCGAATCCCAGTAGTAATTAAATATTTTTTGGATAGATAGATTTTTTCAGTATATCTTTCTAGTTGATTAATTTAATTTGTATTATAAATATATATTTGGAAATGTGTAATTGTGTGCTTTGTATGAGGGTATGGATGGTATTTAATGTTCACCCAATACCCTCGCGTCCTTTTGTATCCGGTGTAAACGGATTGTGTCTGGAATATATGTGAACAAAAACTACTTATGGTAACACTAAATTTATTGAAACAAAACTGTATAAAGGTTGACAAAACTTTATTTTTCAACTTAAGAATTTTATAAATAGTAAATAATATGGCTAAACTCTTTTCTCTTACCTATTGGGATGACATTTGTGTATGTATTTTATATTTTTAGTATAGTTAATTTTACACCGTTTTTAAAGATATAAAGACTTTACTGAGAAACTATATTTTTGTCCAAAGGTACCCACACCTATCGTACCATAGGGGTGAACCTACTTTTGGACACTAATATGAATATAATATTATGTAAGAGTAAGATTTAAGCTATAAATATACGTTGATTGATTTCAAAAAAGTTTAATGTATTTTTTTATAATCTTATGAATAACATGGAATAACGATATTATATGTTATCAAAGAATATAGCGAGAGAGCTTGATAAAAAATATGATTTAACTGAACTTCTTAGTTATGTACGTTTTTTAAATAAATACTGTACAGATATTCTGAATCCACAGAACTATTTTTATCGGATTCTTATAATAGAATAAAACAATTCTGGCATAGAAAATTATATAATTTCTTTGTGTAGTTTCGGTATGCACCCTACGTTAAAATTATTCTTGCATGTGTCACAGGTGAGTGAATTTTCTCCATTAACCAATCGCTTACATATATAATATGTTACAACTATTTATCCATAAGGATCTTCATTTTCGTAACTTTATTTTTTTTCATTCTTTGTAAATTTTTCCATAATCTCATTTTTTTCCGGAGTGTTTGTAAGAATTCTCGATTTTCTTTTCTTCCTACCTTCTTGATTTTTTGTTTTTCTTTTACCTGCCTTTGAAAATGGCATAATCATTTCGGAGGTTATTAGATGCATACCCGAAGAGATTGATGGAATAGGAGTTTCTGCGAAAATATTTTTTTCTAAATTTTCTTCAGTATTTGAAATGGCCGGGGACGTTCTTTTTTGATTAGATTCTGCTTCGGAAGTTAGTCTCAAGTTCAGAATTACTTGGTACCACATTTAGAATGAGTGAGCTGTACTTACATCAGCTAGTTAGTAGACTTAGTGAGTTTCCATTTTGCAGCAGTTGTGCGAATAATTTTGCCATGGATCACCTCTTTAACAGCTTATTTCAAGTCTTCAATATTAATATTCTCTCTCTAACGTCCAAATTTCCTTTTCGGCACTATTAAAAAAAGGTTTTATTAGCCACAAACCTCCTCGCAAATATACTCCACTGTGTTTGTACTTTTGGATGCGTTCGAAAGTAATCCAAAGGTACGACTAGCGCACAAAATTAAAAGTTTATTAATCGTAGAAATTTGAGGTTTCGAAATATACGAAAGTAACAATTGAATCAGATAAACTTATTTTTGGTTTACTAACCAACAATTAACTAACATAAGATAATACGTAAATAGTCATTAAAAATACTTCATCAAAATAAGTAAAAAAAACGTATTTTCCGTACAATTTTTTTTACAAATTTGTGAAACCAAAACACTATTAATAAAATGAAAGATTTGACACAATAGTGTTACTACTAGCTGACGAAAATAGAATACCTGTATATTTTTAGGGAATTTTTATGTTAAATATTGCCAGAGATATTAATGTTGTCCAAAGGTAGGGTACTTGCCCCTACTCTGCGTCTTTATGGGTGGTGGAATTTGGGTTGTAGGTACCACTTTGCCGGGCGTTCTGGATGACGAGAGTGGAGGCTGAAACCCTTAATACATACAGGGTCTAACAGACCTCGTTCACAATATTTTATGAGTGGATACCCGAGTAAATTAGGAGTCAAAACGTTCAAGGAATACATACAAATTCTACACCGTTATGATAAATAATATTATTCGAAATTCTTACAAAATTACGCCAGGCTTTAAGTCGAACGTACTTCGAAATAAAAACGTGCGAAATTTATCCATTATTATTAATCTATATCTTTGCTTCAGGTCCCAAATCGTATAACATAAAATAGTCTGGCTGCTCTAAATATGATAACCTGTATTTTTTGTATTCAGTATGTAATTTGAAATCAATAAAATATTTAAATTAATCGCAAAATTAAGATTTTTTGAAATCTCTGACATGATTGTGGTCAGGCACATATTTTTTGAACATTTTGGATTCATAATTTAGTCAGGTATCAACTCATAAAATATTGTGGACCAGGTCTGTTACACACTCTATACATATGTATATATGTATATTGAATTGGCGTCTCTTCTAGGTTAGATCGCGTATTTGTAGATGGAAACCAGTTAGGTCGTTTTGGTGACGATGGCACGTGTTACCGTGCCATCGTCACCAAAAAGGCGTTGTCTTAAAAAGTTACGGTGCAACCGTAATTTTTCATAGGAGATATAAATCTCCCACAGTCGAGTAGATTTACAGATTTATATCTATATTTATATCTGTAAGTGTATTATGTAAATATTGTAAATTTCAGATATTATGAACAGTTTCAGTTCTTTAAATTTCTCATAAATATTGAAATCAAAGTGTGTATCAAATATTTACGGCTTACACAAAACAGAAATAATTTTACAAAAAACACAGCAGTGCACCATTCATTTACGAGTTTTTATATAATATGATGATCGTTGTATTCATATTTAACTATTTCGCTTCCCCAACTGAAAAGGGATCACGTGATAAGAGCTCTCTCTGCCTGTGGTTTACTTTCTCCATTCCGAAACTGTTTAGAATCACACTTAGATAAGTGTGCTTGCGTTATGTGTTTAACTAAGAACTTTCTCTGATTTTTTATGACTATCTGTAATTTCAGTAAAAACTCACGCACACGTAATATAAGACACCGTAAATTCACAGAAACATGAGAAACCAAAATAAACAACACGTATGGTAGTGCGCGGTGTGACGCAGATTTTGAATAGAACACCAATCAATCTGTAAAAATATAATTTTCCAATCCAGCAAAGCCACCTTGGTCAATCAATTCGTGAGATGTGTATTAAGAAAGGTATTGGAAAATCAGGTTATCGTGTATTTTTGGGTCTGTCTGTGGTGATTTTGGAACTTCGTAAAAAGATGACAATTGAGAGTCCAGAAAAAAAAAAGAAATGTTCAACGTTGGAGTTGGAAATTTTGAAGCTTCAAATATGTAGATCTTTAAAAACATTAAGTTATCCGCAGATACATATAAAATCATTTTATATTATATCTTAATTTGAATTATTTTGGCAATGGCGTTTCAGATATTATGTACTGAATATGATATGTATGTACTGAATTGAATGCAGGAAGATTATTTCATTTAAAAATAATAAGACAAAGTTATAAAATGTCTAGTATTGCTTGATCATGATTTTACCTTATGTTTGTACTATGAAATCAATAACAACTGTAACGGAAAATTTCCTGGAAAATTATTGCGCGTAATTATCCTCTTATACCGTCGGCCTGCATTGAAAATACACCAAGTATATAAAATATTTTGATTTAACATTTTAATTCAATTTGATAACGTTATATATTTAAGAATATAGTTTATTTTTCAGAGAGTTTTTATCATAGCTAACGTTTCGGATCAAATATCAACGATACATGAAAATTTTTATGTAGTCATCGACACATCTACTGAATATTAAGATAAATTAAATTTGTTTTAAAAACTAAAAAAAAATTCGATACCTACATATACATTTTACAGAGCTAAAAATTATTAATAAAGATGAAAATGCGTCACAGTAAAAGCGCTTTTTCCGATTTATGTTTTGAGTTGTTGTGAATCGTATTTTAATTAAATGTTATTTTTCGTTTGCGGAACTGAATAAGAATAAAAATTTACTCCACTAAAAAATCAAAAGTCAATCAGTCATGTAAAATTATAAATACCATTTGAGATGAGAATATAAAAATGATAAAACATTTCACATAAAACGTACATGTCGTGTTTTTTTTGTATGGTAAATAGATTATTTTAATTTTGCTCAATAGTGAACTTAGTGAACAATTTATGAATTATTTATTATTATTATCACGTTTGCGAGTTAATTAATATAAATTATCTCTATGAATAATTTATCTATTGTAAATAATGATAATTTGTATAATGTCCTCGTTCACTAAGTAAGGAGTGTGGACACGGATGTAACTTTTGTCTCAAAACTCACAGAATTTCAGAATTAGTGCGATGCAAGCTGTGATTCTTTGAGTATTGTTCTTATGTACGCAGAGCAAAATAAGCAACTGAAAATTATTTTTTACAGCCAATCTACAAGACGCGAGAGCAATATTTCATTTGTGTATACGCACTTGAACTACACTCTACTAGTCTAATAGAGAAATTCAAGGAGAGCAAAACAATAAACATTTTTTTTATTACAATCTATGTATTTAAAATTATATATATATATAATTTTATATATTATATATATATATATATATATATATATATATCTATTTGTTATTTATACAATTCTACACTGGTAGATTTTAAACAAATTTATAGTCACTCTTTAAGACCCTGTGCGATACACAGGCACCGTCTTCTTGACTAGATACAATTTTACTTTAATAAAACTCACCATCCTCCCACCACCTAACCGTCTATCTAAAATTAAATCCTTAATCTAAATAAAACATATTGAAAAAAAACTATATTATTTAAATCATAATCTATTCATGTTACGTGAAGAAGTTTTAACCATTTTTCAAAAAATATCAAGAATCTATTAACTTTATGTTAATATTTGTATTTTTTATGTAGATTCTTAAAGCTCAGATTCATTTTATTAAGGAATATAATTTCTGAAGAATAATGGCACAAGGATAATTATGTATGCACGCTGTACACACTGCCAACTCATAAATCAAGCAAAAGTGTACTTTGCGATAAGCGTTGAACTTTCTGAAAACTTTCATTTGCTAGGCATACACGGGCAGAATTTTCGTAGAATTCGATCTTGTCTTTTAGTTAAACGAATTAAATTTGCGGCTAGCGTACATATGAACAGTGCATTGTTGATCTGATGAGCTATGTTCTAACCGGGTCTGGTTTTTTTAGACGGGAATGCTTGCTCATTATTTCCTGGCAGTAAAATATAACAATAATACCGTAGTAACACATGTCATTTCATTCAAAAGTGTATCAAGTTACTATCTGTCAATTAAAAAATTAACACCCTTCGACAAATAACAATTCCGTGATTAAACTTTAAAAATTGATCATTTATGTGTAAAATTGCAGAATACGAAATTTTTAAAATGAAGTAGTAAATAGTTCAGGATTTTACAACTCTATATTATTTCGTTTTTTGTACCCACTGTAAACTGAAATTGATGTATGTATTTTTAAGTGTAAATATAAAAAAAATATATAAACATTATAAAAGTTTGAATTTAGTATGTCTGACAAATATTTTTATTTGTAAAATTTATGGTAATTCATGGTTCGGACAATTACTTTTCCGAATAAATTTAGCTTCATGAAAATCATTTTAACATTTAAAGTGGAAGCTTAAACATTAAAATACCTTTCATTTTTTGGTTTTCTTTTTCTGCCGATCTGCATCCAGCGTTGAATATTGGGATCCTTTTTTTATTTTCGCAAGTCCCCGGCTTTGCTTCCAATTTCGCCCAATAACTTTCCTGACCATCGCGCTATCAGACGGATAAAAGGCTAATGTTTAAATAAATAAATAGAAATAACTGTACATAGTATACTTACTATTTATTAAACTATTGTTTGTTAAATACTTTATTTAATGCGAGTGCATATAATAAACGAGTTCCAACTAGTTTAGACGATCATATAGCAATGTTCAAAACAATATTGGTGAAGTGATTCTATATTGAAAATTAACCTACTCCAAACGCCACAAATTAATAATTACGAGACGATACGAGTCTTTTGTTAATACATTGACAGCCCACCCTTGCTAAAAGGTACCTATATCGAAACAATGTGTGAGAGACATTTAGAGTTGAATAGTTCTACAATAAGACCGCAAGGGCATTATCGCTGATCAATAGATATCTCACATAAATGGTTTGGCTTTTAACCAGACAAAGCCGGATTCTCATCCTTATCATCATAAACATCATTTTCATTGCCTTATTCTAGGACGGTCGGGGGTCCAAAGTCTCGATAAAGCCCTTCCATCTTCACGTGTCTTGCGACTCTAGTATTTTCGATCAATCGAGAAGTGTTGTTGCTGTCTCAACAACCCACCGACAATCTTGTTGCCGAGGAGATGAAACATCTTGGTGTCGTTCTTAATTGACATCTTTCTATATTTCTATATCTAAGTAGAAGTAAGGTTTCCATGTTGGCATTATCTCGGTACTTTTCATCATGTTTTGGTCCATTAATGTTACTGCTGCTTCTATACCATATACTATAACTCATTTCGGCAGTCTGGATTCTTGTGGGTCCGTACACAGACTTTAAAACGGCCAGTTTGGTTATGGTTTGGATTTTATGCTGGAAATTAAAATTAAAAGTGATTATTTACGAAATTACTTATGTTTAATATTTTAAAAATTTAATCAAAAAATTAATGTTTTAAATAAACATACATATAAGAAGTAGGTATAATAAGTTTATCTTTTATTTAAAAAACACCATAAATGATACATAGGTCCTGTTCTACAGCTATAAACAATGTAGATTAAATAAAACACAATTACTTTGTATGAAACCATGAATTTTATTGGCATTACGAGCAGTTTATTGTTCCGTCTAACTGTAAATGTAAACTGTCTCTCTCTCTTTCACATGCAATTTTATATTCTATCTTTCTCTTTATGTATATATATATGTGCACTCTATTTGTATTTATTGCTAGTTTTAAATACCCCCTGACGAAGCTTGACCTAAGCGAAACCGGTTGGCGTGTAATAAAATTCGTGGTTTCATATAAAGTGATTGCGTTTTATTTAATCTAATATGTCAAACCACAAAGTGATTGCTTTCGACGAAAATTTATAAGAATTTAAAAAATCCACGCGTCTATCTCCAGCTAGGTTTCGTATAAAGTTATATATGTACATATATACTCAGATGAGTACATGGAAAAAATTGGCAATAACAGCAGCGAGAACTTTTACCTGACCTTGCAGGAAATAATAACACGTAGTAATTCTGCGAAAGTCAGTCAATGTGTTAAACAGGTTTCATTTTCATTTCCCAAATGGAAGCCTGCCAGGTCAAGTCAACACTATTTTAATATAATTATCTGAAAATGGCCGAATATTCGTATTTACTGTTTCCGAGGTAAGTTTGTACAACTCCAAAATCACATTTTTTTATTTTACTTATTTAATTTACTTGAAACGCGTTTTGCGTTATTAAGGCATTATCAATCTCAATTTGTTTCATTATTCTTACTAGGCAAAACGCGTCTCAACTAAATTAAATGAGTAGAATCAGAAACTAGTGTTTTATTTTCACATATCTGAATATTGTAAAAATATGGTTAAATAACTATAATTTCTCAGAAATTTTGAATCATTATTTAGAAATGGACCATATTATTGATAACATATGGGATTCATCTGCCTTGCATGTAAACGAGGAAAGTCTTAAATTAAATAACTCAGAATCGTTAAAAATAATCACAGCGTAAAAAATGTAGGTGAGGTTGAACCAATCTTTACGATTTAGTAACCGCCTACCAATTTTTATACATATTATATTTTATGCATGGTTGGTTCTATATATTTTTTTCTGATCTTATATTGAAATAGTATTAAATTTAAACTGAAAAGTAAAAACATATTTTACTTATATAACTGTGGATAGCATGATGTAATGATTGACACTAGTTCAACAAATAAATCCTCTTTGTACAGTTATCATTTTTTGTGCATTATTTGTAATTCTGTGCAGCGATTCGTCTCAGGAGTGTTATATAATAGATCGATAACTGTACCGCTGTACCGATGCTCTTAAATCTACAAGCCATTGATCTGCGTCGCGAGGTCATCCGGCCGGTCTGCAGGTCCCCCAAGAGGTAAACACAACGGTGAACGGCGGTGCGTCAGATGCCGTACGGCCAGTTGGGCACGAGCTGTCTCCCCACTTGGTTCCACGTCTGCCGGCCATCTCCGGCTCGCTTGTCACACCGAGAAACATGGACAAATTAATGGTACTGTCAGCATTGTTTTTGTGCTTCGGTTGCTGCCACGCTGTAAGTCCAGTTCACAACCTGTTTTAATATTTTTTACTTATAATAATTTACGGAAGAAAATTAAGAGTGAAGATTCATTAAAATCACAATGGCAAAATAGTTTCTATGTTTTTTTTTAATGTGACAGGTCAGTTATTTTCTATTTAATTTCTCATCGTCTCGCCTCGCGTCGGGGTGAGTGGGGAGTTATATTAGAGGGAGGGAGGTTGGAAGGAAGGCTGTTGGCAGGGCATAAGCGAAACTCAACAAACTTT
The DNA here is from genome assembly GCA_022840565.1 of Eubasilissa regina. NCBI lineage: Eukaryota > Metazoa > Arthropoda > Insecta > Trichoptera > Phryganeidae > Eubasilissa > Eubasilissa regina. The sequence continues at coordinate 36,154,702 of JAINEB010000003.1, read as the reverse complement.
TTTAATAAACATTTTTCCATCATAAATCTAACTTCATTAATTAACACATCTGTTTTTGAGATTTCTATGATTTTGATACAATTTTGTATTCAATATGTATTTTTGATACCACTTTTAAATTTATTTATATATGGCAACATTTTAATAATTGATATACTGGTATTATTCATTTTATCAAATTGTTAATAGAAAGCATTTAAATAATATATTTATAGATTAAAAATAATAATTATTACAAATATTTTCATGCATTTGTATAATATATTTCAGGTAGTAAATAAATAAAATTCATAATTATAATGTGAAAATGTTAAAGTTAGTAAAAAAAATTAATATGGTATTATACAATATATTATTATTCGAATGGAATGGGAAATAATCTTGACACATAATCGAAATATCGAGTTCGACTAATATTTACATATAAATGTTGTATACCGCTCAAGAGTTAAATTTTTGAGTCATATTCATAAAATTTAATTAAGCATCAAAATAACTGTAGTGTTTTTGTTCATGGCCGCATGCAAATTATCTTTTATTGTTATGAATTTTAAAAAGAAGAAAATATAATTCTTTGGTCGTTGTCGAAGCGCGGTTTCGTTACTCGGTATTTGGCAACAAGTATCTACAATTATAAATATACTGTATACATATACCGCGCATGCAGGGGCGGAACTATTATGAAACTAATGTAGCTTTAAGGCCTCTAATCTTAGATGGACCCTACATGCGATTTTAGCCCACAATGCTAAAAAATTGTGGGTTTTAGAAAAAAAGATTTTAAAACATAATAAATAATACAGTGTGAAACCTGGAAGACTGAATGGAAAATAAGATTACTTATGCGTGAATGTAAACCAGATCTTAGCGTAGTGAATAAGATTAAAAAATAATCGTTTAGGTAGTTTGGTCATGTGGTAAGAAAGTAAAAGTTAAAGAATAGTAAGAAAGTTAGACGCTAGTGTCGATGGTGCCAGAAATGGAGGACGACTTATTATGACCAGTATATGTGGATGTGGATGAGGTGAGATTTGTGTGTCATGGCAGAAGAGTGTGGCGATCTATCATATTTTCTTACCTCCATGGAGAAAACGGTGTAATGGTAACATAGTTAGATATTTACCGATTGTATTAAATATTGCTTTACTGTATTAATTAATTTCATTATTTTGACATTTATTTATTTATATAATATTTTCATCTCACATTATTTTAAAACTATAAGGTAAAAAAAAATGTATTCTCAAAAGTTTATCAAAATGGAAGGCACCTTGCCCCAAAAATGTAGGTTCACCACTGTAAGTACACACAGAATAAATTAATGCACAATGCTTAATTTACATACACAGTAATGACACCTTCACATTTAAAAGACACCATAGATAAACAGATTTCTTTTTCTGAAGCTGAGCAATTTTTCACACTTTCATAATAATTGTTTACAATCATTTCGCTCGAAACGTTTTGCAATGCACGTACATTACTACAAGAGCTTAATCGTCTAGTATTTTTCCACAGAAATCACGAACGTACAATTGTTAACAATAAATATTTTATAATGCGGTACGTAAACATTACGTGTGTTTTACGTTTGAAATTAGAATTATGACTTAATAAATTCGAAATATAATATTTAACAGTAGGTAATAGTCATGAATGGACGAACTGGTAGAGTAAAATCTCATCCCTTAAAATGACAAACATAGCCGTTGTAATACTCTAATCTAATCATGTCGTATAATAGTGAGAGCATTTTATCATATATTTTTACCCTATGAATTACTTGCAGATTAACGCAACGCACCTAAATACAGAAATTAATTTTCGTGTTTAAAAAGGATGGTATAAGTATTACAATACTAAAATGTATGTCATAAAAGGGAAAAATAAAATCAGTGATTAATATATAAAAAGCTTTCTGAAAAATTAAGTTGGTTAAATATTTTATAATTTAATAGTAAAATATTTAATTAATATGTTAATTATGAAAAATTTAACTACCAAGCTATTTATTCAAATACTAAAAATAAGAACATTTCAGATTAATAACAAGATATTTTTAAATTTGCTAACTATACTTAATTTGGTAGTTATGTAAAAAATTAAATTCTTAAAAGATAAATATTTATTTTGTTAAAGTTCATTTCACAGTCTATTTGAATTTTGTAATACTCATCTCTTTCTTTCTGTGAATCATTAGAAAGGGCATTCAAAAAGTTGAATTCAATGTTAGAACAAATTGTGCTGCACTTTTGTTTTTTTTAATTTATCGTAAGTTTGATTAATATTATAATACTCTGATGGTCAATATTATTGTATTAGTTCTACAAGTAATATATTAGACTTGTAGGTCCCACCCTAACCGATTATTACAATTAATAAAATTGATTATTCGTGCAAACGCAATCTCCAATTTATGATAAAACAAAAGTTTTCTTAACCTAGTATCTATAGTAATGATTTATTTTATTACGGATACTGAAGGACATTTTTTGATAGAAAATTGCGAATATTTAAAAAAAAATGTTTAGATGTCAAGTGATATTATAAAAAGGAATCTCGAGACCATTTACTCGAGTGATATATGAAATAGGCGATCATATTCACGGTGTGCTATGTTACACAATGCACGAATATTCACTGTCGCGTGCATATATATTAGGGATATATAATATTATATTATATGAGTAAGACTTTACGTACAGAATCGCAGTTTGGGTCCGCTTATTAAAATCTTCCAAGCGTCTGGTTTACTGTATGGATGTTGCAGAATTTCAGATCGGGCAAGGCGACGACCCTCCGCTTGAACGACGGCAATGAAATTCCAGTTCTGGGACTCGGAACAGCTGTGGTGAGTACATTTTCCCGTGGCAACTTTGCACATCATGCTCTAGTACGTAATAAATAAAATCCTTTGTACCGCTATCAATGCGCTGTCATGAAGTTGGCAGCGATCAGAAATATCAACCAAAGAAATGACATATTTATATAACAGTTTGAAATGTTCATAGATGTCATCAGTATTGTTGTATAAAGTTTGTGATTTTATTACACAGATGTCTGCATCTAACCAACGTCTATTGTTTGATTTCTCGGAATGTGATCTTATATTTACAATATTCTGTGATTACTTTTGTTAGACGAGTTTCAAAAACGCTCACTTCTAGTGTAGACTGAATTAATGAGAATGTCATCGTTTTACTTTGTTTTTATTGTAAAGATTTATTTAATTAAAATTCAATGTCACCATGTCGCAACTTTATTTAATTTAAATTAAAAATTCTTAGAAATCATAAATATAATTAAAAAACGTAAATATTTATAATCATTATTACATTAAAAATGTCCGCAATAATATAACAGATTAAAAACTCAAAAATTCTATTCAAAATATTCACTTTCAAATCAACGAAAATAATTAGTTTTTTGGAGGGTCCGTTTAAGCAACCGATCAGCTCAGTTATTTTATAAGTATAAAAGCAATGATGAGATCCTACTGAGGTAAACATTTTCACTGTTGAATATTTTTCAGAATTATTTAACCTTTAAGCACAATTTCTGGATGACAGCATTTATTTATATCATCTAGTGGTAATTATGGCTTAATTGGTAAAGCTGTAGAAAGTTATAATAGAAAGTTCCGGGTTTGAAACCCAGAGACGACTATATTTAATTGATTCATATTTTTTCTTTGTATCTTTTTGAGTGATTTATCTAATTTGTTATAATCATTTTATTTAATTAATTATTGGTGAATTTAAAAAAATGTTGTTAAATAAAAGTGAAGACGATGTGGAAGCTATGATCACAACATTAGAGAGCAGAAAATGATAATGAGATGGTATAATACGAGTAAATACACTTGCGTATACCGGGTGGCACAAAAAAACATGTACTTTTTATTTAAATTTTTTTTAATAAATATTTATGTTAATTAAATATTTTTGTTTGGTATACGCGTAGTTTAAACTAAGCTCATAGGATTTTATTTTCCATTCAATAGTTATTTTGATATCTCTTTTTTAAATTTAATAAAAAAAACAGTACTCCTAACTAGCCTGACACACGATTGCACTGACATTAACACAATACAGACTTTCAAGTTCAGATAGAAATAGCGATTCTGTCCAATTAACTTATTTAATCATCCTCACCTTCTAAACCTTTACTGAACCCATGATACTTAAAGTGACAGTTGTAATATATATTTGCAATAGAATGATTTTTTTTTAAATACAAAATTAAATTGTTTTTCTACCCTAGTATTATATAAATAATTTTACGTCTATTCCTATCTTTGTTAGCGTGTAATACTTACTATATTTTATAACTTTAACTTATTTTTATGCATAAAAAATTCTTAAAAACAAGCGAAAAGCAAAGTGGAGAATCCACCGTAGTTTAAAAACCGAATAATTTATGTATATGCATATAAATAAATCAATTCAAAAACATGAAATGTTAGGAATTAGTATACCATGAATTAGGAATTATAATTATCAAAATTTTAATTCATATTAGTTAAATACACAGTTACTAGGAGCTTAAACATTAAAAATGTTTAAGTTTATGCTTTTTTAATAATATTTTTAATGAGTGTAAAGAATGGATTTGAAAAAGTATTTTTATTAAATTAAACTATTTGTTAATTAAAATACTTTTTAATTTTTTTTCTTTCAAAAAGCGTCTTCTTTATTGCACCACCGGTTATATGTAATGTGAGTACATATTATACTTGCAGATAACGGAAGTAAATACATGTATAAAGACGGATGAGCAGAATATTTCCTCACGAGCATTCGTGTAAATATTTATATTGGGTATAACCCATGTGATTTTATGTACATACATATGTACACTTACTTGGATTCTATGTCTACACGAAATATCACAACTCACATTATTCATAGGATTTGCGCTATTATTAGATATTATTTTTAATATTTTTATTAAGAAATATCAACCACTTAAGGCATCTCAATTTTAAATTATTATTAAAATGTTATCTCAGGACGTAATTTTTGGATAATATGAATTTTGATTCTAAGGAACTCAACCAATCTAAATAAATTCTATCAATTGAAGAGTATTTGTCTAGCTTTCAGAATAATATTACACGTAATGACGTACCTACGTAAATCATGAATATTAATCCAGAATGTGTTAACGACTGGTATTTTCATTAATTATTCTCGCTGTATTGATCTATTGAAAATAGAAGAAATAAACATGGTTTAAGCGTACATTCACTATGTGCAGGGAGGCGGAGATCCCACGGAGGTGCAGACGGCTGTGGAGCAGGCCATCGGTGCAGGCTACAGGCACATAGATACTGCAGCCTACTACAAGACAGAGAAATACGTGGGTCTGGGGGTGAAGGCGAAGATAAGGGATGGCACTATCAGGCGAGAGGATGTATTCATCACAACCAAGGTACTTATAGTAAATCAATCCTTTCGTAGAGCTAAATAGAATAATTGAGCTAATGCAGTCTGATAGTTCTTCCAACACGCAATATATAATAACACTTGATTAATTATACATTAAATTCGTTAGTTTTGGATCATTCCAAGTTATTACTTTTAGAAAAGTATACCTTTATTTACAAATATGTATTACTTCTTCAATACTTACAAAATTACTTTGTGGCAACATATTATATAAATAATAAGAAAAATACATTTTTTAAAACCACTATTTATTGATACTTCATGTTTTGTTATCCATGATATCTAATTCAGGAAACAATGTACCTATACTAAAATTAAAATTGCAAGCATAGATAAAATCAAAACTATATAACTAAGTATAAGTGGTGGGTAACTAATTACGAACAACTATGAAGACAAATTAATAGGTGACTATTTTCAAAAAGGATTTGGTTATTTATTTAACCTTTTTTTCTTATTTCTAAACGTTATCTAACATGCTGATGTGTTAATTGATAGTGGTTTAACACCACTATCAACTGACTTTGTTTAAAACTACTATTTGTTGATACATTAATATGTTTCGATACCTATGATATCTTCTTCAGGAAATAATGTATACTAAAATTAAAAATACAAGCATAGATAAAAACAAAATTATAAAAGTATAAGTGGTGGTTAACTATTTAGGAACTACTGTAAAAATTATTATTACATTTGAAGTAATAATACCACGAGACAGGCCAATCAAATAACCCTCATTTGATCTTATTGCCAGTGGCACGGTTATCGAGCCAGTTACAAAACTTTCGTACCGTATATCTCTTGTTATATATAGATGCATTAATTATTACCTTTTCCTGGTGTACCAATGTATTTTAGATGGGCATCAAAATACATAAATATAGAAGTAATGAGTATGAACTACTATGCATGTTTAAATATGGGTAAGAATGCTGAACGGCATACATATGTTTCGCTTCTTTTATCGTGTCTTTATATTACACACGCTCGTAAATTGTATGCTCAAAAATAAGAACTGTGAGTTAATCACTGATATATATATAAGCCATAATCACTATTGGCGATTGTTTATCATCAACTAAAGTACAGATTTATTTAATTAAAAAATATAATTTCTTGGTTAATTGTTGTACATATTACTGAGAGCCTGCCTGGGAATATAATGATAGAAAAGTATAATTGAATACCATTTAGATACAAGTTTGTTCATTTACTTTATATATTGTGATATTATCGTAATGCGATGATAACTGTCATAGTTTTTAATAACTGATATTTAATACCAATAACAGTGAGATAAGAGTAGCAATTGATCTCTTCACTGCTCGCTGGTAAATAAGGCATTTCATGTTAATATTATAATCTTTGATATTATTTTTGGGCTCTTTGGGTCTACCAGAAACAGCAGAGATGTAACACCAATATTTATAGGCAGTATTTTTTTTTGGTGGTTGTAGTATCTAATACGAGATCTAAATAGCCGCACTTACACAGTACCAGGATTAGTAAGAGGTTCCGGCAAGCTCCTACTTCCCTTGTGTTCATTCGGTCAAACTATTAATGATCTTGGATTTTCTACTTTTTTTATTATCTGGCACCCTACAGATCGATATCCAATTTATTCTTCCCAAAGGTAAATTTAGGAAGGTTTCATAGTCATAGTCATGCCATTTACGTATTGAATAGAATGGCCTTTGAAAGACCAATCAATGTAATTGCAATGCACACAAATGGGAATATTTGTTTTTGCCTGTTATTAACTGTTGCAAAGGAACAAGTGACCCGAATAATTCACGTCATATTCAAATGAAATATTGGTATATTCCTATACAACTCGTTCTAACTCGGTAGCAAACAAATATTCGATAGATAGATTTTTTTTGTATATTTCTCTAATTGCGTTAGTTTATTATATAAAAGGAAATTAATATACATTTAATATATTTACAAACTGTATATTTCTTTTCAAAGCTCTGGAATAACAAACACCGGCAAGAGCAAGTAGTTCCAGCTCTGCGCGAGTCTCTGGAAACCCTTGGATTGGATTTCGTGGATCTTTATCTTATACACTGGCCTATCAGTGTGGATGTAAGTTATATATTAAATTTAAAGTATAATACTCTTAGACAACCTTGTAACGATTTCTGATTAGTGTATTAAAATCATTTCATTTTAGGAAAGTGGAAACTTGACCAACATAGACTTTGTAGAGACATGGAAAGGAATTGAAGAAGCTCAGCGTCAAGGTCTCACCAGGTCGATCGGAGTCTCTAACTTTAATGAAGCGCAGCTACAGAAGCTCATCGCATCTTCCAAAGTTAAACCGGTCGTTAACCAAATAGAGGTTCGTTAATAATCATCATACTATAAAGAATGTTTGTACTTTTATTGAAATGTTTTTAGTAAATGTCAATTATTTTTATTATATAAAATTGTGCATTAAATAAATAATGAAATATTGCAAATATTAATAAATATTTTCCTTTTTAAATTATAATTAGCCATGTGGGGTAAAAACCATCAACATCTTGAACAAATTGCGATGTCAGGTATGGTGAAAATTTAGCCAGATAAAATCTAGCCAATTAGGGTGTATTGTTTTGACACATGAAACGTTTACTCAGCACAAAAAACAATCAACAAAGTATTATGCCGTAAATAAGAACAACACTTCGGATGTTTTAATATCCATGTCTACGAAGGTTTTAAAACAGTCGATATTAAAACACATTTAGATTATTTTTAGGTGTTGAATTTTAAATGGCAAATTAGGAATTTTAATAAATAATTAACATCCTGATGTATTCGAAACACTGAACTTCATCCCAAATGAAAAAAAAATTGTAAAGTTTAGAAAATATAAAACACATGTCACCTCATTGGCACATAAACACCAATAATAAATTACATACATAATTATGATATTTGAAAATAACAGATGTCGCACTATTTTCACATCAGTAGATAAAATGTAAAAAAATAATACATAATTAACTGTATAATATAAATAATTTCTTTTTATATACTTATGTTCTGATTTAATGTTGAATACACAACAGTCGCCAGTGAAGATTTTATATTTTTTACGTTTACCGCTTTTCTAGGTAACATCTAATAAACTAAAAATAACAGATATAATGTATAATGTTTTACAGGTAAATCCGAACCTGACTCAGAAGAAGTTAGTGTCCTTTTGCCAGGAGAGAGGAATACAGGTGGTAGCCTATTCCCCTCTGGGGTCCATACCTGAGAAGAGGTCCAAGACCAGCAATCCTCCAGCGCCTCATCTGGATGACCCTATTCTTACGGAGATTGGTAATAAATACAAAAAAAGCACCGTTCAAGTTGTTTTGAGATATTTGGTAAGTGAATTGTTTTTTGCGATCTATTGTGTAGTTTTGTCTATATAATGTATGCTGTCAATTCTGATATACGGAAACTAGTTGCTCTCAAAAGATATAATGCAGTGTGGATTGATACTGGGATGTAGAAATAATTAAAATCGCAATGAGGGCCCGAGATATTGTCAAGTTGACAAAGAAAATTAAATAAAAATGGGCATGACATATTGCGTATGTTATTGATGAACTTTTAACAAGTGAAGTTATATAGAAATATAAAAAAGGGACAAAAATAACCAGGGTAAGATCAAGGATTAAAATTAAAATTTTCAACAAACTGACTATAGTGAAAGATGGGAAAACTTGAGATGGGAAAAGACGTTCAGCTGATGATCTTGCTTGAATGACTGCTATAATATTTCCTATTATTATTATTTTTAAAAATAGAAATACGTATTTTCAAACTAAGCTTAACGTTTGTGCTGTGAAAAAAGGACTACCTTGCTATTCTCCCGGAACAAGGTGTAAACCTCTGACCACTAGATCACTAGACCGGCGTCTTAACCACTAGACCAACAAGCTACTCAATATTGTTTGTGAAGAAGAAGATACAAAGTATCGGTTGTAGTGACAGGGCTATGAGAAAAACTATTCCGCCAAATGCATCTATTCTTAGTACAGAATGTGATTTCATTTAATTTAAAATGCGTGGACGTAATTAGTCTTTCATTTCAATTACAATTTCAATAAGAGAAATGAAATGAAATAATTCAAATCGAGCAACTATGATATTTGTAAAGTATTTAATGTAATGCCTTCCTTCCAGATTGATCGAGATTTGATTCCGATCCCCAAGTCGGTGACTCCAGCCCGAATTCAGCAGAACATTGACGTCTTCGACTTCAAATTGACCCCTGAGGAAATAGAAAGGATTGATAACTTCAATTTGGATCACAGGATCATAGACGTTAAGCGTTGGAAGGATAGTCCATATTACCCCTTCTAATTTAGATTCATCTCAAATTATATTTTTGTCGAAATCAGGGAGTATTAGGCTATTGTAGGTATTTTAGACTTAGTGGATTTAATGCAACTTAAAATGTATTGTGATTAGTTATATTAATGTATACTTATAACGAAATGTAGTTCGAGCTATTTTCCAAATAAAAATGACACCGATTTATTTTTACATTATTAATAGTAATGCATAGAGACCTAAAATTGGCTTCGGAAACATCATTTATAATGAATACATCCCACATAAACCTATCTACGTGGATGCCTAAACTAGTAGGATGTTCTGTAACAACTGCACAAAGGTTGTAGTAGGTGGAACTATAGAACATGGGATTGACATGGTAGAACTCGGAAAGGCTGGCAGCGGATCGCAGTTAATGAAGAAGTTTTGTGGAGACCAAATACGAACATATAAATACGAAATAATTGGAAAAATAATAGTGAAAATTTATTAAATACAATAAATGTGGTCATCCAGATGGAAGTAAAATTTGGAGTTAGCATGATGGAATGAAGAATAAACAAATTAATTAATTAGTGAATTCAAAGTAACGAGGGTACGATGAACACGGTTAGAAAGGGTCGCTTAAGAGGTTTGGTCATGTGGAATGAGTAACATAACGATGGTGAAAAAGATATATGATGCGATAATTGATGGACCTGGAAGTAGAAGACGATTGTAAAAAATCAACTAAGCCAATTTATATATAATTATTTGTTTTAATACGGATTTTTTTTTCACTGGTTATGTAAATACAATACATGGACCTGATGTACGGAGGACACATATCCACACAACTTACATACATAGTATATATCTACAACTCAATAAAACCAAAAATTTCAATTGATATATAATATTATACCAATAACGTGACCAATCGAAATAAGAAAAATACATTATAGATTGTCGTTAAAAATAACTCAAAAGATAATTGGTTTTCGGAGAACTCAATAAATGCAATTTCATTTCATTACTCATTTATCCACTTACTTTATATTAGTTAAAAATCATGAACTCCGGATGCTGTGAGACTCGGAATATTCTGAAGAAAGTGATATTAGCAAGGTGGCAGTGAGCGGGAAAAGTATGAACAATTCTGTAGCATTTTACACGGGTACGATATAAATAAAACGAAAATTCCAAATACTTTTTAGCTTCTGGCTTCACTTCTATGCATCAGTGTTAGTACTAAAATAATTTGAAATAATAACCAATTATTCCTGAGCCGAACCACACTATTTAAAACTAGATTTCAGTAAACCAAAATATTATTAAAATCGATCCATTCTAAGCATCAATACAAAAACCATTGTATCTGTGAAACGTCTAATTACAATACCACAATGCTGCTAATATCATTCATTACATTATTGATGGTTTTAAAGATCGTGTGAAACCTCAAGAAAATGGGTTTGAGACCTGTCTCGTCTATTTGTAAAGGGGCAATCTCAAAATAGTCCCCAGATAATAATTTGACATGTTTAGTGTTTTAATCGGCGTTCAACTAGAATTGTTTATTAAATGCATAAATTATGAGGACTAAAAATTAAATTCAACAAGAGCCTAGTGATGGTAAGCCGTTATGTGACTGTGATTGTGACGATGATTGGTAACTAAGATTTAACTGTTGGAGATTTACTTTCTAGTATACCATGGCTCACGGCTCTAAGAATTACAAATAATCAGTTACCAATCACCGTTATAATCGAATACAATCATTGTCACGATAGCGGTTTAAATAACGATTTAATAATCACCAAAGAGCACGTTACTGGGAATTGTGCATCGGGAATTTGTTCCCAAAGGATCGTTACTGCAACACTATCTAGAGGTAATGAAACGATTACGAGCTCCGGTGAGGCGTGTCCGGTCTGAATTGTTTGTTTGAAAGCTGGATGAATACTGGATTAATGCAACGCAATACTTCAGCCCGCACAGCCACAGATGGTGTAAATAATTTTTTCGCCACAAATCGAATCACTGTCTAGAAACACTCGCTCTATTTACCCGATCTGGTCCCCTCTGACTTTTTTCCATTTTAAGAAAGACATGGCGGTTATTGGGGGTCATTGGGGGGGTGGGGGGAGGGAAGTGGAATGGATTACGAAGTGTGCTCCAAACAGCTTCACAGAATACCATTAATTGACATGGCGGTTACTTTGTGGTTTAACATGATTATTTTAATTTTCACAACAAAACTGTAATACACACGTTGGGTTATTTCCACTAATAGTTTCGAGAGGTGTAGTTTCTCTTATCATCAGGTAATAACTAGACTAAATACAGCATTGCGTCTATTCGGGCAATGGGGCGGGGCTTGAGAAGAGGGGGGAGGTTTCGGTTATTAATGGGACAGTAAAAGCGAAGTGTTAGGGAATATTATGTTGTTAATCAGTGTTTTCTCCTAATTTAAATTCTTTTGCATTTCAACGGTTTCAATATTGTTCATTATTAATCTTTTATAAGGTACCGAGTGGAGAAGTTTTAGTCTATGACCATCGAAAGAGTGGATTGTTTCAATTATGTTAGAAATTTCAAGAAATTGTTATTTTTTAGACAGCGGGGATGTTCCTTTATTCTTATATTTAGATTTCTCGCGATTTGACCAATATATTTTTTATTGCAATCTCCACAAGTTATTTCATACATTCCGCTTTTTTCTAATACATTAATTTTTGTTTTTGAATTAAGTAGATTTTTGCCAATGTTGTTATTGGTATCGAAACTAGTAGTGAAAATAATCTAACGAGTGTGTAATATAAAGTTTTGTTGTGATTAATAATAGTGTTGATATTAAATTTTTAAAAAAAAGTTTCACAGAAAATTAATACTGCTTCATGAAATGGAAAAAACGTTGAACCCATTGCTTTAGGAAGAGACTATTTTTAAGGGAACCGTGTATCAGATAATGAACAAGTCATCATCATCATTATCACCCGTTTTCTGTTCACTGTTGGATGGAGACCTTCCGTTCCAGTAGCGGATAGAAACCCACTACTCTCTCACAATTATTGTTGTTGTTGCTGTCTTCGGCAGAATTTGATTATTTCGTCGATCGGCCTCTTGATCATCGGATACCACAGCATTACTGCATCTATCATTCGAGCGATGTGACAGATAAATATATTCTATAATTGTAAGTAATTTAAATAAAAAAAGTAAGTAATTTCATTCACGAATTTAATTTTCAGTCCTCTATATAACCACGATAGAATCATAGTACATATACATATCTTTGAAAGCAATGAATGTCAAATGAGTATTGTATTACGAAGAAAAATAGTAACAATGAATTATTAAATATGGCAAAATTATTAACAGTATGAAAAATACAAAAATTAAATAGTCTTTGTTCCATTTTCACAAAAAGTTTGTTATATTACATTATATTAAATTAAAAAGTTATTTCATTTTATTGTAGTTCGAATACTCTCAATCCAATAACCACTGTCATACATCACCTGAACTTCTTTACAGTTACATATATGTAGTTTTACAAAGAGCCCGCAATGAATTGAATATAGTGATTTGAAATTTATAGCGCTATTTCCGGCGAGAGTTGCTGATTTATAAACGCGGTTTCCGCTAGCAGTGGATATCGACACATCTATTGTTCATAAAGTGTCTACTCTAGACAAAAATACATTAAATTACTGCGCTCGAGTAAGTTTGGAGCACTAAAAGTATTTGACTCTTCTAATTCAAAAAGTACTGTGTTTAAAGTGACTTTTGTTGTAGGTATTCGTTGCATTAGGACTACCTATTTAATAATATATCAATTTACTATTTTAATTTATTAATAATAATAAATTTATTAAAGCTGGGTAAAAGTAGAATTATGTTTATTTTAAATTTTGCATAATAAAATTGACAGCCCTAATCAACTTTCACGTACCTGCCAGAAATACTAGAATTATATTAGCATACTATTGTAACAATACTGGAGCGGTCATTCAGTTTAATTCTTCATTACATATTGCACAAAACTTGAGTAAAAACTACACAGATGTCGCCGATGTATGGATTATAACTACCTAAATACATAACAAAACATATTTGTTTATGACTATAGATCAGCAGAATTAATTTGAGACTCGCGTGCTGTACGGTCATATAGTCATTTAAATTTTTTTTTAATATAATATAACGCATTCGTTATGTTTCTTATTCTCTTTCTCCTTTTCTTCTCTCTATAAATATGTATTTGTGTTCAAGGTTCAAGGTATAATGTATTCAAGGATATTTGTTGTTTTTTTTTATTATTTTCAACACAACTACGTACCGTTTATATACATGAGAATAATGTTTTATAAAGATATCACATTTGTTAAATGTTTAAGCATTTTAAATATTTTTTTCAATGCGTTTATTCTATGAATTATACTACACTAGTATACTAGTATACTAGTATACTAGTACACTAGTCCGATGTTACATGTTCTCAATACTGTAATCAATACAATGACAGCAATCAATACAATAACATTACTCTCTATATACTCGTATATGTTAGGGCGATATCTAATAGATGTCGCCCTAATGATGATGTTATTGGTGTTGGGCGACACCTGTCTCCTTTTCTGCATTAGTTATAAAATATTCAGAAGCAATAAAGTGATCAAAGAGAAGGCTTTCCTTTTCAATTCAATCAAAAACCTTACAATGCAGATCGGATCCAGACAAAGGACCAAATAGATACCTAACTTTTATAGTTTTTCTTTAAATAGTTCCAACATACCACTCACTGTACGTCTCTCATTAAATATAATATTGTTCGAAAAATAGAGAATGTAATTTTCACTGACACTGAATAATAAAATTCTATTTGGAGAACAAAGACATGATAAGTTCATCAAAGAGATGATTAAAACTTTGAACGCGTTTAAACTATTACTAGAGGTCACAAAGTTCGCAATCTGATGGGACAGACTCAGCAGCAGATAGCAGCGAGTAACTCCGTCAGATTTCCTGCCAAGATCGGTGGGAGCTAGACCACAGATATGCTACAAAGTTTGCAGAATATCAAGGTGAAAGGTCAAAATCTCAAAATTATAAATTCTACTATTAGCCCAATCAGAAATAGGTGCTGACGGGTGGACGAAAATAAGTCGCAGTTTATTCTGCCCGAGAGAGAAGAGTCCTATTGGGATATAAAAGTTAATAAACAATTAGCAGTATGAGAACAAAAATGTTTATTTGTGGGTCGATTAATTTTTTTTTATTCAATTTAAAATTCTGGTATTTTTAAGATTTGATTAGCCATATCACAATTTTCGTGCCATGCTTCCGCATCTTGAAATGAACAAGGCTCTTGTTTCTATATTCAAAGCAATAGTGAACAAAATCAACTTGAAATTTTTGTAATTGAAATAATAATATTATTGTAAATAAAACGAAACTTTAGATTATATGATTTTCAAAGATTTAATTGTGATATTTTCATTCTGAACAAGAGTTCATTATGACCCCATTTTTTATCTGTTGGTGCTTTTCATGGCAAGTGATGGTTCTAGCTGTGGATTCACAATTTATTCATTCACTCTTGTATTGGCCCTTTTCTCTATCTTAATTCTATTATTGAGGTAGCTTGTTATCTCAATAACTATCTGATCTACTTTTCTCATTTAAAATGTACAAACATTAATTTACATAAGCACGTTTCAAATCGTATTTGTTTTGTGCAATAATGTACTCAGGCATAGGTATCTAACTAACTGCTGAAACACATACAATTTTTATCATTTTTCCAAACTAATATCTGGTCTACATTATCTGTCCTTGAAGACTTAGAACAGATCCTCCGATCCGATATCTGTCCACTTCCAAATGTTTCACAACCAGGACTGTTCCTTTCTGTGTATTTCTGTTATGTGTATTGTAGCTAAACCTTTTAAATAATATGGAGAGTACATAAAGAAAAACTAGAAATGTAAAATAAAAATTGGAGGCAGAAAGATTTCTAATGACAGAATTTGTTCGCTACAAAAAAGCTGCACTTTTCGGTCGCGCGGTTCAGAATATTGAATGTAGAATTTTGTGCCTTAAGATAAATAAAGATATTCCGTATTCGTAACTATTATTTTTTTGATAGGTGAACACATATATTTTCATTCTTGAACCAAAATGATTATTGTTTAATATAATATATTGTCACAAGATTTGTGTGTATTAAATTCAGTAAAGAGCGTGCGGTGGATTCATTAGAATTGCCAGTTTAAGTCAGTTCAACTTTTGGGGTGAACTTCAGGATAAGACAGGAAGCGTCATCATCAGGTGAGTCGAGCTGTCCTTATTCCATAAGCTATCCTGGTCCGCTATCGAAGGATTCCTTTACCCTCATCCCATCATTCCCGCATTTCCAATTCCCTATTCCATTTGCCAACTCCTTCCAACTATCCGTTCACCCGTTTCTTCTTCCCATTCCGTCCCGTCCGATTCCATCATCATTACCACTTGTGATAGGTGACTTGGGTCAGTCACAAAAGATCACTAATCGACATAACCAGGATTCACAGACGATATCCTTCCAGATCTTGTCAAGGGCTATAATTATCCCAGATCCATAATTACTGACGGCGGTAGCATGGGTATAGCAAAAAGTTTTATTTCCAGAGTTGACAGATATAACAAGTCCGCGCTATATCCAAAACAACCAAGATGGCCTGTACTGTCTCTGGTACACTAAATATTTCTATATAGTGTGGAATCATGGACTCATCAAGACAGGGGGAGAGAAGACGGATTAATGGCTTTACATATGGTGCATGCTGGACACACGCCGCGCATACCCTGGATGTCTCCATTCTTTAGGAGCTATCAATATCAGGAATATCAGGACTATCAGGACAGACCTATCAGGAATATCAAGGACAAACTCTCAATATAAGACGAATCTTCAATTTTTGGGCATTCTGTGAGAAGAGAAATTATGCCACGTCGAAGGACAGCGAGAAAAAAGAAAATCCCCCATCCTTAGGACCAATCATGTGCAAAAGCCAATAGGCACTTCTCTGGTGACGGTCCTCAAATTTGCAGGATGCCGAGAAAAGTATAGAAGCGTAGTCAAGAGGAAAGAAGTTTACAGAGATCACGATTGTCATGAGGGATCGATGTGGATGGATCATGACAATTTTGTTTTTGCTCAGAAAAATGTAGAGTTTTGATCGGTATAAATAATAAAATGACTGTAATATATTTTTATTCAGTATAGTTTATTGATAAGTATAGTATAGATTAGGTTGTTATTATGTATTGATATTATTTACAAATATTTAACGGCTATCTATTGTATTATATTTGAAAAAACTGCTTAGTAATACTCTCAGCTTATTTTATTCCACTTTTTACAGTGATGTACTCAATATGTATAGGCAGTTTTTTCTTCGATTTTACTGTTTATTATTTAAATTAGGTTAGATTCACAAGCTAAAACAATATCAAACTTTCCTAGTTTCTTCAATATCTGAATAATTTTTCTATTTTTAATATTTTATAACTTTTATTCCAAAAGCTTGTTATATGCAAATTTGTAATTTAATATATTCTTCAAAAGCTGGAAGTTTTCCAAATAAATGAAAAGAAATTCATACACCATTTTTCGAGACAGTGACGTTGATTTGATATTCCGACTGGCAGGGCGTCAAGCTTCAAATAATAAAGAACTCGGTTCTATTATATTTAATAATTCACATTCTCATCCGAACAATCGCGAATTATTGTTTTGTAATCAATCACGTATGTCGGCGTGCCTTGATAAATATTTTGAAATTCTCAAGTCACGATATTAGTCGACTCGTAAACCGAACTACACGGGAAACTGAACTATCTGCGGTCCGTATCTTCGAGGTCAGCCGGAGTCCGCCGAGTTACGATGGAAGACAGAGTCTCCGTTGGGTCAGTCGACTGCGAGCTGGGCTGCTGATTGGTTCACCATTGCGAATAGTCTCGTTAGATTAGCATTCCAATATAACCGCGATGGGGAAAATAATGTTTTTCTTCCTTGTTGCTATGGTTGCCAGCGTTGTAAATGCTGTAAGTTCATCTTCTGATTATTTATAAACTAATATTGAACTGGCTTTTGCGTTTTCTTCTTGATGTATTTTGAATCCTCCAAAGACCTGATTTTACAGACTTATCTGCTAGTATCTCATAAAATAACTACCTCTCGATGATACTAACCGAACTTCTGACGTACTGTAAGAAATTTTTTTTTAAACTTTATTAAAATTTTATAATACTCACACCGTGAACATAATTCATTCACAACTAATAACATTGAACTAATTCTAAAATAATTTCTGAAAAATTCATGAAATTCTGGACCATAAAATGACAGTTATTTTAAAAATACTTATTTTATTTTTAAAACTGAATCAAGTCAGCTCTATAACGATAATATTTTTTGTATAAGTATCTTTATAACGTGAACGAATAAAATATAATTTAAAATTACAGAATGTAGACCGATTTCTTATCGCCACCAGAAAATGTCAAATCTGCTTGTAATAATTGTCGATGATTTATAAATTGTGTAATATCATGTAATTATCAACTTTTAACCTCTGATCTGACTAAACTTATTCCTGTTCTTCGTTTGCCTTGTCCAATTAATTCGTTAATAATAATCGTTTAATATTTATTCAATAATATTTTAACATTATTTTCTACACTCCTAGAGTAGATTACATTTAGAAATTATTCAAATTTGTATTCTAATCAACCGAGTGATTAAATAGTACTTTAAATGTATTATTTAATAATTTGTTGGGTTTTCGTAAATATAATAAAACTTTTATGTTTGTTAATAAATTTATTTTTAACCATAAATATATTTGAACTAACTTAAATCGTGGGTTAAATAAATGTCATGTTTTATTGAAATTATGTACTTATTTGTTCTTGTACTATAAAAAGTTGAATATTTAGCATATACAGTATGTAATCGTAATTACAGAGCACAGATAAAATAAACTGGTTTAGCAAGATGACGGTCACAGCGGAATGAATTGATTAAAATTAAAACGTACCAAGAAAAACAATATTAATATTAATTACGAATTCATATCATGTCGTAACAATCAGTATCTTAGTTTTTTTCAAACACCCATATAAAAATGTTTTTAGGTTTTAAAGCGCCGCTCTATGCAAACTCTCTTTAAGGGTTATATTTGACCATGGTTGAGATTTAAGGTTATAAACAACGATTTTCATAGGTAATATTAGTGATAGACTGACTGTGTTATTGGATTATAATAATGATTAGTAATTGTAATTTATAAGTAGACTCTGAGTATATAATATGTTATATATATTTTTTAATACAGATGCGCACGAGAAATACAAATCGCATCAATATTCTAACTATTTTCAAACTTTGCTAAACGCTTGTGTTATGAAAGTTAGACTAATTTAATAGTCTTCTGAAACGAGGTTCCTACCCTCGATTACTATATCACTAGCTGAATGCCTCAACCACTAGACCGCAAGCACGTCAATATAAAAATATTATTTCCTTGCAGTTTATCTATAATATTAAATAAGTAGAACGAAATTTGTATCTCCTTTTCAAAATAACAAAAGGGTCTTATTATGCTTTTGTATGCTTTCGTAACTGATCTAAATCCTTGCTTTGCTAAAGCGAATTCGTATTATTTTCGCATTACGGCGGAGATCAGATCCCTCACTCGAAGTATTAGCAGGGTACTACTATGTACCTACGTCGATAATGTTTTAACGTTTTTTCGTAATAAATCTTTTTTGAGTTTGCATTCGTTTTATTGCTGAAGAAGATTTAAAAAAATATTAGTCCATATTATATCTTAGAACAGTATCGTTAACAAATGTATTGCAGGGGGACTTTTTGGGCCCCTGTCTAACGTGTGCCACTTATGTGCGTATTATGCTTAATTTGAAATAATTCATATTTAAACATGCCAAACTATCCGAAGTCACTCTCGATGTTTTTTTCATTTACACGTCTTTCTATTTCTTATTCATTTCGTATCAAAAAATCATGTAAGTAAGTTTTATCTACAAGTTCACCCCGACTTAAAATTATTTCAATACCAATATCCTCCTAGATCGGATCTTCAAATTTCCAATCAATTTTTATAACAATATGATAGTGCATTCAGTCTGCTTCTCTTCTTTCATTTCCATGTTTCACTGATATATATGAATGATCCTATTACAGAAAACAAGATTCAACTAAGTACTAAGCTGGATTAAAAGCTATCTTCATGAAAGACTACTTCAAAAAAACTTCAGTGAATTTGGTATACCACAAGGGACACTTTTAGGCCCACTTCTTATTATAATTTATGTCAATGACATTTTTAAACTAAAATTGACCGTTAAAACTTTATCATGCGCCGACGACACTGCTATCATTGTTGTCGGATAAAACTGAAACACCACAAACGAACATGCAAATAACGTCATGAACATGCTCAAATCCTGGTTTGATAGTAGTTTACTTTCTTTAAACTCCAAAAAAATCTATTACATTCCCTTTTCAATGAAAGTCTTAAAACATCGCTCCATATAAAAATTACTATTCATAACGACAACCGTAACAAAATTACCCGCAACGACTCGTGTACAAATTTAAGCCCAAAAAAAGAAATCTAATATCTCATTATAATTATTGATCAACATTTAAAATAGGTCACATTAGCGAATTAGTAAAAAGAATAAGAAAATATATTTATATATTCATAAAATTAAGAAACATTTTAAGTATAAATAATTTTAAAAAGGTATATTTTGCTATTGTTCACTCACTACTCCAGTATGGAATAATTGGGTGGGGAGGAGCATACAATAATATAATAAACTCGGTAAAAATAATACAGAAAACAATCATCAAAGTAATATTAAAAAAAGATCAACATTTTCAACACAAACACTTTTTGCAAAATTCCCAGTTCCCAAAATAAAAAACATTTTCAAAAAAATCTCAATTAATCAATTACTTAAAGAAAATAACACTGTAAAATTTGAAACAAGCACATCATTTAGGTTTTAAAATAACTCTTAAAATCCCTAAATGTAACACCAAACACTATCAGCAAAATTGTATATACTTAGGGATAAAAAAATTTCAATAGCCTCCCTACACAAATTAAAGAAATAGAAGATATAAAAGAGCTTAGAAAAAAATTGAATGAACACTTCAGAAGCGCATCAGAAAATAAATAATATTATAGAACACTTCAGAAACACACAAATAGACAATAAAGAATTATAGACTACAAATGTAAAACTCTCTATATAAAATTATTTATTACAGTGTAACTCCCTCTCCACCGATCAATTGATCAATAATTTAATGTATTTTGATTATTAAACATGTGTTTCTTTGGTAATAATTTAAAAAAAAAGATTTAATTGAACTGATTACGTCGTCCAAATCCACCAGTATTGTACTACTTATGACTGACATGCGCTGGTCTGCGCCAGGTCCACTTTCCTACAACGTATATTATCTTCTTCAGTGATGTGTTTTAAGTTCCAGCGAACTAATTTTGAAAATCAAATGTCGTGTTTTTCTTTCGTCGATTCAAACAAACAGGAAAAAAATATTAAAAATATCTTAGTAAAAACTATGCTCTCACGAGTCTTGTTATTAAATCAAAATACAATTGATATAAAAAAATTTTTTTTAAAGAAGTTCAATTTAGAAGCGTGTGCACGGTATTAACTCTATTTTTTTATAATACCGACATGCCTCGCGTTACGGTAATATTCACGTCGATCGTGGAGCAGGTTTATGCGGGTGAAGGAATGTTAGAAGGGGTCTGTTGAACGACCATATAAGAGAACAAACTCTTCATATTCTTCTGACATTGTGTTTTCTTGTAATAGACCAGAGCATATAGCACCTGCGACACTAGATATTCAGAGCATTTTCCATTAAAATACCCGTAGAAAAGACACAGCTTTTCTTTATCGCAAAAATTGGGAGTATCAATAGAAAATGGAGTATTTTGCATCAAATACAGTGGGGCGTCAGCTCACTGCCAAACTGGCGACTGAAGCATTTTGATAGTTACCCCACTCTATATATATTTTTACTTCCATTTTTTTTTATATGTTAAAAGAGAAAAATAATCTTTTATTTTTACTAAATGCTTTGTTATAACTCAAAGGAAATTAAAATTAAATATTTGAACGTTCCTAAACCAACTTAATAAGACAACTCAGACATGTAATTAAATCGAATTTTGCTGAAAAAGTGGAAAACATTGTTTGTTAAGTTTCTTTGGCAAAATTTTAACTCGAGTTAGGATTGAAATATTAGTATAAGCTTTAAAACTCATTTAATGTTTTAATACTTTAAGAATTTTTTATTGTAACTTATAATTCTAACAACTTTATTTGACATATTGTTATGTCTTTATATTGTAGTTGTATGTGTAAATAATAATAGTAACAATAATATGTCCAAGGCAGTAATATAATTTTTTTAAATAGAAAACACATTATTATTGTGCAGTTGCAGTTTTTCAGAACATTATTCTGTAGTATTTTAATACAAATTAAATTAATCAACCAGAAAGGTAAACAGAAAAAATCAATTTGTTAATACATATAAAGGTGATTTTTTAAAATCACAAGAGCTAGTCTCTTTTTTGGAGAGGTAAGCGATTATAAAATATGTAATTTAGTGTACAATACTCGTGTTATAAAAATTTCAAAATAATAAAAAAAATCATTTAGAAAGAGATGCAGCATATAAGTTCAAAAATTTGTCGTCAACCTACTCAGTGGATAAAGCGATTCCCCAGATAGAAAAAGGTTCGGTAGCAACTAAAATTGTATTTCTTAAATTGATTAGTTCTGTATGTCTTTCTAGTTGATTCTTTTAATTTGTATTAATATTGCCTAATTGGTGAGATGAAAAGATTTCTCTAAGCGGTTCATTTAACATATAATAAATAATATTTTTTTTAAATTGAGAGCAGTAATTTATTATCTTAATTTGTTTTTCAGAACGTTGGCTCAGGAAAGTCTACCACTCTCAGATTGAACGACGGGACCGATATTCCCGTGCTGGGCCTTGGCACTTGGCTGGTGAGTAGTCGCGTACTTTAATTCACGCGGAATGAGGAAAGAATGCCTCTAAACAATGGCAGCCTTCTGCTGGTGGTTTTAATGTTGTACGATTGTGAGGTAGATAACTTCAAGGTTTATGGAATGGCGGAGACCAATCATAACTCGCCATCAGAATACTAATAACAATATCGATTGAGAATTACTTACGGATTTACAAGACAATAAATTATATAATATTTCTCACTGTTTCATTGACGGACTATCTGTTAAAGTTTTTTCGAAATATTTTAATACTGATTTGAAAAAAAATCCAATAAACAAGTAATATTGCTATAAAAATTTATTGCATAAAATGTGTATTTATGAAAGTTTTTAAAAATTAAAATATATGTTTAAGTCTTGTAACATTTCGTGTTGTATTTAAAATCAGTTTGTTCTAACTAATTTTTCACTTTGAAACAACACTTTATGTATTATTACATCTGCACTCCATCTGATCCCTGGCTATCTCATTACCCCGATGTATTGCTTACAATCATCATTTACATCATTGTATCGTGACAATAAACAATATATATTAAAATACAATACAAATCATCTTAGGTAACAGTGAACATGGAAAAGTAAGTAGATAAATAATACATTTATTCATTTTTATATTTATACGATTCGGTGTACCATAAAAAATATCCTTACAGACAGATTATTAAACAAGCATGGCAAATATTATTTATAAAAAATTACGTAACGATATTAAAAACATAAATTACTACAAAGGATAATGTTAATAACCCATTATATAACTGCTTTTTTTACACCGGAACTAAAAGAAAATATATTACGAATATTTTTACGTGTTGTTAATAGAAAATACATATAAAAAAATAACAGTAAAATTTGACAGTTAAGATATAAAAATATGTAGAAATAGTAAAAGGATTTACAAAAAGTATAGAAAAAATGCTTATGTAGCAAAAATAAAACATACCTACTCGTATAACTAATTTTACGAAGAAATTTAACTAAAATTTTCAAAAAAAGAAAAACAACTGCTATTTTCAGTTATATAAAGCATAAAGCAAAATGAAATATGTATAAAGAAACATTGAGAAATATTAAATAATAATAATATAATAAAGATGAAAGAGACGAAAAACTGAAAGGATAGCAAATGCCTTATATAATATTAAAATATTTGTACAAAAAATTTACTGAATATAACCGTGTGACTTGTGATGGTCTTAAATTAGTTCTTCTGATCTTTTTTTTGTATTTGGTATGCAGATATGGTAAGTATCCCCCTGAAAAATTTTCTATTTTCTATTGTTTGTTATGCCACCATTATGCTCTATATATAGTCGATATCATGATATTGAAATATTTTTAGTTTAACTTCATTAAACTTACACTAATTGAATTAATTAGTGGAATTAAATAAAGTAAAAATAAATTTGATTCGCCATAAGTAGTACAAGTTAATAATGTGACAATTTATCATAAAAAAACAGTGAATTAAATTAATGACTTTGTTGAACACCACCTGGCAGATGACGTTATTGCTCTAGTTATTTTAATTAGTTAAGTGTGTAAACGTAGAAAAAATTCCAAGAATTACAAAAATTATAACTATAGTTATATTAAACTATTTTTTTCTCACATTTTAAAATTTTCTTTTAATCAAATAAAGAAATTAGTGTCTAATAATATAAGTATGTACACATTTTATTTTTGTGTTCATGAATATAGATAAAATAAATCGTTTAAATTCTCAGAGAATTCTTTAATCTGCTGAAAGGGACTTCTGATCTTCCTTACATCAGTAATTACCCCAAGGAATCAGCCGGTAGTCTGACGTCCTCCACAGCCTCCAGGAAGGGTAAATAAGATGAACTAACGTTTACCGTTTAAACATTTGAGACTCTCCCAGCTCCTTATTATCGAGCAAACAATGAAACGAAGCATTGTAAAGACATCTTTGTATTTTCAAGCTTTTATTTCTTTCGAATAGCAGGGATTAACTCGCCACCTCCCGTACATTAAAAAATACACATACTCGTACATGTTTAACAAACGCGTAAAAGAGATATCGTCGAGTGAGGGTCCATGTACATAAAAAAGGATATTATTTTGAAAACTCACAGAAAACAGTTTCCGGAATTAATAAAACAACAAAAAGAGCAGCATGTGTCGTGTCGTGTTTTCGATTTTAAGGACCATTAAGAATTCGAAATAAAGCAAATAAACATAAAATACTATAAATATATTATGATAGACAACATGAGATTTAGTAAATTTCTAACCCATAATTTCTGTAAGTCTCGTCCGAAAGAATTGAAAAAAACTACTGACAATATAAATAATCTTTTTTTACACATCATTGAATGGTTTTAACCATCATTGAAAGGTAAATACCTGATTTATAATTTCGAATTTCGTAAACCAACATTTTGTAATTCGAAATCTAAAATTCGATGTTTTAAAGAGTAGATGTTTAATAGCAACATTGCTTTGACATGGTCAATGTTCTCTCAACTCCAGTATTATTGGTGATGCAACCGATGACGTTCCGTCTATCATTAATTGACTGATAGTATATTTTCCACAATTCATGAAACATCTTCCGCTTCATCTGTCGCTATTGTAGAATGGCGGAAATAACAAGGACGTGCAGCAAGCTGTGGAAGTGGCCATCACCGCCGGCTACCGCCACGTCGACACTGCTGCCATCTACGACACGGAAAAGCAGGTCGGCCGGGGAATCAAGACCAAGATCGATGATGGAACCATCAAACGAGATGACATTTACGTCACTACCAAGGTATTTTTTTTGTAAACAATTTGTCTTTTTTACGTGTTTTTTAACTAAAGTAAATTTAACAAGACGATTTCATGACAACTGCACACACGACGGCTTCATATGTACAACTGTCTTGTGCAGCTGTTGTAGTCTGTGCCATAACTTATTACTTTACAGCTTAATGTAATTTAAAGTAACCTATTTTAAAGGAATGTAAGCTATCGTGGTTTTAACGTATTACCTACCTAATATTGTATTATATACGTATCTACCTAATATTGTATTATTTTGTGTGCATTTGTAAATATTTTCGGATGTTCATACACGCCATATATTACATCTTGTGTGCAAATGCTTCATGTGTAACTGTCCTGTATGCAGTTATCTGATCACAGAATGAGCGATTGGTAACAGAAATGCGAGGTTCCTATCTAATTGACTCCCGGCCCTGACCACAAAATGTCGCGTCGTTTAAAACTTAAAACAAAAAAAGGTAGAAAAAACAAAGGTTACAAGACATGTTTTGACGATATTTTAACAATATGTTAGAAACATTCTATCTAAATCCTGATCAAAGTATACCTATATTTTTACGACCGGTGTATCAGTTTTTTTTTGGGTAATATATAACTTAGCGTTCTTTATCGACCTATGTACATATTACTATAATTTTTTTTTTTATGGAAGTTTTTTTATTATGATTAAAATGTGGAAATTCTGAGAAATTATTTAAATGGACTTCAAAGGCAATAAAACAAAATACTGCAAATAGTTAACAATTTATTCCACCTACCTGACGCCAACTGAAACAGCCTATTGCCTAATGCATTAATTTAATATTAATAACATAACAATGCTCAATGTGTACATACATTAAAACATAGATATAAGATCGCTAATGGCGAGATAAATTATATTAAAAAACACAACAATCTTCAACACAACACAACAACATTTCAAAATACATTCATCCAGTGAGAATAATAAAAGGACAAACTCGACTCATTTGTACCGAATTAAAATTATGTAACGTCTTTTATAACGCCACTGAAAGATCATAAAAAAAAACAAATGTTATATTGTTACAATTTTTTAGTGTATAAAAAATAATTAACAATTATTTATGTTATTAATTCGTTATTTTAATTGTGATTGTGAAATTTGTGTTCGATTGTAATGATGTTTTTATCAGCAATCACTGATACACTAATGTGAATTATGTATACATGTAACTGATACACTAATGTAAATTATGTATGCATGAAACTGATAGACTAATGTGAATTATGTATACATATAACTGATACACTAATGTGAATTATGTATACATGTAACTAATACACTAATGTGAATTATGTATACATGTAACTGATACACTAATGTAAATTATGTATGCATGTAACTGATAGACTAATGTGAATTATGTATACATATAACTGATACACTAATGTGAATTATGTATACATGTAACTGATACACTAATGTAAATTATGTATGCATGTAACTGATAGACTAATGTGAATTATGTATACATATAACTGATACACTAATGTGAATTATGTATACATGTAACTAATACACTAATGTGAATTATGTATACATGTAACTGATACACTAATGTAAATTATGTATGCATGTAACTGATAGACTAATGTGAATTATGTATACATATAACTGATACACTAATGTGAATTATGTATACATGTAACTGATACACTAATGTAAATTATGTATGCATGTAACTGATAGACTAATGTGAATTATGTATACATATAACTGATACACTAATGTGAATTATGTATACATGTAACTAATACACTAATGTGAATTATGTGTGCATGTAACTGATACACTAATGTGAATTTAGGAGATTTTTTCTCTCTTGATACTAAATTGAAAAAAGTTTTGTAAGGAGTAGCTGTTGAATTTTATTTAAAAATTATCTTAATTCGTATCAATTTAAATGTTTTTAAATCTCATATTACAGCTTTGGAATAACAAACACCGTGAAGAGCAGGTGGTGCCAGCTCTCAAGCAGTCCCTGGAGAATCTCGGCCTGGACTACGTCGACCTTTACTTAATTCATTGGCCAATAAGCGAGGATGTGAGTATGAGTCATACAATTTATGGTTATTATGAACAACCTTTATTATAAAGGTGTTTGTTTACTTCTAATAAAGATGAAGATAAAGCACAAATTTTGAGAAAATAGATTTATTATGGGTATGCATGTAAATTTAATTTAGAAGCTTATTATGTTTTGAAGCTACATAAAAGTTCAGGAATATCTTAATATACTACTTGTACGAATCAATGACTAAAATATATTTTTACAAAACCTATATCAAATATAATGGAGTATAAAAATGTTTGGATTTTTACTTAATATCTTAAACTATTTACTATTTTCAGGGCTGGTACCCTCAATCTTTATATTTTACTGTGATGATTTGGTAGAGTAGAATAAAACATTTTAGAGATGCGTTCGTGCCAAGAAGTTTCAGGATAAGTGAGGTAAATGGTTGTAATAAAGTGCAGGTTGCTAGTAACTAGTAAGGACGGCGCGGATAACTTAGTGCATAAAGAAGAAGCTCGGCTAATCCGCCAGGCGGGCTTTTATTAACATTTTTTTTGCATCATACATATACTTTCCACAAAATAACACAATTTATTGTGTATATATATTTTCTAGAACTTTTCGGTAGTTAATCGCAGAAAAAGATTTTTGAAGAATATTTAATATTTTTAGCAGGTTTTGATTAATACTCGTTTGAAATAATTATCACGCAATAAAATGAATCAATCATGGGATAAAATATGCATTGAATCATTCATGTGATAATGTACATATTGGATCATTCATGCGATAAAATATGCATTGAATCATTCATGTGATAATGTACATATTGGATCATTCATGCGATAAAATATGCATTGAATCATTCATGTGATAATGTACATATTGGATCATTCATGCGATAAAATATGCATTGAATCATTCATGTGATAATGTACATATTGGATCATTCATGCGATAAAATATGCATTGAATCATTCATGTGATAATGTACATATTGGATCATTCATGCGATAAAATATGCATTGAATCATTCATGTGATAATGTACATATTGGATCATTCATGCGATAAAATATGCATTGAATCATTCATGTGATAATGTACATATTGGATCATTCATGCGATAAAATATGCATTGAATCATTCATGTGATAATGTACATATTGGATCATTCATGCGATAAAATATGCATTGAATCATTCATGCGATAATTTTATCGCATAAATGATTCAATAAACAATTTGTCGCGCATTTGTCGAATCATTCATTTATTAATTTTCTTCATTACGATAAGTAAGGAGTTGTTGGATAGATTTTCTAATGCCAAGGACGACTATTTACTAATTCTCTTCATGACAATGAGTTAGGAGTTGTTAGATAGATCTTTAAATGCCAAGTACGACAACATGTGTTATCTAGATTAGAAAATGGTAATATGCAACGTAAAATAAAATATTTTTTTTTTCTTACTAAATTTTTACGGCTGTTATATAAATATATTAAACATCTTTTTGTTACATACTCCTACCATCAAAAATGAATATTATTTTGTAGGCGAAGGGGCACTTTGACGACACCGACTACATTGACACGTGGAAGGGGATGGAAGAGGCTAAGCGCTCGGGGCTGACTAAGTCCATCGGAGTGTCCAACTTCAACATTTCTCAGCTGGAAAGGCTTCTTAAATCAACAAAAACAACTCCAGTCGTGAACCAAGTGGAGGTAAGTCCACTTTATGTATTTTTGTGCCTCCGGGTCGTCCTCACATTTTGTTGGCGGACTCGGGACTGCACTCCAAATGATTTATTTCCTAAGGGTTGACACTCGCCATTTACCACTCAATAAAAGTAATAAAATTTCGGATTAAAAAGAAAATATGAATTACAAAATCCGAAATTAAAAAACCAGAGTGTGTACCCTGTACAAACGAAAAATGTTTTATTTGATGCCAGACTTGGAATGAAAAATATCCGTAAATGGTTAATTTTTTTATCTTTGATAATCGAGGATAAAATAAAATCAAACCGTCCGAAATTTTGATTCGAATTTCTAGAACCGAATCTATGACCGGTGTAATTTTATTTTTATAGATTATTTAACTTTATTTATTAACATCACTTAATGAGTAATTTAAAACATCATTTTCTTCTTCAGGATGTCGAAATAACCAACCAAAAAAGATTTCTGTTTAAAAAATTTTTTTACTAAAATAATGAAATAATAAGTTTTTTTAACATAATTTATCAGAATAATGTGACATGTTTTTTTTTTTTGGTATGTTAATTGAACATCCTGAAGAAGGAAATGATGTTTACCGAAACTGGTTTATATTTTAAATGACTCATTAAATGTTTATAATGAAAAAGGTTAAATAATGTATAAAAGTGAACTTACAAAATGAATAAAGTACATACTAAATTAATGTATTAATTATAAATATATACATATAAAATCAATTTTGTCGAAAAATATGGTTTTTGCGTCACCGGGATTCGAACCTGAATCTCTATTTCCAATCCGGGGAAGTGCACTACCTTTGTGCTATAACGCCAATATTTTTCTTGACAAATTTTCGAAACTATATGTTACATTTTTCAAATTAATACACCTGTCGTTCCATTATTTGAAAGCCATCTGCATTATTTTGACAGAATCTCAAATACCTTTGAGTAAACCGAGTAACCGAGTAATTAATACATTAATTTAGTATTTAAAATATCACAGACCTATGTTCTGAATAATTACAACTTCTCAATAAGAATGTGTTTTCCTTAATAATAATGTTGTATCAATGTGTGGTAACGGTGGTAACGAAATATTTTTCGAAACACTGATTTTTTATGTTAATCTTTCGAATTGATTAATTTAATTTGTTTTAACATCACAGAACTATGTCCTGAAATTGTAACTGTTTTTCCATTAAAATCTATACACATTGTAGATGGGGAACTGAGGATGAGGCCAATACAGTTTAACAGAATACGAATGGACATTTTTATTATATCAGGAGTGAATTTTTAAAAGTGATAACTCCAAATTTATTTTTTTATTTTTTTTGCGATGCTAGGCCACTCTCTTGAAAGTATTGTATGGCATGTGATTTTCAAATCTAGCCAAATTCAACCTCAAATCATTTTAAATAACCTTCTAAATATAAAACTAATTTTCAATAGTGGACCAATATAAATAGCGCGTTTATTTTCTAATAGCACCAAATATATTTCAACCAATTACCTACGTCATTGCAAAGGCAGACATTACTTTGTTGAATCTCATACATTATGAAGGTGATCGGAGAGACCACAAGTTCATTTTTCTCTGGCAAAAAAGTGAATTTATCATAAAATCATTTAATGATCCATTTTCTCACTTTGTCGTAAAACAAATTTAAATATTACCTCCAGATATTTGTAAAACGTAGTCAAATAAACAGATTTCTTTTGAGGAAAATTTTAAGAAAAGCAACGCTTGGTCACTATACAACAGGGCTGTTTTATTTTAACATGCTTAATGACTTGCTGGCACTGGTTATGTAAAGTGGGAAAAAAGTGGTTGAAAAGATTACTTCTAGTACGTCATATTAAATACTAATGTAAGAACCAGTTTATTGATTTTTATCTGTTGGAATGTACCCCGTGGACAAATTAATCAAAAGAGAGACCTAATCTTAAGAAAACTGTAAAATTCTGTTGTTTTTGTATTATCAACGCAGAGCCGAATATAAGTCGATGACAGCAAAATTAAATGCATAAACATGTGACACTGTGTAAAAAGAGAACACACACTTTTTGCAACTTTTGGCATAAAATATCGATTAGAAATACAAACAGCTGTAAAACTTTGTGTTATTTCAAGTCTTTGGTTTGTGTTGGTTCTAGATAAACTAGGTTGCGTAGATTGCTGACAAATATTCACTGATATTAAAATATTTCATAGTAATTTTAATTATGGCATCAAATTTATTTTCACATTTTTAAATTTCTATTCACAAAACTATCACTTGTAAGATTTCACGTTCTTAACTAGTTTAATGTGTTTTTTTAGATGTTTCAAAATAAAATCACTGCCTCTTCTACGCTAGTAGGTCTTTTTGTCTATTTTTTCCTCATATTGTACTTAAAAATGTATTTATAACACTTATTATTACGGTCATCAGCGATGTGTTGATAATCTGTTTTATTAAAATTAAAATACAAACATAATAATTTCGCGCGGAACCCACTAATCAATTATTTTCTGATTATACTTGTATTTTTTTACTGCAGCATTTCTCGATCTGTTGAATGCGTGTTTACTTCGTTCAACTTTAGTAAGATGCCATCAACCCTCTTCGTCTTTGTGACTCGTGTTTTAATTCCTAAACTTTTCAACTAACCCTTCATTATATGACTAGTTCCGTGTTTTTTTTAGATTTATATAAACAATAATGATAAGTACTTCTTTTTTCATATTCATTTCACAACCCACAAAGTGTCTTGAAAGAAAGAGACCGTATTCAGAGCCGTAAGAAATGTTTTTTTCGAGGGATTTTTTTACTTTTGAAATTAGCAAAGTTAACTTTGTGGTATGTATAGAAATATGAGGGATTTTTTTTAAATTCCAGTTAGCAATGTTTTTGGACCACGCTAATATTTATATCAATATTATATTTTTAAAATTGGCAAATTTTTATAATGATAAGATTTGCTTTCTATCCAAATTTCCGAATCAAAATACTTAAATATCTCTTTTCATAAGGAAAATGGTGATTTAAAAATCCGTTTCCTTTATTATTCGGGAAGAAAGCCTCGGGGGAGAGGTTTTAAAGCGCGTCTTTGAACTCCTCCCGGGTGAGATTTACCACACACCAAACTTTGGACTCGAAACTCGGATCACAGACGACGGTCGGGAAACATTTTGAAAACAGGAAAGGCGAATGACCATAACGATTCTGAATGGGTAACTACAAAGAAAACATCTCGCCCTCCTGAACAATCCGAGATCCCAACAAAGAAATATTTTAAATTTCATAAAAACATTGCAGTTTTTTTCATGTGGAATTTCAGATAACGGATTTCAAGTCACCGCAATCGCCACACACGAAGTTGTACCTACGAAAATGATAAAACTTTCCATTAAATATTGACATATTAAAACAAATTAAATTTTTTAGAAAATCTATCTCCTCACCGGGACCCGAACGCAGTCCTTTTTATTATCGGTAGACCTTGATTTTTTTCCAGATAAAAGCGCCAATTTTTTCATTTCAGATGATAAACTAAAAAATATATGTAAACATAAGAATTTTTAGAATACTATAGCACAATTGGTCAAGCGACTATAGAATATTTCGTGTTCGAGTCTTGGTGGTTACTATATTTTTTGATAGATATTTCTGTGTATCTTCGAAAGTAAATTCTCTGTTTTGTTTTAATTACAAAAGAACTACATTTTGAAAAATCACAACTTCTGAAATAATATATGATTTCGTTTCAAATTCCATACATATTATCATAACATTTTTATTATAAATTATGTATGCTATTTTAATCCGCTAATGTACACTACATTCATAAATAATCCTTTTAAAATTAACAATATTAACTTTGTGGTTAAAATTCATATTTTTTATTTATTATCTTAGTTTTATTAACCACTAATTGAGTTTAAAAAACATCTACCGATTTCGAAAAATAAAATAGAAGGAAAAGGTATTTTCCGAAACCGGTAGATGTTTTTTAAACTCAATTAGTGGTTAATAAAACTAAGATAATAAATAAAAAATATCATAAATAATCATTTACTAAAGTCGTATAATTAGGTGTAGTCATCTAGTTTACACATTGGTACAAGCAATGGATACAAGTTATACATTGTATTTTGAATTTCGTATAAAAATATAAAATTATAATCATCTTAAATTCAAATACAATTAGTAGCATGCTTGTCTGGTTTAGCAGTAAGACATTCGATCAATTCGTCGCGGGTACGAGACTCTTCCCGTGAGTTGGTCCTATTTTCCTTATGATATTGACTCGATATGTAACCCGAGTACAAATTTCTATTTTTTTAAATATTATATTATGCAAAGTGTAAAATTAAAAAGTCCTTAATAATAGTGTAGAAGAACAATAAAATTAAATACGTATGTATGTAATATATATTTAAAAGTGAATATGTAATAATTGTATTGTTATATATCGTTAAGAGTGCGTGTACAATGAAGCTTTATTTCTCAAAATATACAGCTATGTACAGTTTATTTCAAAGTACTGACTGCACGCTTCTGCCGGATGAAACTACGCTCTTGAAATTTACGTAAACGGAGCACGCCATTTGTAATCTATTGTATTTTGTACGCAGAGCAAAATGAGGAATCGATGTATACTGATCTTTACCACTAAACCTGAGAGACTCGAGAGCAAAGTTCCATCCGCGTACACGCACCCTAATAGGCAGAGATTTATCACTTTTCGCTAGCTAATAGTACCTATTCACTGATTTATTATCATTATTAATGGACCATACGAATGGTTCTTCATTTTCCGCACCAAGCAATGAATTATCAGCGTATAAATGATCAAAAAACAAATTTTAGAGAATTAAATGATTTCTTACTAACACAGAACGTATAATACTTACATATTAATTATTTAAAATACACTTTAATTAAAATAATACAAAATTACCATAAGAACTGTGTACCTCAGTTCTGTAATTATGAACAGTGGAGGATGTAAAATTGAAATTATAAGGAAGAATGCCACGAGCCGATCAGAGCTGGATAAACTGAAGAAAATTTGACAAGGCAAAAACGTCACCAGGTCCACTAACGTGATTATTGTCAAAACACTTTCTACATGGATCTGAAACATGGACACTGTGACGAGACAGAAACTAAAGCGCATTGGAATCCCATGGATAAAACAAGCAGCTTCATTAACAAAAAGTAAACGTCTGTTTTCCACAACACAAATACTTCAGACATGTCACAAGACGTACAGAAGTAGTAAAGAGACTGGTAGTACAAGGCAGAATCAAGGGAACTCGCCGAAAAGATTGCTAACTAGATGGACTAACTAGTCTGCCACTAGAACACTGTTTCAGGAAGCAGTCAGGAATGTTAGTAGAATAGTTTTGATTGTGGTGTTATCATTATCATAACGATCACTACTGTTCCCAAGACCGTAACGACTCTATCTTCTGGGTCACCCTCGCGAGTTACTCAGAAGATCATCATAAGTCGTTCCTCTGGCGTGTCCATGCCACCTTCACTGCGATTTATGGTTCATGCCGAGGATGTTTCTTATGTCGGTACTTCTCACTCGGTCCAATAATGGTCGGCACCCTAGATTCTTAATTTCACTCTCTCCGTTACGATCTATATTTGGTAACCGCAAATTAAAGTAGGTCTGTGCACAATTTTAAAAACAGTCAATTTGGTCTTACTTTAGCTCGGAATTCTGTATCACCGCACATAAAAGGAACCACTGACAACCCCGCTTCGTAGGAGTAATCAACAATTTATCATTGAATTGAATTGTTTAATCGGGAATTGAATAAATCTATAAAATCAATAATTGATTTTATAAATTTATTTAAAAATTCACGGTTGTATTCTTAATTTAAGTCTCATCACTGGGAACACTCATTTAATTTAAATACATTCTATTTATTTTTTATTTATTATCTTAGTTTAATAACCACAATTGAGTTTAAAAAACATCTACCGGTTTCGGAAAACACCTTTTCCTTCTTCAGGATGTCATAACTAACTAAAAATATAGCATTGTTTTTCTATTTATCCAGAATCTATTTTTAAATTTTTAAAAACAACAATTATTTAAAAAGTAAATTTAGTACCTAACTCAAATTGCTGCTCAATACAAATTTAGTCGAAATTTAAAAATAGATTCTGGATAAATAGAAAAACAATGCTATATTTTTAGTTAGTTTTGACATATCCTGAAGAAAGAAAAGGTGTTTTCCGAAACCGGTAAATGTTTTTTAAACTCAATTGTGGTTATTAAACTAAGATAATAAATAAAAAATATGAATCTTAACCACCAAGTTAATATTGCTAATTTTAAAAGTACATTCTATTTATGCACCGCTTTTGTGAATGCACGGACTCTTCCCCGTTAAACCTGCACACATACCCACGGTTATAATATCCAGACTCAGTTTAGTGGAGGCGGGCCTTGCGAGAGAGGCGGGAAATCTCTATCCACTTGCAGCACAGCTTAGAAATATAATTTGGTTCCTTTGAATGAAATATTCGATGCAGTTCCGTACGAGCGAGGCTTCGGGCAGTCTGTTCCGGGCACGTAATGCAATTGATTGCGAATCCTCGAGAGGTTCGTCACAGACTTTTATCGGGATACCGCCGCTCTGGGATGCCGTACTGGGAAGCTGCTCTAGGGAAGTATGCATAATACATGTTGTCTCTCGCGGGTCTTCGTCTCGTGCTCATAAACACGAGCTGCGGCAGCACGGGCTTATGGAGATGACATGGTAAGCCTCCGGTGAATACCTCGTCGGCCCCGGAGTTTATTAAGGACACGATATTCCGACTTATAAGCGGCTTTCCTCACGTAAATATATTTCGCAAACACCCCGAGCTTATCGAATGTTACGGGGGGAGATTTATGAGCTCAAACAGCAGCATATTTTCGGAGCTCCAATTAATTTATTCGTCGTGTTCGGCTCCGAATTTATTCTTGCTAGGCTACACGGTTAAGCCATTAAGGGTAGAAGAATAGAAACAGAACTAATGTATTTCACTTCCTCAAGTTATCCATAAATTAGAGAAAGTCTTCAGATGTTTTGATAGATATTTTTTCGAGTTCTTTATTTTTCTGAATACCTGTATCTCTGATTGTGTGTATTATTATCGAACCAGCAACATTAAGGTATGAGATCTAGATAGCTGAGCAAACATTACTGAAAATTCTGGGAAATAAATTAAATAATCCATATCTTCTAGAAGACTTCATAAAATTTTAGCCATTATTACATGGATTAGCATAACCCACGGTTAGAGTTATTAATTCTGATAGTACGTGCAACGTCATACGGTTGCTGCAAAATATTTTCCTTATTTGCATGCATCAATTTGTTTGTTCAATCCGCATAACAATCTTAACGAATTAAATATTTCCCTACTGACGCTGTTGGCACCTTTTACTGTAGTTTTAGTCATTTTTTATGGTGCATTCCAACGACATTTCGTAGTTCGTGTGGTGATCATGACATGCTGTTCGTCAGCTACCTAAACACCGAGCGTCAAGCAAGCGAGTTTGCTTATTATTATATTTTGGGTTATTAATACCAATAATATTGAAATGAGTAAGTAGCTAAGAATTTAAATATAAGTTTTATAAGTTGTTAAAAATTATTTTCTAAATTTAAAATGTGTAGAATTACTTTCAAAATTATAATAATTTTCTCACATATTTTTAATTAACTAACTCAGCATCACGCCGTTTCCTGCGGCGGTAGGCAGAGAGAATAGAGCGGTACACTCTTTTGTCTTGACATACAATTCTCGCCTCATTCATATCATGCATCTTCTTATACGAGCTCGCCGATCGAACAGAACAATCCTCCAGTATCTGGTTTACCTGGTCGTGCTAAGTTTTTCGCAGATGTTTTCTATTTCTGATGCCATCAACACTTGCGTCATATATCTTTCTTACTATTCTCTTCTCATTCGTCGGTTCCATATGACCAAACCGTTTAAGTGATACTTTCTTAATCTTACTCATTATACTAACATCAGCTAGTATATCTAAGTAGGTATTCCTAGTTAGCATCGTCGGTAATAGCATAACCTAAGTTTATGCTTACGTACGCCACTGGTAGATAGGTATGAGTGAAATAATACATGTCTCACTGTAAAATGAAATAAACTCATACAGCCGACATCTGACACGATTGTAAAAAAATACTGGTCTGAATCCTTGTCTTCCCAATCTCTCTCTGTGTTGTAATATGAACAGAAGTTCTGGTAATATGGTGCTGACGACACATGTTCTACATAACGTGGACGACCTCAAAACGAACCCTTCGATCATACAGAAATTAACACTTCTCTTGGACAATAAAGGTCACTTCCATGTCTCCTATTTTTCTGCGTACAAGGTTATTCGTTGTCACATAATTAGATGACTTACATCGTAATTTGACAATTTTAGGACGATATGTTGAGCTCCTTAATCTCTTGGTCCGCCTCAAGTTCCACTGATGACTGCGTTCGTCCGACGACTGTCCGTCCTCCGAGCGATATTCCCATTTTATTTTCTTGGCGAATTCAATTATGTACATCAACTTTAAAAACATATATATATACTATTGTAATTTGTTCTCTTATCTACACGTTTTATTCTGTCTATTCGTGTGATGCCCAACATACATCTAATACGTAATATTAAATTTGCAGCCTCCCTTAAACTTTGCTTGACTTGACTATCGGTTTGGGACAGCCCTAATTAATATGACTTTCCTTACCATAGTTTGGTCCTTACCATAGCTACCTTACATAATTCTTAACTCTCTAATATTCTTTTGTCTAACAATAATCGCTCTAAAGAATAATTAAGGAGGTAATTTTCAAAAATAGTAAACTCCAAATTTAATTAAAAAAAATAATTAAATGGTAGATCACTCTTTTAATAGTGGTTGATGTCGTTTAAAATACCTTCAAAATATAAGACTAATTTTCAATAGTGGACAATTTTAAACAGAATTATTTTCAAACAGCACTAAATCTATTTCAACCTATAACTTCAACGCAATTGAAGGTGATCGGAGAGACCGCGCGATTGTTATTCGTCGAATAGTTAAAAAAATATAGTGAATTTATCTTAAAATCATTAAATATCCCATTTTCTCACTTTATCGATTTTGAAAAATACTACCTGAATTATGGTCACATTACACAGTAATGATTCGAAAAATATATTCCGTTACAAGAATCTAGTGTTATTTTATTGTTACATATTTAAAATAATAATCGCGCTTACGTACATACGTACATCCTGTAAACCGCATCAGGGATGATTTCAAACTGACATAATAGGTACGCAGGTACATTTCCCCCCAATATTTAGCATACCTGTAGCGGCAACTTTATGGTTCAGCGAGACAAAGTCGAGAGATGTTTTAAGCCTAATGTATGTATACGACTATATGGAAGGGACGTGAGCTGAATTTTGAATTGCCCTGAAATATTTCGCCCCAGTCTAGAATCTGGAGTTGAAACAAAACATATTTACGGATTTCGTTTCATGCTACAAATATTAAATAACTAAAAATGGAAAATGAATGAATAATAATTATTATTTTTCATATTTATTAATATACGGTGTCCAGCGGCAAATTTTCAAGTTTAATATTAAATAAAAAATAAAACTGCATTGTTATTCTCGTATTCTATTTATACAAAATGGAGTTTAACGATGCAGATTTTACGTTTTATAAACAATATCGTCTAAATGCCGTCCATTTACATCAAGACACTCTTGCAATCGGACACTTAAATTTGCGAACACGCATGAGCAAAGCGTTGGTTCAATGGCAGCACTTCACGGCTGATATTTTCTTGTAGGGCCTGAATTGTTCGAGGATTGTTGCTGTAAACTCTCGAATTAAGATATCTCCATAAAAAGAAGTCGCACGGTGTAAGGTCCGGTAATCGAGGTGCCCAGGGTATGTCTCCGTACTTGCTGATTAATTTATTGGGAAAAAATTCCCCTCAGCTTCTCCATCAGCTTTAGCTGTGTGTGGAGTGACCCGTCTTGCTGAAATTGTGTTGTGTTATTGAACCTGGAAAACAGCTGCAGTTGCGGTACCAAAAATTCGTCGATCATTAGGCAATACACGTCTCATCGGTTAAAAAAATAAGGGTCAATTATCCCTCGGACAGAAATTGCACATCACATGGTCGTTTTTAGACAATGCAAACATTTTTGATGGCGTTCCCTCGGATTGTCGGGGCACCAGTATCTCATGTTCTGTATATTAACATAGCCATTGATATAAAAATGTGCTTCGTCAGTAAGCAATATGTTTCCAAGCGTCAATGCTATTCAAAAACGTTCCAACATTGTTCTCTCTAAGGTTTCATGAAAAGAATAGTCATTTTCGTTGAGAAATTACAATTTACAGTTTGTATGGGTGAAACTGTTGATTTTTTTATTCCAGTATAGGCTGCAATATTCCTTATCGATTTACGCGGATCGCGTATAATTTCACGTCGAACTTGAGTCACATATTCTGGCGTCGCTGTTGACGTTGATGGTCCCGGAGGAGTTTAGTTAACCATTTTCCCTTCTTGTCTGAACTTTTGAACACAACACCGGATAAATTGCGTGCTCGGCCTATCATTTACTCGTCGAATATTAAAGTGAGTACAAAAAGCGCGACGCGCACGAACCATTCAATCACCGCACTTTAAATATTGCTCAACCGCGAACGCACGGTGCGTTTCCGACTAGTGACTCATTGCGATTGGAAAATCAATAAATCACCCGCGTCGATCAATACCCCTCCCACTTACCTCTCCCTGATGGTCTACGAGCAATTACAATTTAATCTTGAAATTTTTCCCCTGGACACCCTATATAAATATGTTATTAATTATAAAGATGAAAAAATATTTGATCATCACCGGGGTACAAGCCCGTATCTTTTCTTTGCCGCAAAATACGTTACCTCTATGCTAACCATTTAAGATTGCTACAAATTTGAGACTCATTATATGTACTTTTTAATATGTGTTAACCATTTGTCATATATACAGATAAAGAATATAGCTCCTCATACTTCAATAAAAAAAAATCTCATTAGAGACATCTATGTTGTTTCAGGGGAATGAATATCAAATTTCAAACCATAGATGACGACAGAGTAAATGTAATAAATACTTGAAATGTTTCTACATGATAAAATTATATATACAACTTCCAATTTGGTAAGTGTGGCAGTCGCACAAGCACAATATAACGTTCACCAATTCTACCCATGGATAGAATTGGTAAACGTTATATTGTGTAAAGTGATCACTCAAGCTAGCCGAGGAGAGGTTGTAAGTCCTGTAATACCTACGACTTCCATACTTTCCATGTAAAAATAATGACTTCGTCTCTAATTTCAATATATGAAATCAATTTCAATTTTCTTCGTCATCTGCGTCAAGATAAACGTGTACTAACTAATCCATAATATAAGTAGATATGAAAAAAAAAATTCTATCGGACGGGGAGAGGCCGCAGTTGTGGTGGAGGAGATATGTATTTATATCTCCTCCCACAAATAATCCCCTAACAATATCACCATATAACACGCCATCACTTAACGAGGGCGCGGCTTAACTGTCAGTATCTTTTCTCAAAAACAAACAAATCTTTTGCACAAAAATTTCATCAGTTTCTAGAATCAAAAATATACATCAGGCTAAACGTAAACTTGAGAAGAGTTAACCACAGCCTTGCATATTTTACTACAAAACTGAAGCTGTGATTATACGAAAATGTAAGAAACTACTCTCGAAACATTTTAAAAGTACAGATATGATGTATGCAGTAGGAATATTTAAAATTACTCTCATTTTTACGAGTTATGTTTTAAATACTAAATTAATGTTTTAATTATAAATATATACATACAAAATCAATTTTGTTCAAAATACATTAATTTAGTATTTAAAATATCGCAGACCTATGTTCTGAATAATTACAACTTCACAGTAAGAATGTGTTTTCCTTAATAATATATGTTGTATCAATGTGTCCAAAATTTAATAAAAATGAATTGATAATTCTGGCGTCTGCAGTCGGTTTACTCGAAGGTATTTGAGATTCTGTAAAAATAATGTAGATGGCTTTCAAATAATGGAACGACAGGTGTATTAATTTGAAAAATGTAACATATAGGTTCGAAAATTTGTCAAGAAAAATACTGGCGTTATAGCACAATGGTAGTGCACTTCCCCGGATTGGAAATAGAGATCCAGGTTCGTATCCCGGTGACGCAAAAACAATATTTTTCGACAAAATTGATTTTATATGTGTATATTTATAATTAATACATTAATTTAGTATTTAAAATATCACAGACCTATGTTCTGAATAATTACAACTTCACAATAAGAATGTGTTTTCCTTAATAGTTATGTTTTACCTTTATTTTTTAATAACATATATTTATCTGAATTTATACTTATTATTTATTATGCTTTTTCGCTTTTACACAGAATGGAAAAGCACTATCTACAGTAAAAACATTGTGTGGCAGAACAAACACCGAATGAAGTGTTACTTCATACGGAAACTTTTAATATCACCGCAACATAGCGAAATTAATATTATTTCATGTAAAACTCTACCTCAGAAAGACTTGAAACTGATAAATTCTCCGCATTAAGAGAAATGTTTTGTAACTTTGCAGCCGCAAACATTTGAATATTATTTGTTTCCGCAGATTTTGTTAAAATATAGTTATTAATTTTATACATCGGTCATGATGTAAATTTAGTTACAATTTGCTTAAACTTATGAATGTGCTGCTACGATTTACAGGTTAACCCCAACTTGACTCAGAAGAAGCTGATAGCCTTCTGCAAGGATCACGGAATCGAGGTTGTAGCCTACACGCCCCTGGGGTCCATGCCTCAGCCGAGATCGGATAAGAACTCCCCAGCACCGAAGCTGGACGACCCCCTCTTAACAGAAATTGGCAACAAGTACGGAAAGAATACCGTTCAAGTTGTGCTACGATATTTGGTAAGATTTCATTTATATAATGTGATTATATTAAGTTGATGGGTTTTAAAAATAGGATTAATAGAATTATTATTAATGGCCTAGTGAATGCTCGGACACTAGATGAGTGTTTAATGGATGTAAGCATGTCTAATATTGGGTGCATGATTTTACATATTTAGTTCACTTACAACGTATTTGCTATAAAAATCTCAGAAAAAACATTGTATAATATACATCAATATATAATGTATGCATCCATATATCTAGATAAGTTAACAGTCTCAGACATTCCAAGTCTCAAGGCAGGCTTTAAGAACATTAATTTGTAGGGGTACAATTAAAAATAAAGGCGCATGTACTCGAATGAAACTTCGCTTTCAAGCCTCATACTCGGTATTCACCTGTTGGTCATTTTGCTCTCCATATAAAATACAGTTCACAATTTTGTACATGTCCCCTTATTTATAAATATATCTAAAGTAGAATCTCGATTATCTAAAATAATTAGGACCGGGACCAGGACCAGGAGTATTCAGTGCAATTGAAAATCCAGATAACCGATTACATCGTAATAATACTTACAAAAATACTTGGAATGTCTTTGTCATACAGCGTATTATTTGCACCAGTGAACATACTTTAACGCGATTCGTCAGTAGGTCATACTTTGACAGCAAATATATACATTTTATTATTTTAATTGCAGTTAAATCTAGGAGATTCGTTTTAATTGTAACAGCAATGCTTTAATGTCAGATTCATCCTTCCGTTTGAATGCGGTTTCTAGGGCTTGGAAGGGTTTTGCACGAGTTGGTGCACAGTATATCTCTGTCTCTTCGTG
The DNA here is from genome assembly GCA_022840565.1 of Eubasilissa regina. Classification (NCBI taxonomy): domain Eukaryota; kingdom Metazoa; phylum Arthropoda; class Insecta; order Trichoptera; family Phryganeidae; genus Eubasilissa; species Eubasilissa regina. The sequence continues at coordinate 36,111,370 of JAINEB010000003.1, read as the reverse complement.
TTCGTCTTCAATTGCTTCCTCGTAATCATCTGCATGTTGTCTCTCTCTCGTTATCATCCACCCGCCGGCAATCCTCGTCGGTTCATTTGTGTAGCTATTAATATCTGATACGAGCTAGCGCACAGAGATCTAGTCCGTCATTCGCTCGGATAATCGAGCTTCTACTACTGTATACGTGACAAAAATAAAAATTGCATGCATACGAAGGAAGATGAAAATGAGAAATATAAAATCATGCCTATATACCGTCTATTTTATGTAAAGGATTACATTGTCACAATTATAGTGAAAATTTTTGGTTTGTACTGAAAAAAAATCGACACACATTAAAAAAAAGTTTATTTAAATCCTTTTCTGTTCATTTTTATTTTTAAATTTCATTCAGTCGAATAACAGAATACAGGAAGCACGAGGATATTAAAATTATGAAACATTGCTTCCTAGTCAAGTTTCACACATTTGTTTTTTTGATGAAACGAAAAAAATATATTTACAGTAATTTTTGATGTAATTTTCAAAAGATTTATTTCGATTTGTCATTACGATTGCAAACTTAATTCATATAAAATAATTGATAAAATATTACTTTATCAAATTTCATAAAACTCAGAAATGTGTTTATTCTAGAACCTACATAATCATAATTTAATATCATAATATTTTTTATGACAGTAGTAACCCACGGTAAACCACACAAAAACCGCATTTGCGGTATAGTGCTTTGAAATTTATGAGCCTTCTACTATTTGCTTTGGAAACTTGAATGAAAACATATTTTTTGTGGAGTTATTTTTATTTATGTACCAGTTGCAATCTCAGAATATAGCTGTGTGATGTTTTTAAAACAAGTTAAATTAATTCATTAGAAAAATATACAAAATAAATCTATTTATCGAAAAAATATCTGGTTGCTACTGAGATCTGGAACTTTTCCGGAATAATATCAACGATTGTTTTCATGTTTTTAAACAAATTGTACATGTACACTATTTTTATATTATACTATATGTAAATCAATTGTAAAATACAAGTGTGCTGTAATATCACAAATAAATATTGAAATACAAGAGTATTACTATACAAATAAAAGCTAAGGACAAAGAAAGTACTACAATTCAAGAAAAACAATAACATTCTGCTACCCTCATTGGTATTAAATAAACACGGTTACGACATTACGTAACTGATTACGATAAACATAATGAGAAAATACACAATAGAGTTATAGAAAAAAATAGAAAAGGGATATAAATGGGAAACGTTGGAGACTTGGAGACAACGTGGATGACTTGGCCTGGACGAAAACATAAATACGACAATTTTCTTTCAGATCGATCGCGGTGTTGTGGCCATCCCTAAGTCAGTGACTCCATCGCGAATTCAGAAGAATATTGATGTATTTGATTTTAAACTGACACCGGAAGAAGTGAAACGGATCGACAACTTCAATCTGGACCGCAGAGTGGTCTTCCCAGATTTCTGGAAGAGTAGTCCATTCTTTCCTTTCTAAAATGATATTACACTTTTTTAATCGGATCTCGTACCATTGGAAACACGGTATTCAATAATGAAGAAATATATATATTTTTGGCTTTTAATGAAACTTTTATTTTTTAACCTGCAACTTATTTCGTGTGAATAACACTAAAAGATTATGTATTGCTGGAAATTATTATTTTATCTTATGAAGAATGAAAGGAACTTCAGATACTTTCGAAAGTTTGCGGGTGTGTGGATGACCCGCTGGGAGATTTTGAGGCGTACAAATGCTAAAATTGAAGGTGAAGGTCCTTTTGATCAAATATCTGCCAGTCCTGGTTTCCTAGTCGAAAGTAAATGTATTTATTTTTGTGCTTAGTTCACTTTTTTCTATTCCCTTTGAAGGAGTGATTTATTTTTTTCACCTTTACTATTCTTTACTGTTTTTGTGCACTGTTAAATGCTGAATTGGACAGCGAATGGTATCAGTTTTGGTGTCCGCGCCACGCCTCCGTCTTGCTGTGCAGCTGAGACGTTGCACAGTCGCCTCTGTAGTTTAAAAAAATGCCAACGTGGCGGGTCCCATTCACCGTTCTTTTATCTACACAACTGACGGTGTGTGTGCATTTACTCATTGACTCATCACTCCACTGGCCACATGGATTCCTGTGTTTTAGTTTACAAATCACATCGACTCAACACGGATAGGCACAGACTACACATAAATCAAAGGTAATTTTTCAGTAATAATACATGTTTCACACTAATAGTTTCAATAATATTTTAGAAAAGGAAATTAAAGATGCTAAAATACGAAAATAAAAGATATTTTTAAATTAAAAATGGATCACCATAGAAATAATAGACTTTAAAATTTACTATACTATAAAATTTGTGCATTTATATTTTATTTTTATAACTTTTAACTAAATAATATGAAACTGCGTGACTGCGAAAATATTTAATATTTTTTCATCCATCAAATAGGTATGTTTTGTATTTTTTTGCTTGACATTATATTATACATTTAATTGTTTATTTTGCATGGCTTTGCATATCATTGTTCCCGTACAGCTTACTAAAAAATGCGTTTTTTTTATTGCACGTATCTCTAATATATATAAATGATAGAATAAAAGCAAAAAGTATTGCTGACGATCGAAATAGTATTTACTTAATACCAGTAATGTAATTAATGTTCAGTTTATTTTCATTCATACTTTTTTCAAAGAATTGTGGTAGGAGATAATAATATCTGAAATAATTTTAACAAAGATATCAATAATTTTTAATATAAATTACTTGAATTGTGTGATAATGCAGAAAGATTAACTTTTCGTTTATAATAAATTAATACTAAAATTAAACTGGTTGAAGATTATTGCAATATATTTAACACTGTCAGTTCAGTAAGGAATTATTTGAATCTTAAAATATATTTTTTATTTACGGGGTCAGTATTTATATTCACGTGCTATGGAGTGACGAAATTAATCTATTATTCTTAATCCATTAAGTATAATGCTTTGAAAACATATATTTACGCTGTCTCTGCTTTAATATAGTTATAACATTTCAATCAGAAATGTAACATTTTACTTTCTAATGTGACTATTTTAATGTGTTTTTTAATTGCTTTACCTCAAACTACGCCTTATGATTGTGGTTTCACCTACAAAAAAGCTTTTTGACTAATCTATACTTACTATACTATAGATAATTTGTTTCTGTAGGATATTAACGACATGCTAATAATCTATCTTCTTAAAATATCGACTACACATAGAGCACATTGGTGTCATATTTAGATTTAGCTAAAAAATAAGTCATTTTGTTGTCATTTTTAAATATTCTTACAGACCACACAAGTTATAAATTCAAACGACGACAAATTTTTTTGGTAGTATAATATTACAGCTACGATTATTACAGCTAATAATGTGTATAGAGCACTGAGAACAAACAAAAAAATATGTATAAAATGATAAATAAGTAGACTGACTATACCAAAAATATAATTTTAATGTACTTACAGTTCTGCGATTTGTAAGTATTGCAATCTTAAATAGTTTAAAAAGATATATCACCATAGTGCTCTATATAATCGATATGTTAAATATAAATACAGCTTGAACATAATTAATATGTTCGAGTCAGATATTTTTTGCCCTGTACTGAAACACTTGTACAAAGGATTAGAAATCTAAAAAAAATAACAATGGTTTGGATTAAAATTAACCAAAATATTTATTATGCAAAACCAATGCGTGTAATGCCATTTGATTTTAGATTGACCGTGGTCTTGTGACCGTACCCAAGTCGGTGACTGCGTCTCGCATTCAGAAGAACATCGACGTATTCGACTTCAAGCTGACTCCTGAAGAAGTGGAGAGAATCGATGCATTCAATCTGGACCGCAGAGTGATAACCGTAGAACACTGGAAAGAAAGTCCACACTTTCCTTTCTAAAAAGTAACCTTTAATATCAGAAAACTAGTACGTATTATATCGTCCCTTTAGTGGTGAAACTCACTAAGTGACATTTTCATTCTTCTGTGATAAAAAGGTTTAAACATTCAAATCACTATGCAATATATGGTAAAAAATAAATTTCACCCCAGTGCATTTTAGAATTGGCTGAGAATTATGAACTAGTGATTTCTCCTGGCAAGGATATTGAAACAGAAACCGTTTGGCATAAAAAGCTTTATTTTTCTTTTTGAGTTTTGCAATGACAGGGACGATATATTGTTATATCATTAATTGACAAGGCAGTTACTTTGTGTACTACGTAATTATTTTAGATTTTATATAAAATAAACGTTGTACTGTACACATAACTGAGTTTTATTTTTGTTACGACTATAGTTTAGAGTTGTATAGTTTCTCTCATCAACAGATGGAAATGACAATTAAATTTGATACAAGATTAAAAGAACGCTGCCGTTGCCTAAAAAATAATAACCGCACCACAATGTATCTTAACATAATGATTGACAAGTTACAATTTCTTTACAACTCAATAATAGAGATAAGTACATGAAATACGTGTCACATCAATATTCTTACTATTTTCAAACTCAGGTAAATGCTTGCGCTATGAAAATAGGACTAACTTGCTGGTCTCCTGGATCGAGGCTCGAACTCCCGACCACTAAATCACTAGGCGAGTATTTTATCTACTAGACGACTAGATCAACAAGCATATCGAGATCGTTAGACACTAAAAGACAGACACAACGAGCCCAAATCGTGTATAACTGTGTAAGTTTCGTGTGAAGTAGCAGGTACTAACTAATGTAAGCAAAATTTTCCCAAGAAATAATTTCAACCAATTATCCGTGTGCGTGTTACTTGGTTCGAAAAGATCACGCACTTTGCATATTAAAGATGTTAAACGTCAAAAGTTTCGCTTGTTTAAAGTTTGCTTTTTGCTCGTTAAATAACAATTTTCAATATGCCTTATTCTGTGTTTCAATATCCATATTGGAAACGTAAGCACTTCCAGCGCTCTAACGATTGTTGTTTTACGTACGCGACGCTTGGACTACTCACGTTAATAAATTTTATTAATACAAGGTTGCAGAAATGTTTAAAAAGTAACATTTTTAAAATACGATTCTTCAAAAGATGAAAGACCATTAAAGCTAAAGATTTTATTCTAAAATTATACAAAGACAAAACCAAAATACTCTTATCAAGGCCAAATTATCTGCATCATCCACAAAAATGAACTATCATTAGTCGTAACTTTTGTACTGTAGAAGATTTGTATTAGCTGCTGAAGATACATGAAACTGAATTTGCCTCTTCGAAACGTCTTCTTTATTTTTCCCTTTTCCGATTTACTTGAGGATGGTTCTAAAACATACCAATGTTACTCTCAGAAATTTTAAATGCAATTTTTGTATGTTTAGCGCTAAAAGGATCTTTAACAGTAGTAATTTTTTTTTTTGTAATAAGTCGTTCCTTTAACTTTTTGAAGCTTTATGAAAATCATTTTATTTTTTAAGTAACTTTTTACTCATCATAATGTTACGCTTATTCTAAATATTGTATTGAAAATCATTTTTAAGTGAATTTTCACATTTAAATCTTATTCTCCCGATCTGCGATGTGTTGAATATTGTCCTGCATTTTATTTGCTTTGCTTCCAATTTTGGATATACGATAAGATAATTTCAGAGATTTAGTTGAGATACATTTCAGTACCATGTATACGTATTGATTTTTTCATCTGTAGATAAACTCAGATACCTATCGGCTTGAGATAAGTAAAAAGAGTCTCAAACCAATGTACGGGGCATTCGATCTGATAACAAGATTTGATATGTGTCGCTAAAACCACCACAGATTAGTATAACTATTCCGAAAAGTTAGGAAAAGTCATTAAACATTAACATAGCAGCATTTTGTTTTTGGCTAACGAAGAAGAAATGCAACAGTTGTCAGTGTTGCAAAATAAAGCTTTGAGAATAATATTCAGAAAAAATAAATATGCTTGGATCAGTGCAATGCTGAAAGATCTGAATATGATGACCTTTAGCAAGAAAATATATTTTAATATAATGGTATTTATTTACGAAATCCTCAATAAGAAAATATAAGCGGAATTTACTCGAAAAATTGATGCAAATCAACATGAGCACGAGCAACGTATAAGAGGAAGGGATAGACTGAGACAGTCATTCAGGAAGAACGCCAAATCTCAGAAATCGATGATGTACAGTGCGATGAAATTTTTTAATGAAATGCCAGAAAACATAAGAAATGAGGATAAATTGAATAAATTTAAAATGAAACTGACCAAATATATAAAAGATAAATTTTAGTAAAATGAAAGACTTTAATCTTGTTTATATTAGAGCATATATATGTAGGAGTGCTTATGTATGCACTGTGTTAAGAATTAAATAAATAGAGTGTTAAATTACAAACATTAATTTAGTTTTAACTGTGACTGTGAAGATTCAAAATCATTCAACAGACAAACAGTAATGATATTTGACGTTTGAAGTACGTAATGAGCATGAAGACAAACGCGAGCCAGCGAATCTATGAAACATGTTGTATATACGGGGACCACGAAAGCTGAGCATTATCTCCAAAGAATATCATAGGAGCAAAATTAAATATTGTCTAGAATAGAAAATAACAGTTTAGCTCATTGCTAGGCCAAGCGTTACTTCAATGTTGTAAAAATAATCACCATCGTCCGGATGAATATACAGTAGTATCGAAACCGGTCGACGTTAAAACGTGATTAATACAAAGTTTGTTATTTTTTATAATTAAGGAAAATTATTTCCAAGCCGCTGATCTCAAATTGTGAGCTATAGCGAAGTAAAACAAGAAGAAGAAGAAAACATCTACATAAACAACGTTTTTTTTTTACTTAAGTATGTATACCGAGCACTCTTTGATCAATTGTTGTCGAGCCTTATAACCTCGGGTACCGAGGTGATCCATAACAAAATAATAAATATGTAAGGTAAGGATATTTTATTTACGGAAATCCGAACACTGCAAAGTTGCGAGATGAAATGAATTCAAATCCAAACATATACTATGTTTGTATTTCCGCTGACACTTTTATTCGCGAATTCGGCGGATCTCGACACATACTACACTTTCTTTAACGCAGAGCCCTCCATTCTTCTGTATTTGCGGATTAGGTAGCGAGACGATGTCTTCTTTCTCACTAAACATTTCTTATTCAAAGAGTTGGAGAAAATAATAATAATGTTTTTATTTGTTTATATTCGATTTAGAGATTCCGCAGAAGCTTTTAGATAATACAGTATTTTCAAATATTCGTATACTCTTTTGGTTTACCCGTTTGACATTTACTTGGTGAGCAAATGGTACAGAATTTGAGCCGTGACCGCCAAGTTATCACTATTTTTCACAGTACAAGCGCGTAGCTTAGTTTTAAAAGTAATGGAAATAGGTTTAGTGACTGGCATCCTGTGGAGATTTACTACGTTTGAAATTAAATTTACTGTTACATCAAATGTCACATGTAGAATCGTAGAATCTAATCCAACATTATAACGTTACGAATTTTTAATATAAGAAGTAAGTAACGTTAATTTACCTAAGTAAAATAACGATCACCCTGGCTGGTAAATTTCAAGCACAGAGCGAAACGCCTATCACCAGTCTCGAAGTTCGTCGCTAGGTGCGACCGGGTGAACGGATCGGACCGGCGCGAGTAGGAAGCCCACTTCCATTCGGGCTTTGAGCTAGGAGGGTCCCCCTGCGGGCGGCTGTTGGCCGTTCGCGCCATATTTTGGAATTCTTGTTTGAAGATGGAGCCCATACTGGATCCAGGCGCGGAGACAACGCCAGAGTGGCGTTTGAACGTCGCGCTCAGGATGCTGATTCAAGGGTAAAATCGTATTATTAATCGATCTCATAACGCATTACGAAATTTCCCTTCTTTCCTCTTACTTCATTTTTCTACCTCATTTTTTCTAACTTCATTTTTTACATTCGTTATTGCTCTATATTATTCTTGCATTACATTATTTTTACCACGTAAAATTACGGCTTCTTCCCCACACCCGTCGACAATACCTTATAATGGTCCACCTGGGAGAAGAGGATTCGTGCGTGGGCGCTGGTTGAAGGAGTGACCTGACACAATTGCCAGGCACTCAGATACTGCGGTAGAAGCTACTCCCAGGACACCGAGAGAGACGGATGCAAGAAGATGTCAAATTTTACCGTGGGAGAAAGAGAAATCGCCGCAGATCGACGTATTATTTGTGATATTATTATTGTCGTCGTCACCTGTTATGTAGCTCCGAATTTAATTTAAATTTATGAAAGTAGTTTTCTGTTCTTTCTTTGAATAAATTCAACTAAAATTTGTTGACTCTCTTATTCTGAATATCACCTCTCAAACTTTATTTTTATTTTCTCAGAAGATGGTTAAGATAGATCTGTACATTATGATAAGTAGGTAGCATCTGATTCCCGAACTCACATATCATATTCTCCGTTGTGCTAGGCAGTGGAGGATATACCGTCAGTATACACCCCACAATATATATACCGTAAAGATTGTGTTTTTTTTTAAATAGAGATGCGTACACGGAATACGTATCAAATCAATATTCTTTCTATTTTTAAACTAAGCTAGACGCTCGTGTTATGAAAATAGGACTAACTTGAAGGCCTCCTGGAACCTTCTGGAGGCTCGAACCCCACTAGATCACTAGGTGAGTATCGTATGTTCAATCTCTATAACTGTCCAACGATCGGCGGTCGCCGTGTCCAGTACCTACCTACTACCCCCTCCTACTATACCAGAACACGACCTTTCTGTGGTGTATTCTCTATAATTTTTGTATCGAGTTGAAGTTGTATCTTCGAACTGTAAGCGTTTACCGTTTGGATGCGTTGACTGCTGTGAATTATTGTCCTGCTGTGTGGGACTGATAGTTTATTATGTTTGTTTTGGTTCCTCGCCACCGTGCGTGCCGAATCCTGTACATTGTGCGACTGTGCAAGGTGTTGTTTGACACTTTCGCGCTATTATCAAACATGTGGGTCTAAGTGAACTTCGTGCTGAACAGCGCTGTACATGTCCTGGATCCGGAAGACTTGTGGATCCAGTGGAAGAAGAATCATATCATAGGTGGGTCGAGTTTTCTAGTTCTGGTGATCCTTAAGCCAGTCACTGTTCCCCATTTTTGTCCAACTCTCGAATTTCTTCCACCCTTCATGCGTCCCTTATTTCCCCATCCCCTCGTACGAAAAAAGTAATGAAATAATGCTAACACAATAAAATACGAAACGTAAAAGGTAAAAAAGTCAACCATCTTCAAACAATTTAATGTACATAATAAATAGAGTTATAAAAAAAGATACGTTCGTGGGATACCTCGTTAAGGACAATTTCATGTACGTTAGCGAGTTTATAAGTAAACAAAATTTCACTATTTTTTAAAAAAATTTAGTTTTCGATGTCATCAATGATTTCAAATAAAAAAGAGACAATTTTTAGACACGTAAATTTGAACATGAGCACTATTAACTAAAAACCACAAAATTAATACGTGAAATTCATTTTGGTACTATAATTATTTGAAGCCTTTGTCAGATTGAAATTCATTATATAATGTTACAGATTTGAATAATCGCATTCGACACCCAAATTGAGGACATAGAATAGGTAAATATTTTCAGAGACCACAAATTTGAATTGAATATAATATGAATAATGAAATATTAGGCGCATATTTGAAATAATACATCGCATCATACAAAGTGAAATTAGTAATAGAAGACTTCATAAAAATGTTGTGAATTACAGAACAGTAAGCAAGTTAACATTTTTATTTTTATATCTCATTTTGTGTCTTCCTTACATTTGTATAGAAATAAGCATTGAAAGTTTAGTTACATGTTTAACATTTTTTTATAACTGCAGAGGTAGCGATTCAAATCATCATCGCCGCCCCCAGCTGACTGATGAATCAAGTGACATTTGGACTCGAGGACCAGAATCCTGAGGAAAGGAATCATACCGACTCGCTTCGTTCTTTATACACTACTACTATTTTATACACATCGGTTTAGTCGCGTTTCATTTCCCTGCTAACATCCGTGATTAAATGTTTTTATCTAATTTACCTTTTCTTAAGTCTGACTTTGTCTTTTGAAGGAGTCATTTTTAATTATATTTTAGACTAAATGAGAAATCAAATTCGACCTAAGTTACTCCCGTGGGTAATACCATAAGCAATATTGGTGTTATGCTGATATACGATTTCTTAATCATACATTTTCAATTCCTTTTGTCATGTCATAATTTTATCTTTTTATCCACAAATATTATGGAGTTCAAATTATCAGCGATAAACACCATTTTTGGCACCAACGTGACAGTTTTAATGTGATTCTAAAGTATCTTTTCACGCTTAACTCAGATATACCATCAGAATTTTTCTATCGCCCACAGTTTTTGTATAATAACATTTTTCAGTTTTCAGTTCAACTCTTAATTCGCAGTAAGCGGCATATACACTTAAGATTACATAATTTTTAACGTGTGTTTACGCGTAATGATTCATTTATTGCAGGTTATTTGATACCGATGGTTTGGCGTGAACCACGAGACCATTTTATAAGATTGTTATTTTTGTATTACCAAAATAAAAGGAATAAGTAGTAAATCGAAACAACAATGCAGTACCCAAAGTACCGTCTGCTATAAAGCCGGTACCTCACGGTGATGACTTATCTGTACCGCAACTTCCGACACATATCACTTTAGAATGTGAATCAGAATATGAAGTCCAATCCGAGCTTTTGGGATCTAGGCTAAAAATTGGAATCTTCTATATACTGACACGAAAGTGTATTTCTTTCGAATTCGTCAGGTAGAATATCACGATTTATGTTCTCAAGAAGATAATTTAGTGTACTGTAACAACATTTCTGCTATCATGGACGTGCTTCATCATGAACATAAATCTACAGAGTGGAGACTGTTAATTGATTTTTCAAAAACTAGTCTAAAGGCTGTACTTTTGTAAAACGCTAAAAAATTTCCTTCTGTACCGGTAGCTTATGCAACTAATCTGAAAGGAACATTCGATAATATCAAAATCCTGTTAGAAAAATTTCAATACGACAAGTACTGTTGGGAAATATGTAGTGAACGCTAAAAAGGGATGTTCCCGATGCCAAACATAGAAGGAAAACAACAAATACTACATTTTAGGTAAGTAGAACAGTGACCTGTAAACTCTTGCATTTCTATAAAAACCTACGTCTAAAAAATACAGGGGGTGATGGAGACAATCTAACTATTTAAATTGAATTGAATCTAATTATTTGAATTCAGCGTGAATAATACTATTAGAATCACATATTCTATGCTCTGTGCCAAAACAAAAAAAAAAAATTTTTCCTGCAGTAAAACTGCTTAAAATTGGCCCAAGCCAGGTTCAAAACTAGCCAAAAAATTTCTCTCAGATTGGTTAGTCCATGAAAAGTTTGATTGTAAAAGCTCTTACGGTAATTAACAATTAAGCAAATTGTTTTCTACTATTCAAACTATTCAAAATAACCACTCGGATCGAGTTCAAAACAAATCTTAATCATTACTTAAGATTAAATTATTTTATATAGTAGTTTAAACAAAGTGTTTTATTATTTATATAATATATGGCCATGAAGTAATTTTGCCAATACTGAAGAAGAAATTATTTTAAATTGTCATCTCTATAGATAGTATCTATAAAAGATTCTGTGAGTTTCTCCGAGCCGCACCGGGGGCGGGTGTTTGCAATTTCGATAAATTGAAAATGTAAACGAGATATAATTTTTAGTACCTGTGCACTCGGGTGGCTTGTTTTTCTATATTTTTCTTGACATGGTCCTGTTGAATAATTTATCAGGCATAATATATTCGTGTTCACGATATTACTTCGTACAGTTGGTTTATGACTCGCGATAAAAGGTTTTGCAGGCAGGTAAAAGTTATCGGTTTTCGCAAAGCCGACATGAAATAATATTTCGTCATTTTACGACTTGGAATCAAAATATAGGTAGACCCAAATCTATGGTTTGCAGGCATCAGGGAAACGGAGGACGTTACCTCCCTTTCATCTCCTGTTCTCTATTCAGCGGGCACCTTGGAGTATCTCTTTCTAGAAGGTTTCGTAAGAAGACATATTTTAACAAAGAAAGTAGTCATTCGACAACACGTAGGGAGAATTAGGACATCAGGTCAGAGTACCAACACTGATGCATGGAAGTGAGGCCTGGAACTGGCACAAGAGGAACGAAAGTATACTGAATGCAGTAAAAATGAAATCACTCAGATGTATATGTAGCAAATCCATTTATGACGGTAAAGAATGAAAGAATTAGGAAAGACCGTAATGCCGATCTTAGTATAATGAATATAATTGAAAAGGATCGCTTTAATGGTTTGATCATGTAGAACGGATAGATTAAAAGAGAATAGTAAGAAATATAAATGACGCAGGTACACCAGATATTGAAAGATGGTCCTGTTAGAAGTTAATAAATAATCGACGAGCTTGCATGAGAAGTTTTATGAATGTGGATGAGGCGAGAATTAAGAAGAGTATGGCGCTCTATTCTCTCTGCCTACCCCGGCAGTAAAACGGCGTGATGGTAAGTAAGATAGGTTTTTTTAAAACTTTTATTTAGATACTAGTAGCCCACGAACACCGTGTGTCTTTATTGTAGACTGGGAATTGGAATTATATTTACAAATAATATGGTTGCGGTATAACATTCATCTATTATATAAATGGAAAAAATTCTTTCACCGCCATCGACAAAAAAGAATCATGCATTAGCGAGATGTGCGTTATAGTATCTATAATTAAGTAAAAAATTTAAAATGTTAGTCTATCGTGCCTAAGTATTGTATACATTACATTGGAATATGAAGGAGATAAACTTAGAAACTTAGTTGAGATACATCTCAATAACATGTATACTTATTGAGATTTTGATCTGGAGATAAACTCAGAAATCAACTTGTCATTGTTAGAAACAGATCACCTATACCACATTGATCTGACGAGATTTGACACGTGTACACAAACGTTACATAAACTCACCTAAGATCTTTACAACAATATACATATTCTGAAAACATAGATACAAATCTTAAACATTAATATAAATACGAGATTTATTCCATTTTAACTGCTGCTGGGCAGATTCCAAATCACTCAGCTAACGAACGACAATGACATTTGACGTTTGAAGTACGACGAGTGTGAAGTGATGTCCTAGATGGCGATTCTCTGAGATATGGTGTTAAACGAGGAATACTAAAGCCGAGAATTGTATTCAAAGAAAACCCCGCATCTTGGAGATTGTCTCGAGGCGAAAATCTCTTCTGTACCTAACTAAAAGTACCTCGAAAAGTACCATAATAGATGCTTGAGAAAAGTCTTACGTATAAAGTGAGAAAAGCGCAGAACAAACTTGATTATCCTGGAAAAGATAAACATTTCCAGTATCGAAACTACTACTCAGAAGCACCAACTGCAAAGGAAGGTCATGGTGTATCTATGTATGATAAACGGCTTCCCAAACAGGTTATATTTGCGAAGCTATCTTGAAGCAAAATAAGACAGTGTGGGTCAAGGAGAATATTTAAAGAAGGCAAATCTGAACAGAAGTGGCGTAGACCGTGAACACTGAGAAGCCGCGGCCCATGGTCGAGTGCAATGGCGTCCATATGCGTAACATGCGAACGGAAGAGGGCCACCGTAGTAACCGCGAAAGGGAGAAAATTAAGAAAATCCATCCCTCAGAACCCCCTGGGAACAGGGAGGTTCCCATGTGGATGCACGTGAACCAAAAATACAAATTTTACTCACCAAAAATTGAATTTGATATTTTAAATATGAATTAAATATATTAATTAGAAAGATATACATATAAAATCAATTTTATCGAAAAATATTGTTGTTGCGCCACCGAGATTCGAACCTGGATCTCTTACCAAACCGGGGTAGGTGCATTATCCAACTATGCTACAGCGACGATATTTTTAGCGACAAATTTTCGAACGTATGTGTTATCTTTTTGATATTAATATTTATATTAATAATTAATCGTTCCATTATTTGAAAGAGCCATCTATCTTATTTTTACGGAATCTCAAATACCTTTGAGTAATCTGATAGCAGATGCCAGAATTATCAATTCATTTTATTAAATTTTGGACACATTGACACAACTTTATTATTAACTTTATTATTTATTGTGAATTTGATATTGATCATAATATTATTATGTACTTTTTATTTATTTTACAAAATACTTACAATTTATCAATAAAAATTATAACCATAAGCAAATAAATAAAAGTTATATATACAATATTGTTAACGAATATCCTGAAGTATAAATATTATTCTTAAGGACTTGTACTGAGAATGATCAATCAATCTAATCCTCTACAATGTACTCAGTGTACAGAGGGAGATTCAAAGGAAATATATTTTTATGGTACAGGAAAATCATATCCAGGGTTGCGAAGTACTAAAATAACAATAAAAAGATGAAAACTTCAAAAATACGTAGACCTACAAATGCTCAAATAACCTGGATAGATAGAGTTACCAATGAAGTATTCAGACGTATGAAGAAAAATAAGTATATATATCATATCATGAGACATCCAGTGAAGAATTCAATTCAGGAATTCATCATGTACGGAAATATTGCTGGAAGAAGAAGAACATCGCAGCTGAAGCTTTTTCGGATTACAGTAACCAAAGTGACGATAGATAAAATGACAGCCAAAGTCCGATAAATGGGTAAAATACGAGAAGAAAAAGAATAATATTAAAAATACTAGAATAATGTGTAATAGAGTAATATTTTATACTTTAAAAAGAGTTAATTTGAATAGTTTTGAACCTAATATGAGAGTATATAATAGTGACTTGCACTAGACATGAGTTGTATTGTCACTAGAAGTTGTGTTCATCTGAAAAAAATTCACTTATTCAGAAACATAAAATCGGTAGACGTCTATGGTTTTGGGTTAATTTTTCACTCGGCGGTGGGAATGAGAGCTATCAGTAGACACGACGATTGCCGGCTTCGGCCGGCAAGCCATTTATAAAAGGATCCAAGATATAACCGAAGGGTAAAATCTTCAATTTTTATTCAAGCACTAGGGCACTGTTTATTGTAATTTGTTTTTACCTAATAGCATGATAAACGATCTTGGCATAACGATGTGACGATAGCGTCACTGCGAGGCGTCAGCTTGGATGACTAGAGAAAACAGATTTCAGTGACGACATCTGTCCCGCAAGGATGATACAGACTTCTACCGTCATATAAACCGCGATGTACGATGACATGTTATACGGACGAGCTGGATTTTGAGGTTATTCCATCTTTTCTTATATTTGAATCTTGTTATTACCAACCTACACTGGAGCTCATCGAATTCACGTTTGACCAAAAGGGATTTTCATTTATTTATTTGGATGCGAATCACTCTTATTTATCGCATCGTTGTATTTATCATTGCAAATTGATTTTTTTTTTTTTTTTCAGGATGAGTTTGATTATATTAGTGTTAATTTGTACTATATTGTTAAACCTGTTTATTTGTAATAGATTCTCCGTCCACACTGAAAGTATTTTTTTATTTATCACTCCAGGGTATCAATAATAAATGTTCCCTGTTTAGGACGAGGCAGAATGTGACAAATCAAGGTTGGTATATGTTTCTGAGGTATAAAACCAACAATTTTTACGCTTTCCTCCGACTAGTAGGTGAGAAGACTAAAACTCCGCACTCTACCCTCACAATATATCTCTAAATATCTCTCTCAATTTAACTGTCCTTAGAGAATATACTTTCCAAATTTATAAATTCATGCACTAGTTCAGAGCATATTATATCATATTTAGTAACACTTCGTATCCCTTGAAAATCATCTTTCGATTTATCAGAAGTTCATTCTCCATGGAGGCATCAGACTAGTCACTAGTGGCTATAAATCGGTTTCACCAATAACTACTAACACACTAACTACTTTCAGTTATTTTAAGTGATAGAAAATTATACAAGTGAAAAACAACGATGTAACGGAATAAATCATATACCAACCTGGAATTTTGTGCTATTCTTTGCCACATTAGCATTGAATCTGAATAATAATATGCTTGTATAACAAATAACATAATTGTGAATAAATGCGATTGCTAGTCAACTTTTTTAGAAAACATACCCGTCGTCAAATACAGAAATAAGAAAATAGAGACAAAGTGCTTACAAGTGAAAATAATATAAATAACGCTGTAGATGTGTTTGTGTTTAAATGAAAAGCTGTTGAGATATGAAACGAGTGAAGTTGTTATATGAAAGGTGATATGGAAATTGAGATCAAGGGTAATTAAAGTATAATTTACAGTCCCCATCGATTATTTACTTATCACAACATTTTCACGGGATTTTGCACAATAAATACAGAATCAACAGGTGGAAGAGCTTAGCAACACTTGCTTTCTGCTTGCATGAAATAAATTATTAAAGAGAACATGCTATTTTTGTGAAGTTGCAGTTTTTCAGAATATAGCTTTGTGGTATTTTATTGCAAAGTTTAAGCGTATCAAACGCTCAAAATACTGCTTATACACGCGTCTCAGATATGGATACTTTCTAAGAGAATGAGTTTGGAACTGGATGTTTTTCAAAATAAAATTTTGAAGCTCATCTATGGGGCACTTTCAGAAAATTAATTTTATAACTTTGAACGCTGCACCTTGTATGAGATAAGCATCAAGGTTTATTAAAATAGGAACTCTTCGGTAGTTGGGTGATTCGGAAAGAACGATCGAAGTATTTGCTCAACACAAGAAGTACAAGGCGCAGGAGCTTCGAAAGACAAGAGATAAAATACGAATAGACCGACAAGGAATCAATAAAGGAATATTCTTGACGAGGCCACCAAGGGCTGTAGAGGGAATAATGATGATGCAATAAGAGGTAAAATATATGAAAATGGTTTGTTAAAAAAAAGTTTATCAAATCATATGTTTACCCACCATTAATTGATAGTGAGAAACATTGGAGAAAAATTGTGTTTTTGAATAATCATATTTCAAATTTAATAATAAAAAATAAGCCAAATTCTATACAACCAACTTTCTACACCAATAACAAATGAAATAATTATATATTAAATGCTCTCCCTGGAATTGTACAAACGATGTTTGTACGTATTAATTTAAAAATATGTATATCCACTCATAGATATTCTTAAAAAATACGAACAAAACATTCATGTCATATTTGACAGTTCTACCATAGATAAGGAAAAAAACTGCCACCATAGAATGCTACACGATATGACCATGAGACATAAATGAGATGATAGGATGCTTTTCTTATCTATGACAGTATCTCAATATATTTGCCAGCCGTAACACGATAAGCATTTAACAGCCACAGATGACACTACTAAAACCACATCCAGAGTCATAGATATAGCTACGAGTATATAGCTATATAGATATAGAAGAGTAATATTATTATATATATATATATATATATATATAAGGATAAGGATGATGTTTTTTTAAAATCAAGTGTCTACTAATTAATTTGTATTAATTGTAATTACTTTTATATACATAGGTAAAACTTGCAGAGATTTTGATATTAGAGTTAAGAAATATTTGAGATGTCTAAATAACAATAACTATTCTGAATTCGACAATCAATTTTAGATACAAACCATTATTTTAACATTAATAAGAGTTTAGAAATTTTACACAACAGTTACCTTTTAAATTTGTTTTCACAGTAGTTCCTAATTAATTATTCATCACTTATATTTATAGTTATGTTTTTTGTCTATGCTTGTATTTTTAATTATAGTATAGTATACATTGTATCCTGAAGATGGGATCATTGGTCTTGAAACATGTTGATTTATCAATAAATAGTGGTTTAAACAAAGTGTTTTTTCTTATTATTTAAATAATTATTTCATTTGATATCAGAAGATAGGTACTATATAGGTGTAAATTTGAAAATGTGTTTTATTTTCCTACCATTATTGACGGGTTTTTGCTTAGTATTGTATTAATTAAGAATCCGGCTTTAATTTTTATTTTGAATCCAATTACAAAAAATGTAAGCCTAGCTCATTATCCATTTGAAGTTTTCCTGGAATCGGAGGATATAGAGATGGGTACATTCATATCAGGAGGTAGTCTAGAAGAGAATCCAGGTAAACACACCGGTAGCCGGTATCAGTATGTAGCCATTTGTTTACACGTAGGGAAGCCATATTATGTGAAATATTCCAGCAGAGTACAGTACAGCGCGGAATGAAATTTATTTCTAAATGTCTGCCTAGCAAATAGCAAACATTCATCCAACGAGGAGACGGGGATGTTCTGCGTACAGACTGAAGGTAAATATTCTCAAGTTCTGAGACTATTTTAGTTATGAAAAATAACGAATGATATGTTCTCTGAATGGTTTTCATCATTATCCACGTCGGACCCTCATAATCGAGGATCATGTTTTCCATGAACTTTCGCCCTTTTGACTATGCTCCTCCACTTTTCTCGGTATCCTGCAGATTTGAGAACTGCCACCAGAGAAATACATGTTGCCTTTTTCATTTGGTCCAACGGGTGGGGGATCTCCCTCTTCCTCTCCGTTCTTCTACGTGACTCACCACAACGTAAAGTTTCTTTGCGTTGTGGTGAGTTTCTTTGACAAATGGTTGTGAGTCTGTTCTTAATATTCAGCGACGCAAAATGGAGCCACGGCGTTGGAGTCCATGGTGTATGCAATTCGTGCCTCCAACGCCACATTTCAAAGGCACCAATCCGTTTTGTCCCCCTGCCTTCGGAGTCCATTAAACCCCCCTTTTTGCGAGTACTGTTCAGATTATTTTAATCGATAATATTAACATTATGTACATGTTTAGTATATCTGAGAAAATGCAACGCCGAAAGACTGTTAGTAACAAAGCATTTTTTTTGTAATAACTAATATCCTTCGGGGACCTTCCTTTCCAAATATATTTAGCTTTATGAAAATTATTTTGCCATTTAAAGTAGAAGCTCTAGCTATATACTTTTACCCGTCCAAAGACATATATTTTTAAATCTTTTTCTACCACTTACTACAGCTTTTTCATTAAATTGGAAATATTGATACTTACATTAAAACAAATACTTAGTTTCTTTGAACGAATTATTTGTGCAATAAGATAATAAAAATTTTGCAACCTTAAGCTAGCTTATTTTTTTATTGAACAATGATATTTTTCTTCAATATTAGCAAAATTACTCTGTGGCTACATGTTAAATAAATATTAAGATAAAACACATTGTTTAAACTACTATTTATTGATAAATCAACATGTTTCGATACCTGTTCACTACTAATTCAGATCTATCTTCAGATCACCCGCGTTTCTTCTCTGACAATTTAATTAAATTCGAATTTGACTACGGCAGAAAAAGTAAATGCACCTTATTTTATCAAACGGTGCGGTGTTAACTGGAGCGATGACGTCACCGATATCAAGATATACCCCCAATGGTTTAACATACATTTGTGTTTGAATATATTTATAATGTATATCTATATATCAGGCACATGAAGCCAGTACATTTAAATAAGCTGTACGTAGATGTATACTATATATTATATTATAATATGAGAAATAAAACGAAATTAAAAAATTATTTGACAGTATACTACTGTCATAATACGATAATTATTGTAATATAAATTTTACATAGTTGTTCTTTAGGACCCTGCGCGTAGGTATCCCTTTTCCCCCTAGCCCGGACATCACCTGGCTGAACCAAATTTTATGAACGTCATTATTCTATAGGGCCTGTCAAATCTTCTTGCCTATCCATTTCCCAACCATCTTTTTAAAGTTATAATCACCTATTTTGAATTTTTATATATTTTTAGAGAAGTGTTACCAGGAATAGAAGTTCATTATTATTTTTGAATATTTTGATTTCTCAGTAGACCTAAAATTAACGTCATTTTAACTAATTTACCATTATGCCGTTTTACGCGGGTGCAGGCAAAGAGGATAGACGCTGTACTTATCTGGCCCAAAATACAATTCTCGCCTCATCCACATCCATATACCTTTTCATGCAAGCTCGTCGATTATTGAGACTTCTAACAAGACCATCATCCAGTATCTGGTTTTCCTGGTCGTGCCAACTGCGGACGTCCTGTATTTCTGGTGCTATCAACATTTGCGTCATATATCTTCCTTGCTATTCTCTCCTCATTCATCCGTTTTATATGACTAAAAAACCTAAGCGATCTTTATTTAATCTTATTTAATATGCTAAGAGGAATGAAAGTAGACTGAATGCAGTGGAAATGAGATAACTTAATTGACCTGCGAGACATGGACCTGCGAGAGGTAGGTGAGTACCCTGCAGGCTAGAGCACGTCAGAGATCTAGGACTTCCATGAGGCTATTTAAAGACTTTTACTTCACTCGTTTCAAATACGTTTCAAGTACTAGCGTACTACCAGATGATGAAATATGAATACAATCTAAAATTATATATTTGAATGTGTCGTATCTATGTTTAACGAATGCGTGTGCGCGCGTAAGGTTGGTACGAATGAACGTGCGAAAGAGTTAAATGGAGATACGCCGCTGACGGCGTGCCTTTCTGCTCCAAACTGCAATCTGGTAAACATCTTGTATTATATTGTATATGTGTCCAGTATATCTGGTATTAGATTTTTTTAAATACAGACGGTGTTCATTTTATAGAACTCCGTTGTTCATCAACGCAATAAACAAAACACGATTTTTTTAGTTCTACATTTAATTTTTCAATTTATTGGATGATCGTTTCGGCTGTATAGGCCATTATCAACTAATGACGATCGTCCAGCCAAAAAAATCGTATTTGATTTATTATGTAATATTTGGTATTATTCCGATGACACTACCTAGATATTACATTTAAATTTAGATATAATTTTTTTTTTATATATAAACATGTTTACTATTAAACATATTTCATATAGGTATTTCTACAGTGTGGATATACTGAAAATATAAGCTTCTATATCTGTAAAAAACTGCTGTGGTCGAGATACAGAGTCAACGAAGCAAACTGCTAATATATAAAACTATAATAAGACCAGTAGTCACTTATGGATGTGAAATGTAGTGTCTAACGTAACCTAACCCAAATCTAACAAAACAATTAATAAAAATGGACCTACACAAAAAAATGCAAATTACAAATTAAAAATTAATCATGGGCTAAAAAAATAATTGAGCAAGAAACAATTGTAAGATTCTGTAGCTCCCATAGACTGCGATGGGCTAACCGTGTTGAAAGAATACCAGATGACAGGATATCAAAGATCTTGGCCATGTGGATATTTCAGTGGAAATGTCCTAGAGTCAGACCAAGGAAGAATAGCGAATTGGGAGAGTCCGGGAACTGGAGAAGAATGGCCAGAGATAGAAGTCGGTGAAGAACACTTGTGCAGGACGCCAAATTCTACTCTAGGATATAGTGCCGCGGAAGAAGAAGTGTGTATATATAGCAGTACAAAGTAATTTCATTATTATAGTAAAAACCTTAAACTTTTCTGTATTGAATATCAATATATGTAAAAAAAGTCGTATTAAATTGATTACCACGTGGATAAACAATAAAAAACTCACATAAATTTTAAGCATCGCATACCGAAATACAAATATGTTTTATAAGAATTTTTTCAACTAATCCTGAAATATCTAGAGGAAAATAAATTGTGTGTTCTTGGACATATTCAAATATTGTTCAAATAAATAAATGTTTAATGAATCTACATTTACGATACTGAAAGATCCATTTGCCTAATTTTAACGACATTTAATATTGTTCAGAAAGCTTCCGGTGCTGAGAACACTTTATTTAGAATTAAAGAGATTCTTCTAGCTGAATAAATCTTGTAGACCAATAAATAAAATACAACGTCAAAAGACGTCCTCGTAATTGTCTTAAATTATATAATCCCTAATGAACGCCATTCCATTGAACTGGATAACTTTGAAAATCTTCACCTTGGATGCCTGACCGAGTTCCTGGCGAACAGATTTCCCGGTGACTGGTTTAAGGATTCCTCGTCAGGAAACTAATTAATTGAATGATTCACTTTAAGGACTACTTAGAAATGCCTTACAAAAAATGTCGCACCGTAGGCTGTTCCCAAGAAAGTATTTAATTTATTAACTAACGTATTTTTTGCAGGGTTTTAAGAATGGTTACGGTAGCCATATTAGTAGCAGTCTATTGTAACAAATAACATTGAGAGGTAACATATATTTTTGTCTATTTACACCAATGATGTATCAACTAAAAGGCAGAAGAAGCCATCTATCTAAATAACATTTGAACAGAAAAAAGGCTAATATTCTATTTTACGAGTATTTTTATATCCTGATAAAATCCTATAACGGCTGCGCCAATTTTTTATGGCTTGTCGGCTCTGATGATGATTTATCAGATGCGTCCTGCGGGTTAGATATGGTGACGAGATTAATATGCTGTTTGAATCATGTGACAATTAACTGTATTTATACCTGACACAACTGACAATATTACTAATTATCTTACATTTATATTTGGAGAGTAACGCGAAAGGATGCCGAGCTCGGTTGTCGGTCCGTCTTATACATGCTCCCCTGACAGGTATCTTCATGTACACTACACACACACACGTTTTACCCGAACGCCCATGAGCCTGTCACTCGAGCATCAATCCACAGACATTACATATTCATATGCCACGTTATTCTTTACGTGGAAACTAATAAGGGCCATTTCAATTCAGAGACGTGATAGTTGTGGATCTTGGAAAATGGCCAGCAGGTTCTTGAGAATATCTTTCTTGAAATCAAAAATTTGCATTGGGACCGGATTAATAATAAATAATAATGGTCGCGAAAGGTTTTATATTAAGGGTGCAATTAATATATTTTCATAATATTTTGTATACATAATACTGAATGTCACTGCCTAGGAAGAAGCGTGCTCCGCAGAAGATATCTGAAAAATTCGTTTCACGAAGTGAAAAATAAATTTGTTTAAAAGGTTTATTTTATGTTGTACAGGGCATAGAATAAATGAATAAAAATAAAAATATGGTTATCAAATCTCTTACAAATGCTCTTGTTTTTACTATTTACATTGTGCTAAACAAATGGGAAGTTAAATAGATAACAATAAACGGGATTGAGTTCCCGATCTGTTGCCAAAATCATGCATCCTACTATTAATGAGCTCAAAATTAAACACTGATATCTGTACGTCGAAAGTCACAATCATTAACAGTGATTTAGTATCTGAAAAATCTGTATTCAAAATTGAGTTGTGCGATTCGTTTGTCATTCTTGCTTAAAAATGTTGTCCACTTGAACAGCGCCCTCTAGCGGAATCTATAATACCTAAATAATGCACGGTTACTTCTTTTCTGTTCGCGTTTCTTATACGTGTTGTGTTATTTACACAATGAGTCAATCACAACAGCAAAATCGAACAAAACTCACGTAATCCGAACATGCCTGTAACGTGTTTCTGCACGTACTCGAAAAATAAACCGGTGACTGGATTTCTATTACGATTATATTTCAATATACTGGATTTTATTAAAGTGTTAAATATAAAAATTATAATTATAAATATAAATAAATAATGATTATTTTATTTTATTGGAGTGGAGATCCCAATCTAGCTTTCATATCACTGATATCATCCAATATTCACATTAATGAGACAAGAAAAGTAATTTATCTCTTTATTAATCCTCGCTATTCAACATTGCATACAAAGGCGCACCCGGAAAAAAAATTCGGGGGGTTTCAAATTTCAAAAAATAAATAATAATAATTATACGTGCACAATTTTTCGCTTATTTATCTGTATTATTAAGAGAATATAGAGAACTCAAATACTATAATCTGTCAGGAATAAATAAATAAATGCATAGTGATACGTATATTTTTTAGTATTTATATAAAACATACAGCTTAATTACTAATTATGATTATTTTATTTTAAATAATGTGTCTTAAGAAATTCGTAAGGACATCCCCCAAATTTCCCTTCTAAATGAGCGCGCTTCTGATCACACATCCACATTAAGAACCCCACGAATCCAAAATACCTTCGTATTATCATACAAGCAAGCTCTGCATATCGGGAATCGTTTATTCATTTCATGTTGAAATATTGTGGATATTTACATTTTATGTAAATTACATCGCTTCTTGTTTACGAAAACATTTTTTGTAGATGATTACTAATCTTTACGAGGTCATTCCGTTTACAAAAGGTTACACGGATATAATAAATAAATTGTCTCACTTGGTCCATGCAGCTATCTAGAGTACCATCTGTGATCCTAGGATAAGCCGGCGGCATTGTGTAATAAATAAAGTGATCTCGCCTAACATATAAGACAAAACTGCTCGATGTATAATATAATTATACGTTTTTCTTATAATAGTTTCAACAGCAGTGAAACATTTGAAAGAAATCCCTTTTTTTTTCAAACTTTTACGAACCGCGTTCATCCAACGAGTAAAAAAACACAAATCACCTTCTCACACCCAAGTTAGGTATTGATACTATATTTTTTTATATTGTATATCCCTTTTTAAATAAACAATCCCCTTTTAAATAAATAAATCGTAAAAATCATTTTTAATTTATTGGTCCTTCAGAGGTGGTAATATTTCAAATTTTCATTATAGAGAACAATCTATTGAAAAAAGTATTTAGTTAAAACTAGACTCGAATACGGAATTTTCTCTTGCTGGGAAAATGCTTTAACATTATACCACGTTAACGATTTCGGTTGACAGCTTTTAATTGGAAGCAATCAATGTTTCTGTTTTGCAAAATAATAACTTCTTGGAAATTTCTAACCACATAAATGAAATAAACCACTCTTTTGGTAGTCACAAGCTAAAACTTCTCCACTCGGTACCTTATAAAGGATTAATAATGAAAAATTTAGAAACTGTTGAAATACAAAAGAATTTTGATTCGGAAAAGTCTCTAATTAACAACTTGACATTCCCTAACACTTCGCCTTTACTGTCCATATTCAGGTTTATTACTGATATATCCCCCTTCTTTTCAAACTCCACCTTATTGCCCGAATATACTACAATAATTTATTTAGTTTAGTTATCACCTGATGATGAGAGAAACAGCATCCCTCGAAACTAGTAGTGAAAATAACTCAATGTGTGTGTAGTACATGTAAGTTTTGTTGTGAAAATTAAAATAATCTAAATTCATCGTCACATTTAATGGTTATGATGGTGTGAAGTTACATTCCATCCCAGTTGTAACAATTTTTTTTTAAATATTTGAAATAACTTACATATAAGTTTACCCAAATTTAACAAAAATGAATTCTTTAAATTTTGGCGTCTCTTGCGTATATTACTCAAAGATATTTGAGATTTGTCGCAATATAAAGGTGATAGCTTTTTAAAAATGGAATAATAGAGGTATTGATTTGAAAGATCTGCAGCACATATGTTTGAAAATTTGTCGTCAATTTACTCAGTTGGTGTGCCGAGACTGGATAACGCATTCCCCTAAATATGAAAAGGTCCAGGTTCGAGCCCGGTAGCATATAAAGTATTTTTTCGATTAATTAATTGTTTTTTTCTGTATATCTTTCTAGTTAATTCATTTAATTCTTAGTAACTAAGTAATCATGTTTTTAATATTTATTTATTTATTCTTAATACATAGTGCTACATAAGTATTTTTATATATGCTCTAATATAAAGAAGATCAAAATCCTTTCTTTACTACAGCTTATCTTTCACATATTTGCTTAGTTTTATTTTGAATCTGTTTAGTTTCTCCTCCATACTTATATTTTCTAGCAATTCATTAAAAATCTTCATCGCACAATACATTATCGATTTCTGAGATTTAGGTCACCATAACCGAGATGTAATCGAGTTTAAATTAATAATATGTATGTAATTAATTTAATAATTTACTTCTTTAATTTTATAAACATTAACAATTTCTCTATTTTTAAATGTTTACTGCCTCGTTATTTTTAGCAAATGTGGTTTTACCCCCTTTTATTTTAACATAAACCATTTTTCTATTTACAAGAACGTGTAGTTATGTCGTAAGGCTTTACAGTTTCTAATTATTTACTTTAATTTTACTTACTTGACTTTACTCTCTACAAATAAATTATGGTAATTTATGTACGTGATTTATGTTAAAAGGTATATATATAAATATAATAAAAGAGTTTTTACAGAGGAAGAATTGTTTTATTATAGATCCAATATTATTGTAAAATAAATGTGACAACAATTTAGGCTAAATCTCAGAAATGAATGATGTACAGAGCGATGAAGATCTTTAATGAAATGCCAGATGAAGATACTTCATAGATTCAAAATGAAACTAAGCCAATATGTGTAAGATAAGTTTAATCTTATTTATATTAGAACATATACATATATATATACACAATTGTATGCACAATATTAAGAATAAATAAATTAAATGCTATGGCTGGTTTAATAATTGAGAAAAATAGCCATTTATTAGATCTCGTCTTGTATTATTTCCATCCTGTGCAGGTTCAAAGTCAATTTCATATAATATTGCCACAAAGTTTGGTGGCTCGGTAACATTATGCAGCACTGCTGTGGCTATAATGACTGCTTCCACACTTTCAATACTCAGTCTGAGTTTCATTCCTATTGCAGAGAAACGCCTTTTCCACACCCCAAATGTTCTTTTTACAACATTCCTAGTCCTGATTTGGCTCTCGTTATATAGTTTTTCAGCCACAGATATTGGATTCTTGATATTGGAAGTAAGTATGGTTCGAGTAGATAATCACGGTCACCAATGAGACGTTTCTCATTAAAAATAACATTCATCTAATTGCCCTTTTAATCTAGAATGACTGAAAATAGTACTGTCGTGTATTAAGCCTGCCTGCACATTCATGGAGAAGTAATCCTTCATATTTTGATAATATTCCACATTATTTCCTCCTGGAGATAGGATTTCCACATGAGTGCAATCTATTGCACCAATCATGTTTGGAAATTTTGAAATGTTGTAAAATTGATTCAGATATTGCTAAATTTCTTCGGTAGATTCAGGTAAACATAAATTGCGATCTGAGAGCGGCTATTGCTCTGCTCACTTTGTTCATAATTCGTGAAACAGTGCTCTTGTATACACCTGATATATCACCCGTGCATCTTTGTATTGATCCTGTGGCATCGAAATGCAAAGTTATCGAGACCTGGTTCACATGACGAACTGCGTGATTTCTGATCTTTATCAAAAATATTATGATATACCTATGAAGTAAAAAAATCAATTTCTTTCTATATAAAATGATCAGTTTGTGGTCTAAAAAATTTTCTCTTCCTATTAAGGATGTATTGAACAATTATTTGATGGTCAGAAGAATCGGTATCAGTGCTATCTGACATAAAAATGTTTATTTCAATAATACGACGCCGAAAAATTTAAAAGAATGCTTTTAATGACGGATGTCAAGTGAATGTGCACAATGCAAATATGCCCTAGATGACAAATCTAGTGGATACAATCCGTTACCGGAAAATGATTTTTTAAAACCCATTTCATCCCGCAAAAAATAATGTGCCAAGGTCCAAGTTTTAATTTTCCTTTTAAGAATATACGGTATAATTAGTTTATCATCAAAAAAGTCTGCGATATCACTGCTATCCGACATAATATTGTTCATTTCGATACTACAGTGTCAAAAATTGAAAAATATTCGATTTCGGTGACATCTGTCAGGGGCTCGAGCGCAGTGCGCATGTGCATTAGAAAACTTTACATTTAAGTGGAGATTTTCGGCGGTTTATAGTTAAAAGTAAGCGACAAAAATGAGATGACCCAATGCGTTTTCGGATAAACTAAGTTTAAAAGTAAAGTTTATAGTTACTGAAGATGATGCAACCCATTGTGTTCTTCCTGAATGGCAGTCTCAGTCTATTTTTTCCTCTTACATAGTTTTTTTTGTAAATCTTT
Source organism: Eubasilissa regina (assembly GCA_022840565.1). NCBI lineage: Eukaryota > Metazoa > Arthropoda > Insecta > Trichoptera > Phryganeidae > Eubasilissa > Eubasilissa regina. The sequence continues at coordinate 36,083,266 of JAINEB010000003.1, read as the reverse complement.
CCAAGTGATTCATTACAAAAGCAGGTTTATCATATGGCGTTTTCTACCAGCTAACTTTAATAAGTGTTGAAGTGGAGACACCGGAGATCCTGCACGGGTACAATACGAGAGTCGCTCATCAGCTCGATGATCCGACGACAAAAGGTGAGTAGTTAGAGCAGCTAGATATGGAGAACAGAAGACTGACGAACATTAAGAGAGACCTCCATACTTTATGGGACATAAAGTTCCCCATACACGTTTCTAATATTTCAAAAATCTCTCAATTGCTTTTGATAAATTTCACAAGAAATTTGTAATTAATCCTTTACTTATTCAAAATTTCTGGCTCCATTTCTACAGTGCAAAAAAAAATCGTTCACTAATACTGACACGAAAAAATACGTAATCACTCGATTGCAACCGAACTTAGATTGACGACTCATAAGACTTCTCCCTAGACGCCAAACTTCGGTGGAAACGTACAGTGTTGCTACCTTGGCAGAAAAATTCGGTGTTTAAACTTTTTGTACACGCCTCGTATGATCAGCGGGGATGGACACGCGTGGATGATTAGTAATTTAACAGGGTATTTCGAGAAACATTTGATTATTTGCGTTTCAAATAAAGAGGGACGATTTCATCAATTGGTGTCATGGATTAAAAATTTTGATTGTAGAATAAATTATTGAATATTATTAGTGATTCTTTGAACCTTTCGCATTTTGAAAATCGTAAAAAATGTATACCTTACACTAAGGTATAATGTACGTTATAAAATTAATGTTTGTCTCTGACGCATTTATAGAAATAAAATAGATGAGATAGCCGTGTACTAACTAGGTAAATGAAAACCTTATACCGAGGGACCTCTCCGAAGAGTTTCAGTGCTCAGGGAAAAATACTAATTTATTAAGAGATCCTACAATTATTTTTCTACACAAAACAGTAATTTTTTAGACTTTAACATGACATATGATTATTGCACAAAAAAAAGTAGTTTAATCATTAACTTTTCATTTAATTCGTTATAAAATTCAGCTTTTGACAAGATTGCGCTATTTAAAATTTAAATAATAATACAAAAATGTTCAGATATCTGGCCACCGCAACCCTTCCTCCCTATATTAAGTTTATTATGTTTAATTATATACTATATTAGTTAATTAGGACTCCCCCTCATTTCATACCGCTCCAAAGTTCATCCGTTTCAAATTTTGTTTGGTTACACTCTAGGACACAAAAGATATATAGTCACCCCCCTGGATATCTCACAATTTTTCCGCCTTGGTCAAATTTTGCAACACAACAAAAAATGTTTTGTTTAAAAATATCTATCTATCTATTTAAAATAATAACTAAATATGAATCTCAGGCAAAAACAGATACAATCCGCCAGTAATTTATGAAACGTAAATTTACTCCTATCACATGTTAAAGTTATAAATAACTTAAAACTATAAATACTAGTAATAAATTTGAATGCTAATTTTGCACGGTCTGTTATAAATTTCACTAGGGATAACTCCTTTTTAAATAAAATTAAATATTATAATTAAAATTTGATGTTAAAAAAGTATAAACAATATAGTAGACATCACATATAAATCAAATATTTCATTCAACAAATTTGTCCTCGTCAGATGGCCACTGAAACCTAAAGAAGCACCTTTTTAAAAAGTTTTGATTCCATTTCTGAAACTATCTCTTTATTTTCAGCTCGATGTGATTTTACATACAAGTTAATTTCAAATTTAATAATACCTAACTAATAACTAAAGGCCATTCGATAGTGATTGGTTATATCTTGTCTTTGAAGAATTAATAGAATGTAAAGAATGCATGTTAATTCATTATAAACACCTTGGCCAACAGCTAGTTTACTATGTACTTCTACTAACTAATGCATAATAAAATTATTATTTTATTTTAATAGTCCGCGGCTGAAAGTAGGTCCATTGCGACATGTACGAGAAATAAGATAAAAATGTCATAAAAATAATTTACGACACTTTTATTAACACACCGTTATGAAAATACATCTAGTTGTAATTTATCATGTAACTTTATTATTTACCATCGCGCTTTTCCGCAAAGGTAGGTAGGCATGCAGGATAGAGCGACATCCCTTTTTATCGCAACTATTGATGGTAAACCGTTGGGACTGTGACTGTGACCATGTTTAGTAATTGAAATTTAACTATAATTGGTACTAGTCATTCTTCAAAGAATTTCGAATAATCAGTTACCATCATCCGTACAATCGAACACAAACACAGTCACAATAACGGTTTTGATTACGATTTAACCGTCATTAATCGCGACTCTTGCATCATCCTCATTTATATGATATGCTTATTTGATTTAGCGGTAAGACACTCGCCTAGTTATTAAAGGGGTTCAAGTCTCGTCTTCAAGACCACCAATTTAGTCCTATTTTCACAGCATAAGCGCTTAGCTTATTTTTAAAATAGTAAGAATAATTATGTAATACTTAGGTAATATATTAACGCATCTGTATTTAAAAAAATCCTTTCAGGCATGTTAAGAATTGGGTAAATTTCTTCTATATGTAAAATTGTGCTTTTGTTCATTTTTCTAGTTCCAATATTAACGGAATCGACCTATGTTTTTGAACAACCACTACGTAGAAGCATGTTTGCTGATTAGATTGGCTAACGAACTTAGTTGAGATATTTAGAAAAATTTTAAAAATCGAAATCAAATAAGAACTGTGAAAGTTATCGTGTCCACAAAATTCGTTAAATCGCATGTATGTGTAAATATGTATATACCGCGTATCCAATAAATATAATAGAATCTCAAATATATAAATATAGCCATATGTTCATTAATATTTTAACAGCTGCCATTGTTATTTTTATTCAGTAGGTACAGTCTGTTATTTTACGAACGATGGAGCGTTTCATATTGGAACAATGTTTACAATGTATTAAAACTTATCAAAAACTGAGACAATCGATTTATTGAAAACAATATTCAACGATTCAATCATTAGATACAGCCTAGATCGTGCATTAGAGCATTTTCTGTGGGCATATGTAAAGTCACTTCTTTTTGCTCATAAACCAATAACAATTAAAAAAGCCACGTAAGTCGTGTTATTGGTGAAGCGGCACCAAATTTATGTGAGAAAGTGGCTGCAAATTGGATCCAAAGAATGCACTGTATCAAACGTAGTCGTGGTGCACATTTGAATGAAGTTATATTCCATTTTTATTTATGTATATGTATATTTTTACATATGTTATTTTAAATTTAATTCCATTTTAAAGTTCTATTTTGCTTACTATGTATACAAAAAAGAAGTTACTAACATCATATATCAACAGTTGTGTATAATAATGTAATGTTTTATAGATAGCAATAATAATGGTTGAGGTCGCACAGCGGCTACCGAATGATAGCTTTCTACTGGTATGTTGATATAAGAGATAGTAAATTGATTGAAGCAAAGCTAGGTCGCCCTTTATTGTAGTACTGTTTCTAAGAATCTATTCTCAGAAAAACAGAAAAAATTTCATTATCAATTTAATTATGAATTAGTTCACATTTCACAGAAAAGATAATTTTAAATGCGGAAGAATATCATTATTTTTTTAGGCCCATGTAAAAGAGAAAATGCGCGAATAGCAACGCGCCATGAATCGGATGCAAACAATGTAGTTTAAAGTCAACAAAATAAAGACTTAATAAAAATTAAACCAGGGATAAGAAGCATTCCTTGTTCGAATCCCGGTAGCAACAAAATATTTTTTTAATAAATTAATTTTATCTGTATAACTTTCTATTTGATACGTTTAATTTGTATTAAAATATCACAGAACTATGTTCTGAAAAACTGCAACTTTACAATAATAATGTGTTCTTCTTAGAAATAAAGTCTAGTCAAGAGGACGAAAACAAACGTTGGTGTCATATCCTCTGGCATTTGCATGCTTGCAACCCCAGTGATAAAAGGAAGAATAGGACAACAGAAAAAAACGTTTAGGAGGAAAGACCTGGTGCAGGTATAGCTACAATGAGAAGGCAATGTCCCTTAAGACCCGGGTCCGCGAAATGACGCACAATGAAATTGGTGGAAAGAGATGAAAACTCAAATGAGGTTCGACATGTGAGTACAAACGTAATCTAGAAAATTAGAAACTTACAACGATTTATTACGAAAAATTGGGCAAACTGAAGGCATTCAATTATATACATTTTTTAACAAAGGAGAATCATAATCAAAAATATTCTTGAAATATTTTGATTGTGATTCACCTTTGTTAAAAAATGTTTTGTTGTGGAAAAGGTATGTGGATAATATATTGTACCAGTGGTGGTATATATAGTGGGTTTTCAGAATTTTCTAATCACTTGTTAGAAAATGATCATACTTTTGATAAAAATTTGTGATTGTCTATTTTGCATATAAACTTTAATTAAATAATTTGGAATCGTTGGAGATAAATAAAGCGTGTAAAACTAATCAAAATATTATAAACAACCAGCTAAATTTAACCACAAGTCCCATTCTAAAATTAATTCCTAAAAATTATTCTAGTAATTTTGTATCATCAATTAACAATTTAAGTTAGGTACTAAATTTATTTTTTAAAAAAATATTTTTTTTTTTAAAATAGATTCTGTTAAAGAAACAATATGACATATGTTTTTGATTAATCTTGACATCCTGAAGAAGAAAATGATAGTTTTTAAAACCGGTAGATGTATTTTAATTCATTAGGTGGTTAATAAAACAAAGTTAAAAATTTAAAATATTGGATTTTAACCACTGTTGATTTTGCTGATTTTAAAAATAATATTTTCAAGAATTTGTTCATATTTGGGTAGTTGACCTTACCAAGCCAATGTTGTTAATCATGCTAATTGTATATCAATTAGACTTCCTTATATAATATATTAAGAATAGAGAAAAATACAAAACATTTCTCTCCATAATAATAAAAATGTTCATATCTTCAGCAAAAAAAAACAATTATTTGATTTTTGGTATTATAACCAGAATCTTTATAATCTACAAAATTAGCCGAAGGATAAAAAATTCATATAATTAAGAAGGCTTTTATGACTAGACCATACACACTATTTGAATGTTATGCAACAGAATAATGTGCAAGTGGCGGGAGCACTCTAGTGCAGGAACCATTCCAATTTGTGGAGCTAAGGATAACATTTAGATCGACTCGGTTTCTCTACACCAATGAATTAATCTTAATATTTATTAGTTTTTGTTTGTTATATATTAACCTTGCTGTTTATATTTGTGTTTTAATATATTTGTGGGACTATCTACAACGGTCATAAGAGGACCTGTTGGCTATCAGTTTCATTAAAAATAATGTATATGTCTAAGAATAAAGTAAATAATATTAAATGACAGATAACAAGATAATGAAAGAAAAGTAGGACATATCTCAGTAAGTTACGCGAGACTTTATATCTAAAGAGTGAACATTATGATTCAGGTCGATTTTGTTTGCCCGCTATTTTGGTTTGGTAGATGTTTATCACTTCTCATTCAGTAGTCATAGAGAGTAGTTGATTACAATTTATTCTGGAGCATGTAATGCTTCGACAACGTATTTAAGTTATTACATTTTACTTAAATAATTGTTAAGAGTTTTTGAAAAGCGACGAAACACATTTTGACATAGCGGGTTTTGTTAATAAACAAAACTGCCGTTATTGAGACACTGAAAATCCTCAATTGATACATCAAAAACGTTTAAACCTACGCAGAGTTACTGTATGGTGCGCCATGTGGGCCAGTGGAATCATTGGGCCCGATTTATTTTAGAATGCAACAAGAGGCAATACTGTAAAAATTTCTTGGTGACCGAATTGGGTCGATTGTCACGATTGGGCTTGCAACATATGTGGTTTTAACAGGACGGTGCCACCTCACATACAGCCCGACGTACGCTTGAAATTTTGATGAATGAAACAACATCGGCCTGGAACATAATATTCACCTGTAGTACAGGGCGTTTTAGGTAAGCTCCAAGAAACACTACCTATTATAGAAAGTCCCACGATAAATTTCAATGCACTTTCTTCGATCGCGACTAATAGACCTTGAAACATCCCCAGTTTTCACAGGTAAAGATACGTACCTACACACATACAATTCCCACAAATTTTCAATAAAACTTTTCTGAAAAATTGACCCGGTGATAAGTTCATCCACCATCTTAATTGAAAATGGCAGCTGATTAAAATTAATAAAAATTCTTATCCCTGTGAATGTAGAAAAGGTAAAAAATACACACAACGAAAATCTACCTGATTCTTGCGGGCAGTCCCAAAAATGATTTTTTGGTCGTTGAGGTATGATAAAGTTATAATAGATTTTTTCTGTATACCTTTCTAGTTGATCCAATTAATTTGTATTACAATTTTCCATTAACAAAAACATTTTTTTTTGTTAACGAGATGTGCTAACTAAAACTGACACTGTCTTTCAAAATTAATATTTCATATTATAGTCGGGATATAATTAATTAACTGCATTTTCAAATCAATCTTTTAACCAAATAAATCGCTCTCTCGTAAATTTAAAGAGAAAAATAAAAAGAGTAATAAAACTTCAAATGACCTATAAAATATAAGTGGGTGTTTAAGTATCTTCCCACCTACTCGTTTATCTACCCAATAGTAATGAAGATAGTGTTAATGTTGGTTCGCAGTCAAGATTTCAGACATTTTTACTTTTCTAATCCGAGTACTTTCGACTAAAACATTTTATTTTAGTAAGCATTTAGTCGATATGTTAAATTTTATGTAATGTTCCGGATAAATTCAAATTCTCAAGTGTCTGCGCGCGCAATTCGCTAGTTCGAGCGCTCGCCGCCAGATGTACGCGTTCGTTCTTCAGTCATTTGTCGGCCGCGTTTGACAGTTGTGTTGTCGTTCGGTGTTTCAGAGCCGTCATAACCTATACGAGTAAATATGCGATAATTTCGTGTTGTTGTGAATAACTCTGGAAGAATCAGTGTCATCCGATCATTGTGTTCTTGTGACAGTGACATCGGCCCGGATGTTTGACCGGTAAGTTGCGAATTTGACGTCATATCAATTAGTTTAATCACATATTCTGGTTCCACGTTATGAGTTTGTATCATGACATTAACATTTATAACAGTAAATTACACCAAGATTATGTTTAAATATCACTACTCTTTTTATATTACATCGGTTATATCTTTAAGATAGTCGATTCGTGTAAATTTCAAGCTTCCTTGTGTCGCCCAGCGTCAGAAGCTTTGACAAGATTTTGTTTACAAATGAAGCACACATGTTCTCGCAAATTTTCGCCATGAATGTGCTTTGAAATACATATTATTGTCAGTAAACTTTCGTACAATAATTTTTACAATATTAATAAATTGCTTCGGCATATTGTCATAGCAATATTAACAAAACATTATTAAATTTAAACATGAAAATATTTTTATCGCCTTATTATCGTTCATATTTGTGAAGATATTTTTATTATTTTAACTACATACTATGCACACATTAATGTAGTGCAACTTTTGAGGCGACGAACTATTGTTTACTAGCCTGGGTACATAGTTCTATACATTACTGTGACGTCAAAAATTTTATACTAACAATGTGATGACCTTAGACTCGATTTATATTTCGTGAATTTGGTTGATACTAGAATTATTTCATCAACATATATACGCCATATGTTTTCCTTTTTCTGTACACAATTAAAATTTAAAACGTTTTCTGATTATATATTAAAATAAAATTACTTGAATATATTTAAATTTTATTATTATTATTATTTGACTGTAATTTTTAACTTTTATTCAAAATAACGCTATTCGTATTTTTGAATTGTTTAAACTACCGATATTATGTGTAGAATGTTCGGTGATCAACGATTGAGATGAACGATGACGTATGATGTCCAGTTAAACAAACCTGTTTGTGATAAGCAAACATTTAACGGTATTGCTCACACACGTAAAACGTCCGAAATACAAGATTTATTTACTGTGTGTGACAAAATAATACATTATTTGGCATTTCCTGTTTTTTGTGATGCAACCGCGTTTGACTTTACATATTAATTTAGTTTAACGTATTTTTCATAACTTACATTTGTTAAGTACGCACGCACGTATATACATGTATGTATGTACGTACCTACAGACTACATATAATGCAGTGAAGTTATCTACATAAAAGAAATGTATAAATAGTAAGTATGAATGTTTATTTTTAATATTTAAAGTAAAAACATTATGGTTACATAGTTGTTTTAATAAATTTTTATGGTCTTAGTTTTTAATCACTTTGAAAATTAAAAAAAAAATACTTTTTCGAAACCGGTTGGTGTATATTATATATTAAACTCACGGTGGTTAAATATAGAGTTACTGTATCATTTATTAAGATTGTTTATTATTTTGATTATTTACACAGTTTACTGTATCATGTCACATTTGTTCATTAAAACACTTTTACGCAGACTGAAACCTCTTCCGAAAGTTACAACATCCGTCATCTATCTGCGAAGGGTGTTTATGCTGGGCGGTAGCGACTGAAGCACGAGACGAATTATAATTTCCAGTTGGATCGGAGCTTGCAACCGAGCTCGGTAGCAGGAGTTGATCGCAGCGGTGGTTCTTGACGCCTGACGTCCGACGGGGCGCCGGATGAAGAAGGATATTCAGTTGTAGCGAACCAATTTTGATAAACTATTCCTTTATTTTTTTGTCGAACTGATCAGGAATAAGGTATGCAGGAAGAAATGCAAGTAATTTTTTTTTCCACTTGGAGTTCGGGTTTTTATAATTGTTTTAAATACGAGAATGCGATCTATTTCATCAGTCATCAGTTATGACGCGGAAGTGTAGAGGCAATATGTGTACTATTAAAAGAAATGTATTAAAATCGTCTAAATAGATTTGCTCATTGCACGTAGTAAATATGATATATTTTAATGAATTTTAGTGAAACATTAATGAGCTTCGTCTTCCACACGGGGCGATGGTCTGGTCAATTAGACGTGTGACGGAAAGAACTTGCGAAGCTACGTATGCATGAAGCTGAAGTCGAACGCCGTCTGTTGTTTTGCCCAATAGTTGGGCAATGTACCTACGTGTGTAGGTCTGCAACAGTGTGCGTGTACCCCGCAGACTGGTCTGCTTCATGTATTATGTCAAAAGTGATGAGTCAATACATATGATGCAAATAAAATATCGTAATATTAACAATGAGGATGTCTACATTTTAAAAGTTTAACTATTATGTATATATTATATTTTTTGTTGAAATCTTTCACTGCTGTTTTTCTAGATAGCTACAGGTAAGTAATTAAAAAATATCTTTTAAGTATTATGAGGTAAAATAAAATTATATATTTTTATTTATTAATTTTGTTTTATCAACCACTTAATTAAGTTTAAATACATCTACCGGTTTTGAACCGAATAACTACGAGTTCAACATTTAACTACGAGTCCCATTCAAAAAAAATTTCCAATAAATTATTCGAGTAAATTTGTATTAACAATTTGAGTTAGGTACTAAATTTATTTTTTAAATAATTGTTGTTTTTTTAAAAATAAATTCTGGTAAAGAAACAATAATATATGTTTTTAGTTAGTATTGACATCCCGAAGAAGAAAATAGTATTTTTCGAAACCGGTAGATGTATTTAAACTCAATTAAGTGGTTAATTAAACAAAGTTAACAAATAAAAATATTAATTTTAACCACAAAGTTAATATTGCTAATTTAAAAGTATAAAATAAAATTGTTTTCTCGGTTTAATTTATCGACATCAAAGAACTTTAAGCATCTTAATTTTTACTCTCAAATATACTTTAAAGAATATATTTTTTTAAATTTTTACTTAGGCTTAGAGAAGACTTTATTCAACTTCATAAAAAAAAATATAGTGATTTCTTTAACATTCAAATTAATATTCGTGCTATTTTATAATAATGTACTTTACTAAAATAATTTTACAGTCAAATATATTATTTTTTAATACATTTGGCTATAATATATTAAAAAATAAAATAATATTCCATCCTGCGTTACTTAATTCTAATTGATTAAATCATAAATAAAATGACAATAGTAACAATAATAGCGTTTTCATTGCCATATATGCCATGTGGCATGACATGACATGACATGTATGCCGTGTGAGTTTCTTGTGACTTGTTCCGGACCACGTACCGGCTCTGATGAAGACCTGACCCGCATACCTTCAATAATTCTGTTACCGAATGTGAATTATAATACTTAATTATCAGTGTGGGCGCCGAACTTCTGGGACTATAGCATAATTGCTGTCGAAGCAGATATTTAAACCGATTGGATTGGGACGAAGCGTTGTCTCCTTGCGATTAACCTGGAGGGCTCGCGACGTCAATTGTCTCAGATTAATATGGTTTATACCACACGATTGAAGGATAATATACCATGTTTTATGCACTATTATTAATAACCGCTTTATGTATAATATAAAGAAAGTAAAAAGTATAAATACTCTATCAATATATAATATGTACACCAATACCTCGCTATAAATCCTCTCGTTATATAGCTTTTCGCTATAACATCCTTTTAAAATTGTAGCTCAGTTTTGATTTGCGGCCCGAGATATTTCGACGATGAACGCAGCGTAAAGCTTCTTGAAGTATTAATGTGACCATCAACTGCTGCAAAGTACTGCAAAAAAAAAATATAGAAAAACATGGACCAAAATGTTCAACTGAGTCCTTCCACAACAGGGGATGAAGCTGACGATAGCATGATGTTCACGAATCCTCATGTTTCTCTCCAGGCTCTGGTTAGAACCATTCATCATTCTATTTAATGTTTTTGTTTTGTTTTTATTAATATCAGACATATGTAATAAAATCATTTTTAACTACAAACCGGATTCAGTGATTTTATTTTTTTTCTATGTATCAAAATGAATGATTCGTTATACGGCATTTTACGGCTAACTTTCCCGGAACATATCTCTGTCTTAAAGAGAGATATTGGTGAATTTATTAATCATACTGTTTCACATTTCATTAAATTTGTCAACAGAGGTAATTTATGCGAAACGTTCATCAGCAGTGAGAGGTGACTCGCCACTTACTCAGGACCGTTCTATATGCTTCCATATCGGCCATTCTCATTTGCCGCCAGGTTGACATTTTTTTAATGCTACGCGGGATCCGCGCCCCGCCGCTATGGTACAGGGGCAACAGGGCGGCGATACACGGCTATCAGACAAAACACGCCCCGTGAGAAACATTTGTATAATTTACATCAATATATTTTCTCGCAATAACCGGAATCCGAATGCTGCACCATCTGATTGGATGACTCTAAACATTCAGTTCGTTCCGCAGGATAAGGTGCGTTTAGACTGTTTTCACTAATATCAAGCGTTGTTTTTTTGCTATTTGCGGTGGTCGTAGTTTATTGTGTGGGATGGAGTAGACTTCACCTCTGATATATACAACCTTGTCCTGGCTACTTTGCTAAACTAAAGTCTGTGTTAAAGTAGCCAGCTTTTTTTTTTTTTTCGTGCTGTTGTGGTGTTATTTAAATTATCGACAGGAATAAAAGAGAATTACAAATACGCATAAAAAAGTAAAAATATATGTAGTGGGAGTGTTGTAGGACTAGTGAATTATTAGTGAAGGTATTCTATAAATTATATTAGAATGTTGGATACGCATGCCTCTGATTTATCTCTATCTGATTGAATCATATATTGGGTCCATATTTATGTAATCTTATTGGAATTAAACGATTTCCAGTTGGTACTGAGTGCGTTGTATAGTTTCGGAGCTAAGAACATAATAGTATAAAAGTGGATATAATTTAATTTTTAAACATTTTCTTATATTCAGTAATTCATTCACGCTTTCTGAAATCTGTTTTATAGATTTTTTTATTAACAACTTATTTTCCGAAATGAAATATAATGAACAGAAAAAATGCTTGTTAAAGAAGCAGAAAATTGATTACTAATCATCCCTTAATAATAATAATAATAATAACAATAATTATAATGTTACTAAGAGACTCGTAATATAATCTGTCAGGCGGCACTTGAGTCGTGGGAATAATAAATCGTTAGATACTATTTAAATGATTGTTAGAACGTTTCTGATTGGGTATTTGTTTTCATTCATTTGTCGAGTTGTTCTGTGATATATCATTTCCCTTTCATGATAATGAATTATATTTTTCACATTGAAATCTAGATTTTACGGAAATTCTGGCCGCGGCCGCCAAGCGGCCTCAACTTGGCACAAGTAATTCTGCTAGTATTTATTAAATATATAATATTGACTAAAATAATAATAATAATGTGTTTATTCCAGCGTGATCAGGTTTTTTTTAACCCGATTTGCCATAAAGATAATACATATTATGTTATACATTAAAGGTTATGAAATAAATATAATCCTATGAAAAAAAAACCAAGGAAAATATGAATAAAAAATTATTTAAAAAGTTAAAAAAGTAATAAGTTCACACATTATACACAAGAAATATAAATATAACATATATAACTACTTCAGTCACGGCCATTGTTGTATATGTAGCTATTTTGTAGGCGCTGCTATTCTCTGGTCAGGGAACTTAGCTTTCCATGAGAGCGCCGCTTGCGCCAGAGAATTGGTGCTGAGCTCCAGCCGCAACTTTACGCCAGCAACTCGACGTCTCAGAAGCGGAACGAATCCATGTATATGGCCTTCGGTAAACATTGTAGATGCGCTGCAATAACGCGCCAATCCGAACAGTTTTCTGTATGAGTTGTTGTACTGAATTCGGAGACGGTTATACGTCACTTGCTTGTATTTCGACCAGAACTCGCAGGTATACATGCTGGTGAAGAACGATTTAAATAGGATGCTCTTCACCTCTTTACTTCATCGGTAGAAACGCCGTGACAGCATATTTGCACAAACGCTCAACGGTCTCCTCTGCCCTTCTATATCATCATCGTCTAGTCCATCTTCATTGAATATATGGCCAAGGTATTTGACCTTATTTTGGACGCTCAATTTCATCCCGTCCAGCCACACGGGAGGGATATTATCTGGCCCTTTTCTATATTTGGACGCCACGCCACTATCACCGATTTGCTGGCATTGTATGAAATATTGTGTTCACTGGCATATGTTTCACATATCTGTAAAAGCTTTCTTATCCCTTTTATAGATGGCGCTAGTATAACCATATCATCGGCATAACTAATGCGGTTCACATTTGTCTCGCCTATGTGGCAGCCAATTTTTGCATCTGATAGTCGTTCGCTCAATTCGTCCATGTATATATTGAAGAGGATTGGCCACATGCACCCGCCCTGCCTCACCCCAGTGCGCAGGTAAAATGGCACTATATACTAGTCAAGAATTCGAACCTTGTTCCAGGAGACCAGAAAGTTTTTCCTAATTTGGTTTAGTATTAGTTTGAATATATGTGCATAGTAAGAGTATTGATGTGCCACGTATTCTATATTGGTATCTAGAAAAAATGGGGTTACCAGTGATAGATAATAAAGAAACAATATGACTGCAGCGGAAAACGAAGCCAACCGGAATAGAGTTGCAGAGGACAAGAGTATTTGGAGACTAGATTTTGATTGCATCATGATTTATTATTATTCATATGTAGGAGTTCATCGCTTTAAGTCAATATAACGATCTGTCTATCGCACGTTTGTCACATTCACATTCAGCAGAAATCAGTGAACAGTTATGTAACATTCGAGCACGCATCCCATTCGGCGCTCGGTCAGTGTGATGTCATTACCGAGTGATGCCACCTGCTTCCTGTCCTGATGATCGGTAATCTGTCAACAGCGTATTGGCAAGAATATCAAAAGTATTCCTTGGCCTCGCGCGGCTGAGGTAACAAGCCAGGGGTCAAGCTCAGCTGACCGGCACGGTTGCTCGATGCGATTGTAATATATTATGTATTCAAATGTTGATTGCAAAGCACGATTTACAAAAGTGACTATATTTAGCAAAATACAAGCAATCGTTTGTTTTTATATATTGAGATATGAGATAAAGTACGGATTGTAATAGTAATGATTATTGTTCAGCATAATGTTATTTTTTAATTTTATAACTTATAGAACATTGACAGTCCTATGACACAATACGTAAAAAACTTATGGTATAAGTTTTAGTTAAACATATAGTCAGTACTCGTATAGTGGATATGAACGGTGCATTGACAATGAAATACAATATACATAAACATGAATGTTACAGCATATATCTGAACAAATTAAAATGAAAAATACACGAAGGCACAACATAATATATAAGAACATAATTACACACAGAAACATAAATGTAATTATAAATAAATACCTAGCACCAATATATACAAAATCTTGAAACCATCAAGAAATAGTGTCGTGTAAAAGTTTTTTTTTCATCAAGACAAAACAATTTTTTATTATATTTAATCGAAATATATGGAAGTATGGGTAATTACAGGGCTTACGATCTGTCTTCGGCTAGCTTAAGTGATCACTTTACATAAATATAAAGTTCACCATTTTTACCCATTACTCAATTTTCATATCTATCAAAAACTGTTGAAAGTTGTATATATGTTAATATGTGGAAACACTTCGAGTTTATCTACACTACACTATCGCCATCTATGGACTTAATTTGATAATTCATTTCCCTGAAACAACATATCTGTCACAGTGAGAATCTAATTATTTTTTTGAAATTATTTAAAGCAATATTCTTTATCTGTAAAATGTTTTGAACACATTATACTAGAATACGACTGAAAAACCAATATTTTTAAATATCTTATTTTGACCAGTATATTACTAGCAATATTTGAATACGTCTAAGAACACACAATTACTGGATTTTCATTATATTTCCATTACTTATAATAAAAAGTAGCTTCATTTCTATGAGATATTTATTATTTGTTTAATAACAGTGCCTTTGTTGGTGAAAATCAAGTAATCGTGTGATCTTGGACATATTCAAATATTGCTAATTCAATATATGTTTCAATATTATATCAGCAATTGTATTTCACTGTGCAGTAGAATCCCGCATAACCGGACCAATAGGGGCGTCAATTCTGTAGTAAAATATTTAATTTAATACATTGTTGTACAGAATAGCACTCGCAGTAGTGAAGAAATTAAAAAATATCAAACTTTTAAACAATTTTGGTACATAACGTAAAAATACGTATACAATCACATAACGTTCGTGTTATTTTAATAGACTTCTGACGTAAACAGTTTGTTTTCATCATTGCAGCCAAATCTCAGATTCATTACAGTTATAGCAGGTATGTAGTGTCAGGTTTTTCCTGTCTCTCAAGCTATTTAAATGTGGCCTTTAGGGTTTGGGAGGATTCTACATGAGACGGTGCCGAGTGAATTACTGTCTCTTTCTTCGTGTTCCTCTGCAATTTCTTTCTCGTTTACTGGCAGCCCGCTTCTGTTGACTCGGGTAGCAACTGATACCTGTTACGACCTAGCGCGCCGAAACATCTATAAAATGCCGATAATCGGGGTTCTCCTGTAGTTTACTGTAAAATAATCACATGTTTTTATAGCAAAAATGCAAAATTAAATTTTCGAATTGTAACGCCGGGAAAAAAGACTAGATATGTCATACTTATATAAAACTTAAGATCAGCAGGCATCTTTAGACACATTCAGCCACCAAGCGGGAGATAATTGCTACAAATAATTATGTCATTTGCATAATATGAAAGGGTTGTTCGTATCTCCCGTGCTTTCATGTCGTTGTTGTAGGTCAGGAAGATGAGTGACCCGAAAACTGACCCTTGTCGTACTCCGCAGGTGTTCATAGTTCACGCCTCTTTGATCGAGCACTCGAGAAGTGATCGCTTTTCCGGTACAATCTGACGCGGATACTTGAATTGAGACGGGAAGGCGTCTTGTGATTCGGATCTTTCTCGATGCTCGTTGACTTGTGCGCATTGCGCATCGCTGATGGGTAATATTCGAAGCCTATTTATGATTTAGAGCACGTTTTTATTTGGAATTTAAGAATGATTTTTGAAATACGGTGTTTTATACTCTTGATTGGAATATACGACATTGCAAGACACAAATCAAATTCTTAAACGTGTTATACCGTTAGAATGAGATAATTTACGTACTGCGTATTTTCATAAAAAAAATATCCATAATGCGTGTTGTCGATAGCTCTGTATAATTTTTTTATTATATTTTATAAAAGTAGCGAGTGACTAGTAAATACAAGTAGATACTACTAACATATCTTACCATCGCACTATTTCCCCCATAGGGGTAGGCAGAGAGGATCTCTACATTCTTCCAGTTCCTCTTATCTCACATAATATCATTGGTCAATTACGGATATCTTCTACAGTGTGTGGTTTTATATATATTTATTTGTACAATTCCGTTATCTGCTATCCGTTATCCGTTTTAGAAGGTAGGTATATCCCAGGGCAGAAATGCATTATGAAAGATGTTATCAAAGATAATAACGAATGCAGTATAAAAATGGTAATGTGTATTATTATTTTCATTATCTTTATGAATATACAGACGGTCCTCGACTTTCGTACGTTCTACTTTTCGTACGATTCGCTATTTCGTATATTTTAAAATTGAGATTTTTATCGATGTATATCGCAAAAACCTCTCCCTTCGTCTCCAATATTAGTTTCTTCCCTCCTCTTAGAAATGTTGTCGAAAGATAAGTATGTCTACAAATGATGACTGATTCTATGGACTTAGAAGAAACTCCTGAAACTACAACAACTGAAATAGTTAATATAATTAATGAATTCAACTTCAATGTCAATTACGAAGATATTGATGAGTTATTGGAATCTCACTTTGTCAAATGAAGATTTGATTAATCTACAAAAGTAAATGAACTACAAGGTGAAGGAGAAGAAAAATAAGAAGCTGATAAAACTATGACAACAAGAATATGAACGGAGCATTCATGCATCTTGACAAATTTTTGACCATCATGAAGAATGCGATACCAATGGAGAGCGTCTATCTCATGTGCGAAGGGCAATAGAAAAAGACAGCGCGTTATAGAAATCTTTATCAAGAAATAAAAAAGAAATGTACTGTTCAATTAACTTTTGATAAATTTATAAACAAAACACCAGATACTGATCGATAAAGTGTTATTTACTTACATGCTAATTCTAAAATAAATATTTACTTACATGCTAATTCTAAAATAAATATTTACTTACATGCTAATTCTAAAATAAATATTTACTTACATGCTAATTCTAAAATAAATATTTACTTACATGCTAATTCTAAAATAAATATTTGAATAACACTTTTCCATTTTTTTTACATCGCTCAACTTCCGTACTAATTTCAGGAACCAATTACGTGTTAAAATCGAGGACTGCCTGTGTTATACTATGTATGTAGTATAATAAACAAAACGTATATGTCTCGGATGTATATATCGTTCCACCCCTGCGTATAATATGTTTTTCCTACATATTTCGCGGTCGCGTCTCGGGCGAAATTCCCTCTTCTACGCGGTTGCTTAATGGCACATCGTTTCACATCATATGGCGACCGCCCGCCAGGACAACGTGTAGTGTCTTAAAATGTTGCCAAAAGTGACGCCTCGAAACAGATTCTACAAGAAGAATAGAATGTGTCGGAAGTTCGAGGTGATAGGAATAAATTAAATTGTTTTTACGCCATATTACGGATATTGCCGTATTCAAGGATATGCAGAGAACATTGACTGTTAAATATGATATTACGTGTTGTTAGTGCAGAACGACGACTGTACTGAGGTACTTGTGTGTTTATATTGAAGCAAATCTAAAATATAATATTACGTATTAGTGCAAAACGATTACTGTACTGAGGTACTTGTGTGTTTATATTGAAGCAACTCCAAAATGTGATATTACGTGTTGTTAGTGCAGAACGACGTCTGTACTGAGGCACTTGTGTGTTTATATTGAAGCAACTCTAAAATATAATATTATGTATTAGTGCAAAACGATTACTTTACTAAGGTACTTGTGTGTTTATATTGAAGCAATTCCAAAATGTGATATTACGTGATTTTAGTGCAGAACGACGTCTGTACTGAGGTACTTGTGTGTTTATATTGAAGCAACTCTAAAATATAATATTATGTATTAGTGCAAAACGATTACTTTACTAAGGTACTTGTGTATTTATATTGAAGCAACTCCAAAATGTGATATTACGTGTTGTTAGTGCAGAACGATGTCTGTACTGAGGTACTTGTGTGTTTATATTGAAGCAACTCTAAAATTAAATCACTCGGTCGGCGGCCAGTTAAGTGAACTACAGCTCGGACAAGTTCTAATGAAGATTTACTTTTAACTGCTTAATTAACAACGTTGTATCATTTGAACAGTAGTCTCGTCATAAATAACCTCGTTCAATCACAATGTTTAATTTCTTATTTATTTATTTATTTAACGAAACTCAACGAGGTTTTTATTCTGCTAACTTATTAGGCAATCGTATAAAAAATGAACAAACATAAATATATGACAGAAATAAGTATCGTTATGTAATAAATAATAGGTTTGTGTACCTATTCCTTAAAATACACAGAGATTATAAATCTTAAAACCGTACATTTTGCGCCTACCTCTAAGTTGGTTTTTCGATTTTTTCATAAATATCAAATGTCGCACTAGTGCCTCTCTACATATCTATTGTTATTTTTAAACAATACTATCTTTGATCGATGTAACCTATATAAATTTTGCATAGTTACTCTTTAGGACCCTGGAGATAATATTATCACGACCCCCCCAGACATTTAACCCTCCTCCTGCCTGGACCAAATGTCGCATCATAAAAGGATTTCATTCAAAAAGCCACATTACTGATATTTATTATTATAACTACATCTAAATCCCAGGCACGGAGCGTTAGGAATAATAGTCGTATACTATTTGTATTCAAACCACAATTGCGTTACATTATTCTGACACTATACTATTATTTATGACAGCGTTTAATAAGGATCCACTGTTATGTTTGTACCACGTCGTGTGTGCACCTGATAGTAGCGGCCAATTTATTCCGCACCATAGGACCAGCCGCGCTGCTGCTCGATCATAATATGTAGGCACTTCGCCCCCGTGACGCGCGCCAGCCTCGCCAGCAGACCTCGAGTTCCGCTAATGCCCGTAATACTATCCCGTGTAATGCCTTTCTGCTTTATATCCTAATCCCATCAAAGGCTTGTATTGGGTCCATTGTGATGACGATTTGTGGTTCGGGCCGAGCAGTGTAGTGAATGGTGAATAATTATAATCGATGATACAGCTACAAAAATACGAAAGCCGATAACCTTTACGACTTGTATTTGTCTATCGCTTTGTGCTTAGAAAATTATACGCATAGATGCAGCCGTCCGAGTAAAAATTAATAATTCAATTTGATTATTATCTCCTAGGTATTTAACAATATCACGTAAGAAAGTATTATACTTAATTGCATGTATAGTTATAATATATTGTACCTCTGGTGTCACTCCTGAGATACTATGTAATCAGAGATTCGTTTTTTATTAATCTAAAGCCACGAAAACGCATTTACATTTTTCAGACAGTGGCGTATTTGGGTTATAGCCGAAAGGGCCGCAGATAAAATTTTATTTATAATTATTATTATTTTGATTACGGTCTTCAAAAGTGTATGAGGTCTACCTGTATATCGAGTAAAATGAGAGCTCGTTTATACAACCCTCCGACAAGACTGTTTTCATAAATGGATAGGAGATATGAACGATGAGTGCCGCTGATTCTCTTGATCAGAAACTAAAAGTTGAAGTATAAATCCTCAGCTCAAGATGATATGTGTATGAGCATATAAAATCGTAAACTTCATAACGTCTACAGTGAGCCTGACTTCGCTGAGTTCATTTAGATACAGGACAAACAAGGTTGACTCAACCCCTCTGAATAGTCTGACCAGAGGGAAGATGGACTGTTCTAAAGTTGGATGGAGTAGAGAAGGATCTGAGAATTCTCGGTTTCCGTTTCCCGCATGATAGGTGTGGAACTGCAGTGCTACTGAATGAGACGTGAAAGTAGATGTTTACAAATGTGAACGTTATTTAATAATTAAGCTTATTACAAAGTTCACCAGATGTAACTGATTTTCATATAAAATTCTATATATATATGTATAAATATTGCAGTATATCAAAATATAAAGCCTTATACGACAATTTGACATGACTGTCTAATGGGGTAATAGCAAGATTGTAAAACGGTCTCTTACCGTGGGAGGGTGAGGTCGATACTCGACATCTTCAAAATATTATAGATTTCCAAATGATTTTGGTACCGGTAAAAATGAAAATGTTACAATACTTTAAAAAGTGTTAGGACACAGTTTTCTTATCAAATTAAGATTAATTAACTTCAAACAATCCATAGACTTTGAACATATTAATTTTGACGTAATATTATGAATTTTCTTAGTTTAACAGACTTGTAGTGTAGACGAATTTTGATTGATTGATTTATTATTTTTTGTTTAAAATAGTAAATGGCAAGCTAGACGTCCTTCATCTGACATCTGACAGAATTGATTTTGTATACGTTCCTGCTCGAAGTAGGAGATCGTTGGTGTTGTTTTATGTAAATATATCAAATACGAATTATTGCAGTAACCCTCCTGTACAAAGACTACAGGCTTGGGAACGATTTTAGTTCTGTCGGTATATTCTAATGGTTGATGCTTAATTATAAATGTGGTAATTTTGATACAGTGTTAAAACAATGATGTAATTGATGAAAGTGTTAAAGTCGTGTTTATTATTCATCCGTGTTTTATTGTCAACTGTTCTCTATTTAAGCCCATGCAGGCTTTAATAAATAAGTTTTACTGAAGTACCTGCTGAACAAACATATTCTAGAAATATTTGAACATGTCCAAGTATACACAATTAGTGGGTTTTCACCAATCTATTCTAAAATATTTTCGTGTGTACCTCGGTGGAGATCTTCCCGTGCATTTCTAGTCCGCCTCTGCCTCCTCTAGTGATGATTTGTTGCCACGCGTGTCGTACAACGGGCTATTTTCTCCGGGCCCTATTCAATTGACTCAATTCGGGCCGGCCGTTACGAGAGACTCGTTATTTCAATAAGTGCGTACATAGTACACGGTTATTAATTATGTCCACGACACTTAATAATGAATTATTAGCATCGAATGTCCACAATAGCCACATCCACGAGCGGCCGGCTGACTAACCTGTATATTATATTCTCACACGAATATATGATTTATGATTCAGGCTAATTATTTTGTTTTTTTTGTATGTGTACTGTTAGTTTCTGGTTCATTAAGAGTGACCAAATTTGGACACATAATTTGATAAGATTCGATTTAAATAATCTTACCCTCAATGAGGTAGATTCAAACTCTTCTATTCTGATAAAACATTTTTGTCTCGTACGCGTGCGTACATATTGTGATATGTAATGTATAAGATATATAAATGTATGTATCTTATATATTACATTGAGGCCCAATTTTTTTTAATTACGCCACTCGACCAGTGGCGTAATTATATTTTCGTAGGTTTTTCTTGCAATTATAGAGAAAATATAAATTTTAAACTATCTATATGCGTTGTGCAATTCAATTACGACATTTCATAAGGTTTCCTAATTTAATTGATCTTGTATAAGAACTTTGATCGATTTAGTGTTTTTATACCAAATGATAAATGGCAAGCTGGACGTCTACGATTTCGCTGATCTAATTTCGTACCATGTACCATGAAATACCAGATCGTTAGAGATGTTGAATGTTTTTAAAAACACATTATTGTAATAATAGATATCTGTTTAATAGAAAAAACACGTATACAGTCGCAAGTAAATGGTATAGTATAAAGTAATAGTATAATTGGTAACCCATTCTCCAGGCAAGATAAAGTTTCGGGTTCGAGTCCCGGTGGTAATATATTTTTTCAACAGATAGATTTTTAGTGTGCATCATTCTAATTGTTTGTTTTAGTTATTAAAGAACTATGTTCTAAAATTGCAACTTCACAATAAAAATGTGATTTTAATTAAAAAGTGTAAAATTTACAATAATGACAAACAATTTTACATCCGTACGTTCCGAATCACCGTAATAAACTTTTAAAAAAGTTCGTATGAAACGTTTTAAATGACAAGCACCACAAGTGCAACTATCCCATTACAGCTCGTGACGTCACAAGTTCATAACGTGGTCTTCCAGCAGTCCTATAAATCCACGTGTAATTCGTCCACTAGGCGGTTACAAATACCTCTGGGCATCCTCGGACATTAACTCTTGACGACTTCTATTTTGAATTCTCGGTGCGTCCAGGACCCAGATACAATGTTCACCTTTCAAAACGTCACGTCGCGGTTGGCTGCCGGTCGGCATCTATTATCTGTTATTTATTTATTTAATAGATAACTTTATTACAACACTTGGCGTGATCAGTTGAAGTGAAAGCTCAAAATATTCAAATTGTAGATTTATAAAACGATACCTATTTCATATCTTAAGGGATGATTCTAGGGAAATAAACGTGGAAGGGTGCCGACAATCTTCTTTGGAATATTAACATTTCTCTTCATAATGTTAATATAATATCTTTTTTATTTTCTTTATTGCCGTTCATTTCCCTAATGATAGTACCCCACGGCAGTGGATCCAATCCCGAATCATTATTGTAATCTCGGGATCTCAGGATTCGATTTTGATATCCTGGGATTAGAAGATGGTAATTAAAGTTATGTTACTAAAAATATCAGATATAACTAATTTAGTTTATGTAATAATGGAAATTGACAATTAATAATTTGAATGCGACACCATTCTATCATCATGAAAAATATCGAGTGTTTCATCATTTGGTCTTTATCTAATTTTGATTCCCCGAAATTAATCAAAAATATTATAAATCAAATATATGATATGATCGTCACCCTACGCAGTCTTGCGTGTAGTAGGAGACCGCGAAGTATGGATAATAAGGTAGCCGCGGGAATAGGATGACATTTAGCATCACTACACCCAACAATGGATTACAGATAGAGAGAGGGGGGGGGAGGTTTTACATTTAACTTAATAAAATATATTTTTGGTCGAAAGCTTATAAACATTGAAAAGTATGTTTGTGACTCTAACTAATAAATAGTGATGCTATTTTTTACAGGATGTGGTGTGGAGTCAGATAAGCGCATTGATTAACACACATTCTCTCTCATACTGACCCGAGTGATAAACTTAATTGCAACAGAATAGATTTGACAGCATTCTATTTACATCGTTTTCTGGAATTCGAAAAATTGTTCAACCTTACGATGAAGGAGTTTATTAACACGGTGTTAAAAATTGTATTGTTAAATTGTTAAACCCTGGTGTTAAGTGTGTTTTAGCCGTAATAAATATATACATTAAATCACAATTATAACTTGGCGTGCTTGTTTGGTCTAGCGGTAATACTACTCGTAGTGACCTCCCGGACATACATGTGGCTCCGTGTCCTGAAAGGTCACCGGGTTATTCCTACTTTCATAGCAAAGAGTTCTAATACTGACTTGAATTACGTACGTGTATGTTTATTTTATTTTTTATATAAAACGTCTACTAAGTTCTTCAATATTTAACTCGTTCATGTTTGAAAAAATGTCATAAGTAGAGATTCACATGCCACGTGACTCTAGATCAGTCATACTCAACCTGCGGGCCGGAACACATTTATTATCAGGAACGTGATTTAAAAAAAATCTGGCATTCTAAGTTTTGAATATCTTGAAATACATACGCGCGAACAATCATCCTTGCTGCGAACTGACTGGAACTGACGCCGGCGGCACTTACCTACCCTTCCCGGGTATGGCTGGTATGCTGATAAGCGATAAGTATTATTATCATTCTGTTTTAGTTAAAAAAATATTTGTCGATTTATCAAGTGGCGGTGCCCTAATCTTGAATCAAACAGTTTCAACTAATACTGCTTTTCCTATATGAATTTATTTTTTCGTCGTTAATGTTGCTGCCCGCGTAACTTTTCTAACATGTGTATGTGGCCTGAAAAAAAAAAAGTTGAGTATCACTGCTCTAGATGCTGATATTTTATATGCAGCAATTTTATTAATTTTCTACAGTATTTGTGTCATTTTTCTTCGTCAAATACCGTTCCTCCCTCGGAGAAGGTTGCAGACCGGAGTGGAACGAATCCAGTTCCTTAAGTCAAAAACAAAGTCGCCTTCTTCCTTAAATTCTCCTCTGTAATATGCGTTATTTCAGTTTTTTGTCTCCTTAAAGTATTTGTGACATTTTTATGCATTTTCGAAAAATACTATTTTTGCTTATATACCACCGTCACGTTATTTCCTCGTAGATACAGGTACTGAGAATAGAACGCAACACTATTTTGTCCTGATGTACCATTCTTACCTCGTTCACTTTCATAGATCTTCTCGTCCACGGTCGTCGATATATATGGTCTACCTTATTCTCTGTTAGTGTTCCCTAAAAGATGTCACATATTTTCTTACAATATTAAATTTAACTTTTAGACATAATACAGAAATGTAAATTTAATACTATGTTCAAGAAGATCGATCTAAAACAATTTTTGCGTAGTTACTCTTTAGGATCCTGTGCAAAACATCGCACCCCTGGGCTACACTCCTTTACCCGGATATAAATGTGTATTATTTTGATTGCTCTCTGTTCCAAATTTTGCATAATTAATCTTTAAGACTACGGAAAACATAGATCCATCGTCATCCACTCCATCCGACATAAACGTGTATTATATTGAATGCCATCCGATACAAATTTTGCCCAGTTGGACTCTAGAACCCAGAAGCAAATATATTCAACTCCCCGGATATCTCACCCTGCCTGGACCAAATTTTGCACACGTTCTTACTTTTTAGAGTCTGCTCAGGACGTGCCCTCGCCACCAATTTTTTATTGTTGCAATACCTGGCACAGACCGCTAGTTTATGTATTATACAAAGGACAAAGAAATGTTTATACGGAAACATCAAATGTGAAGTAATATAAAACGGGTTATCTTTAGTATGAGCTCCACTTTTACTTTTTGTAGCTGTGTATTAAGAGTAACGTATCGTTGGCTTTTGAAAGGAATGACGCAGTTGGGCGATTGTGAGTCCGTCTGCGTGAAGGCCATGTGTATAATATAAACAATAGTTTTTTTCCGGCTTCGTAATTCTATCTCTGCGCAGGATTGCGATCCGTTTTCGCGAAGTAGTAACAACTAACGTACTTTCTTTTTGAGCTCTGATTTTACATAATCCAAGTAATTCAATAATAAATCCAAGTCCCGAGGCCTGTTTATTCAAATTTTTTTATTGTACGACCGCATTATTTTTAATGTAATAAAAATTCATTCTATCTACATATGTCCCCTTTTTAGATGGCGAAATTGTACCAAATAAACAGGACTTCGTAAAATTAATTCTTTAATAATAATATTTTTAATTCCAGACAACACGCAGGAAGCGTGCATTTTGTAACGCATTGTTCCCCATGTTTTTATAAATCATGTATAATTAAGAAAGTGATACAATGTTTAAAAAAAATAATCACTTTGAATCAGTCTGACGAATGTTTGGAGAAATCGGTTCATTCTAAAAATAATCAAAATCCGTCAGGTAAAATCTCTGGAATGCCGTGAGTAATAATAATCTATAGCACCGAGTGGAATTTATAATAAAAATTGACAATAAGAAAGAAGGAAAGGAATATCTTGAACGCCTTCGAGATGTGATACTAGAGGCGGATGCTGTGTATCCCGTGAACCGCATTGCACGCCAGAAGAAACGTCGAGAGTCTCTAGAAATTCGTGAACGCAGGCACAGCTAAGGTAAAGCGAGCAACAGAGGACGGTCTCTTACAACATAGATAAATAAAATGAAGAAATTAAGTTTCAACGCTGCGATCTACATGACTAAATATCGGGAGTAATGGAGACGTATTAAGTCGGCTATACACGCAACGTTATACCTGACAGGTATATCTGTTCAGGTCGCCTGTATATGCAAACCGGAGCGTGTATGTGGCAAACAGGTATCCCTACTTTTATAGGTGACTTGACACAACAATTGAAAATTCATATTTTCTACGTGTGGGTAAGTGTAAACTTCGGGCAAACCTGAGCGTGTGTTACTCCAGGGCACCGCGATGTAGCGAAGGACAAAACTTCTTTTCGTAATAAACGAAATGCACGTTCACCAACTTGAAGCGTGCAAAATGAACGCTTCATTTGAAGTATGTTGGTACCACAGGTTGGCCTACTCCCAATGCAGGTCGCACTCGCTTCGCACTTCATGTAGTAGAATGAAGTGTGGTTAAGTCGTTATTTAAACTGATATTTAACTATACTTAAATGAAGTGTCTGAAGTGCGAAGCGAAGAGCGAAGTATGTAGTGTGATATTTCGCGAAGTATACTTCAATGAACTACATGAAGTGAACTCTTTCGTCTCTATACACAGTTCGCGGTTAATTGTGTGCGCTGCCGTCTGAGAGCTTGTGGAAGATTTTATCGAGTTGTATAAATCCATCCATCCATCCATCCATCCATCCATCCATTCTTTAATAATTACAGTAATCTCGAGGCTCTACATTTAATTCCTATATTAAATTGACGTGGCTGTATTGGTTTCTTTTTAACAACGAGAAGATCTACTAGCGCTACCGCATTGTTGTAGTTGCGCTGTACCGATGCCACGGTTGACTGAGAGATTGTTACAGGTTGGCCGCTACGTGTATGGTCAAAGTTGAGCCTTAGTATACTTGTCAAGTTTACCTGAACAGGTATATCGTTGCGTGTATGGCCGCCTTTATACACTATGTTCAGATAGTTCAGAAGACCACAACGCTCAGCATTGAGAAGAAGAATAATCACATGTTTTTTTATTTAACATCGACTGTTTTTAGAGCTTTATTCCGTCAGAGTGTATTAAAAATATTTCTTAATAGAGTGTAATAAAAATATAATTGTTTTGTAATACAATTCTAATCAAAATTTCACACCGTAAAACTATAACCGAGGTATATTTTTAATGAAATTATATTTATTGGGATGTTGCGATTTCAAGTCATTCTCCCGGTAAGAAAAGTTCCGGGATTTATATATTTTATAGATAAATAGATTTTTCTGTATGTGCATCTTTTCTAAGTGATTCATTTAATTTGTTTGAATTATACTATGAATGCAAATTTTTGTTACGTAGTATAATTTATATTATTTAAATAATGTATGTAAGATATATAAAAAATAACATAATATTAAAAATCTATTTAAACATACCACAAAGGAGTATCCTACGGTGGCTTAAGATATTTTCTCCATATTCTGTCACTGAAGACTGACCCATTCCCGGTCTGCCAGGATTATCCCGTTCTTGGAGTCTGCTTCAGAATCCTCCTATTCTGTATCATAGAAGAGCCGGGAATTAATATATTCTTAAGAATGTAATAAAACACACACAATACACTAAATTTAATGAAAATAATTATGTGCTGGATGTTTTACCTATTTATTATTAATAAAATACAAATTAAATGTATCAGAAATATATACCGATTAATTGATTCTATATTTATATCATCTTTCTAATTAATACATTAACTTTGTATTAAAAATATCACACAACTGTGTTCTGAAAAACTACATCTTCACTATAATAATGTGTTCTCCTTAATAATATTATTAATAATCTAACCATATTAATATATTTTTTGTATAATTGAACATGATGAAAATATGTTTTGATTTTTTATAATAAAAATTGTAGGTTAATTTTTTAATGTTTTAATTACTAAGCTAGCGTAATATATTTGACATCCTGATGAAGAAAAGGTTGATGTATTAAAATAAACTTATAAAGGGTGGTTAAAAACAAAGTAATAAATATTTTATATTAAAATGGATAACCACAATGTAAAGTTTGCAACAAATATTAAAAAGATTATTAAATCGTTAAACAGATTTGTACACAGCGCAGAATTTAAACTTGCGGAGTCTAGCGAGAAAACGGAACACAAAACTTTATATTTTTTGTTATTGTTAGAATTTTAGAACAAGCTTAAGCGTTGTTGGGTGGCATTTCTCTTAATTTCATATATTTATTGTGAAATTAACGCCTTCGAAATATACCGCTGCAGAGAGATGTGACGTATCCCGTGGACAGCAGGACACGCGAATACCTCAATCCTGCAACAGCTCCAACCACGGCAAGTTCTATCTACAGTGGTAAACAAAAGAGTTCTAATTTTTCGGACATATTGTGCATAAATAATTGTAACAGCTTAAAAAATGAAATTATTCTGAGCACAACTTTAAGAAGAAGAAAACCGCGAAGATTTCTACAACAGTGGATGGATGCGTTGAGAGATCTTGGACCTTGCGGATGTGCATTACAAGCCGTGTCTGATTGAAGCCGCTTGCTCTTGGAAAGGTAGCATCTGAAATTTACATCGAACTGAGATATTGAGCTTTAAAGTTTTAAATATTTATACATCGGCGGAGTTTGATTCATCGCCAACAAGGTTAAATTTTTACAAAAAAATCACTTAATAATTTAGAGTAATAAAGTAAACTGATTCTTGATTTCAAGCACGTTATGTAACATAACTCGTACACTTTGTATTCAACCAAACCGTTGTTGTTCTCAAATAAAATATTACTTTGTATTCTCATCATCTTTGAAACAATTTGGAATTTTCACACGTTTGTGACATAGTTTTAAAGATACATTTATAATTTTATAAAGAATTATATATTAAATAACAAGGATATAGACGATATTTAAAAAAAATTGAGGGTTTACTAATTAATTTGCGATGATTGCAATCATTTTTATATAGGTAAACCTTGCAGAAATTTTGATATTAGAATTAAGGAGCACTTGAGATGCCTAAACAGCAAGGGTTTATAAATTATACGTACAAATACTAGGGGTTTACAGTTATATAAATTAGAAATTTTAGAAACAAGCAAAAATGTTAATAGCAAGCTAAATATTATAAATAACCAAATCACCTTTTAAATTTGTTTTCACAGTAGTTCCTACTTAGTTACCCACTACTTGTAGTTGTTTTTATCTATGCTTGTATTTTTGATTTTAGTATAGTATACAGTGTTTCCTGAAGAAGATACCATAGGTATCGAAACATGTTGATTTATCAATAAATAGTGGTTTAAACGAAGTGTTTTGTCTTATTATTTATAAATTTATAAAGTCAATTTTAATCTAAATGTAAGATAATACCTTGCTATTCCAAGGTAATAATATGTCAAAATTGACCTAGTCGCTATTGATTAGTTACTATTTTGATCACAAAAATGCACTCATCAAATCAATTACAAATTTACAAATATGCGTGCATGAATCATAATTTGACAAACCCAGCATAGTTTATTAAATCTCTTGCAGTAGGCACAAGTTGAACCTCGACATAAAGTACATGAAAAAAAATTGTATAAGTCCTGAAAATATAAATAAAATTCAAAATGAATTAATCGATAAATAGACTACGCAAAATATTAATTGAAATCGTGGAAGACAACTTTTTTTAATAGATATTTTCTAAAAATTTTAAGGTTTTAAGTCTAAAAGGTTTCTCATTTCTTCGTGATCTGATATTTGTTTGATTTCTTTTCAATATGATTGGATACGAAAGTCAAACTCGGGGGTAAGCTAACGCGCTGAATACATGAAGTATTCTGAAAAGAATAATGTCAGTCATTTGAATAATCAATGACCTTATCCAAAAAGGTATACAAAGTATATCTCAGGAAGGTGATGCGGAAATATAGCGTGAGAGTCCGGTCAGGAGTCCAAACTGTAGAAATAATGAGGTCCTTGTATGGAGTGGCTAGGGCCACGCAGAACGGTTGTCTGAGGGATGAAAGGATCCGCGAGACGCTCGGCACGGAGGCGTTACTGCTTTAATTAAAAATGCACAAATGAGCCTCGGATAAAGCTAGGGAAGCATTACTGAGGTGAATTTTGCCGCTGGTTTCCAACAAGCAGATGAAGTGGTTGTAAAGTAGCGCAATGGTGCTAGAAAGGGATCGCGTAGGTGCCTGGTTCAGGGATCTTTGACCTGGAAATATAACACGGTTGCTCCAAATGTTCTTGTGTGTCTCATGTAGGGAACATTGAAGGGAAACTGATACATTGCATTGGAGTTAAAAGTTGATTTTCTTTATACTTATATAATATACTTGACCTTTTTGTTCTTAAAGAAGATTTTTCAAATGGCAAACAAACAAGTTCCTTTCTGTTGTCAGAAATTTGAAAATTTGAAATGATTATTTAAATTATGTTCTAAGTGTGCTTTTCGGGCCCGCCTTAGGATCTAAACACTACTTACATCATATAGTCTATTCTTCGTGTCTATTATCATTACATGAAATATATTATTAGGTAAAGCTAGAATTTTTTTTTTCACCTTGAAATAATAAGTATCTTTAATTTTTTATAGGTATAAACTCGGTACCCGAAAAAATCCCAAAAAGCAGCTTACCTTTGTCACACAAATCTTTATTTTAAAAGGAAATGTGGTTTAAAAACATTTTTAAGATGATATTTAAAAGAAAAAGTAAATATTTTGTTTTGTAGGAAATGAATATAATACGAGGGCAAATGTACAAAACTCGCGATATTACCTAAAGCCAAATGTGCGACCTACGCAATATTTATGTGCCATTTTATGGATTTCTGGGATCACTTTTCTATTTTATTGCGCATTGAACCGATTTTGTTAGTTTTATCGATGTGGTCCGTTTTACGTATTACGGGAAAAATACACAAAATGGACCCGAGCCAATTATAATTCTTATCGATCGGTTTTATTACGGCCCATTTCACGGCCGTAAATCAGTATTGAAATTTTATTTATGTACATCGGTATTCGCTAACAAATAATTGGTCGGCCAGCATGTACAATTCAGTTACACTTTAAAACTATCAATATTATTTAATCCTCGCATGACTTAATGTTAAATATTTTGTTAATTAATATGATGACAAACAAAATAAAACAAAATATATTAATCTCTTAGAATGACATACGGAAAAAATGATCTATCGGAAATATAATTAATTGCCACTTTGATACAAAATTGGAACATTCTTTGAGCGGGGAAATGCGTATGCATTGTTCCACCTCAACCATTTAGGTTTATTATAAATGTACGCGTTTTCTATTTACGCTAATTTTCTTGATTTGTAAAATTAAATACTCATTTTCTTACACAGATATATTACCGTCGACTATTGTCCAGTGCATGCACCAGGTTCTCATTCTAAATGTGAATTGTTTCATTTTGAGATATTCTATCTTCATCACAATGTGTTTCGTGATGAATGTGTTGTTCTTGTACTCACCTCCTCCCTTCAAGCTCCAGATGCGAAAGCCTTCCTTTATCCCCCTCAGCAGCGCGAGTTTTATTTCCCCTGTGATTCAAAAATATCTTTTTTATGATTAAAAAAAAATGAAAATTTATATGTCGGCATGTACGTTCGCATGCTAGTGCTATATTTATCGTCTAGTTTTGAATTATCTTATTTAACTGTTATTATAAGCCAATATATTGTCATATAAACTCTTACGCTTTGAGGAGTATTCACAGTTCCTGTGAATAACTGATAATTGTGTGCTATTTGTAGTTTTTTTTTTTTTTTATATAATGTAACTAATTGTTGAGAGGTCCCTTAATGATGCTTATAGACAGTCCCACAATAGCAAATTAAAGTACAATCCAAAGATACTAATACTAGGTTCAATCATTTTGACTGGCAGAAAATTAGAGAGTTGAGATAACAAAAAAAAACACTACACAAGAGAAAAGAAAAGCATAAAGCAGTGTAAATGCATTTATTGCAGTACAAAGTATTTTATGTAAAATAAATATATATTATATATATTACAACAGAATGCAAAGAAATTGATTTTATGACCAATAGTATAGTAACAAATGACACGTGACAGTTCGTGGCATTCTCAACAACATCCGTTCTCCCAGTAGTGCCGATCTGGCTTTATGATAAACGTGTGTCACTCGCTCGAACGCATATCAACTAAGTACAATACAATTTCTGTTGCCTAAACTGAGCCTGTATCGTAGAGAATACATCGGAGTAAACATTAGTGGACCTCCATCTCGGGCAATATGGTATCGATACTATTCCCAGCGCTAATATGGGCTAATTATTTTTAAAATTTACCTCAACAAAATGGAGTTATAAATAAAGTAATTCTCCGCTAATGTGTCGAGTTAAGGACCAGACCGCTGCCGTAAAATAAAAGAGTTTTTCACGGGCGAGTGCATAAAAATACTTAAAAACACATTTGTTTTTTTCTTAAAAGTATGATACAGGAGACAAGAAACAAATTTTATTCGTAAGTATATTATTGATAGCATTGGCGTTAACTTTGTAGTTTCATCATCAAAATAGATTGATATAGATAAAACAATGTTTGTGTGTCGATGAGAGTTACATTTTCTCTCGAAACTCGAGTAGTGCAAATAAACTCAAGTAGTGTTACAACATTGTTTTATTTATATCCATCCATCGTAATGATTAATAGGTAAAACTTATTAATCTTACATCAATATATATACCGGGGGGGCCCCTTTCTCCATTTTACATTGGGACCCAAGTTTTTTAGTTACGCCGCTGCTTTCCATCCACCCCGCACCATCCCTTCCTTCTGATAGGCCTATGAGAAAAGTGCCTACGCCCTTTTCCATGCTCTTAGAACCTTTCAAACGGACATCCTAAAATATGTATAAGATACGTTGTAAATGTTTTATTTTGATGTGTTTGATAAATGTTTTGACACGCGTTATGTGGATATAAATATAGTAGCAGGATGACGGTTCTCGCATCACGCGACTCCTCGCTTGTATGCGAGTGTACCGTGACTCAGACACGGCAGCTTGCCGTTTCATTCTGCACACATTGTCTTCCCGCTCGCCACATTGGACAATTAAATTAAAATGACAAGAAAATTTGTTAATCGTTTTCATGTCGTTCGTGAATGCGGAAACTTATGTTACAAAAGAATAAGTCTTAAAATAAGTTACGAGAAAACGTCTCAGCAATGATATATCTACGTACGTTCGCTCTTTGTATAGATATTTTGTGTATAAGTAAAGAACATATTTTTTTTGCTTCCTTTTCACATAAGATAATATTGTTGATATAATATATTGTGAAATATTTGTATAAATGTTTAATATAATATTTATAACCAAAAACAAATGTGATTCTCACCATTGAACCGTGGCGTGATATCTGGAATCTATTTTGTGCAATCTCGGGTGGATATAAATAAAAACAATGTTATAACTCTACTTGAGTTTATTAGCACTACTCGAGATTCGAGAGAAACAGTAACTCTCATCGATAGGTGAAGTACAAGTTCAATACTTCACCTTCAAGTAGAGTTATAACATTGTTGTTATTTATGTCCATCCATTATGACGAAACTCTACAAAGGTAACGCCGATTCTATCAATAATATTATTGTGTAATCTTATTTTTTTGCTTTATGTTTATGTCTCTCACCATTGCACTTTTAGTAAGTTGAAATAAAATCCTAAGCCAAATCCAGTCGACGGTTTATTTTTTATATTAAATAAAATACAATCACTTTGTATGAAACCACGAAATTAATCTAATAAAGGTAAAAAGTAATTTTAATTTTTTATTTTTTATGTAATTCTTGCCTATAGGTGTACATATGTACACCATTTGTCCTTTGTTGTTGTAGTCTAGTATAACAAAAGGGTATGGCATTACACCTCGGCCGCCTCTGAAGTATTGGCCTGTCGGTAAAGACGGACTACTGCGGCCGGCCCTCCATATATCGCCGAAACCCCGGCTCAGCGTAGTCGTATATTATATTGACAAATTACAACCATCAGATCGAAAGCATCGTCCGTCCGTTTCCCCCGGCCTCCCGAGGCGATGCGAATGATTTGCACCGTTTGGCACCGTGCACTGATAGGTTCACCTATTGTCGATAAGATAGAGCGAAATTCGGCCGAGGTCGTGCGGAAATCCGTGCTGCGACCTTTCACTGCGAACTTTTCGATTGTTTTATTTTACGTTTTGTGTTATAAGGTCAGAGTGCATTACAGAAGATTGTTATAGGTAACGCAGCCACACATTAGTTATACCTTTTCGGGATAGTTATCAGCTAAATGGTTATTTTTAATGCTAAAATTGACCCTAAAACAGAAAAAATCTTCACTTACATGTATCGAGTTGTCTAATAAATAAATCTTTGCGGTTTTGTTCAATTAATTAATTAAATAATAATAAAAACAAATTTTTAAACAAAAATTACTATATTTCAATTAAAGATGTATTCTCTATTATTATTCAGGACTTCGTCCCATATTTGAACCAATTTGTCGACGCCTTTTCTATCAAAATCGGCTGGTTTGGTATTGAAATAGTTATTGAGCCAATTTCTGAGGACATTGTCGTTGTTGAAGGTAAGCCACATATTTGATTGAAGAGCCACCGAAAAAAGTGATAATCTGACGGAGCGAAGTCGGGACTGTAGGGTGAATGGTGCAGCATTTCCCAGTTGAGCTTCTGGATGACCATTTTGACGAGTTGAGTCATGTGTGTCGAAAATGTTCGTTCAACTTGACACTCCATTAAGTCCAACTCCGACTCCAAAAATTAAGATTAACTATAAGATACAAAAAAACCTCAACTAGGCTGTTCCATCACTTAAATATTAGCTCATTGTTTGTTCTACTTTTACATTAATACCTATTTGATCGCTCCATCGTTTTAGCAATCTTCGTCTATATCGTCTGCTCTCCGAGGTATTACAGGTTCACCTGGTCATCTGAGATATCCATAAGCGCCTTTAACACATCTAAAAAACTGCCACTTGATATATATTTTTATTACCATAAGAAAGCTAAATTTCGAATAATCAATATCACAGCATTGTTCGCTGATGACGTCGTTCTAGTACTACGAACGTGTTTTTATAAATAGCAATAATATCGCGTATTGCTTGTTGCGATATTCTGTCTGAACATTGCTCCAGTGTTAGGTCTTACTGAGAGTCATAAATCTATATTCGAATATTCTTTATATAATAGCAGATTATAATAATACATAATAAGCTGCACACTGTTGAGTTTTTAGATATTAACCTATACGCCTTGAATTTTTTGTAATTATATTTAGGCTATTTTATGTTTTATTCGTCTCAATTCAAAATATTTTAACTGTTTTTTTCAACTAGGCCCAACAATGTCAGTAGCTTGGTTTTATATTAGCTTTTTATTTATATTGAAATTTTTATTGTATGTCTTTATAGGACTACAGGGGTTTGCAAAAACCCGTTGACCTTCTTCTTTATTGTCTCCTTATCCCGTTCGTCTGGGTCTTATCATTCTGCTTCACTTTGATCGGTTCTGGACTAGATCCTCGGTCACGTTATATTTACGTCGTATATTTAAGATCGCGAATGACTGAACCTATCTATGTTGCTTGAAGTCCTTTTCTATCGATCTCGTTAATCATTATTTTATGAACCGTGTGATTTTCCTCCCTTCACATATTATATCCACACCATTATTTTTTTCAGTGATAGGGGCCTAACATATAAATATTTTAAATTTTATCCAATCTTCATCGTGCCCATCGCAGCTGCATTTTGGTCCTTATATTTCTTTACAGATAATCGCTCAACACTCGTAGAACATAATTTGGCCTAATTTTTGTTTTGAAAAAACCCACTGATCCCGCTGAGCATTGTATTTCGGCTCGGTTTATATATATATATATATATATATATTTTTTTTTTTTTTTTTTTTTTTTTTTTTTTAAATTACAACACATTAATTACGAATAATTTGTGTGTCGTAACTTTTCATCGGAATTTTTTAAATAATTATCGTGGAATTATCGTTAACGCTCCGTTTGGTTCATACTGACGCTGCGATGTCGAATGTAATTCCCAAATGCATTTATACATTTATAAAAATACATATGCATATCACTGCCATATATGTACGTATATCTGTATCAGCGTATCTGACGTTCGTTATTTAAATGAATTTCGACATTTTTGCCATTTGCAATGGCTGTGTAAATTATGATAAAACCGCGTGGCAAACACAACGGTCGTTTTATTAGTATTGCGAATTTACTTAGCACTGTTTATTCAGCAGTGGCTTTTTTTACAAAATATATTGCATTCGTATCTATGTGCGTGCTATTTTAACATAAATTGACAAGAGTTTTTCAATCGATATTATTTTAAAACACTTAAACTATTGTTTTTTTTTTGGGTATTAATAATGGTTTCAAATTAAATTTGTTGCACTTTTATTGTATCCACATATTTTGATTACTCTTACTTTGTCGGCGCTACAGACTAGTGATATCTAAGGCTATCCCCACGACTGCTCTTCGAGCATCCTGGTTCTGAACTATTTTATTCCAAGTAGCAATATTCAATTTTAGTGTGACTTTTAACACATTGTTAAATCAAGAGGAAGATACCTTTTGGCGCCCACTTCGCACGTAGTATTATATTCGCTGGAAGCTTCGTCGCTTTAAATTACCTTGTTATAGATGTTATAACTTACTCATATTGGTGTTATTGGTCTGTTGATTTGATGGTCAAGTTGTATATTTGGAATTAGAACTTGAACAAATGCCACATCCACTCTTTATCCTAATATTTATTTCTGAAGCTATCTCATCAGTCTCCTAAATTGAAGCAAGGTCCATAATTGCCCAAATTAAGGTATATTTGCAGTTTTGGAAATAAATATTTGTATTTCAGTGATAAAATCAGTTGGCAATATAACCTCCCTAAACCCGTAAATATGATTTTCTTTTAAACTAAACACTGCTTTCAAAAATAAATAGTCCATAATTGCCCAAATTAAGGTATATTTGCAGTTTTGGAAATAAATATTTGTATTTCAGTGATAAAATCAGTTGGCAATATAACCTCCCTAAACCCGTAAATATGATTTTCTTTTAAACTAAACACTGTTTTCAAAAACTAAACACTGCTTTCGAAAGAACTAAATAAATCGTAATAATTAAAAAATGGCGTAATACTGGCGAGAGACATCGTGTCAAACTTTTTACATCAAAATTGACAGTGTTCAAATGCGGGAATCAATAATGACAGTATCCAGTACAAAAAAGGCTTTTATGAAGAAACTAAATTATTAATCTAAAAACCGTCTTGTTTCATTAGCACATATTTTTAAAGCACATAACAGTACAGGACGAATTTTAAACATTTTTCATGGTTATCACCAATTACAATTGGTGGAAACTGCCATAAATACTCAATTTGGGAAAAAAGAAATAAATTGATTTAAGTAAAATTCGACATTTTTATGCTATCTTTTAGACGTTATTCATACAAATGTTGCACAGTTAGAAGTTTTTTTTTATCAAAGGTCATTATATAATATTTGTATTTGATATTTTATTATTAAAGGATTTATAAAATGAACTATAATATTACTAAGAAACCAAAACTTAACGTGCTTAATGAACTCTGTTTTTAGATTCAATCGATCAAAACTTTTAATCGATAGGTTTCCGGGGCCAAATTAACGGAAACTTGTTGAACTTGTTGGGAATACTTTTCATTAGCGCGCCGTATATTATATGTATTTACGGATAATTTATCCACCCGGCATCCTTACATTAATTGTTTTGAGACTTGAACAGGTTCATATCAGATATTACGTTACACTTAGGAGTACACTGATACACTCACACAGTGACGTCGGCGATTGTCGCTATTGTTACAGCGAACTTAAATAATGATTATTTTTACATTCTCAGTTTCGTGTAAAGATAACGCCATTAATGTAAATCAATTTTATTACGAGTGTAATATTAGTGCCCAAAACTGCGGCCAGGTTTGGGCAGAAGATTTTCGAGTATCCACCTTATAGTTAGTCCGGACCTTGGTTCGAACACTTTTCATCTTTTCCTACGAATCAGCTTAAATAATTCCTGGGTGGATTAGAGGCAATGAATTGTAGCTTGCAGTTAACAATTGGTTAAGTGGATTGGTACTGGCGGTAGACAACTGCAGAAGCGGGAGATTGTTAAATGCTTAAATGTAGGAAGTCATTTTGTGAAGAAATATATTGAGTGCCCTTTCTTTAAAAAAATGTAAATTATTATTCTTATTGTGAAGTTGTAATTATCCAGAACATAGATCGTTTTGTCGTCAAAAATACTGTCGCTGTAGCGTAGTTGGTAATACACCTTCCCCGGATTGGAAAAGAGATCCAGGTTCGAATCCCGGTAGCTCAATAATATTATTTTTTGATAAAATTGATTTTATATGTGTATCTTTATAATTAAAATTAGTATTAAAATTATTATTTTTTCTAAAGCCATAAGCTACTTATTTTCTGGTATATATATGTATTATTTACCGTAACTCCATTTCTCCCCGGAGATTAAGACTAGCTAACTAACTTACCATCGTTCCATTTTCCGCGGGGGTGGATAGAGAGGATGGAGCGCCGCACTCTTCTGTTCTGATACTCAACTTTTGCATCTTAAGGCTTCTAAGATCCCTCAGTATTGGTTTACCTGGTCACGCCAAGTCTTTCGCGGACGTCTATTTCTAGTGCCTTCAACACTCGCATCATATATTTTTCTTATCATCCTCTTCTCATTCACTCGTTTAACATGACCAAACCGTCTAAGCGATCATTTTTTAATTCTATTCACTATTCCTCCATAAGCTTTACATTCTTTCCTAATCTGTTACTTTTATTTACTCCATCACAAGTGGATACGCCTAGGCGATCTCATTAATACTGCATTTAATCTGTTTTCGTTCTAGCGCAAAAAAATCTAAGATCTTCTATCCTGAAACACGATACTTCTAACGTAATTTAACCAGATATGAAATTCAACTCATTTCCGCGAACCAATTTCTAGATTGGAGTCAAGATAATTTTTAACAGGGCATTTCTTCTAAATTACGAATTAATTCTATATACAAAGGTATAGGGATGTTAAGAAAGAAAATAATATTATTTTTGAATCCCACTACTGACCACGTTCTAATATCCGCTTATTTTATTTTATAGTTGTTTCCGGTTCATCTACAGGTACACATATCAACGTATAGTTTTTTTTGTTTTACATATATTCTAAAATAAAAACAATTAAATCTTCCCTCGGATAATATATTTTCATCAGCATTACTGCGTTCACACTATTCTCTGTAATCACCTCTAATAATAAGCTCAAAATCACCGTTATCATTAAATCAACAGTGATTGAGATCTAAAAATAGTGTTGCGCCATTGGAGCGGAATTTACGAAAAAATTTAGGCATGATATTTTTATTTGATGTTTATTTACACGACTGAAGTACGTAATCTGTACATGCCTGTAACGTGTTCCTGCACGTCCACAAGAAATCAATTGGACCGAATACGGCTTACGATTTTATTTTAACTTACTATTTTTGAGACTTTTAATATTATCAATATTGTTTGTTTCGGTCTCGTCCATATCTGTACGAAGCTCGCACGATTGTGTGTAAATAATGGATTGTCCCATTTCTCCCAGACTGTTTGGCGCCGTTTCGTTGCCAAGTTTTGCTTTTTATACTCGGTCGGCCGCTTTTATCGGCTCGCCCCGCGGCGTGACGTCACGTGGCGGGAAATCACAAGTCGCTTTCGGAATGCCGGTCGACTCTGGTCCTTGTATACAAGTGCGCAAGATGCGATTTCGCGTTAATAGGAACCAGTGCGAATGTTTTGTTGTGTTATTTCGCATCGTGTTTCTGGTGTCCTGGTAATATGGCGGGAACGGTGAATGTGTTTGCAAGAAGGGAATCCATTGCGACTTTTGTCTTAAGTGACATTATGCATTTTCTTTTTCTTTTTTTAGAAATTTTTAGGTCGTATTAATCTAATGTATTAATGTAATAAAGTTCGTATGTATTTATTTATTATATAGGTACTTGCATCTAATTATTGAATTAACTAGGTAGTCAATACGCCCGACAATAGTAACATAAACCATCGTTGAAACAACTAATATTTGTAACAATTTTCAATTAGTCTTGCTTTGTACCAAATATCGATGATTCGATCCCGCTGGCACTTACTGTTAGCTTAGTCTGAAAAAAAATAGTTGAAAAAATAGTTATAGTTGGAAAAATACGAGATGTAGGATGGATGGAAATAATTTAGGAGAGGGACATGAATAGGTAGCAGGGAGGCTGAAGGACCAACCGGAATTAGGAAATACGACCCACTTGTGAAATGCTCCTTTAGGTACCTGGATTTTTTCACTGGAGCCACAAGTCTCCTGGCTTTACATATACTTCGTTGTTCTGCGCAAGGTACTCTTGTTCATACACTTCGGTGATGGCACGAAGTGTCATGCAACAAGCACCATGCACAATAGCAAGATGTACAGGTTTCGGCGCGGACGGTAGTGAGAAAACCGAAACTGAAATGTATTTATATTTGAATATCCAAAACAAAAAAAAAATAACACGGTCAAGAATAGTTAATATACTTGAATTCGCCAATAAAATGAAATTGCATATGCGATGGGCAGGCCACATCGCTCGGAATGCATCGGAGACGAATGCAGTCATCCAGTGGTACCCAAGGGGAATCGAGTAACCAACTTTCAAATCATCAAATTATGCAGAAATACGTGATAGCGAATAGCAATGAATCGAGAAAAGTGGGAGATAAACAGGTTTGCCCAGTTGGGCAATGCATTTAAAATCTCTATGTAACAAACTGTTTTTTTTAGCTATACAATATATATTAGATGTGTCTAAGAAATAAATAAATAAAACACTTCAGCCAGCAGAGGATATAAAACAATGATGGTGATCGAGTGATATCGCTTTTTCCACATTGCTTCATGTATAGTATTTGTATTTATTTATTTATTATCTGAACATGTATATTATATACAATGTATATATATTGTATTATGTATATATATTAGTGTATATATTTTGAACATGTATATATATTAGTAGATCACGTCTCGATAGTTCATGTATGGGTTGAATATTTAAACTAATATTTTTTATAATATTGAATCATACTTAGAAATGTTGACAATAAGTTAAGATTCAGCTTAACTATTGATTAAAAACCGACCCCAGCTGGATCTTGGATTACGCCAAAAAAGTAGATTGTCCCCGACGATACCCTTTTCACGCACGATTCGCCGCGGACGGCGGCCGGGCGATTTATCTTTTGTTGACATTGATGACGAATTAGTCCTCCGTGTCTCCGTGCCATGTGCGTCGGCCTGTCGTAAACTAAATCTCACATTGTCACGCATTACATCAACAGGGGATGTAACATACTTATTTATTTGTTATTGGGGACAATTCGGTCTAAGTGATTACAAGTCTGTTTGTATTACAAATATCATTTCTCTAATAGGAGGGGACAGTGAATAAAAGTGACTTGAGAAAGTTTTTATAATCCTACACGGTAATGAGAAATAACAAGCTGTGCCTCTGCAGGCTGTATATTTTAACATTATTTTATGATACATGCTGATTATTTATATTCTGATAGTGATGAACTAGCGAAGCGATTATCACTAAATCAGTCACGATAACGGTTTAGATCATCATTGATCACTGATATCTGTAAGTCATAATCAATAGCAGTAGTTTAGTATTTCAATGAATAGCGTAATCTACTACAATTCGTATGGATGTGTGATTGCTAGCAAGCCTGCTATTTACACAATTGATGCACGTGACCTGATCATTCTTGTAACATGTTCTTCGTGCGCGTCTTTTGCTACCACTTCGCCACTTTTCCCCTAGCCGAGACACTAATATTGATTAAGGAACGGTTTTAATTTTATTTAGTCGTCTACTATTAAATTGCATTTTATGCTAATGCATTATTTCTCTGTATTGAATATATTCTAATATATTTTTGTTCGATTATCTATGTACAATGGTGCGAAAAAAATTTACTATATCTGTTAATTTAAAAAAAAATCAGAGCGAGAGTAAACCCTAGCGGAAGTTTCACTTTAGGAGGCATCTAGAAATACACGGAATAAATAATGTAGTACACTGCTGAATATGTATTGGCATCCATCAGTTCACCCTCGCGCGCCAGATCGTTCTGCCAGAACTCGCCGTGTCATGTGATGTGATTGTGAATAATACGAAATAAAGAAGCAAACTTGGACAATGGACTACCGCAAATAATAATGAGTACATGCGGAAGAAACACGTGATTAAATAAGGTTAAAGACTCTTTGGGAATAAGTCAAGCGTCTTCTTCTCAAATTTTTGTTACCAATCTAATTTAAACATCCGTACGTACGGAAATTATTATGTCACTATTAGCACATGGCCATAACGTGCCTTCACACATCCCCCGCGTTTCTTAGCCGAAAGACGATTGACATGCGACGCCGAACTTCGCTGTCTTCAATCGGCAGCATTTGACGCATATTGGGAAAGTAAATAAACCGG
Organism: Eubasilissa regina; assembly: GCA_022840565.1. Classification (NCBI taxonomy): domain Eukaryota; kingdom Metazoa; phylum Arthropoda; class Insecta; order Trichoptera; family Phryganeidae; genus Eubasilissa; species Eubasilissa regina. The sequence continues at coordinate 36,040,649 of JAINEB010000003.1, read as the reverse complement.
TTTGTATCTTGGCTAAATGTACAGCGTGTACACCACTGGTACTGGTGTAGCGTAATAATACATATCATACATGATTATACAAATTAAATTTAAAAATTATCGCGTGAAAATGAAGTAATTAATTGGTCATACCCGTCCGCATAGTACTGACAATTCAAAAGTGGCTGTACAACAACTCGGTTGGGAGATTATTCCACATCCGCCCCATTCTTCTGATCTTGCTCCATCACTATTTCCACCCGTCTATCCAATAATCTCCGAAGAATCTTCTTTAATTAATAACGACGCTGATCTTTAAATTTGGTTTGACTTACTTCTTCAGACGTGGAATTGAACAACTACCAGAACGTTGGGAGTTATGGCAAATAATGTAGGAGAATCGATTATTATGAACCAACGATTAATTTATCTATTTTATTTGTTTAAGAATTAAATTCACTACGAACTTATGCATTAACCTAATACATGGTTCAACCATGAGCAAACTATCAATGTAGTCACCAAAGAAATATAGTTCTTGGAACGCTATTGGTGCAGTTTTAGTTTTCTGATCCTTTTCATAAATAATAAAAAAATAACATACGTGTGCCAAAACACGTATGCCTTAAAACGGACTCTTTTCTCATATCTATCTGTACCTACCTTTAATATTCACGCACCTTGCGACCGTCGCGCATCATCAGGCTGGATGCGTTCACGCGGAACGTTCACGTAAATCATTTTACTCGACTGACCGTTTTGTTTTTCTTTGCGAATCATCAATATGAATTATATAAAAGGTTTCGGCATTTTTTTGCACAAAATTTAGTAACAGTGGTAGTTCGAAAAATCTAAATAATTTTAGATTTGTATACATTAAAAATGTTCGTGTTATATAAGCGATGTTATTAAGCAAATAAACGTGTTCATTCAATGAACGAACTAGAATTTTTATTTGTTGAGTAGATTGTTTGTTATCACCTCATGATAACAGTTTAGTTAAATGTTTAGTTCTCATCTGATGATGACAGGGATTGCACCCATACGGTGTGTGTGTGTGTGTAATACAATGTTTAGTTGTGAAAATACACCACAAAGTAACCGCCACGTTAATTAATGATATTAAAATTAGAGTAATTAAGATAATCATTTTAACATAGCATGTGTTTTATTGGAGATTTCCTATGAAAAATGTGGCACGAAACTGCGTTAAAAATAAAACGTTAGAAATAGCGCCTTAAATTTTTTTGAAATATTCTGTAACAGGTTCGCGGGTGAACTGTAATATATATGAACGTTACGTCGTTATGGGTATTTAGTCTCTTTATGGATGCCAACGACAAAGAAATATGTAGAGAACAACATATTCTATAAACGTGTGTTAGTTTTTGAGACATGTATGCGTTTTTCAAAACCATTTATAAGAAATCCGTAAATCCTAAATATATTTAATTTAGACAAATAATATTCAATGTTCCAATGAAATTGAATCAATCTTACTTTTTTTAATATTTGCGCTGTTTTCTCTTGGGGTATGCAGATGAGATTTTACACTGCACTCCTCTGTCTTATCAGGGAATCTAACAAATAAAATATTTTAGAACAAACATGGTACTCGTGCTTCATGTTTTTTTCATTTCTTAGCCTTTAACCGTAACTATTGACTTGACCTATTTATTGGAATACTTTTCATAAAGTACTTAATAGGGTAATCCTGGGGCAAACCGACACCCCGATAACGTTTTACTCTGACCGTGTGTTTGTCTCGATGTTAATAGTATTGTGCTCTGTATAAAAATAATTATCTGTTTAAATGTCAATAATCTATTAAAATATCTATAATTATTAGTGATAACTGTCTCTATAATGGCGAGGAGCACCAATACACATATTATTGTAAAAGAAAACGGCATTGAAATTTTACACATAATAATAAAGGCCTTAGATTGGATAATTTAGAAAGTCACTTAACACTAAGTCCAATATAATTAACAACCAATTAAACCTTAACAACCCGCTATTTAATATATTCCCTATTTCAATACCCCCCTGTCAATCACTTCCCCACTCTTACTAAGACTCCGCCTACACCCCGTTTATTGGATGTCGTTTAAATTTTATGGAATAGTTGTACGCCAGTCCTGAAAAAGATACGTCAGTATCGAAACCGGTTGATGTAAATGCAACACAGTTTAAACAAAGTTAAATAAAAAATACAATTTTACAAATCTTTTAACGCTAGAAAAAAGTGAGTTATGTTTATATCGTGTTTAGCCATTGTCAATGCAGTGTATTAGCGATAATATGTTATTAAAGGTAAAATCATGTTATTAAATTCATCCATAAACATTTTTTTATAAATAATTTCGGTGGTATGTAGGAGGAAATGTAGGCTATGTTTACGGGGCAAACGGACATACCTTATCTTATATTAATTTCTCCCCGTTTGTTGTAGATCTAATCGGAAAAGGAGATATGATCGATCTAGCTGGAGTGAAGAATCGATGTCTCTGACAGTAAAAGCTGTTTTAATTTACAAAATGCGTCTTCTAACATCCACTAAAACCTTCAATCTTCCAAGATATATATATATATATATATATATATCCAACTATTAACGTCGTAACTAATACTTCTTTACTTAATTGAAAAAAATCTTCTCTGAGAATTAGTATCGCAAAGTTCAGCGAGGGATCAAATGATGGACACTACAAATATAACAACTGACACATTGTTAACGGTTCCGAGTACATTCGAACAAATCTGGCACAGCTGGAGTCAAAAACTTTAAGAAAAGGGCGCAGATGGTCCAGCAGTCCAGAGTCATGCAGAGTCCAGAATCTTGACCACGAGTAAATTTATTTCTGAGCTAAAAGTTAAGAATCTAATCCGGAATAAAAAAAAACTCTAAATGAAAAAAGTAGCAGTGCCAAATCTCAAAAGAAAAGAAAGAATTGTCGCTATTGCATTTGAATATAAAGATGGCACTGAATCTAAAATTTGGTATCACGAAGAATGTGAATTAAATGGAAAATAACCTTTTTTCAGATGTGTACAATGTTATATTAAAGATAGTGATTAGATATCCAGCCCCTGTTTGACTACTATTTAATATATTTGTACAGATATTTTTAATGAAATATATCTAATTTACTAAATCTTATATATTTTTTTCGTCCTGGATAATAATTCATATTTTTTTCTTGTTCTTTTTCTCATTTTATGTTAAGCGTGTCTATTTGCCCCAGGGTTACTATTATTACATCTAGATTTGTCGCGGGTGTAGTATGATTTAGGGAAAAGTACTAAAAAAACTCTTCGTGTATACAATGAAATCGTGTAATGACGAGAAATGTACGTATAAGTAACGTTCCTTAAAAAGAAATTTTCTATGTTTTCAATTTTCTTTTCGTATTGTATTCCTCTTTTCTATTTTTAAATTCAGTTTGTCGTATATTTTTCTTTATATTTAACTTTCAAATAAAAACTTAAAACGTACAATACATAAAAACAAGAAATCAATAAGAATAATATATCACACCAGTCATAAACATTCAATACTCTATTGAATATTTAAAAAGATTCTCTTCGGCAAGGATTGAGTTTTACTTTCTTTAGCAGAAGTTCTTCATACTTGTAAAATTTCGAAATTCTAAGATATGTGGTTTAACATGAACCCGGAGATGGAACACTCGCAAGTTTTTTCTTTTAGGATAAAAGTTTTGAAGATATGATTGCAAGAGTATCACATGCAAGGAAAAGCCTTTACATTTCATATTGAATTTATGTTCTGTCAATTGAAGGAAGCCTCGCTTACCTACATAAAGTAATATTTATGATGATGTTCTGCACTTGTTGTAGTCGATTTCATTTGTAAATAAAGCTATACATTTTACTGACGAAAACTCTATTCAAATCTATAATTTAATTCGTTCTCATTTCAATAATCTTTACTATTCTGCTTGCAAAACAAACAAACTTGACCGTACATAAATGCGATTCTTCACGGATGTTATGGTAGAATTTATTTACGTTTATTCTAATATGGTTCAGTTTTTGTCTGGTTCAGTCATCATGACTAATGTAATGGACGAATGAAAAATGTAATTCTAAGCCACAACTCGGTAATACTGTATGGCCAGCATTCCCGCGCTTGTTTGTTTATTCTCGAAGACTTGTGCATACAAAAATAATTCTTCAGTCTGAGTAATTAACAACAATGTTGAATTTGCCAATATTAAAAATGTTAAGTAAATAATGTCTGGAAGGTGAAGCTATCTAGAAGTTTATATATTTTGTATTTATTACAAGTCGTACATGGTGACTATTTCTCTACCTTAGATATGATGTACCGATTATTAGTCCTATTAATTCACATCGATCGAAATCCTAAACAATAAATGAGGCGATAAAATCACACCTCTCATCAATCGCGCTACATAATACGTACTGCACCTACGATATAGCTAAGAAATCAAACCCAAAGATATATGCACTGCTGGGAACACAATGAATCAACAACAAAACATAAATCAATTTATACTTGAACCTGTAAAAAAGAAAGAAGTAAAAACAATCATGACTGTTCTTAAACCAAACACTGCACGTGGACCGGAAGGCATATCGGTAAACACAATAAATTAACTAGAATACTATTATTAGAATTAGAATACTTAATAAATAAAAAATTAGAAGAACAACTGACAGAATTTCTTGAATCAAACAAATTCTTCTCAAAGACGCAATTCGGCTTCCGAAAAACAAAAAATACATCCAATGCGATAGAATCAGTTACTGGATATATCAAAAAACATGTTGATAAAAGGGAAAAATATATTGCAACGTTTCTAGACCTCAAGAAAACTTTTGATACTATATGTCATGACTTGTTATTCAAAAAATTTAAATCGAAAGTGTGTGGTGTAAACTGAATCAAGAGCTATTAGAGGCAGAGAACTCTATGTGTTAGGATAAACGATACGTCAGCGTTTTGTGTCCAATTATGTACATGTATGGTGTACATAAATGAACTACGAGTATGTGATCTAATCAAGAAAATTCATACTGTTAGTTTCGCCGATGACACTGTTCTTATAATAAAATCAAAAAATACATAGGAAAATGCCTATTTAAAAACTGAAATTGCTATGATGAAAATCAAAATGTGGCTAGATGTGCATCGAGGGCAGCCACCGAGCACATTATTCAGATCTATGCTAAAAACATTCTAAATTACATATTTATTAATGAGGGCATCTGGGGTTTCAATAAAAATACCAGAACCTCGGAGGAGAACAATTTAACACTTGCTTGAATATACACCACATATGGGCAAAAAAGTTTTTAGTTTTTGTAGCACCTAAATTGTTTAATTCTCGCGCTAAATATATGAAAAATATTGAGCCACATAGATAGTTCAAAGGTGCAATAAAATTCTGGTTAAAAAACTCAGATCGAACGTGCGTTTATAGCTTGGTCACCTCTTCAATATGAACATATGCAGCCTCAGCACGGGCGAAGTCCAGTGAGTCGGATATTAAAATACTAAATGTATACACAACATATGATATTAAATAAATAAATAGCAGTACGCCTTTATCACTTGCGCCGATCGCACGTTCCTTCGACGGAGTGACTGCGAGTGTAATGGCAAAACGATTTGTTGCTAATTAATTTGCTATTTTTGATCCGATTTGTACAAAACAAAATCTTTTTACATGTCTGACTAAATACTTACGTTTTTTTAAAACTGAATAGTATTTTTCTTCTGTCATCATCGTTAACGAGTACACGTGGGCCCTCAAATGACTTCAACCCCGATAACGTCGTGTTAACTATTGGCTGCTAATTTCTTTCTTTAGTATTCGTTGACGACATTGTTCTTTGTACCTCTTGCGCTGCATTTCCACCAGCGGAATGTTTCACGTCAATCTGTCACAAGAAACGGGGTCTCCCGCGATTTTTTTGTGCGCAACCGACGGGCACGGTGGCGACGAGCATTTGTGAATTGCAACCCCTCCCCCACTCCTGCCCCCAGCGACCGCCCCTACCGCCGCCATATCATTCGGAATTGATATTGAACAACAAAACCCGCTCTACGGTAATGGTTCCCATTTCAATCATTCCCGCCAGTCCCGTATTGTATTCACCCTGTTGTGCAGGGTTACTCTAAAGCGTTTTCGCTTTTCAAGATATCGCAATAAGTGGCTGAGCGATTTTATACTGGAGTTTATACGTTCCCGTCATCGGTGACGGGAACCTAATGCGGACCAAAGTTGTTTTAAGCACGCAAAAAAAAAAATTACAGGGTCATTCCATATGAAATGGTTCAGAAATTTTATAAATAGTTACTTGACCATTTTTTTTAATACTCAAGGGGGTATAATTTTCAGGGTTCAAATTAGGTGTGTGAATACAGTTAAGTCTCACCTCTTTGTAAAAAAAATTTTGACACGTAGATTCTAACTCTTCCTGCAAAAACATCCCCGTGAAGATGGGACTTTTTTAAAACGAAAGCTAAGAATTAAGGCTGAAAATTCACACTGTGGGAATCCATGTAAAGTGAATCGGGGTAAGTGCGACATATATTTGAACTGTTCTCAAATTTCTCTATGACTTTGAAACTTTAATAGAAGAATCATTAGCCAATTCCTAATTTAAGTCTTTATTAATCGGAATGTAACATTTTAAGATAGCTGATATTGAAAGCACTTTACGAAAAAATTGGATGAGTAGATGCATTTACCCCAAATTTGGGGTAAGTTCATCTAGTTGTATTATTTCTGGCAAATTGTTAAAATAATGAAAATTTACTCTAATCTTTACTTTACTGCTCTGCTTAATGACAATATGAATTAGTTATTTTGGTCCCTAATGACAGGTAAATCGTGCTAAAAATCACAAAACTAATATATACATTACAAACTACAACTCAAAATAAAGGTACATATCTTACATCAGTGTCCTGGCACAAAAGATTTTTGAGATATACGAATGATTGAAAAGGCGTATACAACTCACAAGTTGACATCAAAGAACTGTCATGATTTGAAATGGTATTAAAAGCAAATTAATGTTTGGATTTGCACTGTCTCTGGACCGTATCTTCAAATATTTCTTAATAAGTTGCGGCGCTGGAATCCAATTTCAAACGTAATTAGGAGACGTAGATGCACTTGTCTCATAGATGCACTTATCCCGACTCACCATAGCTAAAATTGTGTAAAAGCGCAACAAATTGCTTTTAACCCAATGTTGATTGAACAAATAGAAGACGAGATATTTTAGTTTCCGCAAATCAAATGCTGCGCCCCGTAAAACAAAAATGGCCGCCACGCAAAAAAAAACAAAATTAAAATAATGGTCATTTGAACTACCAACAAGTTAGGGTGATTGCACAAAAAATATTAGAATGTTGTTAAATGGTCAAGCAACCAGTGTTGGACCATTTCGTATGGAATATATTATTATATATAATATTGTTGTCATGAAGAAACCACCATTAAATGGCTAAATACATTTTTTTTCTTAAAAAATAGAAACGACTACACTTAAAACTGCATTTTAATTATTTTATAATTTACATTGCATTGTTTTATTTTATTTTATTTATTTATTTTTTTTGGAGAAACAAACAGTGTAACAATAATAACTGATAATTACATAATATATAAAAATAACACCAGTGAAGTTTCTTCGGAAATTAAATACATAGTACATAATTAAATACATAGTACATAATAAACTAAAAAATAGCAGACTGATAAACAAAAATGCTTTTACATAAAAGTAAACATAATAAACTAAAAACTAGTATATATTAATAAAAAAATAATAATATTAATAAACTAAAAGAAGAAAAACAAAAAAATAAAAGAGTGATTTTAAACTGAATATACGAAGAGGAAAGGGTAAGGAGGGGAGGGAAATGGGATGCAATATATACAGTTTATGTTAATAGTTATTGAAAAGTTGGCGTAGTTTAAATTTAAAAGGAAGCAATTTATCGTTGAAAATGTCAATGTTATTAGAAAAATTTACGGCATTATATTTTGAGGTAGAGCGGATAATAAAACAATTTTTTATGTAATTAGTTCTACTCAAATTTGGGTAAAAAAGATTATTTGATCGTGTTTGTCGCGTTGGACAGTTGAAAGTTATTTGTTCTAATAAATAGGGCGAGTCAACTAAGTTATTTAAAATTTTATAGAGGTAGGATAAATCTTGAGTGTTTCTTCTATTTAAGAGGGGGGGTATTTTATGGTAACACTCACTTTCTGAATGAGATTTAATGTCTAAGCGAGCACGTGAATTTAATATATTAAAAAATTTATGTTGGACATTTTCAAGTCGGTCGCTGTAGGTGGAATAATGTGTGTTCCAAACTACCGATCCGAATTCAAGTTGACTGCGTACAAATGAGAAATATAGGATGATAAGAGTAAAAGGGGATTGGAATGGGTTAGACGTTCTAGCAATGAAACCGAGGAGTCTATAGGCCTTAGCGATTACCGACTCTATATGCGGGATAAAAGTTAATTTAGAATCCAAGATGATACCAAGATCCTTCACTTGTGTGCAGACACTGAGTATGTTACTATTAAGTTGATAATTATACGACAAATTAGATTTTTTCTTTGAAAATGAAATGATGTGACATTTAGCAATATTTAGAAAAAGTTGATTTTTTTGGCAGTAGATTGAAAGTCTATTAATATCATCCTGTAGCAGGAGGCAATCAGTGGGTGATTTAATTTCTTTGAAAATTTTGGCATCGTCAGCAAATAGTGAAAATTCAGAATTTAAGAAACATTCTTTAATGTCATTAATATAAATTAAGAATAAAATAGGTCCAAGGTGTGAGCCTTGTGGAACTCCAGATGGGACATTTTGGAATATGGAACTAAACCCTTGGATCACAACTGCCTGACTTCGATTTTTGATATAGGAAGTAAACCATCTGTATAGGTCTCCGTGTATACCGAGACATCGCAACTTTCTCAGAAGTATTCGATGATTGATTTTATCAAAAGCTTTTGAGAAGTCAGTGTACAGTGTGTCTACTTGTAATCCTTTGTCCATCGCCTTCAAAATAATGTCGGTAAATTGTAAGAGATTTGATTTTATAGACCTCTGTGGAAAGAAACCGTGCTGATTGGGGATAATTATAGGACGCACACTTGGGAATAATTGATCGTATATCATTTTTTCCATTAATTTACTGAGAATTGACAATTTTGAAATCGGTCTGTAGTTTTCAATATTTTCTTTGTCACCACTTTTAAATATTGGGGTTATATGCGCCTTTTTCCAAAATCCTGGAAAGTGACCATCCCGTAAAGATTTAGAAAATATAAGAGAAATTGGTTTTGCTAATTCCACGGCGCATTGATTCAGAAAGATAGAAGGCAATTCATCAGGGCCAGCACCCTTCTTGGTGTCTAGGTTTTTTAAATATTTTAAAACGATCGCTTCATGAAAGTCGATAGATTGAGTATCGAGGTGACTATATACGTGACAATCATCTTCTGTATCAATATCATGGACGTTTGTGGAGACGTAGACAGAGTGAAAGTATTCATTAAATACTCTACATATATCAGCACCATTATCAGCTTGTTGGTTTTTGTAATAAACACTATCAGGAAAATCTGCGTTTCCTCTACGTTTGTTTTTTACGTATGACCAGAATCTTTTTGGGTCTGTTTTGATTTCTGATTCAGATTTTTTTATAAACTGTTCAAAGCATTCTTTCGCATTTTTTTTCTGTCGCTTTCTCAAGAGGTTGGACGTTTGATAATCAGAGAGGTTACCATACATTTTCCACTTTTTGTGGTAAAGTAACTTTTCTTTGATAGTTTTAATTAACGAAGAGTTATACCAACTGGGAAATTTCGCTACAGATTTAACCGAGATGGTTGGAACATGTTTTGATATAATGTTATTAACAATTGTATAAAATGTTTTTAAAACATTTTCCAACTCCAAATCATTCAATCGATGCGTCCAATCAACTTTAGACAACTCATTCCTAATTAATGAGTAGTCGGTATATCGGAAATTTTTTTATAATTCTTGGAGATGGACGCATAGCGATTCCTTTTGTTATCGATAATTCTATGATTAGGGATTTATGATGGGGGTCTTCGGGAGTCAGAGGATCGTTACATTTAAAAATATGGCATGAGGCATTGTTTGTTATCACCAGATCTAATATTCTACCGTTTTGGTTTGTTTGATCGTTATACTGAGAGAGTTCTGTAAATGATAAGAATTCCAAAAGGTATTGGCTGGCTACACTATTACAATTTGAGGGGTTCATTACATTAGATCCATTAGAAGGCAACCATTTAATAGTAGGTAAATTAAAGTCTCCCAGCAATAAAAACATATTATTAGGATGATCGGTTCTTATATCACTGACCATATTTAAATGTTTTAGTAAATTAGAATGGTGATCAGGGCCTTGCGGGTGATAAGATCCACAGACAAAAATGTTTTGATACACCCCGGATGACAATTTAATGTTTACCCAGAGGTCCTCAGCACAGGTATGCCAGGATTCCATAAGCTTTGCATGCAATGACGCTTTGATAGCTATAAGAACTCCACCGCCATATTTAGAGTGATTTCGGTCTCTTCTAAAAATATTGTACCTGTTATCTGCAATTTCACTATTATTGATATCATTACGTAGCCAAGATTCAGTAAGGCAGATGATATCGTATTCGTTATTTAAAATTTGATTAAAGATTTTTGTTGTCTTGGTGCGTAAACCGCGAACATTTTGATAGTAGACAGATAGACTAGCCATCAGGTACAAATTTTATAAAAAAATGAAAATATGTTATAAGAAATTGTGAGGAAAAGTAAAAAGATATACCATACATAAAGAATAAGAAATATTGCAGAAAGGGAAAGGGAGGTAGGGGGGGGAGAGTGGTAATATAATAGAAATAGTTTAACAAAGTGAAAAATAGATCAATTGTAAAATTAGGGTAAATAATCCGTGAGTGACGACGCAGAGTAGGGTTCACATTGAATAATTTGTTTTTAATAAGTCTTTTTCGGAGCGAACTAGTAGAACCGGTGAGGAATCCGATTTTCTCAAAAAGATTCGGCAGTTTTTTACCCAACAATACTGAAAATTTTTCTTTTTAGCGAATTCTTTTGTTTTTTTTAATAGAATTTTATTATCTATGGTTAAATGATCATTCAAATATATTGATTGCTTAGATCCCGGAAAGCCAATGTCAGTTGTTGTAATTCCACGATTGGCTCTAACTGCCGAAATCAAGGCTTCTTTTTCAAATTGTCGATTAAATTTGACAACAACAAGTTTTGGTCTCCCGTCGCGTGCTGGCTGGCCGGTTGCATCCTTTTCAACTATTTTGCGACGGGCGACCCTGTTGACGTGTTGGATATCGCCGACGTCTAGTCATTAACAGTTCGATGACATAAAAGTCATTAAACCTTTTAAAAATGCTCATCACATGCGTTCACTATAATGGGACTACCCATCGCAGCCTGTAGTATAGATACTACAGTGGGTATGAACTGAGCATTGACAATGAAATACAATGTACATAAAAGGGAGATGATACGGCATATATTTAAACAAATTAAAATGAAAAATGCACGAAAGCACAAAATAATACATTAGAACATAATTACATACAGGAACTTAAATAAACATTTAGCACACACATGGTTTCCAAAAAAGGTGTCGCTTAGCTTAGTAATGAATTGGAAAATACGTTCAACTTCTTTACTTCTTCTAATGTCATTAATTTAATGTGTTACATGAATATTCTTACTATTTTCAAAGTAACCTAAACCAAAGGTTGCTGTGAAAATAAGACTAATTTGGTAGTCTCCTGGAACGGCACTAGATCACTAGGCGAGTATCTTAACCAGTGGACCAACAAGCTACTAAATTTTGTGATTTTCGATATTTGAGATGTGGTTAGATAGACGTATGCTAAAAATATGCTGAATTGACCACACTATTATTAAAGAGGTACTAAGACGCATGAATAGATAAAGAGAACTAATAACATCTATCAAATGACGGAAAGTTGCATACTTCGGACACATACTCCGCAATGGGAAAAAGGATCTCTTACATATCATGGGAATAGAGATGGCATCTGAAGCGTACATGAGAAAGGTTATGACTGTAACTTTAGAGAGTGGTTCAACATCCAAGGTGCCGGCGATCTTGTATATATTGAACAGAATAATTCTGCACACTGCAATTTGATCGCCAACCTTCTATAGAAGATGCGACACGAAGAACCGGAAAAATGTGTAATATGTGTATATTTCTTGTATAAATTAATTACTCGCGTTGGCTCTGTCGTCTACCATTCGAAAAGAGTATTTCACTTCTCTAGCTAGAATACTAAATTACTACAACGAAATCTCATTGATTAACACTAACTTGGATATATTTTTCACGACCTAGGCTCAATTTTAAACCAAATTGTATTATTCATGGGTTATAGCCGTTCGAACGTGTATTACGCGACTACCATAAACGAACGCTTTTAACGCCAAAGATTGTCGCATATCGTGTGAATTGATTTCGTCGACCTTGGAACCCACGCACTTGTATATATAGTTCATTCTCCTGAATTATTAGTCTGCTTTATAAATTATTTTTTTTCCTATTCTTCCACGACAATACATCCCAGGCTGGGATATGGCCTCCTCCATATGTACTCTCCATCGACTCATATCCCTGGCTGTTCTTCTATAGTTCTCTAACAGTTATATCCTGTTCCAGTCCTCTTCCGCACAGTTAGCCCACCTCTTTCTTGATCTAAATCTCAATCGCTTCCACTGTGATCTTCAGTGTCTGTCATCTGGCATTCTTTCAACATGACCAGCCCATCGCAGTCCTTACAGAATCTTACGATTGTTTCTTGCTCAATTTAATTACCGAGCTCATGGTTTATATTTATTCTGTAAGTTCCATTTTTTAGTGTAGGATTATCTTTTTTTTAGTATTTTGCTTTCAAAAACTACTTTTTTACAGTGTTCTTGATTTTTAACCATGAAAAAGTGTATTTTGTAACTATTGGAAATTCAATTGTCTTAAATGCTTGTATGTTTTACCTTAATGTCATAGCTAAGATTATACATAAGACGTATACAGATTATTAACAAGTCTTTGATTAATTTGCATACGAAAAAAAACTGGATAGATAGAATAAGTTTCCGAAGGTGTTGCAGAGGGAGGATCCCAAACATCTAGATATTAATTTTTTTTTTCTAAAGTACTACGTACATCCCCAATACTGTAGTGAGTGGAGAAAACTGATCCATTGCCAATGACAGAAGGATCACGAGAAGAAGACCACTTCAGAATTCTAATAGTTCATTCATCCAGGTCTTTCGTGGTCATTCTCAAACTCTTATACCATGTCTGTCTGACTACACTTTGAACTGTCACATTCTCTAGATTCCTGTACCAACTGTGTAAATCTTTCTTCTTTCCATTTTGCTTATCCCGGCTTTATTTCATTTCATTATACCTTCGTTTCTTTATCCGATCGTATTTCAGCCTTTATTTCCATGTCTTGCTGCCATGTATTTCTGTATTAAGTCCCATTGTAAATCCCTAGACGCGATTCTCTTCAGATGTTCCTGTTTTCAGTTTATAATATTAATATTACCAAATAAATGATAAATAAAGTGAATATGTCAAAGAATTTTTATTCGAAAGATAGATTTGTTTTTTACGTTTATTTTATTGATATTATGTACTTTATTTTGAATATAATAATTTTATTCCAGTCAGTTAGATTGTATAAATCCACACGCGTTGTTTTCACAGTTACCAAACATGGTATCTTTCCTAACGGCACCAAGATTAAGATCGTGAACATAATTGATTTCATCCATTACATAACGCAACGATGGATAACGATTAACTAATTCGGGTTAGTTCGTATAATTAATTCGGATTTCTTTCTGTAAAATCCGGGAACGTTTTCACAAAATGCACATTGTGTATTTAGATCTCGAGAATTTTCATAAAACGTATATATATTATATTATATCACAAAATTCACATTGTGCATTTAGATCTTAAACGTTTTCACAAAATGCACACTGTATTATGTATTTAGATCTTGAATATTTTCACAAAATGCACATTGTGATCTTAGATCTCGAGAATATGCACAAAACACATATTTATAATTGTAGCGGTTTCACAAAATTCACATTGTGCATTTATATATTAAACGTTTTTACAAAATGCACATTGTATTATACATTTAGATCTTGAATGTTTTCACAAAATGCACATTGTGTATTTGATCTTGACAAAATGTGATATTTAAATCTCCAATGTTTTCTAAATGCACATTACATCTCGAACATTTACCTTAAATATATATCGGATATTTTGGTTTCAATGATTTTAGATATAATTCTGCACTGAACTTTGGCCAATTTCGGTATTTCGTAAATTTTGCGAGGAAATCGATTCCATTTGCAATACTCCTAACAATTTTTTAATCAAATTTGTCTCATTTAATAGAGTGTTAGGGTTATTTTATGACGGGGTAATTCAATTAATTATGAATAATTTTACGACATATCCAGGGGATTAATCCAGCACCGGGAGGCTTGGAGAGCAGTCGGCAGTCGGCCTTGAAACACAATGATCCGTAGCTTCAAAAGAGTGAGTCAAATGTTTTAGGATTCTTCGTCTTAACATATGTAACTAATATCTAACTATATTACGTAATCTGAAACGATATTTTCACTGCCCTATTTTCTATAAGACATTTCTGTTTGTCTCATCCCACACAGCATGTCAACAAATGAAGATCGTGTCTTGACTCTTTATCAGATGTATTTTTCAATGCGGGAGTAATGTTTTTTTTAAATTGGTTTACGTCGTGGATTCTCTAATTTATGATTCTCTTTACGAACGTTCAGTCAATGAAGCATTTGAATGCACAGCACGCAAAACTTCTAATCAGTCAAAAATGTGGGTATCTACATACATTTTGTGGGCAGCCTGTGGACCGCAGAACGCCTGTAATGGGACAATGCGAGCTCGAGTTAAGACGTTGTGACGTTGTGATGGCACAACACTGAGTGCGGTATTGGCATCGAGTGAACAATATAATTTTATGTAAGCTCTCCCGCAATGCGAAATACTTTAATTTTAAAATAAACGACAATACGAATAAAAAATTTTACCGATTGAAAAATTTCTACGCGTAGCAAAAAAAATATATTGGCAACTGGCAGCTGTGGCCCACGGCAACTCAAAATAAACAAAATCTACTATCAATCTATCACGTAAAATTGTGTGGTTATCGCGTCAAATAAAATAAATTATTTTGGTATTCTATTTCATGGTGTATATCGGTTGATTTTTTAAATAAATTAAGGTAATAAAAACGTTTAATTCTCGTATTATATCCTGTTATTATTATAATAATATACTAGCAGAAACAACTAGCTGCTCACCGTTTGTTATATGTTTCATTTTAACCTTTTAACTGCCGACCGCATTTGAAATGGAAGACACCACCTAGGGTTAAAGGTAGGCTTTAAGGGTTTTGACTTAAAAGCGTCTATCAAAAGCTGGGAACTGTCGTCCACAGATGGCAATATGATTTTAAAAATAGCGTCTGCAAAGTCAAAAAGTGCGTGTTATCACGTTAATTGTTTGCCATAAAATGCGAAGTTTGGTGTGTTAACGCGCTCATGGCATTTAAAAGGTTAAAAATGGGCAATTGCTATTATTTCTCATATATAACCATATTATTATAATTAACCCAAGACTATCTTAATTTTTGAAGTATCAAATGTTATTTTATCAATACTCTGATTTATTTTTGTCTTTTGTCGAGGAAATTGAGAATTCAATAAAATCAAAAATGTTTGGTTAAGGTCTTCGTCGTTTCTAGCGGGACGTGATCAGCTCTTGATTTTCCATAGCTCACTACCGAGAGCTTATGTTGTTGCTTAAAAATATAGCCGGTTATTATGACCGCACTGTCTCCCGGCTATTTTGATTTTGATATCCGAAAATACTATTATTAATTATGATTTACACAAAAGTAATACGGATCATTTATTAAATATACATAAAACAATTGTCATGTTAAATATATTTTATAATCGTTTCATTTAAAATAGTCACTAATTTTAGTTTGATTACTCGAGTCCGTGAACAGTCCATTACATCGATTTTCAATCAGTTGCCTTTGAGAAGAACGCAAAAACGTAAAAAAAACGAATAATTCTGGTGACAGCTATCGCGACCGATGACTTCGAATAAAACAATACATCATGTTTGACCAAGTATTAAACATAAAATTGTAAAGGAAGGATCACGGTAGCCGACGTCTGTAATCTGAAATTTACGAGGGTAATTACTGGTTACACACCGCCGGGAATTACACAAGGCTTTAGGTAGGTACCTAAAAAGATTAGGTGACACTATAATAAGGTACATGTTATTTCTACTTAGAAATATAGTACCTTTGTGATAATTCTAAATGTATTGCAAATTGAACACAATATATCTTATATATTTCTAATACAATAACGGCGCCTACTATCCACGCACGTAAACCATGTAAATATATTAAAATTGACAATTAACTAAATCAAAAATATTGTCTCTTTGGTTTAAATATGAAGAAATGACGGTCTGAAGAAAACTGAATTTGTTATTTAATTGTCATGTTGATTTATTTATTCGTAAATTTGTTTTTTACTTTACCAGCTACTACTAAACAGATATGAAATGACGTCAGCAGCTCTGCGATATCAGTTTAGCAAGAATTGCCCGTTTCGAAACAATGCCTTATTCATATTCAATTTTCAATAGGTGATTGATTGAGTAATGATGATTATTGATGACTTCACAAATGTATTTATGCCGATTTCTTTCTTTTATTTGACTTTCAATCCGTAATATTCGCAAATGAATACTTCTTTCATTTTTTAGTTTGATAGGTCATTTCATTTTTTGTATCTTTCAAAAATACTTAGTTTACATTATGAATAAATGCTTGATAAACAATTGAAGAGTTTTTCAAGAAGAATATTTAAATAAACTGATCAAATTTTGAATCGTATAGATCTCCTCCTATGATCTATTTTATTATATATATTTTAGTGTTATTATTTGTAATTATAATAAATATTTACTAAAAAGAGTGGGAGGTGGGAGAGTATTTTTCAGATACGAAATTTATTGTTCAAGTTCCTGCGTTATAAGTAATGTAGTTAGAATTTTTTTAGAATTTAAATATATTTTTTATGTAAGTGATAGTTTTATTCGCCTATACCAACACTACACATTTAAGAGTTTTCGCTTCATGTATGCGTACTGCTATTCTGAAATGTGAAATAGATTGTTTTTATGGTAATTAGTGAAGGCCTGACTTATTTACATCTCTTCTGAGAACATTGTACCTACTGTAAATTGTTGAATGCTTATTTAATTTGTATTTATATTTAAATAATACAATGTAAACGATTTTTCTCTTAAATCTTATTAGAAAATAAATGTAACTAATCATCGGGTGTGTTTAGATTAAATGCTTGTATAATAATTATCAAACAAGTATAAAACATTTTTCGGTACTACTACATCGAGGCTAATGCAAAGATTCTCACCAATCAGTGCTCGGATTTTTGAGCTTCGGTAGGAATAATTTGATTTTAATATGTTACGTCTACCGATGCACATTCCGCCTTGCGCGTCCGGCCGGCCGGCGGAGTCGGTCAGTGCCCTTGATTATTAGTTTTGGTACATTGACTTGCATAACACAGCGTCACACAGGCATCCGTGTAATAATTACTCCCGCTAATGTTATAACATATTACTGCATTGTGCGGGGACGCGGTTGAAGATCATTATCCCTTAAATCATGAATATTTTTTATGAACATTGTTGCATTCGAGGGCTGATTATAAGATATACATGGAGGATTTTTTCCCATTTTGTTTTCTTTATTTGAATCAATATCGACATGAGTTTTTATGGTAGGTACATTACATTTTATTATAGTTCACCATTTGGTGAAAAATGATATTAATATCATTAAATTTATTTTATTTTGTATAATTTGTGAAATATAATTATAATGTAAGTACAATAAATTCATTTAAACTAAAAATAATTAAAAAAAATATCAAATAAGTCATAAATTTAGTTAACAATTACCTCCTGTAACTGTCGATGAGAGTTAGTAGTGCTAATTAACTCAAGTAGAGTTATAACATTGTTTTATTTATATCCATCCATTATAATGAAACTCTACAAAGTTAACGCCGATTCCATCAATGATATAACATATTTTTATTTGTTAAATTTGTTTTATTAACCACTTAATTGAGTTTAAGTACATCTACAGGTTTCGAAAAATACCATTTTCTTCTTCAGGATGTCAATACTAACTAAAAACATATATTATTTTTTCTTTACCAGAATCTATTTTTAAAAGAACAACAATTGTTTAAAAAAATAAATTTAGTACCTTACTCAAATTGTTACTTAATACAAATTTACTCGAATAATTTTTAGGAAAAATTTTTAGAATGGGACTCGTAGTTAAATTTAATTGATTGTTTATAATTTTTTGATTAGTTTTACATACTTTATTTATCTCCAACGATTCCAAATTATTTAATTTGTGACCAACACCGTTTATATGCAAAATTGACAATCCCAACTTTTTATCAAAACCATGACCATTTTCTATCAAATGATTAGTAAATTCTGAAAACCCACTATTGTTCAAACATCTCAAATGCTCCCTTACTCTTATATTAAAATTTCTACCCGTTTTACCAATATAAAATGCAGCACAATCCTTGCAACTAAGTTTATAGACACCAGAATTGTTAAATTTATCATCTTTGTCTTTAGAATTTATGAGTAAATTTCCTATATTATTATTTGTTTAAAATGCCGGTCTGATGTATCGTGGTAAGTGTTTAGATTTTTGATTCGAAAAGTTATTTACGTATAAAATCCTACGCCAAAAATCATTATTATTATTATGTTTTTTCTGTGATTTATATAAAAATTTATTATTATATTCTTTTAATTTATTTTTTAAAATAGTATCTATCACACCTATATTATACCCGTTATTAACTGCTATTTTTTAATTGTATTCAATTCAATATTGAAATTGGATGTTGACATAGGAATATTGACTAAATGTTGTATCATGGAGTGGAACCCTGAATGTTTGTGTTATAATGGATGATTAGATTCATTGTGTATCTGATCATGATAGTATCTGTAAAAGTTGGTTTTATAAAAATTTTGAATTCAATTCTATTATTATTTTTAATCTATGTTAGATACAAAAAAATTAGGGTCGAATTATTTTCCATTTCTAATGTAAATTGTATTTTATTATTAAATTAATTAATGAAACACAAACATGTAGTTAGTTGACGTTGTGAACTTAACCAAATACATAATATATCATCCGCATACCCTTTCCACAACAAAACATTTTTTAACAAAGGAGATATTTAATAAAGGATAAAAAATATTCCTCCCCAAATTGTCTACAAAAATATCTGCTATTAGTTGACTTGTGGCTGATCCCATAGGAAGGCCCTCTGTTTGATTATACATTATATTATTAAATTGAAAATAATTTTCGTTAAGTGTTTAATAAAACGAAGTTAACAAATAAAAATATGAATTTTAACCATAAAGTTTGCTAATTTCAAAAGTAATGAATGATATAACAATTACCTAGTTATTTTTTAAAGTTTATGGACAAATTATAACCGCGGTTATCATAAAAATGTAGTTGATTAAGTGTGTTTTCTTATAATTAGTTATATAATTAATACGCTATTTACACAGATACATAGTACATGCAATACAGTTAATGTTAATCCGTTTGCAGAACAACTATATATTCAAATTATAATATTTTCACACTTACACTGCACACCGCGTCGTATTCCCGTAGGAATAGTTACACCTAATGTATAGTATATTTCTATTTATAGCGAGCGTATGATTGTTCGCTCATTATTACTTGCAGGAAGCAATCGGCTATTGATAATTGCTGTTACCAGGGCATGTGGGCGGCTAAGTTGTCGCTCCTGTGCGACCGCGAGGTGGCCTTTACGCAGTTACGATTATTGTTTGGAATTGATAAAACATTACATTGTTATACACAGTTGTATAACTTTGTATAACAATGTACCCTCACTGGGCTATATCCGTGCTGAGGTTAACATTTAACAATTTTTTATGAAGGTGCTATATGATTTAAAAAGACTTACATTTTAGCATGATAATATTAACAAGTTAGTTAAAGTTGTACTATAATTTTTATGTAATTAAAATTAAATAAATAAAATTTTATATTAAAGTAATCTGTAACAATTTTTCTTCCTTAACATTGGTAGGTACCTACTGTACAATGGATATATACTTTAGAGCTAAACAGCTTATTATAGTAATAAATATTTTTAAAAATCTTATACAAATTAAATGTAGCAATTAGATAGATATACAGATAAAATTAATTTATCGAAAAAATATTTTTTTGCCTTACTATCTGGGGAAGTGCGCTGACCATTACACAATGTCAACATAGTAAATTAACGACAAATTTTCGAACCTGTATGTTTCAGTTTCAAATTGATACATCTGTTATTCCATTTTTTAAAAGCAATCTTCTTCATATTTACAGAGAATTTCAAATATCAATTTGAGAAATTAATTTGAAAAAAACCCTTAAAAATATAAAAAACTGATTGAAGATGAGAACTATTATATTTACAGATATAGAAATGAAAACTTTTTTATTATATATATATATATGTTCTTCTATTACTTAGGTATACAGCGTATACTTATTTATATTTTTATTCTATTTTTTAAAACATCTATGGCTAACTATTTTCACTATCCACGATTTACGCGTGATCACATGGAGATATCGATCTGTAGAGAAACAATTTTTCCGTTGATTTATTTCGTCTATTTAAAAAAAATCTGTAATATTATCTTTCAACCAGGATACTTTATTATATGTTGATACGTGTCAAATTTATTTATTTAATATCTGCATATTTTGTTTAACCTGAAGTTTTTTTTGTCTATGAAAAGACTTTTATAACACAACTACATTATGCATAAATTGTATTCACGAGTTAGCATAGTATTATAAAATTTAATTACTTAATAATTCCCTATATGTAGTAACTGAACTTTTATGGTAGTTTTTCTAGTATGGATATATTTTTAAATTATAATTGTATTGCCGTCACTTTGTGTGATCGGTACATGTAGTTTGTTATCTGTCGAGCCTTACGTTATATTTTTTTTATCTTTAATCTTTTACTATCTTTAAATCGTAAATCTTTAACGCGAGCTGAGGGTCTATGTAATGTCGAATGTTCCATTAACTCCCCTTCATGGAGGAATATGGCTGTTCGTACCGGCTCGCTTCTAACCCCTATCCAGATAGTGGTAATCCTAAAAGTTTCTCCTCTCGCCGATCCAGTATCTCCCACAGGACTGCGAGTACACAAAATCTTTCTTGTTTTTAGATATCTACAAGAAAAGAAATGGGATTCCACGATAAATTTACTTAACTTCCTTCGTATGTCAGTTTAATTAGTATTGGAGTATTACTAAATTGACCATAACTTATTTGTTAAATTCTCGTTTTTCCAATTCCTCTCTACGGCGCGGTATTTACGACAACTATAACATATCTTCCCATTTTACGTATTTGCTGTTATTAGCATTTTTATAATGTAATATAATGGGTTATGAATAAATCAGATTTCACGTCAATAACTAAACTATTGATTGAATATTACGTATTATATAATAATAACAAAAGATTTTACCCCCTCTATAAATAGTAACGCTGAAAAACATACTGCGTTACCTCTCTTTAAATCTAAGAGGATTTTTCCCTATGTATTAATATATATTTTTTTAAATGTCGGTTGCTAAAAAGTATTTAGAAACAGTGTCAAAACGAATTGCGCTGATGCATTTATAGTAGTAGAATAGATGGTCCAGCTACGCGCAGAGCACTCGCGTCGAGTAGACTCTAAGGAATTGGAAAAAAAGAATTCGGGTATGGTAAATAGGATTTCACTAGCATACTAAAAAAAGTTTTTTTTCGCGTGCTAGCAGGCGGCACGCACATACATTTATATTTTGAATGTAAATAAAAGTATGTTGTTTAAAACAATAGAATAAATAATTATATTTCAAATCTTTTGCTTTCTTGAATGGTCCTGTCAAAAGTTTCAACAACTGAAGGTGCGTGCATGAGACGTATAAAATATAAAAGTGGACGTGGCGAGAGTGGTGTGCTCGGACAGAAGAGTGTGGTGTTCTGTCCCTCTGCCTACTCCCGTGGTGAAACGGGTGATGGTAATTAACGAAGTTAAGTTAAGTTTTGCTTCATGATAATATCTTAAGATTTATTAGAAGAATACATTATTATGAAGTTGTAATTATTCAAAACATAGGTCTGTGATATTTTGAACACTAATTAAATATATTAATTAGAAAGATATACATATAAAATCACTTTTATCGAAATATATTGTTAATATATCTGGCTGGTATATTATCTAATATGTGCCACATAGACGCCTTTTAGAACTTAAAATAAACTAGTTTTATTTGCGTTTATAACAAATTTATAATTAATAGTCTTCCAAGGTGGTGAAAACTTTCACCTTGCATTCTGCCGGAAATACTTCCAACAGGCAAGAAAAATGATAAGTAGAAAAATATTTAGAGATGTCTAAAAAAATGTAGACATTTTTTACCATGAATAATGCATTCACATCTCTAGGTAAACATCATGTCGTGTAAAATAAATGGTCTAATTATATTTTAAAATCTTTCGCATCCACCTTACCGACCCTGCATTAACACCTTCTTCAGATTCACTAGCTAGAAGCGAGCTAAGAATTATATTTAAAAAATTGTTCAGGTCTTCGAAAAATTCGCTTAATCTCAAACCGGTGTAACCGAAATAAAATCCCTCCCAAAGAATACCCGCCTACTCGTGGGACGTGATCAAATGTCCGTACGAAATTCGAAGAATTAAATCCGCGCCACCTATATTAAATGCACGGGACCCTTCACTTTTGCGAATCTTTGCCTTTTTCGTGCCGTATTCTTTAACTATTTAATAGTAGGTAGATAGATACATGTCCAAAACGTGCTGGCCAAATTAGAACGATACTATGTATTTATGTCGTGACTTTCGGCACACGAAGGTACGAAACTTGATACATATATTCGTATATGGTCCGAAACGAAGCGTATAAACTTTTCATAGTTCTGTAAATCGTGCATCTTTTTGTTATTTATACAATTCATGAAGAATGTTATATTGATTTCATTATCTCATGAGACTTACTCGTCCTACTATTATTTATATTACAATTGCACATTGTAATTGATTCATATTTCTCCATAATCTCATAGAAATTTACAACATACATTCAGCAATCGTCGTGAACACTATAAAATGCTAATAAAATCTTATATTATGCTAATAAAACAAAACTGGTCCAGCTATCAATGTTGGAAAGTATTCTAATAAAATATCCAATTAAAAAATAGCAATAATATTAATTTTAATTAAATTAATCAACTAGATAGATATACAGAAAAATCTATTTATCGAAAAAATATTTTGCTGCTCTCCTCTCTTTCTATGCTTACGTCTTCCCAACTTTCCCCGGATAGGAAGAGGTCCAAGTTCGAATCCCGGTAGCAACTAAATATTTTTTCCATAAATAGATTTTTTCTGTATATCATTTTCGTTGATTAATTTAATTTGTATTAAAAATACCACAGAACTTTGTTCCTCCTTCTCCTTTGTATTAGTGGATGAACCATTTGCGAATGTTGAACACATTAAGTACAGCGCAAATATTGGAAGTATTTTTATTAACGTTAGGGTATGGAGGGTGTAAAATTTTTGATATAAAAATTTTAAATAACCTTTTTTCGCTTCATCATTGATATTTTCAGCTATTTCAGTAAAATGAAAAAAGGACTGTAAAATTTTAATTAAAAATGTAAATTAAAATTGTTAAACTATGGAAAATCATGGAATGTTCTCCAAAGTTTCACCTTTCTCCCCCCCCCCCCCCTCCCTACCCATCCCTTGACAGATATGGCTCGAGAAAGTTTTGTGCTCTAATTTGGCAACCGAAATGTATAACTACATTTACAGTAGGTGCCATTAAATTTATAAAACATTAAGAATTTTGCACGATTGAATCTTAAACTTTAAAATTGACAGTTAAAATAATTTCTAGTTTTTAATATTTTATTGTTAATTTATAAACAAATTGTAAATTTTATTATCAATTTATTTAGTTGACTAAAATTCTAATTTTTCAAAAAAACATTGAATAAAAAGTAAATAATGCACTTTCTAAATTTTCTGATAGAACAAAGGTTGTTATTTATTCTCATGATTTTTTTTTACCATAGAAAAATGATTCTATCAATAATACAAAATATTTTTCATTGTGACTATCCATTATATTTATGTTTTTGAATTTTAGTCAATCCATTCTTCATTTATTTATATTAAGTGCACTTAAAGTTTTTTTAGACGCTTTTATCATATTGCGGCACACAAATGTATTAAATTATATAAGCAGCTAAAATTTCGCCCAGATTTCTCTGATTTGGTATATTTTTGTTTCCTCCTCAAATTTTCAGTATTCTTGCCATCAAATCTTGACATCAAATTTCGTGTATCCTATTGCCTTTCTTTTTCAATTACTTTAGCAGTATAAATTAAAGTATAGATTTAAATATATATTTTTCTTCGTATTTTTTTTATTATTTTCACACAACTGGTATCACGACATTTACCTTTTATTCTACCTCACGTAAACTCTTCCACTTACTAGGTTCTATTATTTTATTTTTATCTTTCGCTGTGATGAACATATTAATTGTTTATAAATCCTTATGTTAATCACCTACATTTTGTAAATATATTGTGGAGGTTTCATTTCTGAAGATTCTTGGGACGTAAGAAGCACAATAGAATTGTCATTTGAAATAATAATAGTTGCAATGGTTACATCGATAATTTCGATAAAAATATCATTTTTAAGATTTATAGGCCTAAAACAATAAAATTGAAATGAATGAAATTATGATAAAATTATCTTATAGCGTAATAATGGAGTAACGCGATTTACATAAATGTATGAAATATTTTGACTTATAAAATGTTCGTAATACTTACAGTGCATAATTTCTTCCTTTTTTTGTAATATTATAACTTCACATGAAGTAAAAAAATAAGCCAAGCATGACCGACCATGCACCCATGCATCAAGAAGTACCCAAAACATTGAACTTGCAAATACTTGCAACTTTTCAATCCTTTATTGTTCTAACAGCTTTAAGGTATGACTTGCAGTTGGATAGTTCTGATAGAACAAGTAGGCACGAATTATTAGAATAATAGAGCAAAATGTTTTCGTTCATCACGGGTTTATTTATTATTGTATTTTTATAATTATGCTCTGATAGAATAATATGTCATCCCATAAAAATAATATCGATTTTGTGAATAAGTGCTATAAGAAAAACTAAGTACTCATCCCACGAAAATCTGTCTCCGTAATTTTGGCTTCAAGATTATAAGAAAATATATTTCGTTTATGCAAGAATTTTCCATAATATTATTTATTTGTATTGTTTTTAAAAATATCAAATTTGGTGTATAACTTCTGATATAAATGAATAATAAAAACCCATATTTTCGTAAAAAACGCGAAAATTTGAATTATCGTTGAAAAGTGGCGCCTTCACTCCCGAATACATACTTAGCGGTTTTAAATCTTTGTAGTTTGGATGGCCATGAATTTGATTTTATTGTAGAATGGCCAGTGAATATACATATCCAACGTATATATTCAACGCAGAAGATTATTTATAGTCTTACGTGACGGATAGACCATAACCTACCCCATTCATCAGAAACACTCTAAATGTGGTACCGACTAATTCTAATATTCTGAAATTGGAACTAACTTCCGAATAAGATGCAAACAAAAAAAAAAACGTCCCTGGCAATTCTAACTACTGAAGAAAATTTAGAAAAAATGTTTTTGCAGAAACTCTTATTCCGTGAACCTCTTTGTGTATACATCTTATAACCCCTGAAATGATCACGCCATTAGATTATACAAAATTTTGTAAAGAAAAATGAAAAAAAAAATACAAACATTAAAATCCTTATGGATGAAATAGTTGTAACATATTATATATATAAGCGATTGGTCAATAAAGACAAGGCAATAAAGACAATCACCTGTGACACGTTCAAGAATAATTTTCATGTAGGGTGCAAACCGAGACGATACAAAGAAAATATTCCAGTTGCAGAGGAAGGCGATAATTCCCTATGTCAGAACTGTTTTATTGTATCAGAAGATAGAAGAATCCGATACAAATGAATCTATGGATTCAGAAGAACTTTACAATATTTATTTAAAAAACAAACTTAACTAGGAAGTTTTGTGACATTTTATTTTTTATCGAACTCTCCCGCTATATTTTTTTACAATATCTTATATCATTTTTTTAAAAGCTCTGTTTAATTACTATTATTCCACGTTATTCAGAAAATTATAAAAAATATACTGAACGTTTTTAAAAAATATCAACATGTATTTGTAGCTCAAATACCACTTACAAAATATTATATTCACAAATAAATAAGCGTCCAAAGATAGGTTCACCCCTGTCCACAGGTATGAGCACCCATCGTGGATAAAAATACAGTTTTTCAGTTAAAGGCCTTGCAACTTTTTAACGATGTAAAATTATCTATACTATAATATAAAATACAGACTCAAATGCCATCCTGATTGGAGAGACAAAAGAGTTTGGCCACATTATTATCTGTAATATTTATCAGATAAAAAAAGTAAAATTGAAAAATGAAGTATTGTCCAAAGGTTGGGCACTTGCCCCTAATCTGAGGCCGAGTTCATGACTGCAGAACATAATTTTCGTGCAATTTAAGGTTGCACGAGCTTGCTTCACGCGGAAATAGTTAATCACACTTGGAAAATATATTATATTTTAAGTTGTGTTACATGGCCGTTTTATTATTCACTTTTAGAGTTCGTATTTATACGATTTTTTCGCTTAACAATTCATGAATACTAATGGATATTTAAAAACAACCATTCGCTAGCGTACAAGTGGCCTTCGTACAATAGATCAACATTGAGATGAATTCATATTATACATACATCATCATCATCATCATCATCATCCCTGGCTCTACAATCCGGTATGGGTCCTGGTTTCCTTGAGAATGCACCGCACCACCGGTCTCTTCCGATTGCGGGGAGGATTGATCTTAATTTATACTGTCCTGCTAATTTATTTTGGGTCTATCTTTTATTCATCTTACTTCAGGTTTATTATTGAGCAGCCATTTTGGGGGTTGGGCCTCATTTATATGCTCTACACAGTCTAATCATGGAAGCCTCCTCAATTCTATGAATATTTTGATCTAGTAAACATATCCTAAGATGTAAATTAACTTTTTATAATTTATTTATACTATTTTAATACGTACGTTGTTTAATATAATATTATAAAATAAGTCAATCTTCTTGGAATATTTTTCGGATTAACCTCTAAATAATAATTATTATTTGTCGTTTTTGAAATAAATTTGATATTGTTGGAAATACAAATATAAAATGTTACCCATTACAATATTACTCTAGCCGTAGTAAAAAATAATACCAACATTACTTTATATACATGTGTGTATGTTTTTAGTATAACTTAGTTCCAAATGACTTAACGCAGTCTACGAAAAGTGACTCGTTTAATATATTTGAGACGCGTTTTTCCTCGTGTGGGCGTTAATGCGAAAGGCGTCTCGGCTAAATTAAACGAGAAGAATAAAATAAACAAGTGTTCTATTTTAATATAAGCGATTATGGAGTCGTACATACTTACCTCTGAAAGAGTACATATGACTAACTGATATCGACTGACTAAAGTTGTGTATGTTGTTTTGAATTCTGAAATTTAAATACATAAACCATTTTTACTACTTCAAAAGCGTTACTATTAGTACGACAAATTTGATGAAATATGAAACAATGTTTGCTAGGTATAATGTTATAATAATTCCAAAGATGTTCAAAGGACAGAAAAATCTTTAAATCGCTCAATGTTTTCATTTGTCAGTTATTCAGAGGTGGCTGTATGGCGACGGCACAAGTATTACTTCATGTAAATGTGAATATTGCGTATGAAAAATGAAATAAAAGCTTGTGAAAGGAAGCACATCGCTAAGAAACAATTTGTGAAATTCATCATCATTGTACACAATTGCCTGATGGAAATGGGGTGTCGGCGATGTTCTGTTTTCCTCGCCGCGCCAATATCGCCTCGGCGGCCAGCTTCGCAAAGATCACCGTGCCAGGCTGCGCCTCCGTATCATCTCGCGCAAATTCGCGGCGATAAGTAGCCGCTATTGTTCGTGTCGTATTGTTTCTCGTCGGCTGGCGATTAATCAAAACTACACAAGTCGGGATTCGCGCGCGGAAATCTGACGCGTACCGTTTTTAGTCAGAACCCATTCTGTTCGGTTTCGAAAAATACTTCCGTTCTCGTGCAATTGGCGTACCGCATTTTAGTATCATTAACAAGTTTAACAATATTTAAGGTATATTTTTGTACTAGTAAAAATAAACAATGTTATATAACTAGTAATACTGCTGTGTAAAATCTACATAGTGTATATAAATACACGAATTCGTGGGAGAAAATTGTGTGAAATTCACCAATACGAAACAAGAATAGATATGTAAAAGGACCTCCGTACAGAAATAATACGATGTCAATTTATGTAACATCCCGCAAGATTAAGAAAAACTAAAATTGTTCAAGAAATTAATAATAGATTACATTAAATATATTCTGTTTAAATAATCGAGTTTTTATTATCAGATTACATCCCATATTATAGAGCCGTAGAAACACCATCGTGCGTTTGTGTACATTTTAGCCTAGATTACTAGCAATTAATTACTAGCACCAACTAGCCTTGTAGCAGAAATTATTGTGGATATATAACAGCAGTTTCAGAGAAATGTAAAAGTGTAGAAAATTGATTTTTCGTAAAATAACTGTAAGTTAATTTTCACGGTTAACACGACAGAAAAGAAAATTAATTATTTAAATATGGATAGTATTTTAGCACGTAGGAATGTAGTATTCCTCTTGCGGTTGACAACAGGCAAGTCACGACATCTTAAATGGATATAGTTTTCCGGATTCTCCGAATTCTCGTGAGGCGACATATTTCCAGAAATACCAAGAATAGAAATTTCCATTTTCAGGAACTTTATTCGGATTCTTCCACGAACTGAAACGCCGAAAAGATTTTCTTTCACTTCTTGAAGGCCCGTACTTCCGTAAACACGTGGGTCTTCACAGTTTGAGAGTTTTATGTGTTCTTCGATTATTTCATCATACGTACGTAGGTGTACGGCATCTGGGGTATTGTTTGAAGTATATTTCATTTGCTTACAGATATTTAACCAAAACGTATGTCGTAAAAATATTCGCAATTATTACATTATTAAACATTTTTATATTATTCTTCTTATAAAAAAATAGACATACACGGCGCATGTCTATCGCCTCCATTCTCGTCATCACCGCCCGGCGTTGCAGAACGTACTCTGGAGATACCGGTGCGTAAAATTAAATGCCTGGCAGCCGTAAATACACCCAATACCCCTGCCAGGTACCGTTTGTTTCTCGAGCTTTACTATTCTCGCCGCCGCCTTTCCAATAACAGCTCTAAGAAACGTCTCCGTAAACTATTCGCGTGTAGTAACTTTTATTGTACAGCTTATTTACTCCATACTTGTAATCTGTGCCTAGCAATAAACCGAGTGTTAACCGTAAATAGCTTTTCGTTTACATGACCTGCTACAAAACACATACGCAATACATTCCGCGACTATCGTTCGGACACGCGAGTGTTGGGTGAGTATTGGGGCATCCACAACTCACACATTAAGCTACCTTCATTCAAAACATCACCTGCATATCCTTCTGATATAATACCCACATGCAGTCTCCTACATAATCCATTCAATATCGCCAACATCTTCTCATACACATCGATACATTCAATCTCTATAATTGGTGACCTTTAATCCCCGTACAATGTTCAAACTAAGCTAAACGCTTGTGACATGAAAATAGGACTAACTTGATGGTCTTCTAAAACAAATCTCGAACTCCCGACCACTAGATCACTAGGCGAGTATCTTAACCACTAGACCAACAAAGACCTTGAACTAATACATTTATAACTAATAATAATGATATATTATTTTTGATTACGAGTATGTAATTTAGTTTAAAATGTTCTTATGTTTTCACGGCCGTTCAGAATCAGGAATGGGACCCAAAACGTTGGTAAGAAAAGTCAGATATACACGGCAGATTAGCCCAGAAAACTGCACATACAAGCTAAGAGTTCATTTTGTAATCGTGATTTAGAGAGTTCGATCCTTGTCTTAGTAGAGGGGCATGTCATATTTAATACACAAGCGCGAAAATAGTAAACGTATTAATGTAACGAATATTCTCTATGTATCTCTATTTATAAAAAAAAAAAATGACTGCACTATCGTTAATTAAATGTTTCAAAATTTTTAAATAACAATAAATTATTCTGTGCAGTCATATATACATACATATATGAAAATTAAATGTAATGATATGTAGAAAGATATACAGATAAAATCAATTTTATCGAAAAATTATTTTGGTTGCCACCGGGATTCGTACCAAGATTTTTCCCATCCGAGGAAATGCGCTACCGTTACACCATGTCAACCGAGTAAGAACGACAAATTTTCGAATTTATATGCTGCAGTTATTTCAAATTGATGCATGTGTTATTCCATTTTTAAAAAGCTGTCACAAATCTCAAATACCTGGGGGACGCCAGAGATTAAATCAATTCAGTTTTTATAGAATTTTGATGCAATTTATATATTTGTAAGGAGAACACATTTTTATTGTAAGGTTGCAGTTTTTCAGAACATAGTTCTGTGGTTATTATGTTCTGAAAAACACTAACTTCACAATAAGCACAAAAAATAATTCTCAAGGTAATAATTGGTCGTCCCTTTAGATATCCATCAGATCTTACATTTAAAGAGTACAATGTCCTAGATATAAGACAAATCTTTATCTTGAGACTCGTTAAATATTTCCATGCTAACAACAACTCTCCTCAAGCAATAAATCATGGATACATTACAAGACAAACAACAAACAGCTACACACCAGTTCCGAGAGCAACAACGACATTTTATCAAAGATTCTACATGTTCTTAGCTCCGAAACTATACAACACACTCCGTACCAACTGGAAATCGTATAATTCCAATAAGATTACACAAATATGGACCCAATATATGATTCAATCAGGTAGAGATGAATCAAAAGCATGGATATCCAACATTCAAATATAAAATAAACAATACCTTCACTAATAATTCACTAGTCCTACAACACTCCCACTACATATATATATTTTTTATTTTTACCTTTTTATACATATTTGTAATTCTCTTTTTATTCATGTCGATAAATAACACCACAACAGCACGAAAAAAAACTGGCTACTTTAACACAGACTTCAGTCTAGCAAAGTAGCCAGGACAACGCTGTATATATCAGAGGTGAAGTCTACTCCATCCCACACAATAAACTATGTATTATTTATGTTTATTATGTATTCACCTCTATTAGAACAAAAATATGTAAGTCAATATATATATAAATAAATAAATAATAATGTGTTCTCCTTAAAAAAATATATATGTGATGTCTAAAACGCGACGTTATAGCAAGATGAAAATCTGGAAACATAGAAAAACATGTTATTGTGTAATTTAAAACATCATTTATCTAAGTTAAATGAGAGTCTGAGAAATTACAAAACATATGAAAGAACATATGTCGTATATATAGTTAAAACATGTATACAAATCTAGAAAAATGGTCAAATATGATATCATTAACTTTTAAAAATATTATTTTTTGTTAAACATACGCTTTAATATAACTGTGTACTTATTAGAGAGCGTTTGATGAAGTGTGTGGTTAGTGTGTATGTTTGTGTCTCTGATTTGGCGTTCCGGGGTGATAGTTTTATTTAGTACATGGTACCACCGCTTGTGTTATTTGACTCTATCTTTCATCACGCGGCGAGCTATGGAACGCTGGCACGTAACGTCTCCATTCCCGCACGAACGCGCCAATCACACGGCGCTGATGATTTTGATTGAATGTGGAAGCTTCGAACAATTGGAAGCGAAATACACGTTATCATTAATAACTCCCCATCCCTCATTCCGTTGTATGCTGGCGGCTGTATTTCATGGCGGTTCATTCATAATTTTTTTATTCAATACTTACACTCGTATATTATAATAGGTCGATTCATAAATAAGTTCCGTTATAAGTGAGAGGTATATTTTTTCCTTATTAATTTATTTCTCAAGCGGTATTTGTTTTGTAAACATTGCTATATAAAAAAAAATAATTCAAAGCATTATCGCCGCGCCGCCCGCGACGGCCAGAGTAACCTGAGAGAATTTCGTAGTCGACTTTCCACATCCTTTTCACTCTCCGTACATATTAGATTTCTGTAAAACCACTGAAAGATGAATTGAATAGGAAACTCTCCAAAATGATGCAGAATTTCATTACTTTGTCAATATTTTTTTTATCAAAACCTTCAAAATTCTTCGAAGAAGAAAATTATAAATTGTCATCTAAATGGCAACAAGTGGTAATTAATGTTGGTGAACACATAATTGATTAAATTAATTTAACATTTTTTAAATAATATTTTTCAAGTAAATAGCAACACGGAACCTTTTTATGAATCAACCCAACAATAGCGAAAACCCCTGACTTTGCCCTGAGGTAGACACGCATACTGAGTTGCGAGTTCTTTGTCTATCAATAAAAAAACCCTTAAGGACGAAGTCTTTCAGGCATTGTTTTCAAAATACCTGATATTATTATTCTTTATGAACTGGGCGCACGATTTTTTTCCGATTTGCACAATATATTTATTTATTAATTAACCCCTTATTGTAGTTCCGTGGTGATATATGGTATCCAGAGAAATTTCTAATACGCTGAAGAAAAGCTCATCAAAATCAATCCGGCCGTTCTCGAATTTTAGGTAACAGGAACAGAGACATTGCGTTTTATATATGTAAAAGTCTGAATAATTTATTTATTAATATATTTATTATTAGTAATGGTGCAATATAATATGTGTATACATAAATTGGTTCAGTTTTATTTTGATATTTACAATGTCACGTACTCATAACATGCATCACATATCTCGGTCATATATCAAAACATGAACAGTATAAATTACGTAGTGACCGTGTGTATTAGGAATATCGTCTACGGATGAGTGAAACTCGTTGAAGTGAGAATAAAAAAATCAACAATATTTTAACTGATTATTATTATAAATAATCTACATTGCTTCGATTGATTTGAATGTTTTTACTTTTGAATCATAATTTTTCATATTTTTCACATTTTTATAAAGATACTTATGACACAATATTAAGTCGAATTCATAGCGGCGTCAGTTTTATATTTTTTAATATGAAAGTGAGGGGTATCTGAAACGATGAACAGGAGGATGGTGACTTAGGGCAATCAATATTTGTGATTTGACTCTGTACTGATGTCGGCTACGATTAGGTACTCAGTGTTTTATTGCCGTGTTCGGAACAGATAGACCCATTGATACATGTCATTTCCGGGCACACCTTCTCTCGGTTCATATTTTGCAAATTGTTATATACGATCTGGTCTCGTGCCCCGACTACAGATTATTGGTAAATGTATTCTTCCCCCGACCCCGGCAAATGTTACGCAGTATGACTAGGAAGAAACTTCAGTACGCATCGGCTCCGCTCCGAGCGCAGCTTCTCGCAAGTCACGCCAGACTATCGTCATCTCGCGCTCAGACACGGAATTAAAACCGGGCATTTCCCAGCACGCCCGGACTAAAGAAGGGCTCGTTTCTATTGTCGATTCTTTTGTTTGTGATAAACAAGTTCAAGGAACAATGTTCCGAATTTACGCGATTAAAAGGCCCTCCAGGAGATCGGGGCGCTTCCCCCCCGTCACCCGCTCGCTAGACAATGACGTAATTTTGCCTCGGTGTTGGTGGCTTCGTTTCGGCGGAACTTGTTCCAACGATAAAAATGAAATTTTTCATTATGTATGTGTTGTTCTGCCCCCAGGATGGCACTCTGAAGTTGGGCCCGCGGTTTAGCTACCCACCGTCATATTTCATACCTGAAACTTTGACCGCCAGCTTTACAATGTGACTTTTGAAAATGTGGCCTGATATTGTTGAGCCGTGTAAAACACAAAGTTACACTGTTATTTGATTATAAACTTTATTTATGTGAGTCGTTTATTTGCAAACCCTTCTTTAACGCAACCCAAAAATCACGAAAAACGTTTAAAAACAGAATTTTCATCTAAATGCTTTAATCGATATTTTGAAGATACGGTGTATGTATCAATACTACAGGAAATGCAAAAAAAAGAAAATATATATTGTCGATTTTGAGAAATTACAAAATTTATTGCCACTTTATACCATTTATAGAGGTGAGAACTCAACGCGCGAATTTCAGGTGTTTGTCGCTCACATTATTTGATCTTTTTTGGTACAAGCCAGTGGAATACCACTAAAAACATAGTCGGTTTCATTATTTCATTATTGGAAGTTAAGTACTCAATTTAAAGGGTTTTGACACGAAAATTAAACTTGTTGTTTTTCTATTACTTATATTATTAAATAATCATTAAATGTATTAATTAGAAAGATATACATATAAAATCAATTATTCGAAAAATCTCTTTCAATCCAGGTTCGAATCCCGGTAGCTACAACAATGTTTTTTGATAAAATTGATTTTATATGTATATCTTTCTAATTAATACATTTAATTAGTATCACATTTAAAATATTACAGAGCGTCTGTTCTGAATAATTACAACTTCACAATAAGAATGTGTTCTCCTTAATAATTTATATTATTATTTGTGATACATTATTTAAACCAATCGTAAGTATATTTTTTTTCTAGTAAAACTGCATTCAAATTTTTGGGTTTTGGGGTTTGGAAGTAAACGACTCATATTTTTCAAAATATCTACTATCTTCTTAATGTTTAGTTTTCTCTATACAAATCGATAATTTTAAAAGTGGACAATTAAATTTATGATTGCTATGAACCCACTTACGAGAATATGGAAAAATAGAGACATCAAACAAGCAATAAACTGTTGATCACTTTTCTAGTTTTCATGTACGTGTCCACAATATTTTATGGGTGGATGCCTGACTAAATTACAAGTCGTAAATGTTCAAGTAATACGTGCCTAATCTCAACCATGTCAGAGATAAGTGTTTCAAAAAAGTCGTAATTGTGCGATTATTTTGATTAATTGAAATATTTTATTGATTCCAAATTATTTTATTAATAATACTTTTTTAATAGGTAACGCTGTTTTTGCTGTCATGAAAAACAATGGGTTTTTTTAATTCTGCAAAACGTTATAGATTGGCGTTTATCAATATGTAAAAAAAGTTTGTTGCGTGTAAACCATTAATTGATTAAGGTTAGATTGAAGAATATGACAGTCATTTATCGACTCAATTGTTCTGGATGTCTTGAGGTCATTAGCAAACAACGACTTTATATCGACTTTATCAAATGTAGTAACAATATCGTTAATAAATAATAAAAAATTAACTGGTCCTAAGTGTGAGCCATGAGGTACACCATTAGAAGCCTCAAATTGAGTCGATGTTAATCAACAATAACATAGTATCCTGGATAAGTAACTTTCAAACCATTTAGAAATATTCCCAGTGATTATATATTAAATATTATATAAATTATTTATTAAATACAAAAAATTAAAGGTCATAGAACTTTTAGTGGCCATACTATTTTTGTTTGATGATTTAGAGACTGAAATGGATAAACTTCGCAAATATTTATTTCTAAGTACATAAACTCGTAACACGAATTTGTATAAAATTCAAACAATAATATTTTCCGTATCGGTGCAGAATTTACACATATTCCTTTAAAATTTTCGACTCTTAATTTTGTCAGGTATCAACCTGAACCTTAGACCTTGGACGCGGAAATACACGTCTTCTAACGTACTGCTGTGGAAATATTACGTGTCCCGTGGCGTACGATATCTGAATACCTCAATTTTGCAACAAATCCAATCAAGTACAAAATAATCTTACAATTATTTGGCATCTATACAGCATAGAAAAATAATGCAACATAAGAACAATAAAAATCTGGAAGGGTATTTTGGCTAAACATAGTTTCATGTCAAGGTTTTAAAATAATTTATAGTATTTAGTTATTCGACTTAAAAGGAAGCATTCTTCTGTATGGAGTTTTGTGGGGCATTTTGCCTCCAATTTCTCTAGCTAAATCAGCCACATACATCGGCCAGGCAGAACAGTCAGACCAACATAACTCTATACACAAGATTCTGAATAGTCTTGGAAAATCGAGAACATTTTTACAAGATAGCAGTTGGTATATGCATACAATTGGGCGAAATGTAAAAAGGGTGATTACTGCGGTTTTGCAAATCTGCTGGAAAATTAATCTGGTTATTCAAACTATTGTATTAGAAGACAGCATTAGCCATCGAGACTTTCGAAAGCGTGTTATTTTCTTTTATTCATGTGATTATCCTGTTGCGTTTTATGCGTATGCGTAATGATCTTTCACTAAATGCTATGTTTAGAGGTTTAGAACTGGCGCACACGTCTCACGACAGTTATATCGTCATGGCGAGGAGCTGCGTAAACATGTGACAGTACGTACATTGGCGGAATGCGGACCTAATTAATTAAGTAATGGGACGAATCTTGTTTTATATAAATAATTTATTCGGGTATGGGTGACACGATGGAGCTCATTAGGTAGATAGTTAAGCTGGACTATGTGAGTGGGAAATCTTTACCAACGCGCCTACCCCTCTCTCTACTCATACCTCGTATTTTGCAACTCAACAGACTAATGATTCTGTCCGTGTAAGTTTGACTCAAAACTTTTTGTATCTCGTACACTCTCCTTCTACTGGGATTATTTTTGATCGACTCGATCCCTGAGCCTTGAACTAGTGTATCTTCATTTACCATATATTTTACATCTATGTGTTTATTTGATTCGTGTATTCTGCTGGATGCTGATCTCTCTGTCTTATGCTGTATATTATGTAATGACATCTGTATTACTATATATTATATGTATATATTTTTAAATATTTTTTTATTATATATATTTTTTTTATTATTTCATAAATCAAATGCAACTAAGTAATGTAACATTATTTTTGTTTGGATTTATGTTATTAGCTTTATATAAATGTAGACTTTATATAGACAACAATTTTTTTAACTTTCGCGAAATTCCTAATAATCCCATTAAATTTTTTTTCCTATATTGAACAATATATTGCATTAAAGTCGCGTAGTTTTATTAGTTTTCACGAGTGGGACCTGCAAGGCAGCTCTTGTTTCTAAACCGGTCTATGACTAGATATCTTCATAATCCTTGCAATTACGACTGAAAGTCATAGGAGTGTGCTACCTCTGAAGCGTCCAGGTCTGCCTTGGTTAAACTGTCGTTGGCGTCGTTCTTAAATTCATCCATTCCCCACAGAATTTTCATTTTATGATGCTATCGTTTATGCGGAGATGAGCCAACAATGAAATTTCATTTGTACTTTTTAAATAATTTTCCCATCTCATCCCCCACGTTGCTGGGTGGATCTAGCGATCGGGTATTCATTCCGGCCGCTCTTTTAAAACTTTCACAATTCGAAACGATTTATAGGAAGGTCGGGTCGCAAGCTAAACCTGACCCCAGAATCAACGCTTACGCACTGAGTCTTCGCTTGAAAACCCATACAAAATTATGATTGTACTTTGCCAACTCATCCGTTATATATTTATTGACAAAACTTTACAGAATGTCGTAAAGATCAACAGACTTTACGGCTCTGCGATGGCCTTTTATTCCTACAAAACCCTCGATACATATTTTTATTATAAATTTGTCTGTATTTAACTTTATCTACGCTTACATGAAATCGTGTGTGTTAGTTTGTAGTAAAAAAGTTCAATTTAAAAATATTGGTAATGGTCATTTTTTTTATTTATCAATGCCCTAATGGGCTTTTACCATATCAAACCACACATCAATATACAGTCTAAATGCATTTATTGTTAATAAGACAATATTAAGAATAAAATATAAATTTATGTTAAACATAGAATGGCTTAAATACCTTGATCGATTGATCTTTATCTTAATACACTTCCAAAAACGTCATACTTATTTTTAACAATTGATCATTAGAACATATCGAACTAAAATTGTTCCCAACCTTGAGAAATCTTTGCATAGGTGTGTCACTATAATAATTCGCATTTAAAGCATTTACATAAAACAACGTCAGCGACCGAATATTTAGGGCAGGAACACGGTATGAAATCAATTCAGTCAGATGAAGGACGTCCAACTTCACATTTACAATTTTAATAATGTATAAAATAATTTTTAAAATTTCATCTAGTTGTGATCGACCGCTGGATGTTCTCGGCGGTTGAAGAATTTTCTCGAGTTTATTTATTTTAATCTGGTATGTTTTATTTAATTTATTTAAATGTGGGCGTCTATGTTAATCCTCATTAAAGGATAAAATTTAGGGACAGTAAAAATTTAATTGGGCTATAATTTGAACGCATGTCAAATGAAATCATTAAACAAATCTAGGCGTAGTTTAATCAACCAATAATTGGGTCAAGAGTAGGTGACAAAGGTTTAATTTTTCACGGAGTTTCGCGATGAAATTCCGCGTAAACCGACCCCGCTATTGTCCTCCGCTGCGACGCAGAAAATGCTTTAATATTAAAACTTTTTCCCGAACCGGTGTGGTGTAACGATTGTTTAAAAATATATATATTTCCAGTCCTGCTGCTGTCAATCCCGCCTTTTGAAATTCTCCCTTTTAAAAGTCGGTCCCGCCCGCCCCGTCCGCCCCGTCCGCCTCGACCGGAAAATGTAATAAATTAGAATAAATATCTCCCGACTTGACAGCGAAATTCGTGGAATTCTTATTAAAACATTTTTCATTGCAGTCGATTTGATCAATTCAATTGTTATCATTTTCATCCCAAATCGTCGAAATATTCACGACTGAAAGTAATGTGAAACAACACCGCCGTAGCTCAGTTAAACAAATACCGATTTATCAGATGAAGAAATATTTTGAGTGGCTGTTTTCCAATCAACTCAAATACTATTTTCTCCGAGATATTTATTTATTTATTAAGGATTCCCTTCCCCCTCAAAGGCGGCGCATGGAAATATGGCACGTCGTAAAAAGCTAGCAAAACTCTTTTTTTATGTATAAGGGAGGCATCCAATACCAGTCTACCGAAATCAATCCCCAAATAAGTTGACTTACATTTTTTGATAAATTCTGTATTATACCAATGCTTATTTTTATACTAGCAGTAAGCAATCGACTATCACCATTGCATCAGCTAGGCCATGCGAGTGGTTGTATTGTGGCCGCTGAGGGGCATTATGGTGACTGCTACGTGGCCACGTGTATACTCTATTTGGAATCAATAAAACATTACATTATTATACTCGTACAATTATATTAATAATGTTAGCTTATTTCCCGTGTAAATACTAATAGAATTTATCAATTTTTGGTTTGATTATATTGTGTAAATTTGATAAAAATTAAAACTAAGAGGGAACAATAGGTGGTTGTACAAGTATATAGAAAGATACAAAACAAAATGGGGGCTTAACTGAGGATCAGGAAGAGGGCAAGCTTGTTATTACTTGTATGCATATAAATAACTCAGGCATACGAGTACAAAC
This sequence comes from Eubasilissa regina, assembly GCA_022840565.1. NCBI lineage: Eukaryota > Metazoa > Arthropoda > Insecta > Trichoptera > Phryganeidae > Eubasilissa > Eubasilissa regina. Next base: position 36,000,548 of record JAINEB010000003.1, on the reverse strand, counting down.
GAAGATTTTTAATGCGTGTACATATGATTGTCAAAAATTACATTAAAGATGTTTGCATTTTCAATTTATTCCAAGAAATATGTCTTACTATCTATCGTTAAAATCAACAAATTTCCTCAGAGAGATGTTACTTAAAAAAAGATCGCGTTCGATAATTTTAAATTTTTAAATCCTACAGAATCTAGATGCCTCTGAACCGTACAAATTTATTGTCAAGCATGTCCAAAAAATGTATTAAGTTATTGATTTATCGTCAAAGGCGACCATTGTAGCCATCGTGTTTTTGCCACATTATTTTAGATTATTATAATTATCGTCATATTTTATATATTCGGGGATTTGTAAGTTTGCGGGGCAAAAAATACAGAATAATTTAAAAATAAATTAAGAATTCCCAGAGGGTGGAAAGCAGCCGCTTGCCCCACTTGGCAAAGAACACTGCGGGTGTGATGATGTATGTTATGGTGAATCTTTTGCTATAATAATCGGAGCCAGTTGCCAACCCTCACTCACTGCAAACCCATGTAAATTGTAGAACAATGTGGAGCTGTAGAGAGACATCGTTATTGTTAATGGAAGCCATAGATCTTACTTTCCGTATTGTTTTGTGGAATGCATGAAATTTAAATTAATATTTAATACTATAAAAAATATTGCTTCATTGCAGATGTTGCAACATAAGTTATTTTTCTCTCTTTCTGTTTTCAATTCAATTAATAATCTTTCACAGTCTATATATTGATATAACAGACTGATCTATTGATTATAAATGTCTAATAGAGTATCTTAAAAATAGTTTTTTTAGATAATTGATTTTTATTAAATGTATAAAGTTCACCGTATAAGAAGAGTCGGCGAATTAACATGCTATGAAAGTTATAGAAAAAGACGTGATGCAATCTATAGGGTCTCCAACAAGTAGAAAATCTCCATAAAATTACGACCGATGACATTGATGATTCGATATTATTGAAAATATTTCGTACGACTGTGTAATATTTAATTAGCGCAAAAATAGATGAGTAAGTTAGGCCGGCCAAAACGTTTCCCCAATTAATCGTTGGGTTATCATAAATGGTTAATAAAAATATCGTATGATATCTGTGCTACATTAATACAATGTTGTTTAGAGACGGTGTCTGTTTTGTGTAATCTCAAATTACTTGAATTGGGTTTAGGTATAAACTAATAAGATAAATTTAGTAATATAGGATATAAATAGGATAACTCCGTAGACTCGAGCAACCCCTTTTTAGACCTGGCAATTTCTTTTTGTGTTTTGGTGGGCCGAACGTTTAACCTAACAACGTATTACAACAACTTAACGGACAATTCCAGCATACCTCAATAAAGTAACTGTCTAATATCAGTGTACTTACCCGTTTTAATGTACTTCGGTTCTTTTTTTCATGAAATAAAACTACCCTCCGCGTACTAACATTATCGTCCCCTCACACTTCGAGAAATTTTATAGCGGATATTATCCAGATAGTGGGGCGGGAGTCGTGTTACAAACCCACCCCGCGAACCGTAGCGGTTCGGTTTTGAATGGAGTATTTTAATACAAAATGTCCCCATCTCTGGACAGGACAGGGCTCATTGTTTAAAATTCCCCAAATTTTATGAGGCACTTTTATGGGTAAAGAAAATTTTAATGAAAATTTATTAACTCGATTAAGCCATTGAAAATTCAAATTTCGACAGAATGAGTTGTGAAATTCTTTGAGGAATTTTCTCAGAATGATTGGGGGAGGTATGTCCGCTCGAAATTTAAAATATTGCTGTCTTTTTTCTTTGGCCCTCTTTTCGGTACGAAAACAAAATGAACCCTTTGGGTAACAAACAAAAACATTTCTAATTACAGATTGTTCATATCTTCGAAGTACTTACTATATTTTTAATTAGTTATATTTGCATTTGATACGAATCTTTACGTTCAAATATCAAATGTAAAATATATTTTTTTATCCCTTATTCTACGGCGACTTTAACAAGTGTCCAGGTTTCAATGATTGCAGCTCCTTTATAGACTAAGCCTATCTAAACACAGGCTTTCTAGCTATTTCTTAGCTGTAGCGACCCGCTGGATGTCTTTTGGGATCGCCGTTGGAATAATCTTTCCATTGGCATTCTGACTACAAAAGAAACAGGAGTTATATCGAATTATGGAGCTTCTCACTTAGTTCCATAATGTTTCACCACCACTTCCTACAGAAAAATTATCATACCTGAATCGATTCTTTGGTGGGAATCCACGTTTCATGACCATAGCTTAGTGTGGGCCTATCAACACTGACAGTTTAGCAGCACTCTTACTTACCATAAATGTATTTATTTATTCGGTGTCTTGTGTAAGAAGTATTATTATTGGACAAGTCACCTTCGTGGTATTAAAAAAGATGCGTGTAGTATTTTGTTTCAATGTGATTGTGTAGTATGGTTTAGTTGTAAAATTTATTTTATGAAATTGATTTAATTGTAGTGTAGGGGCGGCCATTCAAATCCATCGCCGTTCCCGACCGACCGACGGACGATCAGTGACGAGCGACCGAGCACCGCCGACTCGCTCCTCTCACTCTTCATACTTCTCCGATACTTTTCTTTTTCTGTCCTTGACTACAATATACGATTCTACATAAACCGCACGTTTCATTTCCACTGCCAGAAGCACCTTCCACAAACTGGTGGCCCCGACGTTATTGTCTTGACTTTCACGAGTTAGCCTAGTTGTATATTTATTATCACGTGACCTTCTGATATCCAAATACAAGGAGGATGGGGTGTTTGCATCTCATATAATGTTTATCAGGAGTAGTAATGTCAATTGAAATATAATACACGAGGAAGTAACCATAGACTGTTTCGCTAGCACCCTAAACACTTACGGTACAGCCTCTCAACAGAGACGCACCGCGCGGAGCCCGTACATTTGGCAGCTCTCCAAAGTCTCAGAACATGATCCCTTAAGAAAGATTTGCTATTTTGGAAATAAATAACACTTTTCCCTTCGTTTACGCTCTAAAACAAAATATATACAATTTAGACCGCATCACGAAAAATGTCATCTCCGCGAAAAATAAAAGTTTCGTTTTTCTTAGTATTTTTGTATTCATTTTTCAAATGTCAATAACAGATAGTCTCTCGCCTGATATCATTGTAGACAAATCGTAATCCTCGAACTACAAGGTGTCATCTGATGTTTTGATCAAAATTAACTTTTTTGTATCAAAATTCTAGCAATAATTTTGTCTTTAAAACTGTATTAAATTTCCTAGTGATCTAATTAGAAGGTAACAAGAACACAAAGTTATATTTTTGTAGCGATTGTAATATTTTTTTGAATGATAACTGTCGGTTTGAATACAAATAAAATGTATGAGTTATATTGTATAACGTGCCCGAAATCAGGATTAGGTTAATTTATTACTAATATCAAATATGGCGCCATTTTTGTAAAAAAATACGACGACAAGCCAGACCCTGCTAAAGAAATCGAAAAATGAATATTCAGAATGTTGAAGATCATTATCTCGGTTTCATGTTAATATCGGATTATTGTTATTCCAAGAGCATTAAATGTATGTAAAATATTGTTTATGTAGTATTTAGATGGCAATATTTTTATGTGAAATAAGGAATATTTATAAAATGATGTAAGGTATGTATAACAATGCGATGCGTACGAAAGATAGAATTGAAAACAACAATTATTTAATTTACTGTACTAGGTTTTAGCGCGTTGGGTCGGTGTTTGTCGTTGCCGACGTTTCGAGCCATGTTTCGTCGTGCCCATCATTTGTGTCCCTAGCTTCCGGGCGAATTTTTCTATAAGAATTTTAAAAAACCTGTTGTTTCATTTAATGAAAATTAAATAAGCGACACATTAATAATAATAAAAAAGGCATAGTTTTTTGGAAGGAATTTGGTTTCTTATTTTTAGGTTTTTTTTTTTATATAAAAAAAGAGATGTGAACTCGGAATACGTGTCACATCGATATTCTTACTATTTTCAAAGTAGGCTAAACGCTTGTGCTATGAATATTGGACTAATTGCCCATCTCCTGGAACGAGGCGCGAAGCCCCGACCACTAGATCACTAGCCAACAAGCTACTGAAATTGATTAAATTACTTTATGAAACATTGCTTGTAATAAAAAAACAACGATGTATCGACAATGCTGTACTGAATCGCTACTGATGACTGACCTCTTAAGATATAAAATAAACAGATTGATTTATGAATGAATGAATAATAGATATCTCTTAGAAACGAAGCTATTTTTTATTATATTTAATGGAAAATATATGGAAGTATGAATACTTACAGGGCTTACGACCTATCTTCGGCTGGCTTAAGTGATCACTTTGTATAAATATAACGTTCACCATTCTCACTCACTAATCAATCTCCATATCATTTAAATTTTTTGAAAGTTATATATATGTTAATATTTGTCTCACTTCGATTACCACTTCACTATCGCCATCTATGGACTAAATTTGATAATTTATTTCTCTGAAGCAGCATATATGTCACAATGAGAATCTATCTAGATTTATCATTATAAAGTTACAGATATGTATGACACAGTTCAAAAAGTAAAGTATTCGCGGAGTTCCATTTAAATCTACTTTGTTTCATTTCTAATCCCCATATTTTACTCGAATATCTTGAAAAGTAAGGAAATAAAAGAAAAATGTAAAAACTAACCTTAATAAGCATCCCTGCAATTCGACTGCGATCGACTGAACATAAAACATCTAATTGTCACAAAATGTTCATCACAAAATTTTAAGTAAAAACTTGTCATTATTTTCAATTTTTCAATGTATAATCGTAGCCTGTACGTATTTATTTTTTATTATAAATATTTTGCTCGTTTTCATTGATTCATTATTATTTTATTTTGATTTATACTCTTTAGAAATTCATAAGATTTTTTTTATTTACTTAAAATCAATGCTCAATTTGTACCCAGTGTAAAAGAACAAAGATTCGGTGAGTGTATTTTACTATACCTATTGTGTTTTATAACTTCACCTATACCTATTGTATTCTGTCATCAAAATTTCAATATTTAGAATAATTAATTACTTAACAAAAATAATCGCATTATTATTGTTTGATCGATTGTAACCCCACACATTATAATCGTTTCATCACTACTGCGTGCGTTCTTATCTTATTTTACCCAAATTTATCCGATCGCCCTTGACCTTGCTAGCCGGCCAAGTTTATAGATCTAGTATAAAGTTAGTACGTCACACACCAGATTTTGTCAGATGAATAAATAGTATTGTTAAATCATCTAATCATCATAAATATTTCAGTAACTGTTGGGCCCGGAAACGTTCCGTTAAAAGTCGCAAGGAAAAAATACGATAAATATTTGCAGAATTTTACTAGGGACCAGAGTTTGCTGGGGCCACTCGGTGGATGGTGGAATTGTTACTCAGGTTATCTTCATTGACGCTCATGGTACGTCCTACTGCTCGTTTGCTACTCTGCAGTATGACGTAGCACCTTTTCCTTCGTAAGGGAGAAAATAAAGTACACTGCTGTGGATCCACCCTTTGGGTTGTTTGTGTTCAAACGTTGTAGGTGCTCAAAGGAATGAACGCAGTGGAAGATCTTTCCGTAATTCCAGGTCTAGATTGAATTACTTAATTGAACTCAAAGGGATGGACGCAGTTTAGTAGATTTTTCTGTAATTCCTCGCGCGAGACGAGCTCGTGTAAACTCCACAGCAAAAAATGAAAAAAATAGACAGATTAGAAATACAAACGATCAGATGCTGTTTGATCGTAGCATTATGTTATGGATTGGGAACATTGACATTTATCGATGAAATGATAAGGCGACTTGAATCATTTAAGATTTGGATTTCCAGAAGAAAGCTCAAAATCAGCTGTACAGTTAGAGTTACGAGTTAAGATGTTGCGGTTCGGATGAGGAAATGACGATAAATGTTTAAAACAATCATAATTTAATAAAATCTTATCTCGTTAAAAGACATTTAGAGAAGTATCAAAGCTATTTCATTGCTGGAAATCTGGGTTACGGAAAAAGGAGAACTTCCTTGCTAAAAAACCTGAAGCAATGGTTTGATAAGTTTACATAATGCTCTTCCAGGCCGCTGTAAACGAAGTAATGATAGCCAACGAATAAGCACGAGAAGAAGAGATAATCGTACAACACGGATATGCTGCTACCAGTTGGGTTATACGTTCTTCTCCACATTCATTACTTCTTGCATCTCCTATACAGCATCATAAAAAGTGCCGCGAGTCGTGTCTTGATCCAAGATATAAAATGGCGTATTTTGTATTAAGTAAAAATATTCTACAAACAGAAAAAAATCAAAGTTTTTCTGCCCTCACTTTCAAAGGAATCGTTTCCGGACCCGACTTTATGGAAGATTTTTTACTTAGAATTGAATTTCCTGTAAGATCTGAAAGTTTGGCAATAATATCTATTCACAAACATGCCGTATTTATAGTCTGAGATATCTTATCGTTTGTCATTATTTACTCTGCGTCGTTGCACAGGCAGACCGCCTGAGCGACTCGTATTCAAATTTTGGTTTGGTTTGAAAAGTGAAGCCTGGGGGCATCTACGATCAAAAGTCTTCGGTAGTCATTGCTCTAGCACCGGTCGGCTTCTTTCTACTTTCTATATTAATTAGCACAGCCTTATTGAGGCTTCTTCCTAATCGGGTGTTACTTGGGTGGTCGCAACGGGCAGGGGCGAATCGGGCAAATGGATTTTAAATAAATTTCCGATTTAATTATATATTTAATTAATTTAATAATTTTTCAAAAATATTTTTGTAGTTTTCTTTTGACATTAAAATAAAAGCAATTATGTTTTAATTCTTCTCCAATAAAATAATTTTACCATGGATTGCGAGATGAACGAATGTCACTATTCTTCAGGAACTCTGTACTAAAAAGAATGAATTCTTTTGGCATGTTGCTAGATGAGATGAAAACTGAACATACAAGAACGTAGGACGAGAGGCCGATTAAGACGAGATTAACTCACGACACATCGCACTAAACAAGATCCAGGATTGCGTAGAGCGGTGGGAAGCAGTTCTCGCTGTAGAAACAGATTAGAGGAATTGTTTTAGGATGCGCTAGATGACTATTTATTGACTGGCTATTTACTAATGCCTGATTTGGAATACTGCTTTACAAAAATACTTTAGAATTATTTTCTACTTGCTAAATGATATTATCATCGAAGATCCATGTATTATTCAGTATTTTCGTATTTCAATTTTAATTTTATTTCACTCGAAAATGCTTGCCTGAAGACCAGAAGAACAAACAACAAATAGTTTATCTCATTTACTACTTTATCATTTTAAACAATTCAGATTCAATTATTAAAAATAATTTAATTATTAAAAATACTTAATTATTAAATTAAGTAAATAAATAAAACAATATTAAAAAATAATTTAATCCTCGTTATTCATTATCATTAATACACTTTCAGTTTTTTTTAAACGCATGCATTATAGTAGTAATTTTGATTGTCTCGAAAGTTTCCTGTTGCCAAATCACCAATCCGCTCCTGGTGACGGGCGATTAATCTTGCCTTAGTGTGGTATCCTCGACTGGTATTTTTCAACTTTTTCTCTTGGTTTTGTTTTTTGCTTTTGGACTTTGCTTTCATCGGGGGTTTGCTTGAAATGACCGCGCTGCCTTGGCGAACATTTATTCATTTTCTCTATTGTGGACGCTTTTCTTAAGTCCTCTTCATTTCTCGGTGAAAAATTCCAGCTCATTTTATTAATAAACGCTCTGCCATTTATAATTTTCGTAGTCGTTCAATAAATTTTACGAAAAAAATACATTTTTGATTAGACCCTCGTGTACTCGGTGGTACAGAATTTCAAAAATTTTCAAACTGTATACATTTGTCCCACTTTTAATAATGACCTGCGAAAGTAATTATTGCAAGTAAATTTCAAAAAAAAACTTTATAATTGTCTGTTTTCACGCGTTGATATTATTATTTTTTATAGAAGAAATAGAAATTGATACTTCCCGTATTTCTTTAAATTTAAAACTGATTAGTTAGGTATGTTTGTGATTGTTTCAATATGGCATCAAATTAATATTTTGTAATATTTTGAAGTGTAAATAATAAACATATTGCTATAGATTAGGCACAAAAAGTGAAGGTTTGTTTTTGGAAGTTCGATTTTTAATTCTGTTCAGAGTTATAAGACAGCGACGTCTTCTTTCACAATATCATCCGCGAGTCTAGTATTTAGCTAGCCTAACTAACCTAATTATAAAAGTTTCCCAAATTCAAACCCCGTTATAAAATGTGCATTAAAAATTGTGTAAAATACTATTTTGTTATTGATTTGATCTGCTTGTTTGGTGTGCTGTAAGATACCTGCCACGTGAGGACCATGTGGGGGATGGTTCATTCCTTATAACGAGAGATATCCAACTCTATCCTATTTTTCAGAGCACAAGCGCTTAGATAGATAAAAACTAATAATATTGTTGTGATATTTAGTCCATGATGGCATCATCACTATTTTTTATGTTTAAATGAAATCGAAATAAAAATTTGTCCTTTTTTTACAGGTAAGTGAGCGGTGGACGAATATGGATGTCTATCGACTCCCTCTCTGAGTATGTACCCACCTCTTTTATGCTCCGTTATTGATGGATTTCTAATGATTATTTAACAATAAGTATGTACGAATTTGACAATAACACTTACACAGTAATTATAAATAAATAAAAAAATTATAACATTTTACTTTATATATTATTAATAAAATGAATATGCGAATTTTAAGCAGTTTTTTTGTGGTTTGAATAAACATTTCCGAGCGCCCAGTTCTTTCTCTGGGCAAAATAAAACTAATTCTCGCTATCTAATTTCGCTTTTGTTTGTATTTACATACCTATCGATTGTACCTTATTACATGTCGTTTCTAGTATCATTACGTTGATATCAAATAGGACTGGGATTAGTGGTAGATATGTTATGTGTTTTATTAATTGCGAACATTTTTATGGTACGTGTATGTCTGTGAGACTTTTCTCTCTCATCTTGAAGATTGGACGGTAAAGATCGTTATGTATTAGATGGTTATTTTGCTTTGCGTGCAAAATAAAACAGACAACAAATGACAGCAGTGTACACCATTAAAATTGGATTACTTATCTGTAGTTTGATTAAATTATTACATTAATTTTTCTACGCGCAAAAATGAAGGTTTATAGTACTCGCCTGACCTCGATAGCGGTTTGGGTACAGTAAGTAGACACGTTTTTGCATTTGATTGTACACTGTTTATTGTATGCCGATGATGCAGTGCTAATGGCGAATAATGAACAAGAACTACACAGTCTAGTGAGTACAATGTACAATGTATGCAAGGAAAGCGACCTTATGATGAATGTTAACAAGTCCAAAGTGATGGTATTCGAGAAGAGGGAAGCAAAACACCGTGCAAAATACTTGTAGGTAATGAATGTTTGGAACAAGTAGATGAGTTTGTGTATTTGGGAAGTATATTTGATAGAAACGGAAAGGCTGAGAATGATATCGAAAGCAGGGTGACTGCAGGTAGTAAAGTACGCTTTGCGGCGCTTGAATAAAATTACACCGACACTGATGTATGGAAGTGAGCCCTGGAATACATCAGTGTCTGGGGCTGGCAGAAGAAGAACGAAAGTAGGCTGAATGCAATGGAAATGAGATCACTCATTTCTATATATATAGGCGTATATGTGGCAAATCTATTTGACAGAGTAAGTAATGAAGAAATAAGGAAAGCATGTAAAGCTGATCAGTATAGTGAGTAAGATTAAGAAAAGATCAACTTGGTGGTTTGGTCATATAGAACGGATAAATGAGGAGATAATGGTGAGAAAGATATATGACGCAAGTGTTGATGGCACCAAAAATAGAGGACGTCCGCGGAAGACTTGGCACGACCAGGTAAACCAGATAATGGAGGATGGTTCTATTAGAAGCTTCAACAATCGACGCGCTTGTATGAGAAAATGCATGAATTTGGATGAGGCGAGAATTGTGTGTCAGGACAGGAGTGTGGCGCTCTATCCTCTGTTTACCCCAGCGGGGAAACGGTGTGATGGTGAGTAAGTAAGTAGACACGGCTCTCACTGCGATTATGATCAACCTGCCACTGTTTTTGTATAAATGTATATATTATATTTCTATAATTCGTTGACTGGTAGTCGTGTATTACTGCCCTGTTGCCCATGTGTATATCGGTAGGGCACGGTTGCCTTTTAGCATAAAAAATATGCCTACCTGGCGGCAAGTAAGAAGGGCTGGTATGGGAGCATTCACTCATATAACGGTTCTGGGTAAGTGTGATGAATCAGTTCTCATTGAATCGTTGACAATAGCAATAACAACTTGTTTTTTGCTTTGTAATCCATTTGCAATATAATGTATTGATAATTCATAAAAAACTTCGGATGCTGATGGCGTGGTAACATCACTTTAGGGAAAGTTGCGTAAAACCGACCTTGCGAAATTTTATACATTCTTCAATAGTTCATACTAATCAAATATTTGGCATCCCGACAATTGCGCGCAAGATAACTGCGCGCAAGGTTAAAACGCGCAGTACAACTCCGACAACAGCCCGCAAACAAATGCGCGCCGACAGTAACGCGCAGGACAAAACTACAAAATTAAAAATTTGATAAACGAGTTTTGAACCCTAGAATTAATATAAATGAGGACATTTACTCATATGCATTATATTTCATATCCAAGCAAAATTAAAACATACAATATGAAAAAAAAACATGAATTATTTGAACTAAAAATTTATACGAAAAAATTAAAACTTACTCAATAAACAGTTTAAATTTCACTAACCTAACAAAAAAACTTTTTTTTTTGCATTTCATTTTTTAGTTTGATAAAAAAAAAACTGTCTTTCCGAAAGATCTTTTTTTTATAATTTTTTTCTTGTAATGAGTGTGTTTTACATTTAAAATACATTTAAAAATTAAAAACATGGGAATAAATGTCCTTATTTGCTTTTGTATTGTGCGCTATTGTCGGCGCGCAATTGTCAGGACACCAAATATTTAACCGAAAAATCATCACTATTAAATTATGGGACTCGTCTACCTGCTCATGTTAATGGATGGGTAGGATCGGGTCTTTTCCTCAATAAATAAAAAGTAGCGGAAGGAAAATGTGCGTTCTTACGAAATTATTAAAAATATTATGAAGAATGAACAATATTAAAAGTGCATCAAAAGCTGAATTAATATTACAGGTGTGATAAGAAGTACCAACCGACAAATACGTGTTGGACGAAAGCTTTGTCACGAATGCTTTGCCTCTGTTTGAAAAATAACCCTTGCCGCAATTGAAATTTTCAACGTCGATATTAAAGTTTGGCGGTATCGAAAGGCAATTGTGTACAAAGTTTTGATAGTCCCGCCGTGTTTGGATAAGCCGCCGTACTGGGCTAATCTCCGGGAAAACGCGCGCCGATAACACCGATAATAATTATTGTTCGCACGTGGGGTCATAATGAGAGCACGTGCACGTGCGCGTTCCATCGAGTATTTCTGATATTAATTTACTTATTAACTTTGCCTAGTTAAATAATCAAAATTATATTTTCAACATTTTTTAATGCTATTGTCAATATCGTCTCGGGTTTGATAGAATTCAACTAATGTTTTTTGCAGCTATTCATTGTCATCGTCCTGTCGTTGAGGAATGAGGAATGCAAGGTCCCGCCATTGATGTTGGTTCTTGCACACTTTCGATTAATTTATCGGGTGTAATTTTTTGGGTTCGGGTTTATTTTGATGTAGTATTATATTTAATATGTTTATATTTCCTTAATTTTTGTCAATTCCTATAATACAAACCGAATCCCCCTGCCCAGCAGATGCAGGTGCACAACATGTGGAAGGGTGTACGGTTCGAGAATAGGACTCCTTAGCCACACTTCACAATCCATACGTCATCGAGTAACGAGTGACCGCCTAAGAAGAAGAATATATACCGTAAATTATATATTTATTCTTAATGTAATGCATGCATATATATGCTCAAATATTAAATTAGATCAAAATGTTCCTTTTTACTATAACTTATTTTGCACATATTTCCTTAATTTTATTTTGAATTTACTTAGTCTCTCTTCCTTTTTATATTTGGCATTTTATTGAAAATCTTCATCGTACTGTACATCACCGATTTATGAGTCATCTTTCTCAGTCTTCATCTTGTATGATGTTCTTGCTCGTGTTGATTTGCATAATTTTTTCTTATAAATTCTGCCTATCTTGAGTTGGTTCCTTGATTTGTAATTTTCAAAACGGGAATATTCAATTAACCGCAGTTAATCTAACACACAGATAATTGAGCCTCGAATAATCGGCATTTTATCGTCGGTACTACTTTTCACGCCTTCTTTCTGCCACTTGTCATTGCGACCTGTCTTCAGGTAATTGTACACTCTTTATGCTCTCATGCTACCTTCTCTTTGCCACTCTCGTGTGATCTGCCACCGATCCCTCCCAACTGTCGTAGCTATTGTACCGTGCAGTACCGTACCGTAGATTATACGTACCGACTATTTCGTGCTCAAACGGCGCGGCAGGGGCGTGCCCGGCGTTGCCGGTGAGGCGCGGGCGGGGGGATCCGTCGTTGGCGCAAATCTTGTTAATTACGTTATTTAATCTTATGCAGCCGCATCTCCACACGTTGTATCAAGCGGCATAATGCAATAACGTGCGGAGCGGGTAATGCGCGGCGGCGTTGCACTACGCCCGAGCTTGTACATTATACTCTTACCCAGACTATGAAATAGTCATACTTTTTCGTGCTTTTGTTATTTACTCTAAACGCTGCGCTTTTCTTGTGTACTGTTAAAATGGTTCGTTTCATCTAAATTTATATGTTCTTTTATAATATGTATTATTACAAAGCAGAAATAACTAATGTAGATTGTTTTCTGCAATCACATCACAGTCTAATTACCGACTTAATTTGTTTTTATAGGTTTTTTTTATCGTAATCTAATTTCATAGTTAACTTCACTTAATAAACATCAAACTTACACAAATACTAACTACTAAGAAAAAATAAAATGAATACAAAAAATGATAGTTAAAACACAGAACAGCTTTAATACCCTAATCGAATCATATATATATATATATATATATATATATATATATATATATATATATTGTGAGGTGATTTAACTTTATCGATTTTAAAAAACGCGTATGTTTCACTGAATTTATTGCTACAAGGTTACAAGAGTTATTAGTAACGAACGTGATGGTCAGTCCAGGTGACGGAAAAGGAGTGATGAGCTTGGAGAGCTCGCAGCGACTGTCGGCTTCTATACTCAACCTGAGCGTTGGTGTCTCTCAGTGGAGGCTAGGTACCGCAACGCAGGGTGGGTTCAGCTGCTCCAACAGATATTCTGAACCATTCATAATAAGATTTTTTATTTATTCTGTTCATGTTCTTAATAAACGTACATATTATACATTATAAACATTCTTATAAATATACATAAAAGGCGTACAAGCTTCATAATGTAAGAAATGTTCACTGTTGCTTTAACTAGTCCGAAGTCTGTACTAAAAGAGACAGGTTCATCCGTTGTCTATCATACAAATATGAAAACCATTATTATTATTATTTTTTTTTTAATCTAAACCAAAAATATTACGATACTATTGTTTCAAAATATCTTCAAAACATCATATTTATTTTTAATCACAGAATAAAGTAAACGCAGAGAAAATGAATTCATTCCCGGGGTTGTGAAATATTTGTATAGGTGAGTTGATATGTATATATATTTTAAACGTTCACATTAAACACTGACCACCTAGTACTTAGAGTGGGAATACGGTAGGAAATCAGATCAGTAAAAATAAGAGCATACGACTTGTTTTGTATATTATATAGAATTAATTAAATCAAACAGTTAGTTAAATTCAAAAACATAATTTATTATCAAAACAGAGAAGTAGGCTACCATAGTACAATGTTACTTAATCAGTTGACGTAAACAAATACCCAATCACACATATTTAATACGTCATGTACGTTCTAGCATCGTTGCCTAGCGAAAGAGAACCATTGTATATCGTACGTTTTGGAATATTAATATATGTTATTAGCAACAGACTTTGTCCTCAATAATTACGTGTAGATACTAGCTTAAATTTTGAATCGAACGTTCTGGAGATAATCATGATTCAATTTCTTATTGAAATATTCCATTAATATGCATATCAGATATCTGTCAACGATACCACACCGCCAAAATTAAATTAAATCGCGAACATTATTTATAACACATTGTTGGCAATCCGCATTTGAAATGTATATAACCATGTTCTTAGGTTTTCACGGCCGTTCAGAATCTTCTGTGTATAGTTTACTGGGCTAATATGCCGTGTACATTTGGTCTAATCAATTTTTAAATTTTTATTTATTTAAACCTGTATTGTGTTAAAGTAGCCAGTTTTATTCGTGCTGGTGTGGTGTTATTTAATTAAAATTAGAAAAAAAAATCCGACAGAGATGTATAAAAAAATAGAGACAATAAAATAATATAGTTAATGTGTTGTAAAATTAAAGTAAATTATCAGTTTAGGTATTGTATTGTGATTAAGTTAGAATGTTGAACAGTGATGCTTCTGACTGATTTCTACCCAATTGAATCATATATTGAGTCCATATTTGCTTAATCTTATTGGAAGTGAACGATTTCTAGTTAGTGTTAAGTGTGTTGTACAATTTCGGAGCTTAACACGTATAAACAAACGTTGATAGAATATCGTTGTTACTCTCGGAATTGGTATGTAGATGTTCATTCGTTGTCATGTGTTGTGACCATGATTTATTGTTGTCGGTGAGTTATTGTTAGAATGGAAATATTATACGAGTCTCAACATATAAATTAGTCTTTCGTCTAGAACATTGTACTCTTTAAATATAAGATCTGATGGATATCTAAAGGGACGACCATTTATTACCCCAAGAATTATCTTTTGTGCTCTTTTAACCGACTCTAATATTGTTTTTGCTGCTCCTCCCCAAACTAAAATTATGTTGATAAGTTTCGATACAATATTGCCGCCTTGAAACATTTTTTATAGAACTGCTTGCAATAAATCAATTGCAAAAAGTTTGTTGTTCAAAAACTAATATTTGTTTTTCGCATTTTGAAAATACCTTGGAGTAACCTAAACATTGGAGGTTGTCCATTTTGTAAGAGCTTGGTATTAGAGCTAGATTGCCCACTATTTGTCATCGCCGTAACACCGATACGTTATACATTTTGCCCGCCGTCAGGGGAAATCGTCAGGACGATGAGACGACCAAAGTAAATATCCCAATTTCCTTGGTAACAATATTTTTTTCCGTATGTAGCACATCTTTTACACACCTAAATTTGATATTTCAAACTTCGCTTCGAAATATACTATAACGTTATATTTGGTACCTACCGCGCACGAGATGTGCTGGGAGTTGACATTTACCAAATGGCAACAATGTGTCGCGTAAAAAAAATTCTCGGTGGTATTCTTTTCTTTTGACAGCTTGCGAGCTCGAGGAAGTTGTCCCGATACTAAACGAAGATGTACGTATTGAATTAAAGAAAGGTGAGAATAATTAAATAATATTGGGCATCTGTGTTATCCTACATCATGTTAGTGAGATTCTTTGTTTGCTATTTCACTTGTATGTTTGCAGGGTGTGAAGCATCCTTTCCTGACATGACGGCAGAGAGGTGTTGGGTAGATGACAATACCATTTCTTTGTAAAGGATTACTCACGAACAAAGTAGGGAGGGGATACAATTTGGTCTCCTCTGCTTTTTTTATTTTCCATCTCACTTATTTGGCAACAAAGAAAATTCTTTGTGACTAAAAGAGAAGCGGATAATCTAGCCTTCCTGACGTTTTGACAAGTAAGGAGACGCAAGTATTTACGGGTGCCTCGGAACCTCAAGGCTGAACGAAGACGTTAGATTGCTCAAGAAGAACGCAGACCTCTGGTGGTCAAATTGTTGTGAAATAAATTTCGTTGTAAATTTTAATATTTAATGTAACGTAGTGTTTATTCCCACCTTTTAATTTCTAATGTGATCTTGCTAGTTTTGTTAAAGACGATTTGATGAAAGTCCATTGTTTTATGTTACATGACGTCACGTTTATGTGACATAAATTTGCCTATATTTTATCTGACAAACTCATCAGGTGTTTGAATTATTGTAGTATAATTTCTGAGGTGAAGATCTTAATATCTAGTGGATCATAGTGTCGTATCTCACCATTAATTTCAAAGGATAATTTACAAATTTTGATATTGACATGATGATAAAACCTATGATGATGATTATGATTAGGGAAAGATTTGCCAGTCTATGTTTGTTGGTAATCACATCCAGTGACATAATTTCTCACTATATTCTACTTTGTAAGTTCATATGTTTTCATATCTGTACAAAAACTAGTTAATTATAATGTTATAAAGCTTGAAACTAATTTTATTATTTTCCCTGAGAATGGTAGCTGATGTGAATGGGAGGCGACATGGTGAATTCTGTGCACCAGAACTACGCACTTCATGCTGTACCCCGAGCGAGCCTGAGGACGGATGATATATGACGTCACAATACACCATATTTTTTGAGATGTAGTACTGAACGTGTCTGCAAGAGCTGAACATCAAGTACAGACTCTCAATTTGCAGCCTAAAACGAATTATTTTAGGCATCTTGGGAGAAGAAAAACAAATTATATTTATCATAATTGAAAAAATAGTTGTACATGATAACATAAAAATATCACGTTATTATTTATATTCATAATTTATTATCTGGACTTTTCTCGAAAAATTTTTTCTAATATGAATTAAAAAATCAGTTTTTGAAACCATCTGAAGTTCGTTGCTCACCGTATTTAAAATTAAATTCACCGCATATGAGGTGTGACAGTTAAATTCCCGTAATGTCCGCGTAGTCGCCCGTGACGCAATGGTATCGAAATTACGTGAGTATTCGTACTTGAACATGTTTAAACCAATACATCTGAAAATTTCAAGTCTTTACCCGATTAGATCATTTGCCTGTTCACCTGGCGTAGCCGCCTCTCTATTTCCAAAAAATAAAGCTACGCTGAAGGGATGAAGGTTTTCTAATAAAACTGATACCCTGCGGAGTGTGAGACAGGTATTTAACAGTATTCCGGAAATTGAGTTCCAGGCCTGCTTCCAGAAACAGGAATGCCGTGTAATTTTGAAGGCGACATTAGCTATTAGTGTTCCACACGTATATGTTTTTTACTGTGCATTCCGGGAATTAAATTATCACACTCCGTATTTACGTAATTGGCAAACGTTGTCATGATATTCAACAAAGCTAAAATATATTTTACAAATACTAAAGAGTGCTAGTGGAAAACTGTAGGTTTTGGAGAGTTGATCAAGAAATGATGGTGGGGGGGGGGGTGACATTATAAGACAGAGTGAGATGTTTCAAATTAAAAAAAAACTTCCTTCGTTTCATAGATAGATTCCAGGTGAGCTAGCTTAGAAAAGTGATCATCGTCATCATGAAAGATTACCCCAACGGATTTCCTCGGCGATATCAGAAGTAAGACAGCATCGCGACACGGGTTCTTCATTTGTTTTACCCAAGTTTGCCTGTGGAACCTGTGGAAATAAGAGGATTTGATATGACATCATGGGCTGCATTCAACGAAGAAACAGCGAAGGAACACGGATAAATGGATAAATGGACACGATAGAATATGAGATGATACTTGCTAAATAATTTTGTGGATCCTAGCTGTGTGTGTGTGTGTGTGGTATCTTAAATAATTTAAAAAATATATATTTAAAAAATAGTTTGTCTTTTTAAATGTTGCTTTCCATATCTTCTGTACTACCACTCTATTATTTTCCACATCTAGTAAATAAGCGGATCGCACTCGAGAGGGAAGCGCTCCGCAACGCAGCACCGGCATTGTGAGCCCGCACGCCGTATTCTGCGCTTCAATATTTACGCGCCGATAATTAATTAATTATTATTATAATTGATGTTAATTTATTGGTAGAATTCAATTATAATTCTGTAACATTTTCTCCAGGATTCGAGGAGATGGTTTTTTAACAAAAGAAAAATATATTTCGCCTAATTTCCATCTAAATGATTTGCCTACAACAACAATATAAATTTATTCTGTTCCGCAGATTCTATTAAACTTTTCATAAACGGACACGCTCGATCATTAGAGATAAAAACGTTCAACTTTGTGCTTCATCGATTGTTATTTTTATTGGAGTAGCTCAAAATCAAAACTCTAATTATTTAATAATCGTGTTTTTAAATATTCGCATAATAGTTAAAAATCAGTGCGGTTCCATAAGCAATAACTGCATATTTTTCTTTTATAATGAAGTATATTTGAATGCAGGCATTCTTAGAGTCTTCAGCAACGTACCGGTGGAGTACAAGTCACAAACGTTGACTCGAAGAACATTATGTTAATGAAAGAGAATAAATATCACCTTAATGTACTACTGACATATTGATGATGAAATACTATGAACATGAACTATTTTTTGGTTACAGCGTTCCTGACAATTTTTGTTTATATATGTTGCCGTCAATTTCCGAAATCCATTAGATCGCGAATTTACTGGTAAATACGCAAAGTTTCCACGAGCTACGAGTTTACTAGTAAGAACTAATGTTCATACTAATATTACCGTAACTGAAGTGATTATTAAAATACGGAATGAAAAAATACTATCTATTTTGTACTACAACTTTTAACTTAACCTATCTTAACCTCTTCTTTTCATTCTTATCGAACAAATTGGATACTTACTATTATTAGGTTAGATTAAGTTAGTTCAGATTTCGAATAGAGCAATTTTTTCTTTGAAAGTGGTGTGTTTAATTTTTACAAAAAATTCTTAATATTATATTAACTACATATTACTAGTGCAATAGTAATGGATTTGACTAAATTTGCAGTTAATAACAGGTGAGAATTACTTTTTCATTCGGCACTTTACTAACCACCTTAATAACTTCGTGTGCTTAGTAGTAAGAACGTGAAGTTACTGACGCTCGTGGAGACTGCATATTTACTAGTAAATTTGCGTTCTAACAGATTGCGGTAATTTACGGTAACATATCCATTTAAGTCCAATCACATTTATTTTTTACCTTTTCGGATTTTATTTTGTACGCTACGTGACTTAACTGAAAAATAAACGCCGTTTTTTTTGACTACCGCATTGAAATTAAATTAAAATTTCTAATGAAATATTTATTTATTTTAATGTAATATCTCGCTTCGATAATATAAAAATGAGAAGAACGAATATCTCAATTTTCAAAAAGTTTGAAATTAAAACATTACTCAACTATACACATATTCACGACAGGATGAAGGCCTGTCGAAGTCAGAAAAATGTTCAAGAACCAGATCCAGAGAAAGCTCTTGAATGCACTGAGCAGACCAAGCCGAGGAGAGCTTATCTCCATCTCTACAGTTCTCCATGTTTCAAGACATGGTGAAGACTAATCCAGACGGAAGTAGATCATTATAAGGTTTCACACGAGACATCTCAACCCTCAGCGATGAGATAGAGAGAGGTTATCTTGATTATACGTAAATAAACATTCAATATCCCGCATGCATACTAGAAATAAACCATCAATAATAAATTAACATTTTTGTAGAATTTTATTTTTTAAAATCAAATAAAATAATTTTAGAATTTAAATTGATATGCTCATATTACTGTTTATCAATATCTCTATAAATTACACATATTTTCTAATGTCTATGAATTTTGATAATAAAAAAGTACGAAAGTGCCTATTAATTAATGTGTCGATCAATGATGTCCACATTCAATTTATTAAATTGATAGAATTTTGGATAATGTGGGTATAGATTCTACGTCACTGACGTTAACGACGTTTGAATATAAATTATATGATTAACTAATTAATACCCAGTGGTATATTATACTGTTTGAGTATTTATGGAAGTTAATAAATTTAAACATTTCGTTGTATGCAACGTTTGATAACCGAATGGTGGTCTCCCATCGGGACAATTGATTAGTTAAATTGTTGTAATAGTAATAGATTGATACAACCTATAATCATCATCATCAACACCTCTGGCTCTACAATCTAGTATGGGTCATTGGGGTGATTGTTGTAGTTCGTATTTGTGTGGTTGTGTCAGGTACGTATGATAAGTGTTAGGCTCGGATGGAACGATCGGATTTTAAGTTGTTTGTTTTGTGTAAGGGTGTTGGGGTTTTTAATTCCTTAATGTTTTTTTGTTCTGCGTAGCGTATTGTGTCTGGAATATTCGGGAATGTGTGAGGATATAAATGTGAAAAAGGCGGCACGTTTTAAGCACAGAAACTACTTCTGATAAATTTATTAATCAAGATTAATATTAGGTGCGCGAACTAAGATCGGGGGCTGCCTCTGCAGCTGCCGCTCGGGAGACGTTGATAGATAAGAGTGACAAGCGGTGGCTCGGCCCGTCCGGGTGCCTTGCGTCATTATGTGGAAGTTGGGCTGTAGGTATCGCCTTGAATAACGAGAGTGCAGGCGATATTTCTCCATATGTCGTGGCCTCTTCAAGAATATACTTCCACCGGTCTATACATTGGGCTGCTTCCTACCAATTAATGACGCAAATAATAAATAGTTCTTTGTTTATATTGTCTTGCCACCACATTTTGAGTCTACATATTCTTCGTCTTTCTTCAGATTTATACAGCCATTTCGGGGATTGTGCATTATGCGTACGTTTTATATGGCGTAGCCATCGAAGCCTTCATAATTGTATGTCTTTCCGTTCATCATACAGTTCGTAAAGTTTCTGATTATAACGCCTATGCCACACTCCATTTTCTTTAACAGTTTTGAAAATTCTCCCTGAGAATCCTTCTCCGAAGAACATCTAGTATCGCTTCATCTTTCGTTGTTAAAGTTTAGTTTTCTGACTCATAAGGTAAGCTCTGTTCTTGTCAGACTTTTACACAGTATTCTGGACATCATGGTCGACTTAATCTGTTTTTGAAGGCCGAGGTAGAATTAATAATAATATACATCACCTAAATATATTACAACATATCTCAAGGGGTAGTAGAAAAAAGGTACCAAAGGCATTTTAAGCTGAAACTTACTACGAAACTATTAAACAATGTTGTCAGTATTTCATATGCCTTTAATATAATATTAAAGATTTTCTTCACTCCCCTGACGGCTAGTGTTGCGATAAATCGGGCGACGCTAAAAATAACATTATTTTTGTGAA
Source organism: Eubasilissa regina (assembly GCA_022840565.1). Lineage (NCBI taxonomy): Eukaryota > Metazoa > Arthropoda > Insecta > Trichoptera > Phryganeidae > Eubasilissa > Eubasilissa regina. The sequence continues at coordinate 35,979,161 of JAINEB010000003.1, read as the reverse complement.
ATATTTTTTGTAAAAATTATGCGCTGTGGTTTTAGTAAATTATAAATAGTGCGAAGTAAAACATTAATATTTATGACGGTTATACATGTAGATTTTACTTTAATTTTTTAGACAGTAAGTAAAATAAAAATATATGATACACTCGACTTAATCTTTTTGTATGAATTTGTTACTTCTAATGTATGATACAGGATGTACCAGAGATAATAGTCCAAACAGAACGTACAGTTATGAAAGATCGCTAAAAATCCATTGAGCGTCAAATATGTTTAACTGAAATTTAACGGTTTAGTTATTCGAACTTTTGTAATTTTTTATATTTATATATACATTTGACAACAATAGAGTTATGCACCCCCAAATAAGAAAGAACTTGAATTATGGGGCTGGATACCGACATTTATATAAAACAAGATCAAGTTCTATAATAATACAATGTGAAAATTAATAGCATAATACAAAAAATGTTGAAAAATTGATCAGATTAAAATTTGGGGATCAGAAAGATACCGAATACATAATTATTTAATAATTTTGAAGATCTTTAAGACATTTTAGAAGCTCTTATTTGTATACTGTTATATTATATTATTACATAGGTATTATTGCCGTCCGATTTTCTACTGACACTGCCTCTCTAATCACACGTCTAATTTATTTGGTTATAAATACACAGATAGGAAGGTTCGGGACCAAAAACCGTAATAAGTTGTCTTCAAAACCCGCCGGTCTTGTAAAATAAATGAAGTAACAAATAACCTAACCTAACCGCGAATAATCCGAATGGATATTTATTCATTTTCCTTCGTTTCGGCATCGGCTGCAATAAATTACGAACGTAAAGATGCTTGAATATATTTCCCTCGAAACTGAAATGTGACCTGCGAGCTAATTTTAGGGTAGGTCTCTCTCCGCGCCCACTCTTCACGTTTTTATTCACAATAAATTGTCTTACGTTCAATTAAATATATTCCATCGAGGCGTTCTATTTTATAAATTGAAATCAAAAGTGGCTTCATCCTTGAAATGGCTCGTTAATAATATGTGACTCTACTGTAATTACGAATTTATTGTATTCATAGTGCTTCGACAATTAAGCTGGCAATTAGGTCATTGACCTGCCTAAATTGTTAATCAAAGACTTAGCAACATATTTATAATATATAATTGTGAACTGATGCAAGACTAGCGTTTCACAATGGAGTCCTGGTACCGACACTGATGTATGGAAGTGAGGCCTGGAGCTGACAGAAGAGGAACGAAAGTAGACTAAATGCAGTGGAAATGAGATCCCTTAGACGTATATGTGGCAGATCCATTTATGACAGAGTAAAGAATAAATAAATAAGGAAAGAATGTAAAACTGATCTTAGTAAAGCGAGTAAGATTAAGAAAGGATCACTTAAGTGTTTTGATCATATGTAACGGATGAATGAAGAAATAATGGTAAGAAAGATATATGACGCAAGTGTTGTTGGCACCAGAAGTAGAGGACCGGGTAAACCAGATACTGGAGGATGGCCTCAATAATCGTCGAGCTTGTATGAGAAGATGTATGAATGTGGATGAGGCGAGAATTGTGTCAGGACAAAAGAGTGTGGCGCTCTATCCTTTCTGTCTACTCCCGCGCGGAAACGGCGTGATGTTAAGTAAGTAAATAAATTATTTAAAACTTTTATTTTAACCGCTTTATGAGTTAAATTTAATATACCAACCGGTTTCGGAAAATACAATTTTCTTCATCAGGATGTCAAATAAACTAGCACTGTCTTCCTTATCGTGTTTCATCATTCGTTCGCATTCTTGATTTATTTTGCTCGCTTTCAAAATTCTAGGATTGTTATAACCGTGTCGTAGCTCGCGTAACATGTATCTAAATGGTTTAATTCGTTTTTTAACAGTTTAAATTGTTTTGTAATACCTGGTATATGACCTATATTATAGATTAATGTTTTATTATTTTTGAAGAGAGATGGAATGAAGAATTAATAAATTAGAATATTGTTTATGTCTCTTTAAACTTTAAACTTTTTTGTCATTACCTTCATTTTGTTTTTGCAGATGACACAGCTTTAGTAATGTCTCGCGATAACTTGAACGAAGCTTCCGATGGCTTATAAATTGATCGCAATGAACTGTTAAAATTGTCACATGATATGGGACTCATAATCAATAGCAAAAAAACTAAATGTTTACACATAAGGTCACCTCACGCTTAAAATATAATTAAATCAAACATAATTACGCGTACCTTTGACTGCATATCATACATTATAAACTATTGTGAATGAACTTCGGTTGAATTTATTAAGTCGAATAAATACCTTGGTTTCATTATTGATAAACACTTTAAATGGAATTTGTAAATAAACAAGATTTGCTCCAATCTCAGGTCATTGTTAGGAAGATTCTTTAAAATTCATTGCGTAATTTATTTTTCTTTAGTCGAGTCATTATTAAGATATGGGATCCGATCGTGGAGTCACTCCTGTAACTCAAATATAAAACAAATAAAAAATCTTCAAACAGCCATAGTGAAAAAATTATAAGCCTGGAAGCATTTAAATTGAGGCGTAATCTATAAGTATGGATCGAGGACATTAGAATTTGTTATCCCTACACTAAATAATAAACTACCCAGGTTTTTATAAAAGAGTACGCTTCCTCCCAATTTAATAAATTAAAAAAAAAATAGTATTTTGAAGATAATTTCCAGTTGAGTTTTATTTATTTTTCAATTATTAAATCACCGCTTAAATCATTTATTTATTTATATTACTGATGATTTTTGAGGTAACATGTATTGTGATACGCGTACACGGAGAACAGTGTGAAGCTCCTCGCACCCCGTGTCCGTGCGGTGTATCAGTGCATCTATGTACCTGATAGTGGCTCACCTCATTCCCAAAGGCTGAACCGAGAACTTTGCGGTCTGCGGTCCGTTTCACCGTGCCTCGGAATTTCCCCGATATCTACACCCTCAGGCCGCTTCACAATCCATCTATATCAGACGACGGCGTCTATTCGTGTCATTTCTTTGGTATGTTTGACATTACACCGTTGATGGGCCGAATTACGAATCAAATAAGTAAATAGGCGTGTTTTCATCATAAATTGAGATTCAAAATTTAGATTGTAGTTTTGATGAAATAATAATATCCTAATGTATTTCTGTAGGTCACGCGTAAGGAAATTTGAAAGGAAAGTGATACATTACACTGGAGCGAAGTGTCAATATCCTTTGATATACGAAATAGGTGGATGTATATTCTGAAAGAACAAACATCTATTTCTATTATGAGAAATTTGAAAACTGGAATTGTAATATCATTAATTAACACGGCTGTTACTTTGTGGTGTAACATGATTATTTTATTTTTCACAACTACTTTGTGTTACACACAAGTTGAGTTATTTTCACTACTAGTTTTGAGAGGTGCAGTCTCTCTTCATCATCAGCGAAATCATTTTTTGTAAAAAGTTTTCAAACTGATGTTTTTTTTAATTTAATTTATTTATATATATATATTTATATATATATATACATACACATTCGACAAAATAATACAATAATAGAGTTATGCAACCCCAAATAAGAAAGATCTTGAATTATGGTGGTTGGTATCGACATTTATATGAAACTAGATCAAGATCTATAATAATACAATGTGAAAATTAATAACAAACTATAAAAAATATTGAGAAATTGATGGAATCAGAAAGATATCGAATACATATTTATTTAATAATTTTGAAGACCTTTAAGCTATTTTAGAACCTATTTTTTGTACACATTTATTTTACATTGTGAAACCGATCGTTAACAAAACTTCGAAATGGAAATAGTTTTTGGATATGAACTGGCTTTCCTGATTCCGCTCCGCCTCATTTCCCACCCATCATTTACTTTTTTTAATTTCATAGAGTAAGTAGTTGCATCGTTCATAACTTTTGTTACAGCTATTCAATTTGCAATTTTGATTTTCTTTTTTCGCCGACTATTGATTTGTGAATACTTTAATCTAATTTTGTGCTAAAACTCCAGCTGAGAAAATTCATGTCAATTATGCATACGTAATAGCAGATAATTCATAAAAATTTGTGATGTAACATGTTTGGGTACTTATCTGAATTGTTTGTGTCATTTCATGTCGAGTTATGAAGAGCATTATTAAACGAGCTCGCATTTGTTGACATGAACATGGGGTTTATTTACAAGACATTATTTTTAAAAGGTCCCTCGTGTTTCAGGATCGCGATCTCCATTAATTCCCGATCTTTTGACTATGCTCATTCACGTTTCTCAGCATCCTGCAGGTATAAGAGCTGTCACCGAAGAAAAGCCTGTTGCCTTTTCCACTCGTTCGGTCCAACGGGTGGGGGATCTTCCTCTTCGTCCGACGTAGCCTACCGCAACAAGCTTCTCCAATCTATTTTCCATTCTCATAAGGTGCCCAAAAATTTAAGATTCGACTTAGGCTGCAGGCTTAAAGTCTGTCTTTGATGTTCAGTTCCTGCAGATGGAGACATTCTTGCTTGGTATGCTCAACATGTATCTCTAGAACCACATCTCAAAGAAATCAATCGGTCTTCTGCTCACCGTGCATGATTCAACACCATGTAAAATTGTAGAACAACATGTGAAGGATAAATAAAAATAATAATTAAAATACTTTTAATGGATAGGTGGACTTAAGCCCGAGATATTTGTGATCGTTTGAAAGATATCAGTATTATTTTTGATATTTCTTTCTTTACTCAAACATTTGAAATTGTTGTACCAATAGTGGTTAAATTATTGAAATATGAATACGCGGTTAACATTACTCTCGGCCACTGTGAACGAGGCCTCGGCGTGCCTCTGAAATCTCTAGGCTTTCCTCCCCGCAGCACTGGCCGCAGTATCATAACCGCACGCCATTGTACCGGTAACAAGCCTGTTGCCCGATCATGTGTACACTGTTGACACGGCCAGCCGACAGATGCGGCAAAACCGGGCTGTTGGCTTTTTTAAAAACTAATTTGCTGCTAAATTTATCCAACTGATCAATAGGAAATTGGCATCCATTAATTGACCATTATTGAAACATAAAAAAAAACAGAAATACACTAACTATAATAATTATAACTTATATATTGTAAACAAACAAACTCACCATTACGCTGTTTCTCGCGGGGATAGGCAAAGAGGATAGAGCGTCATACTCTTCTGTTCTGACAATTCTCACCTTATCGACCTTCTCATACAAGCTCGATGATTATTGAGGCTTCTAACAGGACCATCTTCTAGGTTTGCCTAGTGTACCTATTAATACTTGCGTCACGCATCTCTCTTACTATTCTCTTCTCATTCATCCGATACATTTGACTAAACTACAAAAGGGATCCTTTTTAATCTTATTCTTATGGTAAGATCAGCTTTACATTCTCTCCTAATTTCTTCATTTTTTACTCTGTCATAAATAGATTTGCCACACAGACGCCTTATTTCCACTGCATTTAGTCTACATTCGATCCTCTTCAGCCGATACATTTTAAAACAAATTAAATGATTCATTGGGGGTAACGGTAACGCATCCTCCCGGCTAGAAAATATACTAGGCTCAAGTCTCAGTTGTAACTACATAAGTGATTATTATATCATCATATAATAATCTCTTAGATATCTTTTTATGTATTTCTAAGTGATTAATTTAATTTATAGAACTGCGTTCTAAAATTACAACTTCACAACAAAATGTAATTTTATTAAAATATATTTTTTATAGTTGTGCAGTTAAGATTTTTCTGCGTGCTTTGTCAGACTTAAAATTTCAGCAGAAAATAAATAAATTAGAATCCGTTTGAAAGAAGAAAACGCTTGTTAAAAAAAATCCAAGAAATGACGGATGCAAAGCGAGCTCTAATGCTCAATCGTACATATTAAGGCTCCAGTCCAGACAGACGGAAGAAATAGCTGATTTAAGAAGAGATGCTCGCTCTCAGACGCAGCGATTAAGTTTTTAATTATAGGTGCTAGGGAATCTCTTACAAAATAATAAGTACAAATTAAATTAGGTAAACTAGATAATAGAGGATGGTTCTGTTAGAAGCCTTAACAATCGTCTAGCTTATATGAGAAGATGTATGAATGTGGATGAGGCCAGAATTGTGTGTCAGGTCAGAGGAGTGTGGCACTCTATCCTCTCGCCTACCCTCGTGGGAAACAGCGTGATGTAAGTAAGTAACTAGAAAGATACAGAAAAAAGTATGGTGGTTTTTATTAAAGATTATGTTGACTCGTTAGGTCACCAATAGAGATAATTTGTGTCAGAAGGATGTGTGCGGTGAGAATCGAGGGCCCTATACCTCATCGCTTCTCCCGTATGTATATGAAAAGTTACCAATATGGAGGCCGGAATTGTGTGAGTATTTGTGGCTAGATCGGGCGTATTATGAATTAAACAGTACTTACGTTTATTTACCGAAAAAGCACAATTGAATTTGCCCTGTTTGTTATATTATACAAAGTTGAAGTTAAACGTAGTGCCGAGGTGCGTGCGAGAAGCGGCTTCTTGGACTGGTTCGGTTGCGGCGTATTGTTGTCTGTAATTTGGTGGATATCAGGCGGACTGTATGGCTATTGAGTATTTGTTTATGCATATCTGTGAGGCGCGTACAGGACCACCACAAAATCTATTTATCGAAAAAATATTTAGTTGCTACCGAAATAACTAAATATTTTTTCTATAGATTTTTCTAGTTGGTTAATTTGTATTAAATGTATAAAGTCGTTAAAATTTTAATCATAATAATATTTCAGTTCAACAGAACATTAGTTTCCATTTTGTTGTATTCCAGTATTTTACGAATTTATGAGAATATTATAAACAAGTTGTAAAGCTCGTCCAAGGATGGTGCTAAACCAATACCATTTTTTTTCTTTTGCTTTATTTGCGAATGCGTACTCTGAACACAAGCGACGACAAATCTAATTACTTTTTTTTATAAATCTATTTTGTGACAAATAAATTATTTTAATAATAATTTATAGGCGCCTACCTAGCTTCCTATCGAGTTTTTACATTTACAGCGAAATGTACTTTAAAATTAGATAACCTATTCTATAAATTTGCTCATTTTTCTATTTTCTATTTTATCATTATTTCTAAATATTACGCTATAGACACCTCGGAAAATAATATTTATAATGTAAAATCCTTGCCACATTATTACTCACTGTAATGATACTGATACATTTCTGAGAAAATTTACATAATTTTATTGAAAGCCTCACATTGAAAGAAAATATGTAAATGTTAAATTTATTTAATAAGTGTTTTGTGTCATATTTGGCTACAATTCGATATTTTTAATGATTTATATTTTAGCCAGCTTTGACTTAGTTAAATTGACTTAGTTTAGGAATAATGATGTTATTACACTAAAGACATTTTGTGAAATTCGTGGTATGTTAAAGACTCAAAACTATGCCCAGTATAACATTGAGCGTTTCGCAAAGCTTTTTAAAAATAATGTAGATAAAATAAAGATAGCATTTTTATATATACACTTTCACTGTGAAACTTTTAATAGAATTGTGGAATTTTTTATGTAAATTTATAAATACTTAAATGAAAAGATAAAATCTCTATCGTCTATGTTGAGCTAAATTGCTGCTAACTTCGCGTCTGATGTACCAATATAACTTTACCAGTACGAACATTATTCATGAGTCTAGACAGAATAATAAACGCGAAAGAAAAAATTAAATCTATCTAAGCTAAGAGTCCCATAAAATATGTTAGATTTATTGTTAAATTTGTCGATATGATCAGTACAAACGGCATAACAGTATTATGTATACTAGCAGCGAGGCATGTTGGGGAGGCCTAGGCCTTGCGAGCGGCTGATGGATTTCATAAATGAATGCTAGTCATGTAGTATTATGTATCATAGCAGCAAAGCACATTATGACCTAGGCCCTGCGGGCGGATACAGAGCCGCTTCGAAACCTGCGGTGGTCACTGCGCTCCCGCAGCAAGGGTGGCTCGAGCGCCCGGCAAGCGAGGAACATCGTCGAGATGCGGTTTGGAATAATATATATATGTTGGGGATATAGACAAGTTGAATATCTTCTATACTCGTGTATTGCGAATTTATTCAGATGTCTTCATTATTCTGTATTAATCTACGAGGGCCATTTTTAAAGTAAAAATCGTTTTGGCATTTATTTATCAATTAATTACAACTCATTAAATTATTAATTACGATAAAAATACGTTTTAATTTACTTTTCACCGTAATCTCCATTGACATCCGAGCACATTTTTAGACCGGGAGACGAGTGTGACCGTCGTTAAGGAAGTCTGTCGCCCGTTCCCTGATCCAAATGCTGACAGTTCCGCGGTCGGTGTCACCGGTCTGCTTGCGTTTTTTGACCTAAAATTCCTTAAATTTGTGGAAAAGATGAAGTCTGCACTGTATGAAGAATGATCCAAATTTATGCAGCTCTTCAGTCGATTTTTCGAGTTATAAAACGGCTGACCTATCGCACCTCGCGATCAGCGGGATTAATGAGACACGATTAATAAAATGTTTAATGAGAAATTACAACTAATAGGAACTTGATTACGGACAAATGATGACAAGTCCAAAGCGCCTACTTACATTGTAAATATACGCAAACGATCCTTTTTGCCTGCGTACCCTTCTCGACAGCAATTTGACATTAAAATGCCTTGTTTTACCACCCAGTACTCGTTGGATACAGATTTACACGAAGAATTTTACAAATGGACACTAAAAATCAATTAGAATGTCGTTAAATCACCACTTCCGCGCGCCCATGATGAGTCTGACATTTGAATGAACGGCGTGAGGGCGACATTATTCCCGCGCCCCCCGACCCTCGCCACTGTCGCAGTCCGTAAACCGATTAACATTACACCGAGGGTCGGCTCGGAATTTAATTTCGCCCACTCGGCCCCCCTTCGGAGGTTATTATAATACCGTTTTATTAAAATGGCCCGCCTGATTTATCCGCCGGTTCGTTCGTTTTCCGGACGGAGCGCGATAAATCCGCTCGCAACTTATTTTTCTTGATTTATTCCGGCGGTCGGCGCCGTGCCGCAATATGTTGCGCGATTGTCCATTATTTCGGCCACTTTTGTATTTCATAATGGCCTGTAAAGGTGCTTTTATTTTTCCTTTTTTTTATTACAATAAATGATGGCTATTTGTTTCCGAACGGTTCGGCGGGGAAGTATTTCGTTAGGAGCCCCCATTTTATTGTGCCCGGGCGCCTGGCTGAGGATACGTTTGTTTGTTACGCTTCGATTACGCGCCGCAGGACAGACATCATCGACTAACAACCATTATTACCATACCAAACATTAAAAAGTGGATAATCAAAATAAACAAGCCAAGTAATGAGTAGTGAAGTAATTGAGTAGCTTGTTGGTGTAGTGGTCAGGACGTTGGCCTGGTGATCTAGCGGTCGGGGGTTCGCGCCTCGTTCCAGGACACCAGCAAGTTAGTCCTATTTTCATAGTACAAGCGTTTAGCTTAGTTTGAAAATAGTAAGAATATTGATGTGACATGTATTCCGTGTACGCATCTCTATTTAAAAAAAAAAATGATAATGATTTTTTAAAAATATATTCTACCATATCTACATATGAAAAAGGGAATCTCTGTCTGTCCGTCTGTCGTTTGGACCCGATTTTAATGTGGTTTTCTTTAGTATGTTGGACATTTCTCTGGAGATGTTTTAATATATATATCATCGTATTAGGACATCAAGGGGCTAAGCTATACTCGATACTGCTGCACTTAATACATCGGACCAATGTATAAATGACTTAGGGTTTAATAACTTTACCAATATGTGCGCCCGCGGGAACTTATGTCCAAGATCAATAACTTATAATTGAATATAAATGGCCCCCCGGATAAAACCAAAATTTCTGCTATTAAAGTAGTGATGGTAATTTGTTATTTAAGGCGTTATTGTAACTGTGATTGTATCCGATTGAAACTAATATTTAACTATTAGAGTTTCTAATGTTCCAGTAATGGCTCAACGAATTACAAATAATAGTTACTAATCATCTTTACAATGAAACACAATAACGGTTTATATAATAATACTATATATATAAGTAATATTTTTAGGGCCTTACAATATACATCAAAAATATTTTAACATGAATTTCAAACGCAGGAAAGAAATAATTCTTATTTTTGTTTAATTACATCCTTACTGCGTGCAAATAATTTTGATCGTATTATATTCATTTTATATAAATAAACACATAAAATTGGCAGATTTTTATTTTTTATTGTACGATAATTTGACTTTTATGACATTTCTTAAAAATTCCCAATCGTTTCAGATTCTTGTTTTTTTTTTTATAAAAATGTATTTGTATTAAAATTATTTTAGAAATATAATATCTTCGTTCTTCGTTTACTGTACGGATGATAGTGATTGATTCATTCCGGTATCGTGACGTTTTATCTACGTCTATCCGAACGTCTGATCGCCCATATGGTGCGGTTTCCATTGAAGATGTTCTCCAACCCCTCAATAGATTAGGGATCAATATACGCTCGGTCGTCTAATGTGCGAGCCATGTACAGTGTACGGTGCACGTATTCCGTCAGGTACTCAGGTGGTACCACGCAAAGGCTGTTGTTAAGCTGGGGCCAGCATTTTCAATCGAAGTGCACGTGTTATTTAGATATTTTGACTACTTGACTCACAACATAATCAGAACCTTGGATGGATTAATCCGTAATAATAATATTTCTCATGCAATACTAATCTTAAACTTAAAAACTTATTTACGAAATACAGTTATACGGTTGTGAGAGACTTAGAAAAAAAGGACGATGACAGATTAGAAATGTTTAAATGTGGATAAGAATAATACTGATTACCTAGACATAAAGTAAATTATGAATTTGAAAAATGTAAAGAAGTAAATAAATATCACATCTGGTTTATCTGATTATCTCAGGTTTTGATATTGGAGAATGGCTCTGTTATTAGAAGCTTCAAATATCAACGAGCGTGCATAAAAGAGAACGAGTCAGCAGTGGCATGCCCGGACAGATGAGTGTACCGTTTTATCCTCTCTGAAACGGCGTAATGGTGAGTTCATTAATTAAGTAGTTACTGACCATAACAAAAAGATCAGAATTATTTTGAATATTGTCCTGCACATTAATTGTACAACCAATCTGATCGAGGATAACATTGAAAAAAAGAGTAACAGGTAGGCCGAGTATAGTTGGACGAAGCTGAAGAACCTAATAGGAATGTAGAATGGCGCTGCGGTGACAAGCGAACGATCCTTTGAGATAATTAAGAATATAGGGCCGGTGACGTAATCAGTAGTAACTTTTTACTGTAGTAACTTTTTACTAACGCCCGTATTAAATTTTTTTTTGCGGGTTGTTGGACACATCAAATTTATTATTGTCAAAGCATAGATGAAGATGTCCATAGGCGCGACAAATAATCATGAAATATGCTTTATTTTATGCAACTATGGATATTTTCGCCTAAGTGTTCGAAATCTGTCACTTTAGTGGTGAATTTTTTTTCATATTATTTATTATACAACGAGATCACTATCGGACGAACTCTCATCATACGGGATGTTGAATGATTAATTGGCGTATACTGTAACTTTCAAAATATCAATGTGTCAGATGACTTTCGGTACAGTTGTGAAAAGTTCATCATATTTAACTATCTATTCTCGTTTTTACTATCGGATATCGAAAAGTAAAATGAGTTTACTACGTGATATACTTTCGAGACGTAAATTTATTTTTACTAACGTTCGAACAACCCGTTTTTTTTCCTTTTTTTTATAATATATTTGTATAATAATTTTCAGTTGTATGTTGAATAGTAAAAAGTTACTACTGATCAAACAACTGACCCACAGAATAAAAAAATAAAAATGTGTCTAAAAAACTAAATATAAAAGAAATTGAATGTTTTTACGTTGCGTATCAAAAGTGGCGTTATTACCTTTTCGGTGATAGGAATCATACAATAATGCTTCAATTCAATGTCGTTAAGAGAAGTTAGTATCGGTTAACTGGTTAACGACCAAATAAAGTGTGCTACTTACTACCTATCGTGTATTTAGAATGTATCATTTGGGCAATATTAACAATAAACGGCACTTACAGTTCATAAAATATTTATACAATAATTATATAGGTACACTCGGTAATATTTGACTGTTGATTGAGAGCCCTCGGAGTGTTCCACAAATTTGACAGTTTTCTCGCATGCGACGCTTAGAACAAAGTATAGCATAATTATTGTAATTTACATTCTGGTTGTACAAAGTTTAATTTAAGTTGTATTGATGAAAGCTGCATAAGTACGAAATGTGATTTAAAATATTATTTATATGGTAGATTATTTTATCATTGAAATAAGGTTTCGCATTATTACTTTTAATAAGCCAATTAAGAAGCTTCAGACGACATAGCGTAGTGTAGAAGAAGAAGAAGCGTGCTGGAAATTGCTGAATTGAAAAAAAGATGGACAAAGAATATTCTTGATCGGTATCCACGAGACAAAAAACGCCAAATAGACAAAATTATCGGAGTAGTGGGAGACTTAAGGAGAGATCTTCATCCAGTTGTGGATTGACACTAGCTGATGACGATGATCATTTTGCTTTTTTATTTCCCGATTATTATTTTTTATTTATATATAAAAATAATTTCTTTCCGGGGGAGAGTACATTTATTATATTATTTAGATTTAACTGGTAGATATAAGTCTTCGTTAGCGCACACTTCGGTCTAGTTAGAGTAGGAGAGTGAACATCTCATCTCGCATTACTGTACTTCACATCATGTATCGTGACGTATTACTTTTTATAAAAGTACATAAAATAACTAATTATAATAAATAATTAACTTAATATTCCAATCAATAATTAGATAAAATCATATGAATTTTGTAATTTGCTTTGGTTTTCCAAAATTTAATTTCGATTCAAGTATAATAGATAATAAAAACACGGATATTGTACTTTTTATTGAAACAACTACACACATCTGAATTTTATTTTCAAAACGACTATAGTCTCGAGAGGTACAGTCGCAATCGTAAACAACGGAGTGACTACGAGTATCATGTCAATTAAAGAAAAACATAAAATTTGTAGTGACTGAAACCAGGTTTTCACCTATTTCTTATCTATTCGTTAGTTAACTTTAACATTGTTATTTGTTGAAAAATCTAGACGTGGTTCGGCGAAATTAGATCAGATTATGCTTGGGATTTTACCTTTACACCAAATATAATTTCTTCTAGGTTAAAGAGACAAGATTTATATTTTTACACCGTCTACTGGTTATTATTCTTACCCTTTTGAAAATGGTAGCTTTTATCACGATCTAAAGATGTATTCAAACATTTTGAGTTTCATTTATTTTCAATTTCTCTCCTGGAAATTTGTATTCATAATAGAAAAGATAAGCCGTATTCATATCTGGTTTGGAGAACGCTATTGAAAGCAACGTAGGTTTTCTATTTTATGAAAATTGACAACTTTTTAACAATTTTGTTGGTCTTTTTCTATTTCGATAAAGAATATAATCCAAGTGCATATCGCTGTGGTCAGGGGTGGTTTGTATGTGTTATTTTTAATTGGAATTTACATTTTAATGAGTTTTGGGCAGTGGAAAAATATTGTGTTTTAAAATAATCATAAGTACTTCAAATTCAATTATAAAAAATATCCCAAATCTATACAACCAGCTTTTTACACTAATAATAAATTAAATAACAAGGATAATTATGATATTTTAAAAACAATCGAGGGTGTACAAATAAATTTGCAATAATTTTTATATGGGTAAAACTTGCAGAATTTTTTATATTATAATCATTTAAGATGTCTAAATAGCAACAACTATTCTGAATTCTCCAATCAGCTTTTAGAAACAAACCATTCTTTTGATTTTGAAACAAGGGTTTAGAAATTTTACATTCAAATACAAAGGATTTACAATTAGATAAATTTGAAATTTTAGAAACAAGAAAAATGTTAATAGCAAATTAAATATTATAAATAACTTTTTACGAATAGTTACCCTATAAATTTGTTTTTACAGTAATTCCTAATTAGTTACCCACCACTTATATTTTTGCTTTTATCTATGGTTGTATTTTTAATTTCAGTATACATTGTTTCCTGAAGAAGATACCATAGATATCGAAACATGTTGATGTATCAATAAATAGTGGTTTTATACAAAGTTTTTATCTTATTATTGATATATTATGTTGCCACAAAGAAATTTTGCAAATATTAAAGAATTTTAAAGAATATTTATAATCCCCACGGTAATGGAAAGATATTTACGCATCTATATTCGAGTGTCACAAGTACCTTGTTACGCAATAATGAAACCTTAATTCCTTAGCTCCGAAGGGCTGGTACATATAAGACAACAATAAAGGAATCTGAGATGTAAGGAAATAATTCACAACCGTGAATCATTTCCTCATTAGAGCAGTAAAAAAAGCTCGGTGATCGAGAAGAGTCGTTGATTTTAATATTTGCTTAAATATAAATATATATATATATATATATATATATATATATATATATATATATATATATATATATATATATATATTAATGTGTAACCGTCGTAGGAAATATACGAGAACATGAAAGGATAAAAAATATAGGAGAGGGGATTTATTTATCTGGTTAAAAGGCGTATTTCATCAAAAAATTTCGATCTTGAAAGGCGTTCTTTCACCAGGGTGGTATGAAGTAACTTCCACCCGGGCAAGTTATTTACAATTTTTTTTCCAATGTTATATATACTAATTATTAAGGAGAACACATTATTATCGTGAAGTTAGAGTTTTCAGAACACAGTTCTGTGGTATTTTAAAACAAATTAAATTTGTCAATTAGAAAGATATAATTGATTTAATTTCTGGCGTCACCTAGCGAATATTATTCAAAGCTATTTGAGATTTTCAATAAATAAATTTTAGCTTTTAAATTTGGAAAATTTGCGTTATGCTTTTGCATCATTGACGCCATCTGACGTCGGAACATTTTAGCCTTAGCTGGTGTGTCTTAACATGTGTCGCAATATAATTGTATTTTGAAAGTGAGTTATTATGTTTTAGAATTTTCATTTTAAAGCATATCGATACAATTTTATTGACCTTGTATTGGTTTGAAAAAAATTAAAAGACCCATTTTTATCAAAATTGAGCGTTATTTTGATAACTAGACGTTGAAATAACTCGAATTCGACACTTTTTTTCGTATTTTAATCGACAGATAGTATTTTTAGCGAAAACATAAATATCAAATGGATGTTTCACGATAAATGTTAAATTGAAATTGAGCAGCATACAATTTCACTAGCACCTATCAGATAATTAATATTGTCGCTAGTAGAAATATATATCTTCCGGTGGAAATGTAATCGGATAAGATTTCACTGAAACACCAGTGAAAATATAACTGAATACAAATTAAATTAATCAATTTGAAAGGTATACAGAAAAAATTTATTTTTCGAAAGAATATTTGGTTGCTACCGGGATTTGAACCTAGACCTTTTCCTAACCGGGGACTGTTTCACTACATTAACCGATTACGTTTACGACAAATTTGGAACATATATTCTGTATATTTTTATAATTGATACATGTATTATTGTTCGAATCCCGGTAGCAACCAAATATATTTTCGATAAATAGATTTTTTCTGTATATCTTTCTAATTTATTCATTTAATTTGTATTAAAAATACCACACAACGATGTTCTGAAATTGCAACTTTACTGTAACATATATTAGTCTGACTTAAAAGTCTATTTTTTGTAATATTTGTATAATAATGACATTCTTCAAAGCACAAATAGGGCAGTAGCATGTATTTATTTATTGAAGAAATTTGTGCAATGATTATCTTCTCTGCGGTTTGAGGTTTTACTTCTGAAACATTAATGTCTGCCAAATGGCTGTTATTTACGAACTCCTCGCGTCGGCGTACAACGCTCGGTAGATTAGCCGTTAACCAGTAGTTAGCAGTTAGCAGTTAACTAGCACGCGTCTACTGCCAGCGGTAACTATCCGGGAGTTAGTATTATTTGACTGCTCCGAATTTCAATTATTGTTTCGGGCCGCTTCGAGCACTCTTGTAATGGTCGTTAATTCGATTAATTATATATTTTCACAGCCTCTCTCTCGGATGTTAACTGTCTTCGGCGTATTCTTACAGCTTTATCGCTCTGTAAAATACCTGAATCACGTCGAAATATCCGTGTTATTACGATCTTCCATTTCGGAAATTAAATATCGCATGATTAGCCTTATTCAGCCTCTCATTTATTTACAATACAAATATTCAAGTCTTCGTTTCCGAGAGTTTCGTAAACGAATTCAAAACAAACCTTAATTACAATACAAATTATCACGTTTATTTATATTTTTAATACTACATTTTATGGAAAATGTCGAGTTTTTAATGTTAATTATTTACAATATTCTCTTGCTTAATTTCAGATTCCATTTTATAAAATGTGTAATTTTATATAATGAGTCAGTGGATCTTCTATCTAATGACTGACTAGCTGACTGGAGCAGAAAAATAATCATTTATTTATTTGTGATATCATAATATTGACCCGTCATATTAACGGTCGCGAGTAAGTGTGTTAAGATGCCTGATTTGGAAATCAGTATCAGACCTGGAAGCGCGGGTTCAAATCCCTGGCGGCCAATTTTTTTTAAAAATTTTGTTGTCACGGAACAATACGTTTTTAAATTATTTTCAACATTGAAAAATAGGTTTTACGGAAACACTGCATTGGCTGCGAAACACCCACTGCCTTGCAAACGCAAGTAATTTATTATTATCCAGAGTGCACACATATATTTTTAAATACCACAACTGAAATGGTTAAAAGATGTGACTTTATATCGTCACATTAGT
The DNA here is from genome assembly GCA_022840565.1 of Eubasilissa regina. Lineage (NCBI taxonomy): Eukaryota > Metazoa > Arthropoda > Insecta > Trichoptera > Phryganeidae > Eubasilissa > Eubasilissa regina. Next base: position 35,962,164 of record JAINEB010000003.1, on the reverse strand, counting down.
TTTAATTCAAAACATTTACACGCTTTACTGAAGCACTGTTAAATGCTCCGCGGTCGACCTATATGACGTGCTGAAGCTCGCTTGGAGTCGGGCATACATAAACAATGTGTCTTCTCCAAAATATGCACCGCCCATCCTGAGCTTTCAGACTAACCATTTCGGCCGCTCTCAGTGAAACGATGTGTACATTTCTATGCCATTTTTCACCCTTAACGTCCCGTTCGTATTTATTCCCGGAGGCTCATGGCGGCGTTAAGTGGAATTAATTAGCAGTTTCGCCCGAACCGGCCGCCCGCAGCCGAGCGCCTCTCGAGGCGCAGGCTGTGAAATGGACCGTTTGCCCCGTTTGGCCGAAACAATGGACCCTCGATCGCTCCAAATTTCATCTCGATCGGACGTAAACAATCAATGTTGTATTTTTTCTCGCAGAGCTAATAATCATTGATTAAACTTCCGAAAAATATTTCCATCCGGTGACCGTCTCCTCTTCGCTCCTTTTCTCTCAGTACTTTACTGATTAATGTTTCATTATATCTATAATATGAAGTTGTAATTATTCAGAACATAGATCTGTGATATTTTAAATACTAATTTAATGTATTAATTAGAAAGATATACGTATAAAATCAATTTTATCGAAAAATATTGTTATCGCTACCAGGATTCGAACCTGAATCTCTTTCCAATCCGGGGAAGGTGCATGAACCAAAATTATTTAATTTGTCGTCAAAAGTACTGTCTGCTGTAACATACTTGGTTAATGCACCTTCCCCGGATTGGAAAGAGATCCAGTTTCGAATCCCGGTAGTAACTACAATATTTTTGGATAACATTGATTTTATATGCGTATATTTTTAATTAATACACTTAATTAGTATTTAATATATTACTAATTAATGTCTTAATGTGCTTTCAACTTTAACGTAATATTTTGTTATTAATTTTTACTATGCTGTACTCTTTGTTCTTAATAAATACCACCAAAAAGCCTGCTGAAAGCTAGCATAGAGAAGTAATACACATTTAACTTTGAGCTAAAGAATTAATCTATACCGCATTCAAATTATGGTTTCATTAGGCCGGCGTCACTTTACTTTGTCGAGAGGAACTGGCGCAAGATTAACCGCTCTCATAACAGTTTCAGGTGAGGGTGAGACTTGTAGGTAATTTTTTGTTCCGAGAATATCATTCAAAAATATCTTTGTCCATCGGCTATCTCTGAAAGAATATATACGTATATATTCTACATGGGGATTGCGGTTATTAATGGACGGATGGATGTACATGGACTCCAATCAGAAGGATTTGAAGATCGACCTAATTTGATGTTTAATTTGACCCAATTACCCTCGTATTCGTTTGGTGTAAAGTTTACCGCTAAGTGTGCGAAGTGAGATTGGGGGCGGCTTTTGAAGCTGTTGCTTGGAAAACATCGTTAGGTAGAGTGGCCGTGATTCAGTCCGACTAAGTGCAGCTGGCTGCATATGTATTATTTTTGCACGCCGTGGATACCCCATGTCTTTATGGCTGGAGGAGTTGACGTGAGTACCATCTTGCTGGGTGCGTTCGGCCTCGTTGGTCGGTCACAGTGACGAGAGTGGATGCGATAGCTCTTCATATATATATTAGGTTGTCTAATAATTCTTTGCGATTTTGTTCAATTATTATTTATTATAAAATCAAATTTTTAAATAAAAATGACGTCATTGTACCTTCCATTATTGTTCAGAATTTCATCCCATCTTTCAACCAATTTGTCGATACCTTTTCTATAAAAATCGGCTGGTCTGGTATCGAAATATATTAGTTTTCCAGCCAATTTCTGAGGTCATCATCGTTGTTTAACGTAACACCGAGCATTTGATTGGAGAGCGACCGAAAACGGTGACAATCTGTCGGAGCGAGGTCGGGACTGTCGAATGGATGCTGCAGAATTTTTCAATTAAGCTCTTGGATGACCATTTTAACCATAACCATTAACCTTCATTTAAGTCGAAAAGAAGTTTGTGAGCCCAAAAATTAAGAAAAACTATAAGATACAGGTATTAGTTTTAAAGAAGAAAAAATGCTATCTAATAGTATGTCATTTTTTGTCACATAAAAGCGGGAAAATAGCTTCTTTTTTTTTAAATTATTAGACCCAATACATAATATTCGTATATTGAGTGTCTATTTGCAGCCTAAGTCTAAGTTCAGTTACGGTTATATTTTGAGGCAAAGATATTATGGTGCCGAAACGTCGGCTTAGGTTTGCTCAAGGAAACCATCTACAAAAAACGCGACCTAACCTAGAAGTGACACCAGTTCATACACGAATGCTCGCAGAAACCTTAAATTAAACATGCAAACATCGTGTGAACGCACTCACGACCATGATCAGATATATCTTTCAAATAGAGTTTTCTCTGCGAAGGCCGGCACCCAAATCGCCCCCCGGGCCGGCCGTATTGACCGGCGCCGCGAAGTGTCCGCCCTCTTGCATATCGGGAATGGCAATAAGTACATTGTTTACGGTTCGCTCCACTCTTTAAAGGAAATAACTCCAGTTAATCCGCCCGACTCTCGTTTCATCCGCACTTACGAAGTATTAAACTGTACATAATTGACCGGACGCGGCTCGGCTTTGGAAACTCTCTTTTGTCAACTGTTGACTAGGAATTTGATTATTAATTTTATTACTGCCGCGCGTTGTTTCACCGCGGTCACCGATAATAGTAACTCGCAAACTTGAAATTGTTTATAAAAAATACGGACAATCGTGCGTCATATTATTATGCTACTCTAAAATTACAGCTTCAGAACGAGATAGCGAGGTGATAATAGCTATGATTAAATATGTTTAGATCAAGTCTTAGCTAAAACTTTTTTTTTATTAGGTGTGTAAAATTGTTGTGTAATTAATTTTTATCCTATAATTCCAACTCGAGTTTTACAAAATCAATCTGGGCCATTTTTCTCAGCGGTATCTCATCAAGTTTAAGTTTTAAAAAATAAATATTTTATATTATGTGGTTAATAGTCATTTTATCGTGTAATACATACCGATGAACGCCGAGAACTATCGCACGTCACGTGGTTAGACTTAGTTGACCTTAAAACCCACACATATCAATGCGGTAGTTTTCAATATATTGATTACTTTTCACAATTATCAATTTGTCGCTAAATTATAAGTTTTATTAGGAGAACCAATTCTTATTGTGAAGTTGTAATTATTCAGAACATACGTCTGTGATATTTTAAATATGAATTAAACATATTATTTAGAAAGATATACATACATATAAAATCAATTTTATCGAAAAATATTGTTGTTGCGCCACCGGGATTCGAACCTGGATCTCTTTCCAAACAGGCAAAGCCCAGAAATTTTCAGCGTCGTTATTCGAGGCGTGTTAAAGCTGTCATCCGAAGTGTAAAAATTATTGTTTTTTTAGTAGAAAATAATAATCTTACAGTTTATTTATTATCTTAGTGAACTGTAACTTTCGCTTAACAGGTATGTTATATTTTGGTACCAAGAAATGTATTGAATTTGATTTAAGCTACTTAAATTGTCTGTGACCTTTATACTCTACGCCATTTTGATTATTTTACTTTATTTCGCTTGGGTACTAGTTGTTTCAACATTTTGGGGGTCAGTTGTCACACGAGACGACTAGTCCAGCCCCATCAATATTAAAGTTTTGTAGGAGGTTTTTTAAAAATAATACAAAGATATTATTTTGACTTTTATGCCTAGAGATAGAAAAAGGCTCACTCAGAGTAGTAATCCACCTGTAGATGTTATGATGCGCGCCATAACATAAGTTAAAATAGTAAAATATGTGCGCAGTGTTGCTGAGGATTTTAACATAAATTGTAAAACATTATTTCGTTATTATAAGAAAGTGAACTCTCAAAATACAAACAGTAGTCTGCCAGCACTATTGAAAGTTGGATATGTTAAAGTTCGCCAGGTTTTTGAAGACGAAAATGAAATTAAATTATTAATTCTGTAATGTGTTAGATATTCATCTGGCAAAAGTTCTGATATTTACTGTGCTTTAAGTCCACATGAAGTACGAAAATTTGCGTCTTGGAGTTCAAAATTTAAAATTGGAATCGACAGATACGGCAGTGAAAAATGCTTCGGCTTTAATACAAAACTAACTAACTAACTTACCATCACGCCGTTTCCCCGTGGGGGTAGGCAGAGAGGATATAGCGCCACACTCTTCAGTCCTGACACACAATTCTCGCCTCATCCACATTCATACATCTTGTCATACAAGCTCGCCGATTATTGAGGCTTCTAACAGAACCATCCTCCATTATCTGGTTTACCTGGTCGTGCCAAGTCTTACGCGGACGTCCTCTATTTCTGGTTCCATCAACACTTGCGTCATATATCTTTCTTACCATTCTCTCCTCATTCATCCTTTCCATATGACCAAACCACCTAAGTGATCCTTTCTTAATCTTACTATACTAACAGCTTTACATTCTTTCCTTATTTCTTCATTCTTTACTCTGTCATAAATAGATTTGCCACAAATACGTCTAAGTGATCTCATTTCCACTGCATTCAGTCTACTTTAATATAATCTTATAAAATCTTATAAAAAACTGCCAACACCTACGCAGCCAAATCAGAGAAAAACTAAACCGGTAAATCTACCTGACATCAGTAGCGAAGAAGAAGAAGAAACATTGTCTGGTGGCATCGAGATCTGGTCTTCTAGTAAAATCAATGAAAAATGGGTCCAGTGTATGGGAGTGAAAGTCTCGGGCTCATGAAAAATGCATTAAAAAAAAATCTCTATTTTTTCGCTGTAATAATTGAGAAACTGATGATGATGATTAAAAAGTAATTGTACATTTGTTTATCATAATAAAAATATGTATTCCTTTTATTTTAAATGCAAAATTGTCATTTCTTTATTTTTTTATTTTTGTATCTCTGTAAATTTTGTTTTTGTAAAACTGTCGTTTTTGTTTCAGATAGAAAGTTGAGATTTTTATTTGTTTAATAATTATTAAAAATATGTTATTTTTTCGTAATTGGTTAATTTAAGTAAATAAAAGCTTTTATTTTAATTATTACGTGGGCCAAAATAATGTGTATGTTGTCTCAGATTTCTTTCCGTAAAAAAAATATATATTTTATGTTTTATATATTTTTGACCATTTGATTATATTTATTTATTAAAGGTGAAGAATGACTTTACATAAAAACTAAAATATTTATTTGAAAAATCACTTAGTTTTTTTTCTAAAAATAGAAAACTGTTTTTTGTGACAACTAGTACACATCTTCCCTAATACTAAAAATAACAAGACAATATTGCACAAACATGTAAAATATGTCCATATACATTAATTTATAAATTGTAATTAAAATGGAGCACCGAAATGCAGTCACACTTTCTCTATTCAATGCACTTTCTTCTTTTTTCTCGAGCACATTTTTAATGTTTTATTTTGATGTTTAATAAAGACTTTAATTAATATTTCGATTTTGATCACGTTAAAAGGGCCACCATACCCATTACATGCCGCGCTTCAACTAATTATTCAAATATTTTAGTATTCATTAAAACTGCTAATGGCTATCGATCGAGTTTGCTGATTCAAATAAATTAATATTCGTGAACGTTCGTGCACAAGTCCCGCGTGTCAACAGATATATCATTTTATCGTGAAAAATATTCATGGCATCATTTTAATTGCAAAACTTTCATTAAGCGTGATCGTGTTCAGCCCTGATGGTTCCATCCCCCAGGACGAGGGATCTGATCAACATTTGAATAGTCGCCGTTGAAAGTCCTCCACTCGCGGATGAAAAGTGGATGTATGTACGAGTATATTTGTCGACCCATTGAAATCAAAGTTAAAAATGCCAATTCATTTAGAAGTTCTGCGCGCTTAAAAAGAATTCCATTTGATAAAGTACATTTGATTGAAAATCGTAAATTCCATAAACATTATCATTTTTGCTAATCAATAAATAAGTCTAATATTAATATTATTCGAAACATGGAGACTGAGAAGGAAATAAAGGTACATTCTCGATGCTTGTGACGTGTGGTGTTGATGTTGCATGCTGCGTATACTCTCTGTAGGCGACCTGCGCGCGCTGACTGTCATTCCAGGCACTCGACAGCCATAACAGTCTGCCGGGTACTCGCAGAAATGCAGATCCCAATACATCGAGACGGGCACCTCCTAGAAACTAGCAAAAGCCAGCCACTTCTCCGCAGCTCGACTTTTCAGAAACACCTCAAGCGAGCAACTCTAGTTACGAACCTTATTTGTAAAAATTAATTTTATACTCGTGTGCTTTCAATTGTGAATCGACTCACAATATACGACAACTTTTGTAAGTCATTTTAATTAAACACCTTGCTCTGATTGCAGCGTATATACTCACTCGCACATTCCACATTCATATACACTGCGACATGCATCCACACGCGTGAGAATTGAAGACAGATAGGGCCTGCAGTTTCACCTTGTACAAAACCTTCTGATCCGAATTACATAATGCCAGTAGTCCACTTTCGCCGAGGCGTGGCGAGAGGAGCCGAGCACGAGAATGTATTGCAGCTTTCAGCTTGCATTGCCTATTCTCGTATCGGCTCGGGTCGTCTCGCGCCATCTACCCTCGCCGAGAGTGTACAGCCAGCCCTCGGTTTTTCGTCTCGTCTCTTTCGCGATCCGACCGGAACGGAGCTTGTACGAGGCGAGGCGAGGGTATACTTTGTACCACTCGGGTCTCCGCACCTCGGCAAATGCCTCGCGAGAGTGGACTGCTGGCATAATCTTTACACATCAACCGTTTCATCCGAGTGACTCGACAACTTAAAGCCCATACACCTTTCGAGTCTAAATTAACTGATAAAGCTAACCCCTATATCTCCATTCTTCAGGAACTCCGCACTAGAGAAAATCTCTCCATAACTTGAAGGAAAAGAATTCTTTCGTTCTTTAGGCATGTTTCTAAAAGAGATGGAGATTGGTGATCACGGGGAACGTACAAATAAGTACAAGGACTATGATCAATAAATGGACAGACGAAATTCGAGACATGACCGAGTGGCACTAAACACGTGGCACTGAACAAGACCCGACATTTCTAAAAGTGGAGCTGAGCTAAGAGGTCTCCGGTCGTCAGTCACGAGGACATCGAGAGACATTTTAATAAAAACGCATTTTTCTGAGCACGTCTTCAAATTGTTTTTACTAATATCTCTCTTTTGACTATTTCATGCAAATATTGATGTAATGTAATAACGCAGATGATGTACGCTTCAGTAGTCTTTAACAAGTCGACATCCATGATGCATCTGGGTAATCTCATTGCGCACAGTAAGCAAGTGGAACTTGAAATCAGCGCTGTCAGAATCGTACATCTTAATTCCAAACACTTAAGAAAACAAAAGAGGCCATTGATGATAAAGATCTGAGCGTTGCGTCTGTTGAGTATCTACTTTAAATATATCGAACAATAAATTAATGGTAGGATAAGTAAATAGGATAAAGGATCAGTAAACACTATTTTATTTCTTGTTACAATTCGTTTCTTGTTTCTAATTCAAGATACCCCATCCTCACATATATTTGGTGATAATTGTATCTTCATAGTATTTATTCTTTTGCTCTGCGTTTGAAAGATAAATTAAATTTTCCCTAGAACAAAATTGTACTATTCGGCATTTTTAAAAATTTGTTTAGTTATGAGAAACAAACGGTACATAATATATAATAACTTATGATATTATACATAATATAAAAATACGATCATTAATGTTTCTTCGGAGCTGGACAGAGTAAATATCATACAAGCTAATAAATTAAAAAATAGTACATACTAATAAACTGATAAAAAAAAATTCAATTAAAAATATATTCCTACTTATATAATTTTTTTTGACACCTAAATATTTCAAGCTAATCCCTATTAACTATCGAATTTATTTTCCTTTAAACGACTCCTGTAAGATCTTGATCTCAAGGATTCACTTGAATTTCCAACACACCATAACTGGAGATTAAAACTTCATAAAGGTACGCTAATTATAGATAGAAGAAAGCCCTCTAACCTCTATGCAGGCATCTCAATAGCCAACGAAATGTTAAAATGGATACGGTGTCTACTTGCGCTTTAAAAAAGAATAAACATCGAAGACCAAAAGGTGGGATGAGAGCGAATGAGACCCGTAACACGTAAAAAGTCCGATAGGTTTTTATGATAAGAGAATGACCGAGACGAAGATGGATGGACGTATGATGCGGATAACTATGAATGTGTGAAGGATTACTCCTCACGCCATAAGTCACATGGCCTTTTATGTTCTTAGGTTACTGGTACATATTGATTGACTCAACACGTGTAGACTACACATAAATCAACAAAGTATTTACTAAGTAATATCACATGTTTATTCTCTAACGATGTATTTGACTTGACATCGCCTCCGGGATCCAGTCCGCCGAGCGCTTGTCTACCTCTCGCAGATCTGTCTAAACATTTATCCGCCAATCTACGTCTCGGTCTTCCTCTCGGTCTCATCATCATGGCTCGTATACGAGGGCTTCGAGTTATCTGCTCTGGCTACATATTTCACCGCAGCCTCCTACCTTCTCCTAACCTTCCTCAGGATATCTGTGGCGGTATATCTGACGTGACCGTACGTTCCGTTTTGAACGGGACCATCCCGTTTTTAGATAGCCTGTCCTGATGTCCCCAAATACAGCTCCGGAACGCCAAAATGTCATGTTTTCAGATAGAGATCAACCAACGGTAAATATTTCAAAAAAAGATGCGAAAAATCAAAAAATCCGACAGTCGGTCAGAAGCCTGCTAGCGTTAGGTTCGCTCGCTCCCCGGTTGCGAGTACGCGTAGACAGCTCGCGCATCTATCTTGACAATTAATTATTGGTTTTTTTATCGACGTGTGATATTGTAGTCAATTTCATTTTCTTGTACGTGAATCTTTCATTTTAACAATCTATCCGCAAGTATACTCTTAATGTTTACTTGCAAACTAAGTACCCGTTTATAAAGCAAAGACGTACTCCATCAGACGTCAGATGTGAAAAGTGTCGTAGAAAATTTGGCCTAACCCGTGGAGTAGATGTCCCGTTTTGAGGAAAAAAATAAATGGTCACTTAAGGTATATCGTCCCCGAAATTGCAAGTTCTTTAATCCCCTTAATTCTCCGGTTAGGCTATCATTTATTGGGCCATAAATCTTGCGCGAGACTTTATTTTCGAAGACCCGCAACCTATTTATGTACGCCAATGTTAGCGACCAGACTTCACACTCATATAAAACGATCGGTTGTATCAATGTGTACAGTTTAATCTTTAAAGTTTGTGACAACAGCGTCGATATTGCTGTATATTTGCCCTTTCAGTCTATATCTTAGGTCACAGGTGAAGGGCTACTCTTAGAATACAGATAAGCTACGAGTAGATACGTATTATTCGCTCACGGACGCCTTTCATCGGCACTCAGCCGTGTGGCTGCGGCGTGGCACAAACAAGCGAGCACCGCGACGTGCGCCCATTGTATAATACACGCATTTCAATAGGTTTTATTTTCCGATTTCCACTGTCATTTTAAAAGGCCTTTTTATTCGGCACTTTCGCACATATCACCGTTCGTGATAGGCACACCCCTCGGTGTTTTTGTCGTGATTCTCCGCGCTCTTTTTCAATTTACAACCCTTTCATATTTTATCTCAAAGTGGTTTAAAAAAAATACACATTTCACGCGCGAATTTTTTTTTATCGGGTACGCGACTTTTCACGGGGCTGACGTCACGGCACCCTTCCATTTTTAAATGTCCCGCTTAACGGTGGGGCGGCGCCGCTCCCGGCCGCCCCCGCAGTAAATCTCCAACAAGGCAGCGCCGACGGGAGGACGCGATACGATTCTTGTGCCGGTTGCGCGGGATCCATCATTTCTGCAATGGGCCGCTTCGTTCACCGAGAGGAGCAAATGTTCGCGAGCTTTGATATATATTTATTGTGTTTGTTTTTGTTCGTGAAGCCATTTTAGAATATTTAAAAAAAAAAGGAGAAATGCAATCACAACTAATTTATTTATTTATTGGAAATAACACAGATATAAGAAAAACAATTGTGACTATTTACTGAAATCTTAACATTTTTCACATGGACAAGAAAACGACACGAAAAAAATAAAATCATTTACATATAGCATCGAAGAATATTGTTATAATAGTTAGGTTTTAAAATATTAGTAATGAAACAGAAAATATATTAATGTCGGTGAACAAATCATTATTAGCTCAGCACATTCTCACTATAGGAAAGCGTAAATTGGCCAAATTTAATCGGTTTATTTGCGGTCGGTAATTGAATTCATAAATCAAATTCATATGGAATTGTTATAGTTTGAATGGTAAGATGTAAGATGATTACACGGCGTACTGGATACCTGAACACGTCGGCCGGCGTGCGGGCAGATTGGGTGTGCGTCCCGGGTGTTGGAGGCTGCTCCGCGTGTCGCTAGAGAGCGGCCGATATCCACACCACACATTTCATCATAATCAGCCTGTCTCAGTTGTCGGATACAGACTTCCCCCAATGATCGACAATCATTTTTTGTAAAGAAAAGTGTCAAATCCCTTTGAAAGTTTAAATATGACCTTTTGGTTCAATAGAGTAAACAAAGAAATCTACTGTGAAACATTTAAAAAAAATTAAATTTTGCCAAACTGCAATAAAGTGATTTAAATTTTATGCAAGTACTTAAGTAATATTTAAAATGATTTACTTCATTTTATGTTGGATGTTAAAAAGTATTTGTGATGTTTTATTAATATGAATGACGATCAAGCGATCAGAAAAACCAACACTTATATAAGAGAGAGAGAGAGGTAGAAAAAATGGCGAGCTCGATAAAGTAACGACATTAAATTGCGTCGGGAAAATGTTGATAGAATGAACAATTCAAGCCCTACAAGAAAATATCCGCCGCGAAGTTGCTGCCGTTGAACCAACGCTTTGCTCTATTCGCATATTTAAGAGTCTAATTGCAAGAGTGTCGTGAGAGAAATAGATGGCATTTAGACGATATTGTTTATAAAACGTAAAATCCGCATGGTTAAACTCAATTTTGTATAAATAAAATATGAGAATAACATTGTGGTTTTTTATTTTATTTAATATTAAACTTGAATATTTTCCGCTGGACACCTTATAGTTAAAGTAAGACTCATTCGTATAGCAAATCGTAACCGAGTATTACAGTATACAAAGATCTTGGCTGGTGAATAATTAGAGTTCAGAAAATCTGGCGTTGAAACTATAGAAGAGGAAATGGAGAAGTATCATAATCATGGGCTGCCCCTCGTGTCCGAGGTAGACTGACCTTCGCGATTGTAGATTCCAATCCTGGATTCAGGGGCATTTCGTGTTTGCTGTTCTATCTGTTTTTCCTTGTATTTTATCATCCTGTTCGCAGTACCCATTAACGAAATGTCTCCTACAGCTAGTTTCCCACTTAATGTTGATATTTTCAAGGTTCCCTTTCAGGGAGTCTTTAGAGCATTTTTTTTATTTCATGTGAGCCTGGGATAGCTGAGAGTACATTATCTCCTTTGATAGTCTAGTTTCAGACATTCTGATCACCCGGCCAACCCGGTGACGTAGCCGCTGAATGATACTGGTTTCGATGCTCGTTAATTTGGCTTCTTCGAGCACACTACTAGTGTGCATTTAATTAGCCATTTTATTTTTAGCATCCTTCTCAAATATTGGTTGTTCCTTTCCAGAGCCTCATAAATACGAAATGCTAATAGCTAACGGACACATTACACAGCCTAACCTAGATTTGTATAAATGTAATTGACAAGACTTAACACACTATTTTAATTACACATTGCCTTAATGACACACTGTCATAATTACACACTATCTTCATTACACACTCTTAATTGCACACATACATTGTATATAAACCACAGACTAGGCCAAATATGCATAAATGTTATTGACAAGTTTTTACATGCTACCTTAATAATGTATATATATAAACCTTACATTGACTGTTTGTTTTTAAAAAAATTTCCCGTCATCAACCTCATTTTCTTAATTATATAATATTACGTAATGTTTTTTTGGTGAATTATGGTAATACAAATATTGAATTGAATGGTGTAATGGGATAATTTATATGAAATTATAACGTGATGTTGAAACGTAGAATGTAGTTGAATCCCCAACTAGAAATTGCGTTATGTTCCAACATTATTAAATTGCCCTGCTTTGGATGGTGTGAGCTCGTAACATGTTCAGTGCGATGGCGGATAGCGAGGATCAAGATTTATTTTACTGTATATTAAAGTGCAAGCGAGCTTCTTCCGTGTACGTTTTCAACTGCAGGTGCTGAAAACAAAATTGAGAAATCTTTTAAAGCATAATTGTGAAAAGAAATTTACGTGATTACGAATGAGGCAGAGTAAATATTTTATTGTACGTGTGTACATAACACAAATGTCTAAAATACACCTGTCTAACTCAAACATTCTACAGAATAAAGAAATATGACCGCTGGAAAATTTAAAAATAAATGATCTGGCAAGAACTGTGAATAGAGATTTATTAAATTCTAGTGATAGTCTAGAGACAACGAATTAGACTAATTTTTCATTTTGCTTTATTATTGTACTGTAATCTACAATTTTCTTTACTGATTTATTTGTATAAAAATAAATGTTCGCCTTTGTGATAGCCGTAACAGCTATCATTTATCATTGGAAAAATAAACTGGATAATAACAGTAACTAAAAAAGTTTTGATTAAAAAAAAAATGTTAATATTGAATAAATATATATTTTCTAGGTTTCACGCTATTTTCCCCTTTTTTTAACATTATTCAAATCCCTCCCGGTACTAGCCTGAAAATCATGTAGATTTCATACATGTATGTATGAAAGTACATACGAGTACATGTATGAAAGGAATTTTTTTTTAAATTTTAACAGCCGTCGAAGTTAGCCAAAATATTTAAAAGGTCAATTTTTAAGAAAAGTTTCATATAAATCTGATTAGAACTACGGGTTATCGTGTTCACAAAATATGTACTCATATAGTTAAACTTTTTAACTGATTTTGGTTTCGAAGTCATCTAGTAATGATCAAATAATGTAATAAATCGTTAATAAATTAAAATAGTATAAAGTGTCATGAGACCTTCTACAGTTGGTAATTTTTATTTCGAATACATCACGGGCTCCATCTACAAGTTTGTATATTGAAAAACTCGTTTTTTAACTTATCTTGTTTCGATGCTATTCGAGAAGCATTATGTGAAGAAGCGAACCCATGAACGCTACAGACGCACGCAATGAATACTGATTTCCGGATGTACACGCCGATAAAAGGTGTGCATAGCATAGCCCATGAAACCGAGTTTTATTTGCGCCCTTTCGACATTCTCTACGCCCATCTCGTACTCGAGGCGAGCTGTAAACACAATTTTGTCAATTAATAATTAATTAACGCAATGTGTACTGTCGCGTCGTCGTGTCTGACTTAGGTGGTGTACCAGGAAACCATATTTTTGAATTTCGTATGTTTCTCGATCGGTGTATTAATTATTTAAAAGTATAACTAGCTCCAATCACACATTATATCAAATAAAGCATAAGTTTAGTAGTTCTCCTCATACTTGTAGCTCACTGTATCACGGTTCGATCTCATTGTTATTGGCAGCATAACTTGGGTACATGCACGCCACTGCTTTTCTCATTCATCCGAAGAGACGCGAATTCATCTGAACAGTTTTGGAGAAAACAATAAATGTCACTTAAAGAGTAAGTGTGATGTATTTTGGCATTCCCTCGTGCTCGAGTGTGTCGCAGTGCATTGTGTGAAAGTATTCAGGCAGCAAGGAAGATTAAAACAAAATTTTACTTAGAATTGGCACTGAGTTTATTATGCAAATTTATAATCGTGATTTAACTAATATGAGAAAAACGCGATTAAATCGGAATTGACGCAAGATCTGAATCAAGGTTGGATTCCTCAAATTATATGCCACATTTAAAAAAAATGTATAGTTTTGAAACTACAGTTGAAGAACCGACCACATGTGTTCACTGTTGTATCGAAGAACCGGGCCCGCGAGCCCCGCCCGGCCGCTGCAAATGACTGGCTATTCCAGATGATAAATGCCCGACAAAAAAGCCCGGTATTATACGAGGCGTAATAATGCGGGCCCTCCAGCTTTGAGCATTTTCAATACGCATTTTCATATTAGTATTCCAATTTGTATTATCCCCGAAAATTATATCGATGCCCTTTTCCTATGAATTCTTTATTTCTTTTTTCTAGCGAACGACGATGATTAATGGTTTCGTGGCAACCGCCCAAACCAGCCATCAGTCAGCATATTTTTGTGATAGTTTAATTACTGTATTTTTTAACGATGGAGGTACTTTGTGAATTTTAAAATATAAATACAATTTGTTTTTAATACTAATTAATTGATGTAATTAGAAAAATACTAACAGGAAAACAATCGGCAATAGCTTGCTGCTAGTGCATTCTGTATTGCCCTCCCTGGACTAAATTGCACAAATAGTATTCTTACGTATCAACTTATTCCACTTTTTAAGACATTATTGAAAAAACTGAGATCATGTTTACATAAATGATTATTATTAACATTATTAATATTAGTACTGGCATTATTAATGTTGTTAGTACAACGATGTACCAGAGATGTGACGTCACACGATGGGTAATGATTATCCGAGCGTTTTTCAATAAGCCCAACTTTGATCACCAAAATATCTCCGAAAGTATTGCACATTTTGAAAAAATTGCTAGTTGTAGTTGCTGTGCTAAATCGCTACTCTAGATTTTTTCTTACTTTTTTTTAACATACTACAAAAGCTGATTTGTGACCACTACCTCATTGCATTGCAAGAGACAAGTCGGAAAAATCTGCTATTTTCTGTCATTTTCCGTAAATTGATTATTATTTTAGCCGAATTTTCGGACCACATTTCAGTAGCCACTGTCAGGTGACTGATATGATAAAAGCCGTTTATAACATAATAACTATAGCAAATATTTAGTGAACACCCTCAACCATATTTTCTTACCACGCGTGTATATTTCTGCGACTGTCTTATACTCCAAATGCCCGAGCAGAGGCGTGCGGTCGGATAAATGTGTATTTAATTTCGAATTATTTTCTAAAAAAATTACAACTCGTCAGACACAACTGACTGTGGGCGCCAGTGCTGTAGAGTTCTTAACTCTTCGTTTTTTTATTTTTCTCTCAAAGTCTCCGTAATCATTTTGCTTAATATTCGCACGTCGTTCAGTCTGACTTCATGCTTCCTTTAAAATCGCCTCTCGTCTTTTTTTGTTTTTTGAGACTGCGAACCATAATTCATAGGTTTTATATAAATATATTATTTTTGATAGTTGTCTAAGCGTGTTAACCTTATTAGATTTACTATAATTATTTCATTTTGTATCCCGAGATTCGTAAAGCAAACGTCGATTTAGCACCGTGCTTTATTTTATCGAACGAGCTTATCGTGAATCTCAATAAGCACTACATATTTTGTGATATGAAATCTGAATGGATATGGGCAATAATGTGAGTGGATGTTGTACATAATATGTCTGGCAAATGTTAGATAGACTGCCAATATGAGGAATGTCTGAAAGTTCTTTAATTAAACGTAAAATATTTTTATTTAAAAATGGTATCACATTTTTATTGTGAAGTTGCAATTTTAGAATATTGTTTTTGTTTTTGAGAATGATCCGAGTTTAAGTCCTGATGGTAACTGTAAGTTATTCATCTATTTTGTTTTGTAGAATATAAGTAGGTACCTATATATTTTTTTTAAAAACTATGAAAATGAATTTATTTTGATTTACGGTTGTAGGCATTTCGTGTATTGTCGATAGTTTGTAAACGATAGACATTTGCTATATTTTGCTAGTCTAAATGTCGTTGTTAATTATTGAATTAATATTAACTAATTGACTGACATAACCTGACAAAGCTTTGACGAGACCCGTTGATCACTGTGATCCAACAATGGAAAGAGCACGCATAAAAATATTTCATTTTCAAACCCAATATATTCGGTAATTAACTAAGTCACAATCACGCTGTTTCTCCACGGAAGTAGAGGATAGAGCGCCACGCCATTCTGTTCTGACACACGACTCGCTTCATCTACATTTATATTTTTCTCTGCATGCTTGTCGATTGTTGAGGTTTATAATAGAACAGACATAAATCCATAGAACTTATTTTTGACTATTAAAGTCCTACAAAAAAAATATTTACTTATTTTCTTATTGATAAAAATACTACGGGTATTATTAAAATACTACGGGCTCCCTTGGAATACTGGTATTACTGGAAACAAACTTTCTCAAATTATCTCTAATGACTCATCTATTAATCATTTTGTCTATGTTGTCGACTAATTTGTGGGCAGTGGTAAATTATATTATATATAGTTACAAAGTAATTTATTATTATAAGTATAATAAATTACTTTGTAACTATTATAAGTATAAACTGGAGAAACTTAAATTAAGATATTAAAATTCGAGGAAGAGTACATGTTTAACAATTTCATTACATTACTTTTAACTTTTGTATAATTCTTTGCTAATGAATGTATAATCGCTGTTAACTTTTGTATAATTCTTTGCTGATTAATGTATAATTCAATTACATTGTTTGTATAATTTAATTATAAAAAACTGTTTAAAAAAACAACTCAACAAATCTGTGTTTTACCAATAAGACATCTCTTATTTCAAAAATGTGTAATATATATTGTAAAAATGTTACAAGTTAATTTGGAAAATACTATATTACGATAAATACGATATTCACATTTAATTCTCGAGAACGGCAAAACTAATTTTGATGCGGAACCGGCAAGGTTTCATACTATGTATCATGACGGTTCGACATCACAAGGCTGATATACAATTCTCATGTTGGACAAACATCGTGCGTGCGGCCGTACATATTCGATACTGTAGCTAAAGTATAAGAGGTGTATGAAACAAAGTATTCTTAATAAATAAGTTTAAAATAGAATATACCTACTATAGCTCTTCAAAAATTTCACGACGGGATCCTTCCAAACTCAATATTAATGATCTGTCTAATCATCATCAGCCACTATCAATCCACTGCTGGATGAAAGCCTACCCATGACTTCCACCCTCTTCGATTCTCCACTTATTTTCGCAGAATCATTCACACTGCTCCAATAATTTCTTGCCTTATCTACACCCTAGCAATGCCAATGTTTCTCTTAGTCTAAAATAACACAACAAAATAAATACTTTAAAAAACAAATGAATACCATTTTTTTTAACATAAACTTTAAGGAATTTTATAATATGTTTGGGGATTCTATATATTAGGTGTGTTCTACCCTTTGATGGTAGCACGTGTATACATTCCGCGCCCCCGCAGCTACGCGCGGCGGCCGTTGCAGGTTTTATCTGATTTTCAGACCGCAGAGGGTTGGTTCATTAAATTGCACGACAGCTTTTTTATTCCTCCGCGAGAGCTGCAATGGCCGCCGGCGGGAAAAGTTCTTTTGACGTTCATTTAATTTGGGGTCTTTGGAATTTTCTACTGGTATTTGTTTTAAGGGAAAAAATCACTACGTGCACGGAGAATGCGGTGGCTTACCTGTGTATTAAATAAATATATGTGTACTCTCAATAGCCTATGCATAAACTTAAGTTAATATTTGCAGACGTACTTGGTACATTATTATTTATTTTTCACGGGACTTGTGCGGATTACTGTAAATTCGATGTAACTACAAATATGAAAAAATAATTTACGTGATATAAAAACATTTTTTGAATTAATTCGTAAAAAAATGCATTCTAGGTGTATGTAGTGCTATTTGTAGACCTGTGGAGACCTACAAACGCCTCACAAACCTGGCTACCCAAAATTAACACTCTACAGCCATATAGCAGATGTCAATACATCGTGACGGACGAGTCCTAGAATCTAGCAAAGGCCAGCCACTTCTCCGCAGACCGTTCTTTCGATGACACCTCAAGCGAGCCACTCCAGTTTTCAATTTTATTTTTTCAACTTTATACTAATTTTTAAATCGTCCTGCAATAAACCCCAACTTTTGTGAGTTCTGTTTTATTTAAATACCTTGTTCTAGATACAGCACAAATACTCACACGCACATTCATATACACTGAGACATACATCCACGCGTGTGAAACATTCAAGAGATTAGGGTCTTCAGTCTCACCGTGTACAAAACCTGATTCGAATCGCATAACCTAAAAACCTCGGTGACTCGACAACTCAGATCACACATATCGGTCATAATTCGTTATATTGCAAATAGACCTTTACTGACAACCCCTACATACCAATATTTAATTATTAAAGAATTTTTGTCATTTATGATTTTGTATAATTTTTTCAATTTACAAATATTTGTATGTTTTTTTTTGAGTTAAGCAGTCAATGTATACGTGCTGTTCATTTTTCTGTTTTATCAATTCTGTAGTCACTTGGCGCGATCGCAAGCGATTAGTGTATCTGCTCGTAGGGCCTGGTAACAACTAGTATTATCAACTGTGATTACGATTTTTATATATTTTTTAAAAATAATTTTATTTTAATCTCTCATTCTACATTCTACATATTGACATATTTTATGTTTACTTTTTCCATTATATTTATTATCGTTGTACAAATTGATTTTTGCACTTTATGTTTTTCATTAGAATTTATTAGTTATAGGAATAGTTTTCATTTTTTTCAGTTCAATCAATATTTTACTTTGTTTTGTTTTACTTACTGCTTTTCTGATCTGAATATTATTTTGAGAATTGTATACCTATTATTTTTATTACATATTTTTATTTAAAATTATATACATAATATAACTTACACAATAGTTTTGCACTTATAGACAGTCAGTAAATAAAAATAATTAAATGTATATCTCAAAAATATATTATGTAATGTGTATCTCAAAAATATATTCTCAAATCTCCCATTTTTAGGTTAAACATCAGGAATGAATAAAAGAAATAACTCATACCCCGGGTCTTGTTTAGATGTTTATTAAGTCGATCCTGGTTGTACAATATATGTAAGTCATATTACAGCTAGATTGTAAATTCTATACAAGTAAGTACAAATCAGTTAAATAAACGCTCTGCTAGGATGCCCAGGCCACGAGAGTTGAATGGCCTTCTCGTCAGACGACGGCCAGCGCGGGCTCCTGTCCCCACTCCGTGACGTTCCCCATCCATCCGGCTGGTCCAGACCGCCGCGAGTGTACGACTTTTCTTAACCGCTCACTACACGCTCCTACTGGCCTTAGTGTCGCGACTGAATCAAGTTCGCCGCGCGGCCTAAAGATGTCGTTATCTATCCGCCACAGTGTCATTAATGACCCTAAAATCTGTATATGATAAATAAATGTTGCCACCAACACCACAAAAAAATCCCGAAAATATAACATATTAGAATAAAGTTATACAATTAACTTTGTTATTAAGGAGAACACATTCTTATTGTGAGGTTATAATTATTCAGAACAAAGATCTGTGATACTAATTAAATGTATTAATTATAAAGATATACATATAAAAACAATTTTATCGAAAAATATTATCGTGGCTACTGGGATTTGAACCTGAATTCCGTAAAAACAAAGTAGATGGCTTTCAAATAATGGAACGATAGATGTATTCATTTGAAAAGTGTAACATATATTGGATTCGAAAATTTGTTGTCAAAAGTACTGTCTTTTGTAGCATAGTTGATTAGAAATAGATCAAGGTTCGAATCCCGGTAGTAATAACGATATTTTTCGATAAAATTGATTTTATATGTATAATTCTGAAAAATGGACTAAATATACCAATGCAATAACGTCAACGAATATTGCAACATATTTGAAGACACACTATCTAAACATATAAATGCCGCTAAGTATACCTTACCTAAATGCAAATAATCTAAATACAAACCGATAAAACCCTGGATTACTCATGGTCTAATCGTATCAATTAGACATAAAGAATTCTTAATAAAAAATAATAAAAAACTACCAAATAACGAGCAACTAAATAGATATTTAAAAGTATACAAAAAAAAACTTTCATTTTTAATATCAAATACTACAAAAAAATTCTAGAATCCGCAGAAAATGATAGTAAGAGATTTTGGAATATCATTAATGAAATCATGGAAAATAAACAAGACAAAAAAGGAAAAATAAGTTTTATTATACATGACGAGTCAAAAATAAATTGCTCAGAAAAGCCCCAGGAAACAGCAAACATTTTTAATAATTTCTTTGCCAACGTCGGTAAAAACTTGGCTAGTAAAATCACAAAAAACTGGAATACTAACGTTGCTACTTCTAATGCAGTATATACAGGAAATAAAATAGACATTTTTCAACCCACAACAGTTAACGATATTGAACATATCATAACATGTATGAAGGGAGGAACAGCACCAGGTTATGATGAATATACTGTTAATACATTAAAATTTATAAAAAAACAAATATCCAAACCCCTAATGCTTGTAATAAACTTAAGTTTAAAAACAGGGGTATTCCCAACATGCTACAAACAAGCCATCATTTCCCCCATATATAAATCAAATAACCCCGAGGAAATAACCAATTACAGACCAATCTCTCTTCTGTCAAACTTTGGAAAAATCCTAGAAAAAATTGTGAAAAAAAGATTGTCTCAATTTATTAAAATAAACAAAATAATTGATGAAAACCAGTTTGGGTTCATGGAAAATAAAAGTACACAAGACGCAATAGGTAAACTATCTAATATCATTCAAGAATCTCTAGACAAATCTCTAAAATGTATTGGAATTTTTGTGGATTTGACAAAAGCCATCGACAGTATCTCCCACAGCAAACTAATATTAAAATTAAAATCTGTCGGTATAGACGACAAAGCACTAAGCTGGATTCAAAGCTATCTTCACGAAAGACCGCAAAACGTAAAAATTAACGAAACCCTAAGCCAACCCCTAATTAGTGAATTTGGTATACCACAAGGGCAGTTTTGGGCCTACTTCTTTTTATAATTTATGTCAATGACATTTTCAAACTAAAATTAAACGGAAAAATTATATTATACGCCGACGACATTGCTATCATTGTTGACGGACAAGACTGAAACACTACAAACGAGCATGCAAATAACGTCATGAACACACTCAAATCCTGGTTCGACAGTAATTTACTTTCTTTAAACTCTGAAAAAACCTATTATACTCCCTTTTCAATAAAAAGTCTTAAAACACCGCCCCATATAAAAATTACTATCCATAATGAAAACTGTAACAAAATTACCTGTAACGACTCTTGTACAAATTTAAGCCCAAAAAAAGAAATCAAATATCTTGGTGTAATTATTGATCAAAATTTAAAATGGCACAGTCATATTAACGAATTAGTGAATAAGAAAATTCATAAGATTAAGGAACATTCTAAGTATAAATAATTTTAAAAAGGTATATTTTGCTATTGTTCACTCACTACTGCAGTATGGAATAATTGGGTGGGGACGAGCATACAATAATATAATGAACTCAGTAAAAATAATACAGAGAACAATTATTAAAGTGATATTAAAAAAAGATCAACTTTTTCAACACAAACACTTTTTGCAAAATTCCCAGTCCCCAAAATTGAAAACATTTACAAAAAAACCTCAATTAATCAATTAATTAAAGAAAATAACACTAGAAAATTTGAAACAAGCACATCATTAAGGTTTAAAAATAACTTCAAAATCCCTAAATGTAACACCAAACACTATTAGCAAAATTCTATATATTTAGGGATAAAAAATTTCAATAGCCTCCCTACACAAATCAAAGAAATAAAGGATATAAAAGAGTTTAAAAAGAAACTAAATGAATACTTCAAAAACACATAAACAATATTACAGAATTCTTCAAAACCACACAAATGGACAATGAAGAAAATTTGTAAGGTATTATATAAAATTATTGTATTGTAACTCCCTCTCCAAGCACAAGAGCTGGTCTCGTTTTTGGAGAGGTAAGCGAAAGAAACACCATGTATGTATATAACCATATGTATGTTTGTAACATCTATTTTAAAAATTGAATTTATTTTGCCAATGTATTTTTCGCTAATTAAATAAAAATAAAAATAAATCTTTCTAATTAATATATTTTATTAGTTTTTAGTACTCGTTTAGCCTAGCCTGAGTGACCTATGTCAATCGTCTATTTTATAGCGCAATATTAGCACATTTTATAAATAATTACATATACATTTCTCATGTTGAATATATTTTACAGTTAATGAAGTCTCACTCAACTAGGTTTCATGTTTCGCACCGCAAAAATATGTTAATAAAGTCGCCCTTCTTGTCGGATCACCGCAGACTAGAAGTTAAATTCCTCGCGACTAAGTTAGCTATGCGCTCGGCCGCGTCTCACATTCCATTGTGACCGAGCGTCGCGCATAGTTGTTAGTGCATTTTCAAAATGGAATATTCTCCCTTATCTGCTCTTCCAGCAGCTGCCGGGTATAGTTTTCAATTTTCCCGGGAAGTTGGAGCATCGGAGTTCACCGACGGCGATTAGCGACGATCACTTTAGTCCCGTAATGGAACATTCAGATTGCGGTCTGCCGGGTACCGGTACCGGTACCGAGTCCTCTTAACCCGCTCAATTAGGACTTTGTTCTTTGTTTTTATGACAATCATTCTAGTATACTGCTTTTTCTTTAAAAAAATAAAATATTTTTTAATTGTAATAAATATAGGTATTCGGTTTCGATATAACATATTTTACTTATTCGATACTTCTGTATCTTCGTTAATGCGCGTCCGTTCTGATAGATACAGTAGAATATAAACCAGTCGACGGCGACGTTAAATTAATCAAAGTGGTTTTAAGAAGTTTTTTATTTTTTTAAATAAATAATAATTTCAAATCACAAAATTAACGTTATAAACATCAAGATAAGATTAGTTAAAATGATATTATGATTTTATTTTGTATAATAATAATAATAATAATAATAATAATAATAAGAGAGAGGAAGATTGTTTATAATCGTATAAATTATAATATTTTAATTAGAGTAGGTATGTTTAATAAAGTAAAACATAATAATGTAAAACCATACAACAATTAAAATCATAACATTCCCACGATAATTACATAGGTAGTTTTGGTTAATTAACTATAAAAATAGTTTTTTTTTGTTCTGGTGTGGTGTGGTATTTTTAATTGATGCAGTTTTAGTTTGGTGTACTTTTCCATGAAACTGGAGAAAAAAAATATTTTAACATTTTTAACTTATTTGTCCATTTAGTTTTAAATAGTATTTGCAAAATTTCGTAAAAAAATAAAATATATCCGAACAATATTTACACAGCGTCACACGTTAACAAATCGAAACATAACGCAGGTATTTATCCAAATAATTGGTCAACAGTATGGGCAAACAATCGAACTGAGTGTATTTGTTCAGCTCCCAAAGTAATTAATTGTTAGCCTGCAGAAAAAAAACCAAACAGCCCTTGTACATAAGATGTCTTTCAAATAGCCACTTGCCTATATTCGGGATATTTATGTTTTTATACAACATGCTCGCGCACACTTCTTACATTTTCTACTTACTGCTCGGCCTCTTGATATTGTAGATAATATCATGACGTAGTTTCAAATCTTCCCATAGAAATATCAATATGCTGGAGATAACCGCATCGAAATCGGCTCAAAGTAATTATTAATTTATAATATTATTCAATAAGGGTTCAGGTTCATGGCCGTCCTTGATTCCTCTGTCTCGAGTTGCGGTTTCCCACCAGGAAATTTGTAACCTCGCTGCATTCTTTCGAACATTGTGTCCCCATCTTATTCCTGGGCGTCCCAGGAGCCAAGTTCCCCCATAGACCTCACGTCGTAGGGTTCTAAAGTCATCATGCTAATGTTCTTGAGTATTATGAATGGTTTTCATATGTTTTGTGTAATATATCATATTTTCGATCACTTGCATCTCTTTTAATTGCTTCTTCGTGAAGCGTTCATTTCCGATTAACGTTGCGAAATTTGGTTTTCTTTAACAGGCTTTTCAATACAATAAAGGCTGCATTAAAATAATAAAATATATTTAATACATAACATGCCATAAATTCTAAAAATATTTCTATACGCCACATTTTATTGTGTACCTGTATAGAAGTATGTTATTTGAATTGTTTACTTTCACTGATAGAACTCGGGCATAGAATAGGGCAAATCCCGCTTAGAGGATGTACACTTGTTAGGGTAGTAAGGGGCTTAACGGCTTTATTTTTCACGTAAGATCTGGGCTGGTACTCGCCTCCACGCTCCGCTCAAAATCTTTGCTTCTTTATCTCCGATACAATTCATAAGAATTCAATTTTAATTTGAGGAACTTACTCGTATGTACATACGTATGTTTAGATTTTAAAGCATTTCAGATAAGGGTAATTCAGAAGCGTTGAAACCTAAGTACACATGTGAATACGTATAATATAAAATGGTATTTGATCGCCTTAGTTAAATACGTAGATTTATTATTTAAAAAAATCTTTCATTGATATTTTTATATTTTTCTTTTTTAAAAAGTAATGTAATATTGTTATCATAATTGTGTACAAATATAATAGGTATCCTATATTCATTGAACATTATTTTTTTAATACTTTCTCCTCTCTATAGGAGATAATATGTCGTGCTTAGAGAGGGAGATCGTATACAACTTTGAAATATGTGTAAAAATACAGTTAAATAAATCTTACATCTATTTAGGGTATATATTTTTAAAATAGAGTAACATTAGAGTGTTTCATAGAAATAAAATATAAAAAGAGTTACAACAAACCGAGAAAAAACTAAAAGTAATAAATAAACATTTCGAAAAACATAAAGTATGAAGTGGAATACTATAAGTATAATGTAGATCATAAGAATAATAAATATTACATAATATACAAAATTGTTGTATAGAATTAAGTGGAAAAATATAGAAACAAGAGTATTAGTAAATTTTGAATTTATTAAGTAACGTTTTGACGGTTCATAATTTTTTTTTTTTGTATATCGCATAATTTACTTCGATTTATTAAATTGTAATTTTGACGTTTACATGGAATAGATGTCCTAATAAAATGTTTATTATTTTTTAAACTAACCTAAACGCTCGTGCTTAGGAAATAGATTTATCCTGTTCCCCCGGGACGAGGATCGAACTCTCACGTGATCGAGAGACAAGAGTATTTTTTGATATTTTCTTATTTTTATTTGTTTTTATTATTTTATTATGCTTTTTCACGTAATAGTCTTAACGATATATGTGCTAATTTAATCAACGGTTCAATATACTTTTATGTTATACATAATATCTAATCTTCAAGGCTTAATTGGAGACGTAAATTTATAAATAAAGAAGTGTATTATATTACTCATATTCAAAATTATATTTTACAGATTTTAGATAGTTCTTTAGATTCTTTAACTACTATAATAATTTTAAAAAATTGTAGCGTACTTCATCTTTACGAGAGACCGAATTCGTGCATAGAGGGAAGACCGTTGATTTAAATTAATTTTTTTTTGTTTTTGCGGTCGGTGACTCTGATACCATTAGATGTATTCATCCGATTAGCTTGTTGAACATTCCCACCGCCGACAGCTCGCCAGTCGGTTTGTAAAGCATCATGAAGTGGACTCTCAATTTGGTTGAAAAATCATCTTCAGCGATGAGGCGCATTTTCAAATCGACGATTTCGTAGACACACAAAATTGTCGCATTTGGGGCCCGAAAAATCCTTACACGATTCGTGAGAAAAAAATTCATCCCGAATTGATTAGAGATTGTGCGAAATTGTAATGGAAAATTTTGTGAAAAGAACCAACATTTGCAGACAAAACCGAGGTGGCACTTGTCCAAGATAATTTTTCATATTTAAACTTTAATACTCAATAAAAATCCAATAATCAAATCAATAAAAACGTCGTTTAATTTTCAATTTAAATCCGATGTTCAATTCGGGCCACCTTTTACTATGTACATGATTATAACTTTTATACATATATACAAATTAAATAATTTATATACGTTTATGGTTAATTTTTGGCTCATTGCATAATCCACAGATTTACCTTGCTTCGCAGTCTAAACAGGTAATATTTGAATACAGGGTCGCCTATTTAGTTAACCTATAATAGTGTATTAATATTAACATAGTTAATCCTGCGCGTGTTTACCACTCCAACTTATCAGCATTATTATCGATCAATAGTACGGCCACTTTCAACATAAACTATGTTAAATTGTTATAGTTATAAAGGTTTAATATAAATGTAAACAATTCTCTCGATGTGTGAGGTATTTCACAACTTTCCTTGGATTTGTTTTATTTTCTTATCTCTGAACGATTTTCTACGAATATTATATTTAGAATATAATATCATAAAAGCTTTTCCACTAAAAGGAAATGTTTTGTCAGAAAAAGAGCTTTTTTCATATATACACTTCTTATACATATTCATATAAGTATGTTTCTCAAACATATATGTTCATAAAAACGAAGAATACCAACTCGTATATAATTACACAATGGTTCGGACAAAGAAGAGTAGTAATGTAAATATCTTTTTTTAAATTGTGTTAAATGTTTTGTATTAAAGGTTTTAACTTTTGAAAATAAATTTTAGAAAAATTAATTAAGTAAAAAATAAAACACAGTGTTATTTACTTCAAACTACACTTTAATTAAAAATTAAAATTTTAACATTTTCGATGCTCACTGCGTTATCATCAGCAGTAATAAACTAAAACTTAAAACTAGATGATATTTTATATTAACCCATATTAGTCCTACCCACAACCACTTTCATTTTTCACCTATATCCCTCCTTCCCAACCCACTCTCATACTGCACCACCTCATGTAGTCGATAAAATATTTTCTGGTTTTAAGTTTTATTTTATTACTGAAGATAATTTACGGACTATCATAAATTTGTAACTGAAGTAAAAAAATATGTACACAGACTAACTGAAACATAAATTAACTCGAATATACTCCTTCTCTATACACGAGTCTTACTCTCATAGAGAAGAAACAAATGTTAATATATATATCCACTGATTATTGAAATTGTATTATATTTTTAATACTAATAAAAAAGAAAAGAAAAATAAAGATGATGCAGTAAGCAACGTTGTGTTTTATTTTTAATTTTTTAAAGTTAATTATAATGGACTTCCGTGAAGTTAATCACGAAAATATTTAATATTTTTGGTTTTATTTGTCTGTTTTACTGTCCTGTGACGGGTATGAAATACGTACATAGGACGGTTTCTCTGAAAAAATATTCTAATTTAAATAATTTCTAACTTTTAGGTATACAGTGCAGCAGCACAACAGTGTTCCATTTTTCTTTTCTACTTCAAAAATGCACCTTCTAAACAAAACAAAAAAACATGCTATGTATGTATATATCTACCTAATTCGTATATTTTAAAGGAAATTGACAGTTTACGCCTGATACACAGAAAGATATCGGTATCTTCTTTACCCTGTTTATATCCGTTGTTGAATACACTCGTTCCTTTCCACGACCCCAGTTCTGCGCGGTCCCCCTCCAACAAGTCATTTTTCTTCTTCATTAAAAAGAAAAGTATTAGCAACATTTCGCTAGTCCAGCGCATTTATGGCCACCGTCTATTTTTTTTACCTAACCATGAACACCATTGCATGTTTTCACCATTCCAACGTTCATTGGTTACTTACGTCACGTGTATGGCATAATGCCACTTCAGTTTCATGACAATTAGAATAATAAAACAATGTCTCAATGAGATATCTAGCATTGCTCTTTGAAATATTATGTATATATAAAATTATATAAGGAGAGTATTTAATTTTTTCGTCTTGTTAACTAAACCTAAAAACATCGCAATTAGTTAATAATTCCATTGTCACTCCGCATATTTGCATTGCCACTCTGCCTTATTATTCAACAGTACTATTTTTGGGAAATGAAACTGAGAAAAAAAAAATTCAAAACAGAGCAATGAAAACTACGAGTATTTTAAGATGTAATAGATATACAAAAATAAGTTACATGTAATAGATATATAAGAAAAAAAAAGCTATATTAATTACGGTTGATCAAAATATCATTCAAAATGTTCTAGTAGTGATATACAAAATTAAAAATCGATTATGGCCATCATACGTGAATAAAAATATAAAACATAATTTTGAGGTCCACATTTATTTTACGAGAAGTCGGTGGGATTTTATACTTCCAGAAACAAATTTGGCAGGAACACAAAATAGTTTATACTACAAAGGTTTCAAATTTTTCAATGAACTGCCAGCAAATGTGAAGAAACCAACTAGTCTTACTACTTTTCTTAGGTTAAGTGCAGAATATGTAGTATCTAAATTCAATATCTGATCATGTTTCATGTGTTATTATTTTATTTTGTATTTATAATCTCTTTACCTTAAATCTTAAGCTAATTGATATACGATGTGTTACATACTAGATATAACAATATTATTATTTAATTTTTACAACTAAATAAAAAATGTACTTACATATGGTACATACATTTATTTAATATTTCAATCATAGTTCGAGAACCTTCCTCGCGTTGGCAATGGTAAATGCGCGCCTAGAAATTCACTTTGACACGTGTCAGCCTCGCGGTTGTCGCAACCCGCGGGTAAATTATCGCGCAACAATTACTACCCCGAAATGCATCGCGACCCGCTGTTTTCACAAAACCCCGTTTGCCTTTTCAACACGCGATCGCGAATAGGTGCTAGTGCGCTTTTCCGGTTTGTTTTGTTTTTATATCCGGTTTGTTACATGCGGAATTAGTCGACCGAACAGATACGGATGTGTTTGTTCACCTGGATAACGTCGCTTTGCAGTAACCTGTGTACGCCGTCAAAGGATTTTATTTGAAATGCACAAGTAATGAACGTAAGATATCGTTCAGGGTGCACCGAGTTAGGGATGCGAAAGTAATATATTTTTATAATTTCCTAATCGTCAATCATCAATCATATAAAAATGCCAATCTCATCTGCTTGTAAAATATAAAATTAATAAAACGCAATGCAATTAATAACATACGACTTAATAATATTACACATTTTTATAAATTATGTAAAGTAAAATATGAAAATTAGTCTAATGATATTAAATTAAATTTTATCGACGAAATTAGTCTATTAAAACGTATATTTTTCTTTAATAATTAAACCAAAGCGTGTAATTGAAAATATGCAAATTAAAATGTTTTCATTCGGTCGTATGGTTAATATTTTATGTAATTGGTAATTAGTATTTTTTTAAATTAATGTACTTGTGTATTTCTGCAATATTTACAGTGGGGTAGGTGTGTCTAAGGGAATGTGTTGTGCTGAAGAGTGACTAGTGGAGTTAGAAGTGAGAAGTACGTCAGATTCATTAAAGTGTCTGTGATTTGAGGGCTGATATACTAATATAAGGTTGGTAATTAAATAATTAAAATTTATGGACCTCAAATTTTGCTCAGCAAATCATTAACTATATTAAAATAAGCACCATTAGAATCGACAAATTTACTTATGTTATTTAGTTGTTTTTAAATTCCAGAGCTCTGGAGTATCTGGCTAATATCTCAAAATGTACTTTCAGCTGCAGCTTGGTTCGTGAAGAACGCTTAAACAAATGATAATCTGTTGACGTGATATCTGGTGATTATCGTGAAAGAGGCAATGTAACCCAACGTGAGCCTTCAGTGTAGAACAAATATCCTAAAGTCGTTTTTTTTGGTTTTCTTTCAGATTGTGCGACACCCATTTGTTAAGTTTTTTAACTGCTTTAAGTGGTTCAAAGCTTTTGGATGGCTTGGTTATTATTAATTGAAGACGGACGATCACGATCTTTTTCATCCTCGTCCCCAGTGCGAAATTTTTGGAATCGTCATTACCCTAACCAAAAGTATTTGTTTAATTTACGACCAGTTTCTGCTACTTCACCCGTTTTGAACCCGTACAAAAAATATATCTTATTTGCTTTTTTTCCGCATTTAATTCAATAGCCCAATTGAAGGAAAGTTAATAATAAGACATATGTCGATATGACACATTAGATTAGAATTCAAAAACCGTTAATATTTTCTACTAACCTAAAAAACATAATACCTGACAACTAAAACTTTCTTTTACGTAAAAGGCTATGGGTGTAACGTCTATTAGAACGTTCTAATTTTTACGTTACTACAGGAACTTTTATTAAAAACACCGTTTACACTTAATGACGCAACATCTTCAGTAATCTTACAAATACTAAACTTAAGACTAAAGGACAAGTGCTACTTAGGGATGAGGAGTAGAGGGGGGAGGATTAGAGTTGGGGAGATGCAGAGGCGTGGTCAACAAGTGCAGGAGAGGGGACGTAATAGAAAGTGTTAGAAATATTGATGACATTTTTGTTACAATTAATCTAAGGAACTTTTATTTTACCGGTACTCTACTATAGATTATACCGTGTTTTATATCCGTATGTTTAAAAATAACACTTAGTTTTTCTCTTTTTGCAGGTAAGTTTACAGTGGGAGAATATTGATTACTGGACTCGAATCCGTCTTTCACCCTCTGGAGTACGTATCTTTATGTTTACATATTACTTACTTTTGATGTGGATTTTTATATTGATTTGCTTTCTGCGTTCGCAAGATACATGGTATATTAATTTTTTTTTTTATGTATAACTTTTTTTTGAACTTCTCAGTCTATCTAATAAATATACAAAAAAATGATCAAAATTTTGTAATGATTTACTAACGCTACATTTGTAGGTTAATTATTGTATTTATTTTATTATACCTAGTAGGTGGGTACTATTATATCAGTATAAAGTGGAATTATATGTAATAAGTAATATTTTATGTATATATAAATTCGGCACGAAGTTATAAACATTTGCAAATAAAGTTAAATGATTTTTCTTCACACAAGATTTCACATGAAGACATATTGTATAACTTCGCTTAATATTTATTCTAAAACAAATCATATCAAGTGATCTTTGTAAGTGAAAGACATACAGAAAAAAATCTTTGGAAAAAATAATGAAAAAGTAATAAAGAAAATCTTAAAACAATAAAAACCGGGAAAATGCAATGTTTTTGCCATATCATAAGACATTCAGAACAAATATCAGATCTTCCATCTCATCATTCAAGGCAAAATTTGTAGAAGACCTCCCCGGGCATTGAGGACATCCCGAATTTTTGACGAAGCTACAAAATAATGATCGCTAACGTTTGCTAATCGGACTAGCACCAGAAGAAGGAGAAGATACACTTTTTCTATTACATGGTACATGCTTCTGTTAAACTAAATTACACGTTATATGAATTTCTTTTTAAAAAATCGGCAACAACAGCTACTAAAGACATTTGTGAGTTAGTATGTGATACGTTAGATATCCGTAAATGTCAAAGATGGTTTTAAAAATTTACGAACGGTAAATTATGACATCAAGAATAGTCCTCGAAGTTGAAGACCAACAGGATGTTTTGGCTGTTGAAATGGAAGTAAATCCTACCAGATACCCGAAACATTAAAGTACTCTTATACAATAGTGCAAAAACACATTAAGAAAATTGGTAAGACCTGGAGTCAAAGTGTATGGGTTCCACGCAAATTGAGCGAAGAAAACAAATCTCCGCGTGGCGAAATTGACTATTGAAATATAAATTGACTTGGCTGGAAGATTTTATCTCATCCACCTTATTTTCCAGATCTTGCTCATTTCAACTACTATCAATTTTATCAAGGAGAACATATTCATATTGTGAAGTTGGAATTATTCAGAACAGACGGTCTGTGATGTTTTAAATACTAATTTAATGTATTTACTATCAATTTTGATTGATGCAACACTTTCTAGATGGAAAAAAGAATCAAAATGCAGACGATGTAAAAAAATGACTATCCGAATATTTTTAATCATTTTATAATAATGGGATTAAAAAATTGACACAGAGGTGGGGAATAGTTATATATATCCTTAGATGGAAATTATATTTTCGATCTTTAAAATAAAAGTAAACATCTCAATTTTTTTTTTGTTTCATTAAAAAACGACATTCATTTCGGGTTCACCTAATATTATGATAAGCGTGCGGTAGCAAGTGGAACTAAGTAAACATTTCTGATTCATCATGGATCGATGGCATTTATTTATTTCCGTTTCTGGCTTAAAAGCCGTCCATTATTCTCATCCCAATCTTTTCATTGGCCGTCCGTCGTCCTGGGAGTTCTTCCCTCCTTGAGCGACTTCCTTGATTTGAAAACCTATTAATTATTGAGCGAGCCCCCGCCTCCGTCCGACTGTGCTCAGGCCCGCAGTACTCGGGCCCCCGTAAATAAATCCGACGGCGACCGTCCGATGGTGTTCGGCAATTGATCACTCGCTCTGCCTCGCTTTTTATTCGCTCGGACTGTTTATTTGTATTTATTGAAAAGCTTCCCGTTACCCGGCTGCTGTGTAAGTACATTCCAAATTAAATTAATGCTTTATCGACTCACTTCATTTATTTAATTCACATAGAATGGTTTAAAACTAGTTTCATAGATATTCGGGAATTACATATTTTGCTCAATTGTATTAACTGTGCCCTCTTATATCGGGTACACTGCGGCCGAGCCGTCAAAAATCAAAATAAAACCGCAAAATTGTGGTTTTAAAGACATACAAACGAACATTTTATTTCATGCGTTCATGGAATATATTTTTATATTTTATTTTATTGAGGGATTTTGACAATGTAAACTTAATACAACTAACATAATAAATATTTAACATGTGATACTATTTATGAAAATCTACAGAAATGTTTAGGTACATAAGTACGTTTAGGTGCAGAAGATAAATAAAAAGAAAAAAGGTGGGAGAAAGGGTGGGAAGGTTGCAACTATTGTTTGCGGTAAAGGGAGAGCAAAATGTGTTTATAAGTAGAATGATTGGCCAAAATTGAGATTGTGGAGGTTCATAAAAAGAACTGTTTAAGCGTAGCTTATGTTGAAAAAGTCAATTTCTGTAAATTTATCTTTATGGTATTTGCATGATCGGTGAATGAATGAATTTTGTATGTAAGATGTTCTACTTCTAGGAATGTAGAACGCCTGAAAAATCAATATTTTTCAATTTTATATATTTTCTTATTTTGACCAGTATATTATTAGCAATATTTGAATATGTCCAAGAACATACAATTACTGGATGTTCTCCTACAAAGGCACTATTATTAAAGAAATAACAGATATCTCATAAAGACGAGGCTATTTTTTATTATATTTAATGAAAAATATTTGTAAGTATGGATAATTACAGGGCTCACGATATTAATTTTTCAGACGTATTCTGGTATATGTTAAAAATCATTTTACAGATAAAGAATATTGCTTTAATAATTTCAAAAATATAATTAGATTCTCATAGTGACATCAGAAAATGAATTATCGTATTTAGTCCATAGATGACTATAGTATAGTGGTACTTGGAGCGAGTCCACATGTTAACATGTATACAACTTTCAAAAATTTGATAGATATGGATATTGATGGGTGAGAATGGTAAACATTATATTTATATAAAGTGATCACTTAAGCCAGCCGAAGACAGGTCGTTAGCCTTGTAATTACCAATACTTCCGTATATTTTCCATTAAATATAATAAAAAATAGCTTCGTCTCTATGAGATATCTATTATTTCTTCAAAATATAATAGAATGCTGTTCGAGCTAATTTTTTTTAAATAGAGATGCGTACACAGAATACATGTCACATCAATATTCTTACTATTTTGAAACTAAATTAAAAATGCTTGTGTTATGAGAATAGCACTAATTTTGTGGTCTCCTGAAAAGAGATTCGTAACGCCGATCACTAGGTCACTAAGCAAACATTAGACCAACAAGCTACTCAATTACAATATAAATTCCTATATACCACATTCTAGTAGCCCAGCACCACTATATTTAGTATTCCTAATTACAATTTAATTTCTCAGAGGCATGAATGAACCACCCTTTTAATTATTTAACTCCCCTCATACTGTCCCTCTCTTCTCTGGCGAAAATTGTCTACCAAGGTGATAAATAGAATTTCAATATGCGTACCAAGAAACAAGTGAGAAATTATTATAAGTATGTATTATAATGTATTGCTAAATATCACACTGTGCATCGGAATACAGACACCCGCCAAGTTAACATGAAATTTCTTATTAAATTAATTTATTTAGATTAGTTTTTAATATTTATTCAGAATAGAAATGTAATTACATAATGCATTCATATTTGTATTTAAGTATGGTTTTATTTTACAATTATTACATTTGATTCTCTATACACAAATTGTCTCCAAGAAACTTATTAGTTGACGTCGT
This sequence comes from Eubasilissa regina, assembly GCA_022840565.1. Classification (NCBI taxonomy): domain Eukaryota; kingdom Metazoa; phylum Arthropoda; class Insecta; order Trichoptera; family Phryganeidae; genus Eubasilissa; species Eubasilissa regina. Next base: position 35,927,627 of record JAINEB010000003.1, on the reverse strand, counting down.
GTTCTTCAAATGTATACAAATATGTTCGATGAATACATTTTTTCCATTAAAATATCTGCAAGTAATTATCATATACCTGCAACAACACTGTATATCTGTTTTGGGCAAATCTGAGTTATGTAAGTCAAAACGTTGGATATCTTCTTGGGTATCGAATACTATATTAAACAAACATATAACATATTTATTTTTATTCCAACTTTAACCCTTATTACCCTTCAATTAAAGTAATTAACATAGTTAATTAAAGTTAAATTACTTACAAAAAACATACAAATTTATGTAATTAAGTAAGTAACATAGTAAAAGTAAACTAAAATTTTATCAACAAAAATTTTTTTTAATGTAATACTATAAAAGAAATTAAAATACTATTTACCTTAATTTCTAAGTGAGCTTCCGTGCAAAAACACTGTATATCGTCCAAGATGGTCGACGCTCCGTCTATCTATCAACATTTGATATATAGTGTTGTTGCAGGGAGGTCTCATTCGTTTGTTTCTTTATCATGTTAGCCAGATTACCAGCAATTAGGTGTTTTTTAAGTCGATATTAAACGTTAATCTCTTAATTTCGGTGTTATAAATCTACTGTATAAATACTGCCGAGTATTTTTCATATATTTTATTAAACTTCTTATTCGTCTTGCTGTCAATGATAACAATCGTGATCATGTAACTACGGCTTATTATTGTAGATGACGGCGTGAATGGTTTGTCACCACCTATTCTGGGAGAGAACAAACATTTTACCAGGTCGGTTGGTGACCTTTCATCAGATCTTGTTCTTTCCATTCTTTCTTGGATCACCAATTTTTCCACGGTGTCCTTGTGTCTAGTAACATGGTCAAAATATAAGATTCCGAGCCCTATAGTTAAGGATAGATGCTGCTCGATGTTTAATTGATCTACTATCGAGGCATTCGTTCTACGGGTTGTCCACAGTGTTCAGCGTGTCCGTAAGTTACGCCACATTTTCAGAGCGTTTATATTTCATAATTTATTAATCTAATATCTCTGAATTTTAATAATCTAACTCAACCTAACCTTACATAAATCTATTGTCTAATGATGCATTAATAAGATATAACTGAATTTATTAACTAAATCCATCCACGTCGGTCTCTCATGACCGAGGATCGCGATCTCCATGAACTCTCGCTCTCTTGACTATGCTCCTTCACTTTTCTCGGCATCCTGCAGACCTTAGGGCTGTCACCGGAGAAATGCCTGTTGCCTTTTCCACTTGATCGGTACAACGAGTGAGGGATCTTCCTCTTCCTCTTCGTCCTTCGACGTGGTCCACCACAACAAGATTCTCTAAGCTATCTTCCCTTTTCGCAAGATGCCCAAAAAATTGAAGGATTCGTCTCAGAAAATAGTTAAGTCTGTTCTTGATGTTTAATTCCTGCAGAATGGAGACATGGTATGCGCAACATGTGTCTCCAGCACCACATCTCAAAGGCATCAATCTGTGTTTTCTCCCTTGCCTTCAAGGTCCATGACTTCTATGTCTAATATGTAAGTTTATTTCTGTGATAGAATTCCAAGCACTATATTAGCCTCATTGTTTACAATGTCTAACAATAATTATTAAATAAAAATGGAATACATAAAATTTCTTTAAAGTGTTGTGTTTTAAATGATAAATTTTGATAAATGAAAAAATGTCGGTAAATGTGTGACAGTAGGTGCGGAGGCTATTTGTAAAAATGTACCCTCCTTTGAAATTCGATGACGTCATTGTTGATGGGCACTTAGCACGCTAGTTGGTTATAATTTACTACTGCGTGTCATCAGATAATACAAATTGATTTATCGGCTGGGCGAGGAGTCGATCTCGCATTTTTTCTAATCGTTTTTTATTTTCTCTTCGATATTATTTGGTAAGACTTTTTAATTTTTATATCACATTTTTTTCGACTTAATGTTTCGGTTTTTCGCCATCTAATGTTCGTCATTCGCTCAACGTCTCTACCCATCGAAACCCCTCCTCTCCCAATATCATTATAAATTTACCCTCACCACTCTTCTTCGATCCCCGCGACGCGAAGGAGGCTGGTGCTCCCTTAGAATTTCACAGTGCGACCGAATATTATTCGTCTAACAAAAATGGAGTAGATATATTTTTACGTATGTAATCACCCCCTTCCCCTTTATGTTTATTTATGGTTTAATGTTTTTTAATGCCTCCGTGTTTGCGTTATCTTCGTGCTAATGCATCACGTTTCCTCGTTTCGACGTTTCCGACGGATGGGTAGATTAGGGGTGAGAAGACACCTACTCGTTAAATTGTTTTTCGTTTTGTGCCGGTAAAGCGGCCCTCCGATGTTCGACATTGTCTGTTTTAAATTATAATATTGTCGCGGACCGATCTCGTGACGACGGATGGCGTTTATGAAATAGGCCACGTTAAAATTATTTTAGCCGACTCGCGTATTAAATATTGAGACTTACTATGCAGCATCAAATGTAACTCAGGCCTTAGAGTAAAACATAAACTCAAAAACTTTGTGGATAAATAAATATAAATATATTCAATCACGATTACATAATATTTTAAAATTATGATCAGTGTCTTTTTTATAAAATTGACAGCCCTGATTTATTGCGGCCAATCAACCTTCATGTACCAATATTGGGTTGATTACTGTAACAATATTGGGACGGTTGTTCAGTTTAATTCTCCATTACGCAGGATTCAAAACTTGGGTAGCGAGTGTGCGGATGTTGTTGATGTATGGCACATAGCATTACCGGAATACAGAGGAATTCTAACATGTTTTTTTATGACTGACAGATCGGACTGACTTGATTTGATTTGAGATTTGAGTTGATTTGAGACCAACACAAGCTACAAATAACGTTAATTAATATTTACATTTATAAATAATAGAAAAATCGAAATTTTCCTATGTATATTTTTTAATGATGATGTATGTATATAAGAAATCGATTTTTAATGGTAGTCCTTGACAAAATTTGTATACTTTGTACACTTATATAATTAATTTTTTTTACTGTGTATTATTTTCACTCGAAGTACCAGATCTCGGTCGTGACTACGTATAACGTATTTTAAAAATCCTGGCTTATTCTATTTTACCTTTAATTAATTTAGAATTGTCCCAGTTTTCACATAATGTATAACCCAGATATGGTCAACATGCTCAAATTATCACTGGAATCAATGTATTATTGCGTCCTTTGGCTTGGCGTTATTATAATTATTACATGTGTATGCTGAAGTTAACTATGGATATAAAATACTATATTAAATCTAGCGCATATAATTAACATTGAGTTAGTTTATGAAAACCAATTGGTTTCGGAAAAATCTTCTTCCTTCGTAAGAGTAAATATTAACAACCATATACTGTATTTTGTTTAAGAAAATGTAATATTACTTAACTGCCTATAAATTATTCCATAAATGATGTGAGATAATGACCTTAATGATTTGAAATTATTAAAACATTATTAGGATTTTACGAATTCAGTTGATTTTTCAGATAAAATTCGCGTGATTGAATACAAAGTTAATTTTAAATACAAATCAAACGTATTAATTAGAAAGATATACTTATAAAATCAATTTTATCGAAAAAAATTGTTGTTGCTACCGGGATTCGAACCTGGATCTCTTCCAATCCGGGAAACGTGCCTTAACCGATTATGCTACAACACATAGTGCATTGACGACAATTTTTTTTTATAAATTTGATTTTATATGTATATCTTTCTATTTACGGACCGTCTGTCCTGAATAATTCCAACTTCACAAAAAGGATGTGTTCTCTTTAATAACAAAGTTAATTGTGTAATTTTATTAAAAATACCTAATACCCACAATGTTTATGCAGTAAATATTCAAAATATTGTATGTGTTATAAAAAAGATAGTTGGTAATTTAACTATTTGCTGTGTATATTCTGTTCCTGTGTGATTAAAAAATATATATATCTATGTATAATCCCATTGGGGCGTTGAGTAATGAATAAATAAACAAATATAAAATAATAAAAAACAAAAATGCACTTTCAGTGAGCTGGTTGCGATGCGCTTGTATTCCTCGCGAGACACGTCATCCCGGTTAGTTTTGCGTTGGTGCATTGGTGCATTGGTGCATTGGGGTTGAACCACCCGGTGTAAACGATTCAGATTCGGCCAGAGGCAAGAAAATTGCATATTCATAGTATGCAGATGCGACCTTTAACACTGAAAAGCACCCTCGCCCCGGGTGAAAATACTTTTAAACGATGGAAATGGAAAATGTTCTCAAGAAATAAAACACCTCACTTTAAATGTTTTTTAATGTAAACAATTAAGACAAGGAATAAATTAAATGATGGTTAACTTATTTCAATTATTCATTAATGTTTAAAAAAATGTATTTGGTACATTAATCGCGATAAGTAATGTACTTTTGTGATGTATTTCATTTTTTCCACGTTTGGTCCAATTAGAAGTTTATTAAAACAAATATCTTATTTTTAACTGTTAAGTGTGTAACTAAGCGAAAACCCAAATTTTTACGGGTAACCATTTATTTTAAATTATCAATTATTTATTGATCTAATATATATGCCATGTTGGTCATTAAACCCTAAAAATGTCTCATTCTCAACATTATTATTATTATTATCTCATTTCGGTAAGTTCGGTAATCGAGTTTTAACGTGACGTAAGCACGATTTTTTCCCAACTTGTGCAACATATTTCTTCAGCGGCAGCAACGTTAAACCTTCCCAGAGAAAATCATCCCATCAAAATCGATTCTCAGATTTACAGTAATAAACAGGTATTGCCTTTTATGTATGTAAATATACTTATACCATTGTGTGAGAATAGAGAATCGTATATAGCCTATCTTCGCGGAAAACCGGCGTGACGGTAAGTTAATTCAGTAATATATTATGATAGGCGATAGTTGTCGAGATATACATTCGTGTAATTGCCTAGTTTTGCACTTTATATATAATTTTATCAAATAATGTATAGGTACTTATGTTATGAATCGGCATTTTACTATAATTCTGAATGTTGTCACTTTAAATGCACTCGTGGATTTTGTTTTGTTTGTTCGCTCGATTGTACAAATGCACACATTTAACCGAGCCGATTGAAGTGCGCCGTTCTATCAAATTCAATATTAGCGACATCAACTGCTTTTATTGAATTGAATGTATCATGTTAATCAAAATTGATTAAAATAATCAAAATGAATGTAACTGTTCGCGTGACTGATAGTTTTAATCGGAATTACTTAGTGTTTGTAAAATATTCATTTCGTTTTAGAAATAGGTAAATGCCAATCGAAGGAGATCTATTATTTGTAAATCCCGGCAGCAACTCAAATATTTTTCTGATGAATAAATTTATTCTGTATATCTTTCTAGTTGATTAATTTAGTTTGTATTCATTTTAGTTCTTTTAAATTATAATACACATAAAAATAAACAATAACTAGGTAAGTATGGTAAACTGGACACAGTTCTGTACGCACCAAAACTCCACTGTTGGACGCCGTATCGCTTAGTACCGAATGCAGCTGGCGCTACCGTTGGCAGGCCGCGCGCACTGCGTGCGTTTCCGGAATTATCAACATCGTTGCACTCCGAATCCTGAATTAGCATTTCACCGCATAAATTCTATCCGCGTAATATTATTAATCATTGTAAATACAGTAGCAAGTTTTCTCATGTAAGTACCATTTGTTTCAACCTACCACATTACTCTCCTCTTCCATGCGAGTAAACCGAGGTGAGTACCGGACGAGACATGCACTAACACGAAAAATACGCCGACTTCACGTACTTGAACCTTCTAATAGCATCCATACAAGTACTCGCATGTTTATAATCTCCATGCAACTATTTTTTAATTTTCTCAACAAAACTTTGTATTACACACGCGTTGGATTATTTTCACTACTTGTTTCGAGAGATACAGTCCCCCTGATGATCAGGTGATATCTAAACTGAATACAGTATGTATTATATTCGGGCAATGGGGAGTGGTTAGAGAAGAGGGGGGAGGTTTCGGTCGTTAACGGGAATATGGACAGTGAAGCCGAAGTATTAGGGAATGTTGCGCATTTTCTCCGAATTTAAATTCTTTTGTATTTCACCAGTTTCTAAAGAGTTCATTATTCCCCGCCCCATTGGCCGAATAGTCTACAATACTGTATTTAGTTTAGTTATCACCCGATGATGAGAGGGACTGCACTTATCGAAACTATTAGTGAAAATTACCCAATGTGTGTGTAATACAAAGTTTTGTTGAGAAAATTAAACTAATCATGTTACACCATAAAGTAACCACCATGTCAATTAATGGTATCCACGGAGCTAACTCGCCATCGCGCTGCATCGCGATCGTTCAATGTCAATTTTTCGTAATACTTCCATGCCATGTAAATTGTTAAACAATCTGGCACGGACATCTTCCAGTACCTTGTTTGTCTGGTCGTACTAACCCTCTAGTTTCATTCCTGTTATAATTAATTCTGTTTAATTTAAAAAATCCATTGAATTGTATTTTCATTATTTTTTGCCTATTTCATACTTTTTGCATAGGTACTGCTAGTCTTTTCCCAAATGACAAACTTCTATTAGCGAAGACTGCTTTAAGAACATTTACTTTATTCCCTACAGTCACATTCCTTTTAATGTCGTCCTTAATTAGCCATATCTTCCCCAAAAAATTTGAAACGAAATTCTTAAACTTGTTATAAGCGTTCCTGAAAACGATGAAAGTTAACGTACTACATGATCCATAACAGTAAATAATACAGTGGAAAAAGAGATTTAAAGTGTTGTTAAAAAAATACAGAATCCATAGAACAGTTAGGAAGTTTGTGAGCTGTTGAGGCTTACGCGACTTTATTTTACTTCAAAAGTAACTTAAAAGTTAAAAAAAGAACATAAAATACTGTAACTGAGTGTTTTAGAAATGTCGTGGAGAAGCCGTATTCTTTCCATTAAAACATGTGTAATTTAATGGGGAAATGTGTGAGAAAAATGATAATTGAATGGTTCCATCCAGCTTCCCCCTAGTGACGAGTTCTCGGGGAGGCCGGTCGGAGAGATGTTCATCATTATTCACCTTTAATATTATCGAATTTCGCGTCAAGTGTTTACATCGACGCGCGACGTCGCACTCCTTCAGGCTGATTTTTCACAATTTTATTTAGATTGTCACTGATTTTTCTTTCTTTTATTTCTCATCAAATTATTTTTGTCACAATTATGATAATATTTTTATTACTATGTATATTTACTTATAATATTTTATCATTTTTAACGTCGTTGCGTGAATAAATTTTAGTACATTTTAATAAAAATATATATTATATATACCGTAAAATCGGGTTACTGAGGTTATTTTAGTTTTTGTACTTTGCCAATATTATAACAATAGCACCACTTTATGTTGAATAAATATTGTGCGGTATTTACTGTTGAACGGAAAAGGATTGCTTGAAGAAATGTATATAAGCAAAAAAAATACAAAATGATTTAATTTAATTGTTAATCGGTAGACTTAAATTATAAACCTAACTTATCTTTTTGATAAGTGAAAACCATATATACAATCAGTTTTGAAATATTGAGTATTTAAGATAAATATATATTTTATCAAAATCTTTCCGAATGTGTGAAACTTGAGACAGTTACCTCAATCATTATATGGCCACGATTCAGAAACGATGCAATAATGCAATTCTTGATTGCAATTGAATCATATAACCGTATTCAGGCTAGCTTCGAAGTAAGCAGAAAACATTAAAAGATCTTGGGCACTAACAAATCATAGCACAGACAGAACTACCGAGAAGTATTATATTTTAAAATGTTAGGAATGTCGCTGGAAGATATGTAATTCGGAAGCAATAATTAATTCTCGAGAAACAAATATAAATGATGACCTGAATGTAGATGAACAATTAAATATTGTTCGCAGATAGTTTCACAAATAACGGGATTACTTTAATTTTCATATGAAAACGACTTTTTTCTCGAGTATTACAAAAGTTACGGTAACTCGAGAAAGCTGACATATTTATTATATAATAAAAACTTATAACTTATTTTAACAAGTAGGTATAAAGTAGCATCCATAATCATGAACATTTATTGTTTAAATCGATTTGTAAACAAAAAAAGGTACAAACACAGATATCTCAAAATTATCTCAAGGCGGTTTTATATGTACGTATCCTCCTCCCAGTCTCGAAGGTGCCGAGACTTGACCACTTACAACATGCCAGCAGGCAAAAACAAAAAACAAATTTAAATGGCAATGGGCTAGACTTCTAAACGGAGAAGTAATTGTGTCGGGGTAAAAAGATAAAAGTTGGGGTAAAAGGCCCCAAGTTGGAAGCCGAAGTGGCCCAGCTTGCTGAACCGATGACATAAATAAAAAACATAAAATAATTGCGGAAAGTATTTAAATGCGAAGGAATAATAGAAGCTACGGTCACTTTTAAAGGAGACCTGTGTCCTACACTGGATGGTCGTAGACTGAAGAAGATATCGTGTTTGTTAATTAGTATTTAAATATATTTTGTTTTACTGATTAAAGATTTTACCATTATTTTGATTTAAATATAGTGGCATAAAATTTATATTCAAAACATTCCATACGTACACTATTATTTATGATCAGATAAGATATATTTTGTACCTACAGTAAAAAGCTTAATCAAATTCTCCATAAAATCTTTCCAAAATGAAATCAACTTCATAAAATTATTTTCCCTTTTCTTTTTCAGAACATCAAATTCATTTCCTGTCAATTTTACCCAGGATACGAAACTGATTATCAATTTTTTTTTTAATTTTTAAGGTGTAAAAAAAAATGGAAATTCTTGCCTCTAATAATAATTTTCTTCTATCAAAATTTGTTTTAACGAATGACACGAAAAATATTTAATTAATAATAGAACTAGTAAATATTGAGTTTCCATACTTATTTTTAATTCTGTAAATTTTTTTTAAACATACACAATATTAGGCTTCATAAAGAACGGAGATAATATGTTATTAAACAAAATCATTTTGATGTGTCTCAACGTTTCAATATTATTTTTATCCTGGTTTAGGCTTAATATCTTCACACATACAGTCAGAATCTATATTTTGGTATATATTATTTAATATTAGAAAAATTCAATAATTTAAAATAAAAATTTTGGTACCTATCGGTTTCGAAGTAAGAAATTCTTCACTATAAATTCTTCGCAATAAATCTAATCCTATTTCTTTTGTAAAATTATATTATCACACACAGAAAATATTGAAAGAAATGCTTACTAGAAATGCGTAGTCACCAAAACATAAATAAACCTGTATTATATTATTGATAGAATCGGCGTTAACTTTGTAGAGTTTCATCATAATGGATGAATAAAAATAAAACAATGTTATAACTCTACTTGACTTTATTAACACAACTCGAGTTACTGTTTCTCTCTAAATTCGAATTGTGCTAATAAACTCAAGTAGAGTATAACATTGTTTTATTTTTAGCCATCCCTGATAGTCATTATTTATTATTATACACGCCATATTCAGGGATTAACATTATTTGTAAAATAATAGAAAATTTCATCAGAAGTGTAATACACAAATATATATATATACATATAATATCAGCATGTTTTTTCATTATTAAAATTAAAAATTAAAAGTGAAATTAAGGAATTTATCCGTCACCACTGAGTCACACAAAAATTTGTAATAATGTAGTCCTATAAAGAGTTAAATTTACAGCAAAAATGTCCACTACCTCCGCATATTCATTCCCCAAAGAGTGCAATCTGGAGACTGCGGAGTTGGCTAATGCATGTTCTGACATTACCACTAATAAACAATGAATTGTGTCTCGATGACCTCAATGGTGTGTGAAAGTCATGCAGACCAACAATCTGGGGGCAGTCTATCATACCATTGATGATCCTGTATAGAAATATAAGGTCGGACATCGTATGTCTCACTGATAAACATTTTTTTTTTTTTACTATTAAGATATGAGAGAAAAAAGCAAATAGTTGAATGAAATAAATACCAACATCACAGCATACGTGTTAAGTTCATCAAAGATACATATAACAGTACGTCTTTACTCTACACGTCGAATAATATATTTTAGTTGTTTTATTTTCTTCTTAGCTAATTCGCTTTTTATTAATTTCGTGACATTTGTCAATCCTTGATAATTAAACCAAAGGTTATGTTTTTTTTTCAATTTTAAAGTGACAGTTAAAATTCCTTTATTAATTTTTAATTTTCAATTTAATTCATGTAACGCCGCGGTCGGCTGCGCCCCTAGAAATGCATCTTATCGACCCCTGGAGCTGGACCGAGCCGTCGCCGCCGAGCCATACCGCTTGTATGACTCGATCTTCGTAGATGTGCTTCCATCTCGGCAGTTCTCAGATGTTTGCCGTCATTATCCCCGCCCCCGCCGCGCGTGCTCGGCCACAGCGCCCTGCAACCTCACAGGAGGAATTCCGTTTTACAACTGTTGATTCCGGTAAGTGAGACAAACGTTACGACCCTCTCGCTCCTCCGGTTTAAATTTCAATTTGCGCAACCCTGCCTGAGAGGCAAACCGGGCTGGAAGCAAAACGGCAAACGATTAGTTTTTATTTTACCGTCTTAATTAAATTGTAATTCTACTGGAACTATCGAGTGTGTGTGTTGGTGTTTCAATTATTGTTTCTTTGACATGCTTATTTGATACCAGTTTATTGTTATTTACTATCTTACGAGACTGGCTGTGGGTTTGTAAAATACAAGGTGTGTCTATTTTCTAAAATACTTTTTTCGATCGGAAGTCATTATTTATTCACTAATTAAATTAGAATATTATATTTATAGTTACTCATTATAAAAGTTAAAAACAAATTAATAATAAATTACTTGAGTGTTGATGGCCACAAGAACAGCTGACGTTAAAGGATCAGATAAATCTGATATTGAAGGACAATAATAGACGAGTGTACGTGAGAAATTGTATGAAAGTGAACGAGGAAAGAGTGATATTTCAGCACAGAAGAGTGTAGTGCCCCTCTGCGTACTCCTACTAGAAAACGGCGGATAAAGTTATAAATAATATTATAATTGAAAATATTTTTTAAATTCTATAAAACATTTATTAAATATCGAAAAGAACATAGAATAATTTATCTTGTATACATAAAATACACCTCTTGTTAACTAGAAAAACCGCTTATGTGATGAGCATTTTTGTAAGAGATTTGATTATCATATTTTTATTGAAACTCATTTATTCTGCGCTTATCTTTTGCTATTAAACTGTTCATGCTCTATACAACATAAATAAAATAAATATTTTTTATATTGAGATGAAGATACTCGGTAACGTGCTCTGAGGTTTATTGGTGGCAACATCAAGACTCAAAAAAAAACATTTATTTCACACCATTATGTACCTACTTACAGCGTATGAAAAACACTTTTATTTTAATATATTAGTAATGTTTTATTTAAACTGTAAATAAATGCACACTGAGTTAAATGAGTAAACAAATTAAAATGATATTGTAGTTATACTTTGTAAAATATTACACTGCTTTTAACACAGTAATACTATACAATATGTAAAAAAAAAATTAAAACGTTGTGCACTGTCATAAAATAATTATTTTTATTTACATATGTTATTATTAGAAATCAGAACTGTCTAAATTATTATCGACAATAATGTTCTATTGGGGCGATATCTGTTACTAGGTTTTTGAGATTTTACAATACTTGTTTTCAGTTCGGACGTAATTCAGAATCTGGGTGAATACAGACCAGTCTGGGTATTTATAGCTTGGATTAACATACAAAGTTTGGCGTGTTAACGCGCTCATGACATTTAAAAGGTTAGCCCGCCAAGTCGAAATGAGCTTTGTCGCTCGTGATGATTTTTATCTAAAAGTTGAGTTTGTGTTTGTTTTAATGACTTAAACACGTTGTTGAGGCGTTAGATGCTCCATAATAAATTGTAATCAACTACTCTCTACGACTACCAAATGCGAACCGACAAATATTTGCCAAACCGAAATGGCGGCCAAACAAAATCGGCCTGGAACATACTATTCACATATTGTGGTGGGCCAAGTCGACGGATGAAGAGGAAGAAAACGATTTCCGACCCGTTAGACCGATCGAGTGGGAAACACAACATACGCTTCTCTAGTGACAGCCCTAAGTTCTTGGAGATGCCGAGAAAAGTGGACGACCATAGTCACGACGGTGGGAGTTCATGGAGATCACGATCCTTAGTCATGACGTAGATGGAGTGGAAATACAAACAAACCTTTGTTAACAAAAATCACATAGAATTCAGTGGGAAGTCCCCGACAAGTTGACCCGTCATTCGCAAGCGTTCATGTTTTCTCATGTGTTTCGTTGCATTCTGATTTCTAACTGATACTGACTGCTTGTAATATTTTTCGCTATAGCATCTTTGCTATAGCAAGAGTCGTCGTAACGTACCTGACTCCAAAACAATTTCGGGCATGAGACGTCTGAAATAATATAACATGCCGATAACATAATAATAATTTACTTCATACTTCTTGACCTCAGACTAATCCTCGAAATGACATTTTGAACAATTGTTTATTTTTTCCAAGCCTGTTCGTGGCCCTGATCTTGTTGTTTTTTACTACGGGAGTTACCTGCTCTCTTTGCGATTTGTTTGATTTCTTGTTAGATACCGTCGTCTCATTCGTTTCCAGATACCGTTTAAGCCATGTCTCATTCAATGAACAGAATCATTATCGATCTCGTCTGTGTTCTACACATTTTGGGGTATACTTGCTTCGCCATCATCGGTCTGTGGTTCCACACACTACACTGTATGGTTTATCTATTTTCCCACATAATGCACACTAACTATTCTCGGCGGCGCGCGGCAATCTCGCGACTGACAACACCTGCCGTCGGGGCGGATCCAGGCCTTTAATATTCCATAAATAATGTTCACCGTGTGTATAATGCATTTCATTACTGTAGCTCTGTTATTAGTTGGAATTGGACTGGCGACCATCGTACCGGTGACGTCATTCGCGTGACCCGCTGATGATTTCATCGGATGAATAGATTCCGGAAAGCGTGGTACATTATTTACCTAACGGAATGTATCGCGAAAAGTTCACCGGGAACTATGAATTAATTATTTATTTCGTACTTATATTTAAAAAAAAAGAATCGATCCAAAGTTGTGAAAAAGGATATACGGGTGTTCATTAGTGACACGGATCTCACGACGTCTGGTACCAATGGATTTGTGCGCGTAAAACACCCTTCAGTAACGCAATTCTTAGATCCTGGGTTTTCTATTGGTAATTTAAATGTGATGTCTATGGTTGATAGATGCGAGAGCGCGTGAAAGGTTGGTACGATGAGTGTGCAAAAGAGATATATGGAGTTACGCCGCTGACGGCAGATCTCTCTGCTCCGAACCGCGATCCGGGTTACATCGGGAAGATGTCTTGTATTTATATTGTATATAAGCGTCGAGAATAAATAATATTGTTACCGAGCACTCTGGTATTATTTCTGACGACACGAACCCGATAATCGTCTTCAAGGACAGCGGCATATTGCTAATCACGAAGAGTCTCTACACATACATTGTAATACACTACAACTGGCGCAGCCGGTATCGGCTGCAATATCTTACAATAAAAATGTTTCCTCTAGTAAATTTAGATAAACTTGGACAGTCGGCCGATATCCGAGATGCAATCCTAACTGCTGGTCTTGCTAGATAATCCTCTGAAAATTCCTAATACCGACGTTTCTAGAGCGTTTTTAATAGTGGACCGACCAAATGACTGCTGGAGTATTTCTGTTCAAATTAAGCAGCGTATCCACTAATACCAAAAGAATACTTACAACTTAACATAAAACAGGGCTACCGATCGAAGGATGTAAAAACGCGCAAACAGGATTTAACCACATGACAAAAACAATTCATTTATGTATTATACGGTGTTGTTCGAACGCGATTGTCCTCCTAATGCGTCGTCAACTTTTGTTTAGTTTTACTTCTCTCTCGGTCGATATGCTTATAACTAAGCATCACAATGCTCTATTCTGCCTCCACTCATCGCGATCTTAAGCCTCGTTTAGTGTGACGTGTAGCGAGGCTTCGGTCTCGATCTGTCCATCTTATTAGAGATAGACCTCTCGCCCTCCGTCCTAGTACGTTTCCCGTAATCAACAATTTATCCAGGCTCTTATGCATCTTCTAGCAACATGCCTATGAGGTTTGAAGATTTTGATGTGTTGTATGAACATGTGTAATGTTAGGTTGCTACTATTTTTTTTTTAGCATAAAATAATATATTTAATATAAAGTTAACTATTTTACTAGACGTAGTCTGTTCTAAAGCAATTACCTGTACAGTTTTTACAAGTTATATATTGTTAAATTTAAATCAAAAATAAATAAAAAATTGTCTATAGTATAGTAGGAGATAAAAATGTGTAGGTAGTTAGGTTAGCACAAATGACAAATTAGTTTCATTTTGCTTTCTACCCACATCAAGCAACCACTTTGTTATTTTCGGTTAAAAATCATTAATCACTTTAGAACCTTTGATATGTAGTGACAATTTATTAAATATTCGCGGTGCACAAAATACGAAGAATCGTTGCCAAATTTGGTCAGTATGGGGTATTATTGGATCATCGGTATGAGAAGAATGTTGGCGATATTAAATGAATAATATCGGTGTGCGCGTGTGGATATATGTTGTGATGCTAATTAGCAGGTGACATTTTTAATGATGAGACTGCTTAATGTGTGAATAGTGGATGCCTCAATATTCACCCAGCATTCACGTTTCCGAATGATAGTTGCGGGATGTATTGCGTATGTGTTGTGTAGATGTGGCCAGAGCAAATTATGGAAACGAAAACTACTTACGATTAACAATTTGTTTATTATTGGGCATAGTTTACAAGTATGGATTAAATTGAGCTGTATAATAAAAGTTACTGGACGCGAATAGTTTACGGAGGCGTTTCGAGAGAAGGACTTCCCGACGGTTGCTAGCCGCATTCGTGTTGTTGCAACATGTCGGTACTGGGTGTGTTTACAACTTCTAGTGCCGGTGATGAAAAGAGTGGAGGCGATAGACCCCCACATGCCCAAAGTATGAAACAGGTATTTTTCTGCATGCTGTAGAGAGACTTTTTTTGGTACGGTGTTACTGAAAGTCGTTCACTACGGAGTTCATGGTATACTCAGCATGCGACGCTAACAATGCATTTCGAAGACGTGGAGCATTTTCCTTTCTTTCCATCTCAGGGTTCATATTTTACCCCAGTTTTATAGTTATACCTATAAAATAGCATAATATAATAATATAATAATATAACAATACATAAAATGTTATAACCCACAACCATGATAACAATCGGCAGATTTGCAGCTAGTTAGGCGATCATTATTCGGCTGCTCATCTGGACGTTTCGTCACGTGTCCGGTATAGTCCTATTTCAGTTTCTCGACAGTTTATAAATTGTCGGTAACCTTGGATTTTCATCCCATGCACTCGTTGGTTTTTATATCTTAAGAATATGCCCAGCATTGCTCATGTTTTCAAAGGAAATTTTAAGATTTTACTCATATATGACCGTTTAAATTGATGATAAATGACAAGATGACGGGGTCCATATTATTATTAAGTTGCGTTGTATATCTGACATATTGTATACAGTTTGAGTTTCGTACCATTCTATCTCTCGGTCACCTATTATTTGGTCCCTAAGCGACGTCACTTGATTTCGCGTCACACCGTATATTATTATGTCGGCGTGAATGACATGTGCCGACAGTGCCAGTGCATTTACAACCCCTGTGTGTCACGTGACTCGCCGCATCAGCCTGGCGGGGGAGGGGCGGAGGGGTCGCTTTCGGATCACGTGCGTCTTTCTACGTACAAACGTGAACACCCTCCGTGTACGGTGTCGAGCCCTCGTACGTTGAATTCATTATAATATATTATATTTGTTTATTTTTGGTCATTATTTTGAACATGTGGTTAAATAATGTACATATAGTTTATTTTTTTATAGTTTTTTTATTGTCACTTGTTCAAATCACTGCGTGGGTAGGTAGAGAGGATACACACTTCTGTCTTGACACAAGTTTTGCCTCATCCATATTCACACATCTCAAGCTCGTCAATGGCTGAGGCTTCTAACAGGACCATTTTCCAGTATCCATGCCAAATCTATTGCGGATGTCATATATTTTTGATGCCATCGATAATCACGCCATACTTGCTGTTGGATACCCAAGCATAGATGCCGGAGAAAAAACTAGGGCAGGAAGAAAATAAAGGAATCACCGACCGTTCTGGATTCTTCCACCACCTCCAAAGTGGACTGTATCATTCGTTCAAGGGTCACGACACAAAGTATAGATGTGAAGTCTCAGAGTTTTATAAGTGTTCAAACCGTTCCGTTATACAGGATCGACTGGTCGCAATATGTCCCAAACACTTACTATTCTCTCTTTATTCGTTTATGACCAAACCACTTAAGCGATCCTTTTTTAATACTATTCACTATGCTAAGATCAGCTTTACATTCTCTCCCAAATTTTTCATTCTTTAATATATCATTAATGCTACATATACACCTAAGTTATCTAATTTATACTGAATTCAACTTACTTTTGTTCCTCTTCTGCCAGCTCCAGGCTTCATTTCCATACATCAATGTTAGTGCCAGGACCCTTATTACCTCTTATTTTGCCTGGCACTATGTACTTGAATAGAACTATATGAAATATTTTTTTGACGTGGGGTTTGCACTGGGCGACTAATATTGTGACTTAGATAAATACGGATTGCTGATTTTGTAGCGTTAACTTTGTGATTAGACATATTTTAAAATTGTATTTATAATTAACTTGGTTTACACCACTGTATTGTTTTTACGTCAACCGAATACAATTTTAGATAAATACATGCTATTTTTTATTTCGTTTTGTGCATAAAATTCTGAGATTAATATTACCTAACAGAAGCACGTGTTTTCTTTAGCAATACACCGTATAGTGTATTTTGTCTTTATTTCCAGTAAGAAAAATATTAGTAAAATGATACATGCTATAAACATATTAAATCATCAGTGACATATATTGCACAATGCGGAAATGCTGTAAATTAATATGAATATTTCCTATTTTATATTTTGATCCGTTTACCAAATACGCGCACATATTTTCTAATCTGTTAAATGTGACGTAACATTTTCAGCAATCTGTTAATGTGATAAATATTTCGATGTATATTTTCTTCCCTTGTGACTCTCTCATTTGAATGGATCTTCGTATCTCATTTCACGATTCGCGATAATAATTGGCCATTATGGTTTTGCCCGGGGGGGCCGCCGCTTCTTCGAGACCTTCGGGAGCAAAATATATTTTCTTCTATTCCGTCGATATTAAAATTTCAATAATATTCCTAATGCAAACAAGAATTTCGGAATGGTGTAATTAAAAATTTAAACAACTAAAGAAGACTTTAGGGGCACGGTGTTTACAAAGGAGACTTTAAATATTATGAGAAATGTATTAATTTGATCTCTATTTTACATTTTCGAAAAATGTTCTTTGATGAATTTTGAATTAAGATTTTAATAATATTTAGTTGAACACTCCACTATTCTAATGCTTCTAATACCTCAAGATGTGCGATAAGGTCTTTTATAATCAGTCGGTTCAGTCTACTCTTCAAATTCAATACATAACTTTCAAATGAATGACTCACTATTAATGTATTTTATCGGATATTTATCATATCTTTAAGACGCCATTTTGATGACAATTCAAATTTTCGTATTTTTTACGAAAATATGGGTTTTTATTATTCATTTATATCAGAAGTTATACACTAAATCAGACTTTTTTCTACGATTACTTAGATAGCACCTTTACACTCATTTAAAACTAATAAACTGAAGGTTATTTGCCATAATTAATGCAATACAAATATTATAAGAAATACCGCTACCATTAGATGCATTTTCCGCGTGCTACAAAATTATCTTAATATGCACTATTGCATAAACGAAATATTTTCTCAGACAAATTAATAAAATATTAAAAATTATTATTGTTATAAACCATTAAATTTGCAGGACATTACCAATTTTCGACGTTTTTAATATACTTTATTTTAGTGAAAACTTATGTTTTTAAATAATATATTTTCACTCTTATAAAAAACGATAATTTTAATTGTCTATCGAACTTAAATACGCTGACCTATGAGAGCGCAAATTTCGAATCCATCCATATTTCATCTGGTTCATGAAAACATGATATTTTATCATTTGTGCGAATTATATAGATATGGATTGTAATTATGTATGCGCGAACATTGTTACATCTAATTATTTTTGAAACATTAAAAATACCGTAACAAAGGTGCTGGAACGACGTTCCAGCGTGTTACATGACAAAAAAAACACTTCTTTTACCTATACGTATCGAAAAGAGAACAAGAGGTCAAAAAAATCAGCATTATCCCAAGAAATTAACTATTTATAATAAATACATTTTTGTAGTGCACTTGGGTGGAAATTTTATAGCGGAATGGAATGTTCACCACCGGTAGATGGTAAATACTGGTAGTCAGTCAGTACCCAGTACCCATGTTATATCATATTATGTTGGTACGTTAACGCTGATTGTCTTAAACTTATCATTTTATGACATTTAGTTACGATTATATACGCATTTTATTTTAGTATTACTGTCAGTGGCGAAATTAAAAAAGTTGGGCCATAATGCAAAATGAAAAAAAACGTTGGGCCCCAATGAAAAATGGAAGGGCCGTAATAAGAGTTGTGTGTAAGTGTTTTAAGAACAAACTTGAACTCTTATGTCCAATAATATTCACTTCTTCATCGGTCTGATGTATTTTTTGACATTTATTTGCATTCACAACTGAAAAATAACATCGCTTCGCAATTACACTATAGTGCTGGAAAAAGTCCTTCGGACCTTTTGGGTTAATAGTTAGTCACGCCACTGATTACTCTCGAATGTATTTCGAAAAATCTAAACAAACAATGTCACATATTGCTGCGGTAATTTTCCACGGTTGATTGATACAATGAACCATAACTTTCAATTATATTATTTCTTACGATACTGACCGGACCGCAAAATGAGATTGCAAAACTGGTTCTAACCTCTTTATACGGTTTATCACACATCTTTATATGGCTTTTGCACAACTTTCACTCAATATATTATTTGACTGAGTAAAATGTATTATAAAATATCAGCGGCTTCGTTATATTATTTTTATTCTGCAACAACACATTGATATTATTATTTGATTTAATTTAAAGATACTTATTTTTACTGTACATGGACAACCTAATACCAATAATCAAAACCTTCCCCTGTCACCCCACCAAATACCAGAACTATTTAATTCAGTCATGTGCTTTCTATGACACGAATGAATCATTCGTCACAGAAATGTCGTCATAAACATCGAATGAGACAAGTGTCACAGATTGTACGGAAGAATAATTTGTAGTTTGACAATAACAACGGCTCGTTTATCAACCATAAAATAAATAGTGAATAATGTTTTGATTAATTTTATTTCATCATGATTCCGATGTATTTAACGATTGAAATTGAATTAGTTTAGCTATTACTAGGCGCCTAGATACATCAGGTAATCTACCAAAGGACATGGTATGTTAATATAAAAGGACTAATAATGAACATTAACCAAAGAGGGTAGTATTATATCTGTGGGGGTATATCGCCTTCATAATCATCAACACCGCCGATGACCCCTGAATGCACCCTTCAGATACCTGGGCGTAAATCAGAGCCATAAAAACACGCCCGGTACCGACAACATATGCCAATAACGCGCGCCGGCAGCCGTCCCGAAGGCCTGCTCCTGACCACAACCTCTACTACTTGCGCGTAACTTTATAGTACGGTCTAATTTTGCCATATTTTTGTAACCTGTGCTCAATAAACTACTGTCAACTGTAACTAGTCTTTCTCGTCTCCAACCTGCTCCAGTCTGGCCATTTACACAATACATCTCCGCGATTCGTAATCAAACGAACACGTTATCAATATTTCAACCGCGTCACGACAAAAGCTTCGCGGATATTTGGCCCAACGACTAAAGCTCCAACCGACAAATCATCCATGCAATATTTAAGGAAGTATAAAATTTTACTATTGTATATGTTTTTTGCGTAATTATAACGTTCGTTTTTAATTTTAAGTAATTCCACTTTCTCACTGTATATTTTTCATTTCGTATTGTTTTGATCGGTTACTTATTTTTAGTAATCTGCGAAAGGTTATATGCATATTTCAGTCACCACTCGATTCATCGATTTCTTGAATACTCTTTTTTAAAAAATATTTTCAAATTCTGTTTGTTGCCGTTATGTCGTTGGATCTATCGCATAGATCATTTGTCAGCTGGAGCTTTAGTCGGCCGGATCTTTTATCGTGGATGTTTTTTCGTTAGGCCAGAGCTTTTGTCGTGGAATCTATGGAACGCGTGAACGCTGGGTGAAATTTATGGGGCATCCAGCTCTCACACACATACCCACACCATTCACTAGATTCAATCTTGACTGAATCGCTCGTAATCCCATATACCCCTTTCAGTTTTTCAAAATCAGGATAAAATTTTCTCGAGACGTAAAAATATTTTTCGAAATAAATATAAATTATTTTGAGTTGAATTGAAGAAGGCGCCTGACTTTTTTTATAATTTTTTTTCGTGTATCAAGTCTATTTCACGACTTTTTACACGGTTATGCAAACCGGAAAAGATAGTTAACGAAATAACAACATGAACACATTATTCAGTTCGAACTTAACCGCCTTTTATATAAGCTACAAGCTACTTCTAGGCTTATAAAGATACCGCATTATATGTCAAGTAATTCGCTTTTATTTTCTCTATTCATAAATATATGATAAGATGCATATGTATGTGTAATAGTCTTACAATTATTATCCTTACTTTATTTTCGACAAATATATTTAAAAAGCAATTCTCAAGAAAGACTCGCTTTACTCTTTTGACAAGACAAGAAATAATCATTTTATATATTACGTACTCTATATTCCCTGGAACACTTTACAAGAATGTGTGCATTGTCAAGGATGGGAGGGGGTCGTTATAATAGTGCAAACACCACCCTGGGGAGAAGGGTTAGGAATAACACGAGGCTGTGAACTCGCTGGCATCTGTGTTTACCTGCTAAATGGCGCCAACTCCGTCTTGTGAAATATTCATTCTCTCAAGACGAGACTCCGCAAGCTGAGTAGGTCCACATGTATGTATGTACTTATGAGTTCTTACTCACTTTAAGAATAGACGGGGATGCCACAAAATGTACCTATAATCGAAACATTTTACCGAATCATCAGACTGAATTTCATCTCCCGCTGTCCGATATTAATCTTCGACGACCACCGTTTTTATAACCTCCTGAGCTCTGCAGAACAATTATTTTGAGAAGAATCCTATATATACGAATACTAACCACAGACCTGCTTAAATTATATAATTAGAAAATATATATTAAATAATAAAACTAGAATAGATCCGCTGGATAATAGTGGAGTATATAAGATTAATATTAAAAACATTGGACAAACTGGAAGGAAAATACACGCACGAATAGACGAATACCTTAAGGGGATAAAGAACTTCAGCATAAACTCAGAGATGGCAGACAACGCAAATTAAGAGTCGTCGCTTCGCCCATGACAACGATAAGTACTACATACATATATGCAGATATGGAAGAAAATTAGACATTTTAGAAAATATAGGGATTAATCTTAACAATAATAATGTAATTAACATAAAAACACCCCCAATTACATCACCACTGCTGACAATATTAACCCTGCCCACAACCACTTTCACTTTTCATCGAAACCGCCTTACCCACCCCATTTAGTCGATACAATGTTTTCTGTTCTTTAGTTTTAGTTTATTACTGAAGATGATGCACTAAGCATCGAAAATGTTTAAATTTTAATTTTTAAATGAAGTGTTATAGTGTGAAGTAAAAAGTTTATTTATTTTTCTAAAAGTTAAAAAGTTAATTTTTTTAAAGTTAATTCTTTTGAATTGAGTTTTCCACTCATCCACTTCTTCTCTTCAATTTTACATCATTTTAAGGCTTACCTCGTATTTAGATCTTTTCGTCATGTGACCCAGGTACTCCAATTTTTATCGACAGTTAGTGGTGTTCAAGACTGGAGAAGATGGAAGCGCCTTGCGAGTCTTTGCGCCCCCAATTCTCCTAGGGTTAGGGGTTGAAAATGATGTTGACCTAAAATATGCATCCAGTAGTCGCGGGTTCAATCATCAACCCATGAAACTAGTTAGATAGATAGACCAGCCATATTATAAAATATATTATAAAACGAAATTTACAAATTCGCTTTAAAACACAATGGAAAACGAAGACTTCTGTTTTGTTATGTTTGAAATGTCTCCAAATACCTTTCAAAGTACGTACACTGTGTTAAGTTTGTTGAATTTTGTCTAATAGGTATAAGTAAACATATAAATGTATTTCAGATTACAATATCTAAAGATTTATGCTCATGTCAAAGCCTTTCCCATAAATCAAAAGGTTTCTTATTTAGGGAGTGCAAAACAAGGTAATATAGTACAAGTGACTGTAATATCACGCGTCTACGTTTATATTATGCTTTATTAAGTTCTGTGAATCGACTATTAATTCATATTTTATTGCTAGTACTCAAGTATTTAAGAAGTTTTCCAAGGTTCACTGTATCTTGGCGACTGCACGGCCGGTATAAGAACGAATCTTTTCTTTGTTGTGGAATTACTTGCCAACTCGAGTGCCTCCTTCGCGTCTTCATTTTACGTCAGGACTATTTAAAATTCGAATTAATAAATCCATCACTCTTCTCAACCCTTCTTCATAGATTGCTGGCAGATGAGTTTCTTCCCCCTAAATCAGTGTCTCTTGTCTGAAAATAATATTATTTATTTATTTTAAAATGAGGGATGGGCGGTCGGTCCCCGAGTCGGTAAGAGCCTCCCTCTCTTGTAAAATGAAAAAAGTTGCCTCCAATTAACCTGAGAGAAAACTGAAGCGTGGGGTAGAATTAATTCCAGACCAGATTAATTAATTCCTCTCCCAATCCTCCTTCCTGCCTCAATCTTCATTACTTTTTCAATTTTTTCCATCATATTTTAATCCTCGGTTCTAATTTTTGTAAATTTGTACAAACGTTTCTCCTCTTGCTGTGGGGTGAATGAGATTGCTGTTCTGTTTAATTATTTTTATTACTACATTTTACATAAATGTAAAATAAATAACTTTGCTATAGTGTAAAAAAAGGCGGTTCGTGAGAGTGCTCCGCCTTACCAACAAAAAAAACAATCCCTATAAACAGATAAATCATGCAAGGTCATTTGACTCTATGTTCGATGTTGGCTTTATGCACTATCACTCTTGTTCACACGGTCTGTGATCCTCTCCCTGTCAATCCCTGTCCCAATCTTAGTAGATAATGACTAGTGGGCTGTATCAGATTGTTATTTTTACTGTGAAATCATAATGAATTTGTTCTCCATATCTTGTCGGTGAAAGTCTCCTTTAAGACTATCTGTCTTTTCTACGATTGTTTATTTTTAATCTTACTTCTTCTTCTTCTTCGGCGGTCCCTCGTATGAGTCCTCGCGTGGATGAGATGCCCTATCCCCGAACCGCATACCCTTCCACATGTTGTGCAGGTGCTCGCAGGTGGATAGGAACGGATCTTCCTTTTTTTCCTTTCTCGTTCTCCTTTTTTCGGTTATTGCGGCACCCCTCTTATGTTCGCACGTGTCCTCGATAAAGTTTTTTTTTTAACCTTATATACCTAAGCACTTCGGATGTATGTGAACACCGCTAACTCTCGAGAGATGCGCGGTGTATGGTGTGTAACCAGTACATGTGGCTATCTTTTAGTATTAGTAGTAATTTTAAAGTCAAATTACGGTTATTAAATAATACTTTTGATTAGAATTTTATAAACTCACTGTACACATTCACTTTTATAAATAAATAAATTATTATAGTAAATAGTTATTTATAAAAAATCTCCAGACTGGTGTACCTATGTTTATCATCGCCTGTGCTTTATAATATTTATTATTGAGTATTTAACGAATGGCTCTAAAAATTATAACTCAATTATTTCAATTATTATTTAAACACAATCGATAGGAATGAGATACGAAATGATAAAGCTATAAACAGTTGACCGGACATTGTTGTTTGAACTTGGTCTTCTTGGTGGAAGGTTAATGACGATGGCGGCTGTAGACAAATGAACAACTAAAGTTTAGTCAATTTAACGGTTGACAAAAAAAAGATACGTTGCATTAAATCCCTTCTTTATTAACCAATCTACTTTGGTTCCAGAACGAAGATAAGGTGACAGGACTGGGGTGGGTTGGGTCCACTCGAAGGTATGCTGCAGCTTTACGGGCACAGATGCTGGTGGGATTTGATGCCACTTTGTTTAAATTTATTATTAATTCGCATCGCTTCTTCTATTCGCTTCGTTTAATGTACACTTTGCATTATTCTCACTCCCAAACGTAGCAAGTCCGTACTGCGAGCAAATAAAACTTTTCAGGGATTTAGTTTTTTGGTTTAGTTTCAATTATGCGCTGTCTAAAAGGCGAATGCGGAAATTTATAAAACTGTTCACCGAACCGAATGCGGAAAATTATTCACCGTGTGTGGGGTTTCAGGTAGATTCTCTACAGACTAAACTTCATTAATGTGGAGTTCTTTTAAGGCAAACTGGAACAGACCAGAGTCTGAAAGAGATGAGAATCGGAACGTGAGAGCGTTTGCCCCTATTCACATCCTCAATTACAACTACGATTTGAGGGTTGTACCGAAATTCACAACGAACTTGAATCTTTACCCTTTAACAACTCAAAGCACTTTTTCAAAAATTCACCATTCATAATGAAATAAAGTTGAGTGGTTGAAGCAATATCCACAATTTCGTGCGCATCTTAGAGACCGCTTTCCTACACGATTTTTTCGACAACCTGAATGCTCTAGAATCTACACATCTGGTAACGTATCCTGCCCATTTCAGTCCTCCCGGCTTTGGAGTATTTATAATGTTCGACTATTAGACAATCTTGAAGAGTTCAGCATTGGTACGGATGCACCATTCTTGATTTTTCGTGAATGCTCCAATTCGCGTCGAATGGTGTAGACTTGGTATCATCTCGCTTTTCTTGTTCTACAAATACTTATTATTTTTTTACATTTAAATTCTCGGGAGTAATTTAATTTGTTGAGAATAATTTTTCGAAGAATTGTTCAAATTCATTAAACTGCTCCGGGAAAGGGTGGATCCTTTCGAATGCTCCAATTATCCTTTGGAGATTTTTATTTTAGAATATTTAAATGATATTTTTTCCGTTTCGTGGCTGTAGAATACTGCCGGCTTAATGGTCCATGGAAAATATCCAAGTATTACTGACCCAAGTAGTTAATGCAAGCGAAACGTATGATCTTCAATAAGGCAAAGTACATGATCATTAGCAAACTAAACGGGGTGGATGGTGGTGGAATGGAGAGAGTAGATAAAATGGTCTACCTGGAATGCAGATTAAATAAAATCTATTGAAATTAAATATGACCTAAATTTAAATTAGCAAATGAGATTGTTACGACGCTGCGTGTTTCCTGTACTTTTATATGTAATGGAATCATGAACACTCACTGAAACAACGCTAAAGTGAACATTGGAGATGTGGATCTACTAACGACTTCTTAAAATAGCTAGCCATTGTTGAAAATGTGATGATTCGGATGCGAATGGAAAAATAAATATGTTTACCATATAACAATATTTTTACTTACATTTCAAAAAATTTAACTTATTGAAAAAATAATTAACTATTAAAAATAAAACACAATATTGTTTACTTTATACAACATTTTAATTAAATATTAATTAAA
Organism: Eubasilissa regina; assembly: GCA_022840565.1. Taxonomy (NCBI): domain Eukaryota; kingdom Metazoa; phylum Arthropoda; class Insecta; order Trichoptera; family Phryganeidae; genus Eubasilissa; species Eubasilissa regina. The sequence goes on along the minus strand of JAINEB010000003.1, from coordinate 35,901,547 downwards.
ACGTTTTCGACGCTTACTGCGTCATCATCAGTCAAGCTTAAACTAGAAGATAGACTATCGACTACATGCGGGGTATGAGAGCAATATTGGGGAGAGGAGGGCTTCATATCCATATTAGCCCCGCCCACAACCACTTTGACTTTTCACCGAAACCCCCTTCTCGCCAATACCGTTCTCATACCCCGCATGTAGTCGATAGTCTATCTTCTAGTTTAAGCTTGACTGACGATGACGCAGTAAGCGTCGAAAACGTTTTAATTAATATTTAATTAACATTGTGTTTTATTTTTAATAAATAATTCTTATTTTTAAAGTTAATTAATAATAAAAAAAAATGTCAGATCCTGCATATCATCACTTCAAAGAAGACCAAGGAGATCCTGGCTGAAGAATCTAAACAATGGTTCAGGAAGTCCACAGTCCAATTATTTCGCGCTGTTGCAAATAAAATAATGATCGCTAACATTCGATAACTGATACATTTTGTAAAATTAGCTCTATCTTGAAATTTGTTTGGACCTGAATGGTTTTTTTTTCTTCTTAAGGATTTAAATGATATTATGGCTGTCGACTTGTTATTAAAAAGTACATAGAAATTAAACAGTGGTGAATACAGTGTTGACACTTTAACAATAGTCATCATTTGCCTGCCAATGTTTCAGCTGGATAGATTGCAATCTATTCTAAATGCGGCTGCACGGATAATATATGGAGTTTCCAAATTCTCTCATATAGCATCCCTTTTACATCGGTTACATTGGCTCCGATTCCCTGAAAGAGTTGAATTTAAATTGTGCTGGTTGATGTACGAGGCGACACATAACATGGCGCCTCTGTATCTTCGAGAACTTTGTATCCCAGACAATTTGAATGGTAGACGTCAAACTCTCAGGTCAGCCTCTACTTTAGCTGCAGGAAGGGTTGTAGAACCGACCAACCGTTGCCAGAAGTCTAAATTTAGTGAGCGGGCATTTGCGGTTGCAGGCCCAAAAGCGTGGAACTCTTTGCCTTCCGTTATAAGGAACAGTGCATCAGAGAATTTATTTAAGAAAAAACTAAAAACGCACCTTTTCAAAAAATCATTTCCATAAGTAAAAATAACGATTATTAATTAAAAAAAAGAAATTATAAAACTATTAACAGTTTGTGTAAAGCGCCCTCGAGGTGAAAGTTTTTACGAAAATGGCGCTATACAAATTATCCATCATTATTATTTATTATTATTTTCATCACCCCCAGCCCAAGATAAAGACCTATCACCTTTCCGAGGTTAAATAAATACAGTTGATTTTCAAGTCGTCACATTTTTTCGTCTTTGTGTGTCAAAGGCACTTGACGCTTTATTTATGTTTCGAACGTTACTTTTTTAATATATTTTCTTTTCAACGTCTCTCTTTGTTCGTAGCTTAAATATTCGGGGCTAATATTGTCTTCTCTTGTCTGAAAGCCTTTTCTATTGTAAAACTACTGCTTAACTTCGCTCTAATCGTCGGGGGGTAATTAGTTTTATTGTGTAGTACTCTCGTTGACTGAAACATGACTGTCGAAATGCGAAGACTCCGAGCGAAATCACTTCTAGGTATAATGTAATCGTAAAAGTCAGTTTGTGTATTTTTGAGTTTATTGCCGCCCTAATTTTTTAATTAAAAACCAGGATTTAATTTTCATCAAATCTTGTAATATGCGGACGAAAATTTGCAGTGTTTTATGTTATGAACTCGTTTGGTGTACGTTTTTCTATCATAACTTACCTGACCGGGATGCGTGAAGAGCGGTCATTAATTCTTCTTTGGACCTGAATGGCCCGTAATGCCAACAGAGAGGGAGAAAGAGTGGTAATCAATTTCTCCTATCATTTTTTACTTACGGCACGCAATAAATTTTTTATATGTATTATACGCAACAAAAATGTGTTCTTAATAAATAAACGTGTTAGTCATAATCGTCCCTGGCTCCACAGCGCCGTGTCCCGGCCTCTTCGAGAATGGTCTCAGCCGGTCTCTGCACTGGGCTGCCGATTGCTGACACCGAGAATGGATTTGACTTCATTTATATTATCTTGATACCTCATTTTGGGTCTACCTATTTTATGTTTTCCTTCAGATTTATTATTGAGCAGTTCTGTGTTTTGAATTCTGAATCCTTGCACCTTCCGAAAAGCGAAACGGGGTGTTGCCGAGGAATGTGTACAATTCTTTGGAGAGCTGTAGAATAAATTCATCCTTAGTATAGAAGTTCAATTTAAAACCAGATTTAATTTGAAGAATTTTGCAAGTTTTATTTATTCTTAATATAGTGCATAAACATATTATATACACCGATTTCTAGAATTTAGCCTTCTTCCTTTGCGTTGCTTTTTTGCTCACGAAATTATGAATAAATGGAGGAAAATTACCGATCGAGTGAAAGAAGCAGTACTATCCACATTATTCGGACCGTAAAGCCTGATAAATTTTAGTCGAAATGTTCCAATGATTTTACGATTCCCAATCGTGAAAATTACGACACAGATACGATACGGTGACTACCGACAAGGTCGATTGTTTTATGCCAGTAACAATTCAACAATTCTCAGACGTATTTCACTCGGGAATACTGAGAGTACTTGAACATATTCCGCTTAAATTACAAACTAACGCGAGATTCGTGGAAAAAACTAAAATAACATTTTAATTAGTTGCGGCTTCATAAAACCGTACCGTCGGAATACAGAGAGGCTGAGAACATTGAATGCCAACCAGAACGAAATCTCTTATAAATACGTTCATACAATGTGTTCTCAGCTAATGCTAATAAAATGCCTTCAGCAAAGAAGTTATTTAGTCGTTCCACCGCAGAAATATATTTGATCCAAATAAGTAGAAATTCATAGCATTACTGTAATTTAATGAAGTGAAAAATTATTGCATATTTTATGATTACGATACTTTTATGTAGCATTAACATTTATTACGCGTACTTAATAATTTCAAATTAATTATTGTAGCGGTTTATCGGTGATCGGCACAGCCGTGGCGGATTTATTAAATCACGATTAGTGCATACGGTGAGCGGATTCATTTTTATTTTCACTTTTAATAAATGTTTGCGCATTCTGTCATCAAATTATTAATAATTCGTTTAATTCATTTATATATTGAATCATTACTCTTTAGATTGATTCCAATAAAAAAATAGACTACAATTATAAGATGTTTTTACAATAAATAAGATGTAAAACATTTAAAAAAATTTTAATCATTTATATTATCAGTAAATTAACCTCAGTTAATTTAGAAGGTGGTGATACATTGTGATTTCAATACGTACATAATGTTATGAGAGAAACGTGCATCACTTTGAATATAAGTGTAATATAAAATTCTGAGCAAAACATGGTGTACAGAAATTTATTCTAAAATAGTCCATTTTCGAAGACCAATTTCATGATTTCTTCGTTCACCTGACATTATTCCAGTTCACTTTTATTTTTGGGGAAACTTAAATAGCAGTCTACGAAAAGTTAGTAATTACAAACGAAGACTGTGAAGAGGTGTGATTAAATAAGACTTATTAAAAAAAATCTCTGTAGGGTACGAAATTCAATTGTTAACCGCTTCAAAAAATGCGTATCAAGACAGCATTTAATTCAGGTGCAAATATGTTGTTCTTATACATATTTCGGTAACGGAGAATTAAAGACCAAGCTTTTATATATTATTTTTTGTTTAGAAATGTATGTTACGCTCCTATTCATAGTTACGCATGTTTCTTTCAGAATAACCTGTATATTATGTACTATATGACTATTGCGGCTAATTGCCGTAAATCTCAATCACAACAACAATGGTTTCATGTTTGAATTTCCTTGAAAATTTTTAACATTGAGGCCTGGGCCAAATGGCCAAAACGCATACATCGTTTCTTTATTTTTTTACGCCTAATAAAAGTTTCTGCTACTCATGTTTATTGCCTTATTATGTGTGATAGTAATAATAACAAACGCATTACACATCTCAAACATGTGTCATGAGATAAGGACCGTCCGTGGAATATGTTACTTTGATACGTAAAAAGTTTTCATAAGTTGAGTTAAATTAATACAATAACAATGAAAATTTCCCTGGCGGAGAACCCCGGATTTCCCCAGTCCCCCCGCGCAGTAAGCGGGAAAGCTAACAATTGCACTACCGACGGATATGAATGAGGCGTGAAAATAGACGATTACAAATATCTTAAGATCTTTATTAATTATAAAGCTCATATGGGGTAATTCATTTTCAAATAAAATTCAATATTTAATTTTAACAATGTATAAATAAGAAAGTACATATATCTAAAATTCAAATGAATGCTTTAAATTCTGACACTAAAAAGTCTGCATTATATGACAATTTGTAGCATGACAGTGACATTATAGTGCGGTCCATTAGTGATTTGGTTAAGTTGGCAGAAAGCTGGCGTAGAAAAATCTACAGTCAAACCGAATCAAAAAAAAATTGGGGGCGACTGACATCGATCCTGGTACCGGTAAACATAAAAATTAATCACAACGTAAAAGTGATTTTTTATCGCGCAATTTTATTACAAAGTTAGTTTTCATAACAAAATTTACTGGGGCTACCACTCAATTAGTCCATTATTCAAACCGCTATTTAAACCGTTATTGTGACTGTGATTATGTTCGCCTGTAACGATGATTGCTAACTGATTATTTGTACATTTTTCGAGCAACCACTGGTACACCAGCAATTTAACAGATAAACTGTATTCTCATTTTTTTAAATAAAGTTCAGTATTGAACTTTATTATTTATTTACTTTTAAATAAAGCTAAATTCTGTTTATCTGAATCAGGATACCTACGTTACACGTCACCTAACTGACTTTGTTCTCAACATTTTGAAATGAGAACGTCGGAGTATAATTATTATTAAATTAAAAATAAAATTAGGTATCTGGTGTTTTTTTTTTTTGTTTTTGATTGAGGCGCTTCCTTCATAAATGACGAATGTTTTTCAATTTAGCATTTGCACGGCGCGGGGGCGCACCGCGCACCGCACGCCGCACGCCGCACGCCCTCATCTCGCGGACTATTTATAAAGCTCGGAGAAAAATGGGCAGGAACGATTTATGGCGGGAAAGGAATGATTGTAAAGCAGACGTTTACATTGTGAGCAAGATGGAGAAGGTCGCTTTGACGTTTTAGACGTGTCCCGGATCGCATGAGTTATGAGACTCCGCGAAAGATTTATACGTTTAATTTGGAAATAGAAAGAAATGATAAATATATATGTTTGTGTTATTTATTTGTTGCGCGAATGGACGCCCTATTTACTTAAAGTTGTTTTAAATTGAAATAAAATGTGCCAAATCATTGTCAGCAACTGCCATATTTTTACTCGTGCATTCGAGTATTGTACGCGGCTAGACCGCGTCTTAGGCGCTTGACATAACAAATGTTTTATATTAAATAGATAAATTGGGAGGGTAAAAATTTCTAATAAGAAACTACACATTTTAGTACGATTTAAAAAATATCTATTTTACTAAGCGCGGACACTTTGTGTACAGTGCCGCTTTATTTTAGATATTTGGAATTATATATAATCCAATTATATATAATGACTGCATCTCGTTCCGGAGAATCGACGCGGCTGAAAAATTTCGATTTGCCACATCCAAGTTATATTTTTATTCGCTGCCACGTATTTTTAAAAATTTGATGATTTCGTTAGTTTAGCTAGTTTTGTTAGTTTAGTTTCGTTAGTTTAGTTAGTTTAGCGGCCTGTCAGCTTCTCGGGTATTCATTCGATGGCTAAGTGTGTGCCCACGATAACCGATTCTCCCAAACCGTCATCATCATCAATCGTCAATTCCACGTATTATAAATATTGCGATCTAACCATGTTCATAACGTTTCTATATTATTTGATACACAATTTTGCTACGTTGCCCAGGTTAAATCTCGCGAGCGCGTTTACCTACCGACGCTTCATTTATATTTTACTTTTTGTCTGTTACCCACCCTCCTCATCTTGCCGTCTTGATGTCAATACTGTCATCTGGGCATACACACGACCGCTCCCTCCTCTCCCCCTCCTCGCGCTCTTCCTGAAACAACACATTACTCATCATTCCAGAGCATTACTCAAACCGATTGAATAGGTCCTTTCATGTGAGTGCTATTCGACTCGGAACCATCTACGGGACAGTAACGCGCTACAAAGCTTCAAAAAACATTATTCTGTACATATTACACACAGTCACAGTGAAGCTAATTGCAATAATTTTTGTTTTATTTATTTTCAGGATACAAATATTCAATAAGGTTATTTTAATATTTAAATGTATCTATTTGAATAAATAAATAATTTTTAGAGTTATTCGTTTAGTTTTTCAGGTATAACAATGTACGTAGATATCAAAATTGTTAATTATGTCATTAACAAATAAATTGTCACTTGTAAAGTTTTTATGGTTACAACTAGGAAATCAAATCCCAGTTTTCATATTTACGTATACCAGAATTAATACGAAAAATCCTGTCACTTTCCTTATTAATATACTGCATTAATTTCGGAGTACAATGATCGTATCGAGACCGAGTAATAAAACGCTTCGCTGTTGCTTCGGACATATCATTCATAATAATAATGATAAACGAATCACATTGAAATTGTTATTTGTCAACCTTACATTATTATTTTCGTTATTTTTTGTTCGAACTTTACATTCTTACTTAGATATAAATATCTTACATAAACAGTCATTGTTCTTTCTGGTCTCTTTTTGCAAATGTAATATTAATAGGCAAATGAGCATTTTCTAATACCACGATTAATCTCGGGATCATTGAAATCGAATCTCGAAATCCCGGGATTGCAATTTTTGGATTCATCAGTTACGACTGTCTCGGTTGGCGTTTGGCATTTAATTTTTTTACTGAATAAACGAAGTGAATAAAAAAAATTGAACTTTTTTTGTTTGTTTTTGTATCCGTGGTTTAATAATCACAGTAATTCATTTAAATATTAATTTAAATTGGGGATCACATTTCATATTAAAAAACATTATGGGTACAAACTGAACAACAAAACCCCTCATCCGCCATCTACCACATAAAAAAAGGTTTTGAACAATCTTCCACGAATTATTTTATGAAATTAATTTGAATGATCATCAATCTCACCGTTATTGGCGTGATTACTCTGCGTAGTCCCGTGCCGTAATCATCCTCGATGATACAGTCCGACCACCGACCGGCTACGCTTCGGGACCACCGATTGATCTAATAATTTATACTTATTTGTATACGTATGCGGTACGCGGTATTATTAACAATGAGTAATAATAATTAAAGAATACTAATCGTATAATAAGTATAGAAAAAAACGCTAATCGTATATACTAAAATACAGGCGCCTCTTTAAATATATATTTTTTTTTTTTAATAAATTCGTTATTTTGTACAAATTACACTATCAATAGTAAAGGTTTAGTGGCCTAGTAATTATAGTTTCTATTATTTTTTAATGAAATTACATTTCATCGTGAAGTTGCAAGTTTAGAACATTTTAAATAAGTGGAGTAGAAGTTCTGGGGCCATCTAGAAGATTTTACTGAAAGTCGGAATAGATGTCTCACTAATAAATTAACTTATATAGGTCAAAATCAAATGATAAATTATAAGTCACTTTGACATAATTGTTTTGCGCAGTCTATCGGCAATAGTAATTTGCCAATTCGAGTCCCGGTTGTAACTATATATTTTCTGTGTATCTTTCAAATTTCTTTAAATTGGCTTTTGTTACCGAATGTAGTTTTAATTTGGTAAAAGATTTAATATAAAATTAGATACGTGATACTGTGTGTATTTCAAGTTATTTGTTTTCCGTTTTCTTCAATACATATCTCTCACGGGGATGGAGAATTGGCTTTTAATTCTGACAGATGCAATGAAACGAGGGTGCGCCGCGGCGCTGTAGTCGAGGGAAAACAGCCTCCGATAAATCTAAATTTCTGTACGGTTTAATCCCCGAGCGCGCTGAAAAAACATTAATCCGATTCCGCTTCGACCGGCGATAATTATTCTTCCTCAGGCAAACGTCCGCTTTTAATTTAATGACACAAATACACCCGCGGTGCCCATTAACTGCCATTTAAATTGCAAATTCCCATACACCGAGCTCATCCGCGACCCTTGAACGGTATTTTTGCCGAATGGCACCTTTTAATATGTTGTGTTTATTTTTCAAATATACGCCGGCATAAATAAAAGTAAACATTTTGTCAGCAAAGGGAATCATTTACAAGTATTTTTAATATTTTAAATCAAAAACAAGTACATGAGGACCTGTGTTGATAAATGGAGGGGGAACCTAGTTTGAACGCAAAATCGTAAAAAAGATGTTTGGTTCGATTTGCAAGGATAATTTTTGGTGTCGCTGCTACAACCTCAAAGTTTATGAGTTCTACGATGAGCCCTGACATCGTCGATTTTATTCAAATCCAACGACTAAAATGGGCCGGGCATCTTGCTTAGATTAAAGAGTCTTCACAATGTATGCAACTCATATTTCATAAACCAGTAGACCGCGTGCTGCATTCTTCCGCAAGAAGAATGTATTATGCGGCCATTTAAATTTGCAAATGAGAATGATACGATGCGCCTAATCATTCAAGCTCGATTTTCTCTGCAGAAAAAGCCCTAAAAGACGGTACCGTGTCATCTGCAAAATAAATTATTTTGCCATTTTCCATGTTGAAGTTACACATTTCATTAACATATATTAAAAATAGTATAAGACCCAAAACACTTCCTTGAGGTTCTCCGTAAGATATTTTTTGTGCGTTACTGTAATTTTTCGCCTGATTTGACTACCTGCATCCTGTTACTCAAGTAATCTTCAAACCATGCCAACGCCGTTCCCCTAATTCCCAAAATCAATAATTTGTGTAGCAGAAGTGCATGAGATACAGTATCGAAAGCTTTGGCTAGGTAAAGAAAAATACCTATACACCGTTTTTTCTTGTCTAGTTGTGTCATTAGGAATTCTGTTAGTTGACATATTGCATCTTATGTTGAGCTGTTGGTTTTTTGAAATAATTTTATGCGTATCCAGGTATTTCAGAAGTTGTATCTTATTTGTAATCTTTTCTAAGATTTTAGAAAAAATACTTAGTAGCGATATCGGTCTATATTGTTATGGATTGTGTGGGACCCTTGAATTATATCAAAGAAAAAGTTCATTTTTCAATTAAAAATTTGGTTACACATTTGGATCATTTGATAAATAACCAACAGCCCTATTTTAAGAATATTTCATATAAACATGTCTGTTCAGTCTGCTTCGGACCATTAAGACTCCCCTTTTCACGTTATTTTTTACCGACGAGTGCCAGTAACTAGAACATTACAGATTTAACAAATTGAATCTCGAAATAATCAACGAAACATGAGACAAAACATGACTTCGGGTCAACGGTCAGTTTTTTCGAAGCGGATACAAACTTTGCAGGGTTGTCGTAATTAAATTCACGCTAAGCTTTGCTCCTGGATAAGATAAAGCGTAATTTCTAAATGTTCTGTTGCGTTGCAAATTGCCGCCGAGGATTAATTGAATTATTTTATTCCTAGAAAAAAAATGTATATTTTTTTTGTTTTGCTTTTAGCAATTACCCAAAGAATAATATATTTTTGAATAAAATTTTAAAATTTCTTTTAATATAATTTTTTTTTAATATTTCTCTCAAAAATCATGTTTTTGTATTCTCTGAAAAGGTAAAAATCACAGACCATCAAAATATCATTAGTCTGCGGTAAAAATGTTGAAAAATATTTTCTAATAAATCATTAAGCTCGTATTCGCTGAAAGGTAGATATTTTATTAATTTCCCCAGCTGCCGTATTTTGAACAATCGATCGATGTATATAAAAAAAACACACATAAACAGTGTACAATGTAGTTACATACAATATAATATATAAGTAATATAGTTTAGTTTATTGAATATTGGCGTCCTGTGCCCGGCGTTGTTCTGAATTCTGTTAGGTGGTTAGGAGGGGGAGGGGGTGTTTTTGTTGGCCCTAAAGGGTTACGATACATGCTAAATTTGGTATCGGCAGAAGAATGGTGCGATGCTCGGGGAGGTGGGGTATGTATATCATTGAAAACTTTAAAATATCAAATTTTCTAATAACATTTGTTTCATTCAAAATATATTTACATTATTTTTTATGCAGCCATTTACATCTTTAATTTCTCTGCCAGAGTTCGTGTAGGTGTTTGATCTTAACCGATATCTATTTTGCCTCTATCTATGGTAATATCTGTCAAATTAATTTCACCGATATGTTAGTTTGTCACTATTTAAATGTGTAAGGAGACGATATGCCTCAGGATATGGTTTGGTTGGTACCTTCGCTATGTCGCGCGCTTTGCCGACTGTTCGAGGATGGCGACAGCTCTTCGTCATAAATATATTTTTCAATAGAAATAATTACCATTGGTTTTCAGTTTTAATTGTAATATTTGTCATTCTGTAGATGTCGTCATGTCAGATTGTCTGTTGTGTTACCTGCATAGTCTACGTACTCAATTTTCAGAGTTATGCTCGGACAAACAATTGTTTTAGCTAGAATTTGATTAATAAGATAATTATTCCAAAGATTGTAATCCGGTGATAATGATAAAGCGTGTGTACGGTACCGATCATTCACAATAGCAAGAACCAAGTAAATACAAAAATTCAAAAGTAACCGCAGCCAAGCTGTTTACCTTATATTATCCACAGAATAAAAACTGTACTCGGGTGCCAGTTTTTTTTAGTATTCTGGACATTTTAATTGACTGGTAATTGCAAAGATATGCGTGAATGTTATATATTACGATTGTAGGATGTACCTACTCCGTCAATAAAAACTCAAGTTGTTTCGCGTTGGATTTATTCATATATATGGTTACAAAATATTTACCGTCGTCTTATATAGGCAGGTTACCTGTGTATTTTATGTAGAAGACGTGACATAAATAACGTGGGAATTAGTTGCCAGTATGGCTTGCAGGTGTCCTTTTTTGCCGTTAAATGTGTCATACACGAAATGTTGCACATGGGGCATCATGTATTCTTTTATTTATGTTAGAGTTACGATAGTCACACGGTTATTATTATTAAAAAGTTAACTTTCTCTCGGAGTTTGCAAGTACGTCCCCTACAATACCAACAAACCATAAAGATATTATCAATTTTGAAGCCTCCGTTTTATTCCAATTCGTTTCGCAAAAATGTCCAGAGACAGTGAGAGAAAATACTACAAAAGGTCTCTTTGACATCGGGTTGATATATTTTGGCGCACGGTTTTGTTGCCCGAGATTCGTTTTGTAATGTAGACCTATGTAAGTAAATAAGTATTTCCTCTTTCCGGATCTTGGAGATATACTGGGTGTTCACGGAGGGAAAGATATCACGTCGGGAATCCAAAATAAAGTTTTCGTTATCCACGGGTCTTTTTATTTCTTTTCCGAAATGTATTAAATAATGTAGTAGAATTTAACAAAACCGTCTTAACAGATTATAATTTTTATATTGTACACTTTTATTGGATACACGTTTAGAAATTGTGTTTCCATCGAGTTTTTTTTTTAGTTTATTTTAATACGTTAATGACATCCTCTGTTTTTTATTCATTTAATTAGTTTTGATAATTAAATCCATTTACGTGAGAATCATTTATGTTTTATCGAAAATAATAGTTACCACCGGGACTCTAACTCGAAACTTTATCATGTCCTATTTTAACCGTGTAATTTCACGTAGAATTTTTTTACTGACTTAATGTATATATTCTTTTTCATTACTGACTTATTTGTATATATTCTTTTTCATTGACGCGCCACCTCTCTATAGTAAATCTCTTATTTAGAGACGGAAATTTTTTACAATTATGAAATAAGAAAAACCAAATTACAGTTGAAACGATACTAATGACTGAGAAACAAGTAAAAGCAAGAGATAAAAATAAAGAATTAAGAAAAAAATGCATATAATTAAAATGCATGCCAAAATCTGTGATAAATGTTAGTAATAAATATGAATAATTAATATTATATAATGGTTAATGTATTCATACATATAATATACTCAAGAGAATATATTATATAGAGAACAAAGAGTATAAGATACCAATACATTTATTAAACTTCGAAAATTGGAGATTCTATTTTAGTGAGTCATCTACATGTATATTAATATTACAACATCACAATGATAAAGTGGTATCTTTAAAATTGTAATTAGCCTCCATTTTATTCAGACTTTTGTTTGCTTCAAAATTAAGGCACGATGTCTTCTACTACAACTATTTATTTTGTATTATATTAATATAGTCAGCAACGTTCCATAGCAATATGTGTAATAATAATATGAAACTACCCGATACTGCTTACGTAATGAGATATTGTAATATTGGGTAACCAAAAAAGTTCGTGCAGTTTGCATATTAAAAATTAGAAGAGTTTTCTTCATTAAAATTATCATCTTCACAATTTACTCTTAGAAATCTATCAATGTTTTCTTTATCGTGAAATCGTCTATTTCGCATTATCTAGCGCCATGAAAAGGTAATAATCAGTTGGAGAAATGTCAAGGGAATATGGGAGGTAAAATAGAATTTTCCAACCCAGCGCACAAATTTTTTCCTGGGTGCATCTTGTAGTATCTTGTTAGTATTTGAAGATTGTTTCGTTGTCCCGAAAATTATTTTTAACCACTTCTATGCACATCCTCGTCAAATATTACGCGTGTCTTAGGACATGCCTCTGCGACTTTTGACCCAAGTTTTAATTCATAAAGCACACATGCTAAATTACTGTTGATTTAACGGACATTTTAAAAGGGTGTAAAGTCATAGACCAAAAGGTAATACTACGACAACGTGCTCCAATTAATTGACGCATATACTCGTTTGTGCTATTTTTTCCTCTTTCCTCCTTCGTGTCAGTATTGCAATATAGTAGCCTCAATCAAATGAGACTCGACCCGTAATGCACCTCCACAAGTCTCGGTTGTGTGGCACTCTTCTAGGTCTTCTTCGCCCCTTTGGGTGTCATTTGACGCATAATGTGACAGAAGAATTGGAAGAATCGTTAGTTCATTGCGGTAGATAGGGCTCGCTGCGGTCGGGTTCGTTGCAGGACTGAAGGCATTCGCGCGTCGCGGTGTCCAAGGGACATGTGACATAATTCTCTAGCGAAGCATTTCGATGGCATCTATTTTCCGTTTGAGAGCCGATTGCTTTTTTCTGCTAGGACCTGCGGGCGTCTATTGTGGCCGTTGCGTGGCGCGTGATGACCGCTGCGCTGCCACAGCTTCCCTAGAATCTATATTTCATCTAAAGCAATACAATAAAGATACACAATGCACTATTATAAAAGCGATATAATAAGGGACTTCCGCATTGAAATATAGATTAGCTAGTTTATAATAAGTCTCGATAAGTCCACGCATCGAGCTCTAACGATAACTTCAGAAACTTTTTCGGTCCCGATATACACTGTTAATTCCTAAATAATGATTGTAACCTCATCGCCATCCCGATCGTCCCGCCAGTCCAATTTAACTAGATTGGCAACTGGATTGGAGCGCTCACCGGCTCCACTATTCGGTGGCTCATGTTGGTAATAATCCCTGCTAATGCTCTGTCTGCCCACCGATATCGCAAATTTATAGAAATGTGAGCCCTTGAAATAGCAAGGAATCAACTGACGTTTACATCAAGCTTAGATTCATAATTTTGAATATTATTTATTTGATTGCTTCGGCGGAGTTTAGTATCGCCCATAAGGTGAATTTAAAAATAAATTTGTGTAATTAGAGTAATTTGATACACCGTTTACTGATTTCGGGCACTTTATGTAATTTACATACCTCACATATTTTATTTGTATTTTATTCAACAACCATTTTTAAATATATTACAACTGCTGCTAAAGCATAACTTTGTTTTTGTCGTCTTTTAAACTACTGCATTGATAATTTTATTTTATACTTAGTTAGCATCATCAGTAACAGCATAACCTAATGTTTGTGCCTACTGCTCGCGATTGAGTGCAATTAATAATTCTCGAATTGTCTTTTACAACTTTTTGGGATTGTCTTGTAAAATTATTTTTAATGTAATAAAATATTCGATAAACATATTGTAAATCGATAGAAATACACACCACTAAAAAAATTGTATAAATTTTAAATAAAACCAATAAATAAAAAAACTTTACCTCTTAAAATATGAATATTGCGAAGTTGTTCCACGCGTGAGAGGGAGATGTGTAATTTGCGGACCCCTAAATTTCTCGCTAACTACTCTCGCCCTGCTCGGGTACTCCGCGAACATCCGCCGGAGGACAGCTCGCCGAGCCGTAAATAAATGTATAACCAGCCATGTGCTTGTTACACTCGGACCCTGAATTTAGTTTTCTCAGGTTCCCAGACAGTTTACCCCGACTCTTCCCCGACCCGACTCCCCCGGGACGGGTGAAATGCCAACATTTTGCCCCAATTATATTGTACAACCTTACTCTTCATTATTGCATATAAATACTTTTTTTAAGAATAGTTGTTGTTACTTACAGTTAGCTAATCATTATGATTTTGTTACACGGTGAAAAATACTCGGCGTTCAAAATTAACATTACGAGTTACTCTATAATGCAATGTACGTTCACGTTCAAGTATATTTTCTGCAAACACGTTTTCCACTATCGATCGCTATTTTTTTAATTTTGTCTATCGGATATGAGAAATCCCTAAAGAATTTATTTTTTTCGAGATAAAATATTATTTTCATTTGTCGAACCCCTAAAAAACGCATTAATCTTTTTTGCACTCTCCGTTAGCCTTAATAACCCTCGCACGTACAAGTTGTGCCTCGTGATAAAGTTCGATAAGTTTACCTCTTTTAATTCACCCCCTATGAGACAAGGCCACCCGAACATCCCCCTCCCCTGCCGGCGCCACCTGTCGACACGCCCGCGCCGGGCTCGGGAATTTTATTTTTCGACTTTAACGTTGAATAACATTCTTAATTTTACCTTCATTTTCGCGACTTTTCGTACTTGACGTTTATTCAACTTTTAACTAAATATTGTCAGCTTGTTATTTTCTGAATTATTGCTGCCTACAGCATTGTTGTTATCGCCTCATTTCGTGTTTTGACTACCTCGGAAATAATATCGAATCGGATCTATGATGTACGAATTTATATCCTTAAGAAACACGCTGAGCAATACTCGCTTTCAGTTCATCTACCATTAATTGGTTTTATTAATATTGGTGTTGCCACTAGTAGAAAATAAACAAAACAGAAAAAGAAAAATAAGGTAAAGAAACAAACGCGATTGCGAAGATAATGAAAACACAGAAATTTTATCGGTTTGACAAACAACGAATATAAAATTTTAATGTATGTTTTGCAAACAAATTGTCCAATTCAATTGATAAAATATTTCGCAATTGAATGCTTGTTTATGATGACACGTATTTTCATAGTTGTGTTGTAAAATGATTTTATTTCGCTTATTATTTATATGTATTAACATTATACCTATGTACCTATACATATTTATTTATCACGAATTCTATCTATTATAATTTCTAATTTTCTATCTCGTGCATTTTCACTTTTAACATGGTATTTAATGTCACCGTATTTTGTTATTATGCAATAGTTCGGTGTTGTCGTGGCCGAAGTTTCCAGCCTCATTTCAGTGGTGATGTGCGGGCTGACTTTTAACCGACTCAAACATCGGCTGCAACAATAATGGTCGGTGCACGGCAGGATAACCCGGAAAGAATTTCATTATCCAACGGCCGTAAAAATCTACTAGTATATATGTAGGTACACATACTTACTCGTGTCAACATAAATGCGTGAAATAAATAATTCGTATATTTTTTCCTAACTCAATCAGTCAATGTAATCCGATACATCAACACATTTTGTGAATTTGGACAATTTTTTTCAGTACAAATCTCAAACTAGACGAAAATATTTTACGTCTTATCAGACTTGAAAAGTTTTGAAATTATACCCTTTACTATTATACTATTTATTACAAAAGCTATAGACCTGTCTAAAATAAAAAATGTATTCTTGTATTGGTCGCAAGAATCAGGTAGATTGCGTCTGTGTGTGAATATGTTTTTTTTTTCAATTTTTTCCTAGGAATAATATTAACGGAGTTACCTTTTTTTAATTATTGAACAGTCGCCATTTCATCATGCTGGTTAACGAACTTTGCCGCGATATTTTCAATATCAATTTTCAATAATAAAAACTATGGGAACTTGTGTCCACAAAATCTGTTATATCTCTTGTTTTTAACGGAGGGTGGTTTCGGGCTCTCCTAGCCACGATCGAAAAAAGAACAATGAAATTTTCCGGAAATTGTAAAATGAGAACTTCCGCAATGGTTAGTATTTCTAACGAAATCATAAAATATATCTTGTGACCTTTTGCCGATACCGCGGCTCTACAAATTGAAACATATAGAGGCCTCGTGTCTTACAAGTTCCATAAATTTCCATAAGGTACAAATGGATAATAGATGACAGTATATCTAACCCAATCTCTGTAAGGTGGCGATGTTCATTGGAACCCATGTACGTTTGCATACCTCCGTCTCATTTTTGTTCCATTCTTATTCTGATTTATGATGTCCGATTCGGATTGAACCTTCCTCTATGTTATCAAATAAAATATATCCCATTTTTATGCGTTTTTATTTTCTAAAACCTTCTTCTCATAAATATATCGTCAATGTTAAAGCTGCTTTTGAAAAATTCATACCAATTTTTTTTCAATAAACACAGAAAATTAACAATACATAAAAATACAATATAAATAAATGTTATACAGTATTAGTGATTTTAAGTACAGAGATACTAAATGTATATAAAATACACATATTTATATGATAATAATGAGAGAATAATCTAAATAACATAATATTATTATAAAACATCAAACAAAACATGTAAAATACAAAAAAGTCAATATTTTTATATATTATATTTTATCAATCAGAATTCGATGTTATATTTTATACAAATATTTGAATAATGTTGATAATCCTATGTGGGATTAACAAATGATAAAACTAATTTTTCTTTAATAACAATTTACATTTCATGCTTTTACATGTACACATGAGCTAGACGGTAAATATAGGAATCAGTCAAAAATATATGTGAAATCTTGGCCGAATGCAAGCAACATTCGTGTGTCGTGTTTTCTGGGCTATTCTTTCGTGTGTCTCCGACTATTATCAGAGCTGACGCTGAACATCCCAGAAAACTCGGGATATACTGCACCGCTGTGAAAACGTGAGAACGTTTTGCAAATTTTCTCAACATACTTTAATGTGACAAATCGTACCACACCCCTAACATATTTTCACCTGTCAGTGGAAAGTTTATATTTCGATACGGTTCTACATGTGTTTGGCTAAATAATATTTATTCAGGTGCCTCGCTGAAATATTCATCTTCTTTTCATCGTCCACCCATCACTGCTGCTCTCCGTGCATCTATACTTAACCATTAGCACATATTTTACTTTTATGTATAACGTTAATTGTAGGGTTCTGAAGATACGTTTTGTTTATGCCAAGTTTATTTGTCTTTGATTATAAAATAACAAGAATAAACTGTTGCAGGTTTGTTATACCAAAAATTTAATCTTTTTTTTTAGTCCAGAAAATGAAATATTATCAAGGAAAGATACGTTCTGAAGAATTAAATTTTCACCAAAAATTTGTTGTTTTAAAATCCGGTTATAAAAACTAGAAATCCTGGCGCCATCTAGCGGGTGCAGATTGAAATTGAGTCCTAAAAACAAAAATATATTGGTTTTCTACTGGAACAATATCTGTATCACTGACGTGTCCCGGCTTCATATATACTACTTCACTCAACTACATCCCAGTTTCAACGCTAAAATCAAAAGCTCTACATACAAAATATTTGTTTTGTTACGACTATTGTTTTGTAATGTGTAAAATTATAATTATGTATATATGGAAGTAATAAAGACAGAATTTGCTAAAATGTATTTAATTAGTAATACATTTTTTTATTAAAATGTGAATTATATGATTTAGTTCCATTTAAAAAATAATTTTCGAAGATCACTTACGCTTGTCGCAAATTTCGCGCTATATGTCAATTTATGACTGAATATCATGTATTAAATTTTTCCTCTTTTTCATCCTCACCTTGCAGGAAAGTTTTTTTTTGTCTGTCTTTTCAACATGTACTCGGTGCCCCGTTAGAATACAAACAAAAAAAACGTTATTGCAAAAAGTTGTTTATTTAATTCAATATACAAAGTTACCAAAAAATGCTGTTATATCACATTTAAAGGATCCTTTCTGGGAACTTTCATTCTATATAGCCACCCTGCGCCTCTATCGCCTCCTCGATCCTCGCCCTAAAGTGCGAGCACGCTATTTTCAACTGATCGCGGTTCATAGCCGGGAAGGAGTTGACGTTAGGGTGCCTAGACTTGTCGGTTTGTCTCTCGACTACGTTCCACACTTAGTAGTCCAGAGGGACTGTTAGGAGGCTAAAGTTCTTTGACCAAAACATATCAACATTGTCAGAGAGCCAATTTTACACTAAATGACTCGTGAGAGCGGATACTCCATCTTGTTGATAGATATACGATCTCCATCCACGGCTTTACTACTGTCCTCAGGACCTCTAAATAAACCTCCTTCGTGACCGTTTCGCCGTTCTGAAAGAAGTGCGGCAGCATGATATCACCCTTTCTTGAGACGACGCTCGAAACGTGGATATTGTCTAGAAACTTGGTCTTGCCCACCATATATACACGATCTTGGGTACTTAAAGAATTTAATAATTTCGGTGGGAGTTCTTTCAGCGCGAAGGCTTTCTATAATCATCGCTCTTCTATCGTACTTCATGCTTGGATTGACAGGCTCGGCCTTTCTGAAGTTATGGAAGTCTTACTGACATATTTGGCTAACTTTAGCGCCAACTAGCGCCTAACCCTAAATTCAAATATAGCGGGAACTTCAAACACAATTTTGTCTGGATTCTGACGGCGCACTCTGTATATCTAGCGTGTACTATCTAGCGAAAAAATCCCCAATTTAGGACATTTTGTTATCGTCATCATGCCTCACTCCTCTCTCGCCCTTCACCAGAGATTTAATTTAAAATCACAACTCATTTTAAAAAAAGAGTCATCGTAAAGGAGTTGGAAAGGAAGGGAAATTACCAGAGTTAGGATATAAAGATATTTGGAAAGTTTTTATATTGGCAAAGGTCTAGAATTGGGGCTTCCAAGTAACTGCTTAATTCGACTAACCGGTTGTAAGACGGTTATTTGTACGTCCAAGAAACCGGTTATGCAAGTGCAGATTTTTTAATGAGAAACACTAACATTCTTGTGATACTCCAGTTTTAAATAAATATATACATGTCATACTTAGGACGCGATGGTTAGATTGCATCATGTAAGTTAGGCAAACATTTTTTTTTGTTTTATTCTTCTGCTGGTCTGCATCTTGTATTGAAGATAAAACTCCGTTTTCTCGCTTTCTACAGCTCCCTGTATCTTGCGCTATGGTTCCAATTTCGCCCAAAAATGTACTTAACCGTTTTAGTGCTAAGCAATTTTGGATACAAACGATCGCAGCGCTTTTGCGACGCGTAGCATTCAAACGGTTAATGTTATCTGCCCATCGAGTCCTGAGGCGTGATGTTTTGATTGTTGATTGATTGATGTTTTCTCATGTTGACAGTTTCTAATCTGCCAACCGAATAAAAATAACGGTTTCTCGGTTAGTTGTCCAAATAATTTGCAAACCGGTTTCGATTTAAACCGGTTTGCAAGCCCTGACTAGAATCAATGCTTTGAGGAACTTTAGCACCGCTCTACTTATTTTGATATTATCCTCGTCACGACGCTGCAGACCGCTCCACTTCTGTCCTGTAAACTCGTATACAAAGTCGTATGCGGTTTACAAAAAGTAAAGATATAAGCTGAATGGTCCAATCATACACCCCTTCCTACTCTCAGCGTTTGATCTCAGCTTGTTCAAACAATAAAAAAGTTACTTTAAATACTCACAAAATGTCCACATCGGCCCAAGATGAGTTAGGAGTAGCCTATTGTCACAAATCGCCGGCTACATATTTTTAAAAAGAGTGTACACCAAAACAATAATATTACGGATATTGTACGCCAAGTTTGTTTCCTCACTGTTTTAAAAAAATACCTGTATTGGCTTAAATGAAATTCACGCAGGTATTAATAAGTAGGATTGGATTGTGGAATTCCTAACGCGGCACCAGGTAGATGCCGGCAGTGTTGATTTTCCCGATGCTGTTCAGAATTATTAATAAACCTCTCCACATTGTTTCTGGGGTGCCAAAATTTAAAGCTTTTATAAAAGTGAGTGATTTAATTTTGACGTAGATTTATTTTCACGCAGCAAACCCTCACGGCGGGGGTTTGAATACTGAATAGGCTTCAGTGATCCCAAAAGCACCCATATACTCGTATGTACACATAATATCACGGTTAATGTATTTTATTCAGGTACTCCGTAGAATTTTTACGAATCGTATAGATTATGTAGGTTTCGGATAAAGTGCAAAAAACAAAATTATGCGTGGTACACTCACCCTGACATCTCGCGTGCAGTTAAATATATACTAAATGTACAACCAAAACACATTTTTATTGTGAAGTTGCAATTTTTTAAAAATAATTCTGTGATATTTTTAAAACAAATTACAATCAATTCGATAGATTGACAGTATTTGGCTATCACCGGAATACAATCTCGGAATTTTTCCTCGATCGCAAATCCCGAACATTTTCGCGGTTGCCCTCACTAGACTGTTTCCACAGGGTGGGTCCCCCGTTAATTCTGCACCCTGTGGGCGTGGGAAAGATGAAATATAGTGTAAAAATAGGCGGTAAACATACATCCATTCAATTTTATATATATTCATATTTAATATGTAGATTGAATATTGTAAAATTTAACGGATATACTAAAAAATATTTGACGGTATTTTTTTGTGAGCATTTTCACGAAATTATGTGTCAGAAAATTTTCTAATGTCTGTTTTTCTAGTTAAAATTTAATTTATTTCTTGAATAGTTTTATATTTTCCTTAATAGTACCTACTTACCTATAAATTTTCAATTTCATCACCAGAGTTCGTAAAGGCGTAAACAGTCAAATCAATTTCGTCAATATGCTAGTTCGGCACTATTGAAATATATTTTTCAATATATATAAATACAATCATCGCTTTTCAAATTCTCTTATATACCTCATTGTGTAGGATTCGCGCCTGATCGATCGGTTTGGTACATACATTGTCTATATGCTCAATTTCCATAGTTACGCGCGGATAAATTATTTTCATATTACAATTGGAATATTCACATATTAAACACAGTTTTTATTATAATTTTTAAAGGATTTTTTTAATATCAATTTTCATTTTATTGCGTGATAATTGTTTTAAAAACTCAATGTAAAATAGTTACTTTTTTGTATAAATAATCATTTAGGCAACAATTAAATTCCGTGGAGTATTTGCGACTAGTCGTAATACGTTATTGTAAGAAGTCGGGTATTTGGAACAAAACGCTTTGATATTGAGTTGTACTGTCATATTAGGATAGTGATTCAATGTACTGCAAATTGTTTGCATTGTAAAGTAATCATCGAGCTAGCGAACAATAGTATATTGTTTCATTATTTGACAATCTAGACGAGAGGACGTGTTTTCAATACTTCGATCAAGAGCAGGATCTGGACTTGAACTGAAGAGTCTCGTCGTACCGACTAATACGTAATGTTATATGTATCAATGCTTGAAATTTCAATTGCTGTAAGAGTTATATTTGAATGGACCTTTTGATACCGTTGAGTTCTGGCTTTTACTATTCCTTTTTGGGTTTATTTGATTTATTCGAATTACCGAGGTTCGATTAATTAAAATGTTATGATTTCTGAGAAATAATAAAGAAATAAGGAAAGAATGTAAAGCTGATCTTAGTACAGTTAAGAAAGGATCACAGAATGCTAAGAAAGATATCTGACGTTCGCGGAAGACTTGGCACGACCAGGTAAACCAGAATGCCGGAGGATGGTCCTGTTAGAAGCCTCAATAATCGTCGAGTTTGTATGAGTAGATGTATGAATGTGGATGAGGCGAGAATTGTGTGTCAGAACAGAAGAGTGTGGCGCTCTATCCTCTCTGCCTACCCCCGCGAGGAAACGGCGTGATGGTAAGTAAGTAAGTTATGATTTCTGATATTTAGACAATTAATGAACGAATAGACTGTTTAGGCTCGCATTGCAGTAGCCTAAAAATGAGCTCTTCCAGGTTCAAATTATGGAACTAAAAACAGGAGGAGAATCTTATGTTTTTGTGAATCGTTCATCAAATGTTAGCTGCGATGGTTTCGAATAAAATCGCATCGAACATGTTTCGTCGATCAAATTTCTTTGGAACTAGTTGCTTTCGAAGTGCTTTTCAACAAATTACTTTCCAACAAACCGTTTCGAACAAAACTTTGCCTAAAACCATCAAAGTGATTGGTTCGTTTGTTGTCACTTTCAGCATTTTTCATGTTCTTTTCACACGAGAATATTCATTATTATAATACTGAATGTCCAAAAATTTACTTTCTCCAAGGCGTAGTGGACGGAAACTGGTTTGCGACACGATGTCATATAAATCTACTATGTCGTGTTTGCTTAATTTCTTACATATCCGAAAAATTACTTTCTAAGTTAGTCTATAGGCCCACCCTAACATACGGGCATCAAATGTGGATTCTCAGCGAGAGACATCGTCCGAGAATACGATCGGCTAGATGAGGTTTCACCGGGTCACATTATGAGAACCGTGTGAAAAGCTTCACAACAAGAGCTTAAAAGAGCATGAGAAATTTTCATAAAGAGACCACTGAGATGAGCTGGCTCAGACGTGTAATCATAATTCCAGTGGAAAGATTAACTCGTAACAGATTTCGTCAGCGATCACAAAAGGAAGACGCCCAGTGTACCGGTACATGAAAAGTTGGAGAACGTGCATGAAGAATGTTGGCTGGCAGAAACTGCGTAAGATCGAGATACACGGTGGTGTCTTATTGAGACGATAACTCTTCAACCCTTCTAATACAAGGATGAAAATAAAACAAAAATTTTGAAAGAAAGCAAACACTTTGTTAAACATTAAAATAAGAATACACAAGTTGACATTATTAAAATCAGGGGCACAAGTGTTACATAAAAATGGAAAAGGTTTACGCCTTAACAATTTAGAAGCATTAGAAATTAATAAAACACTCAATAATATAATAACCAACTAAATCTATCCAATAGTCCGATATTAAAGTTGTTCCCGTGTAATTCCCGCCCTTCTCTCCCACCCCCTACCTGATACTCTGTCCCTCTCTGATATACTGTATATATATATATCTGTACTTAGGTTATTCTATATACTATATTGTCCTGAAAAAGATTGGGTCCAACTGAAACTAGCTGACTTTAGTATAAGTGCATAATAAAGTGAACATTATTTTATTTAATTAAAATAAATTTACTTTAAAAAAAGAGTTTTTTTACTATTTTAATATTTTGCCTATTTTGTAA
Organism: Eubasilissa regina; assembly: GCA_022840565.1. NCBI lineage: Eukaryota > Metazoa > Arthropoda > Insecta > Trichoptera > Phryganeidae > Eubasilissa > Eubasilissa regina. The sequence goes on along the minus strand of JAINEB010000003.1, from coordinate 35,877,855 downwards.
ATGGTAGCTTTAGGTCCTTAGAGCAATTGAGATACCCATCGTCGATATTATTGTCCATTATGCTTGAAATTGTTTCGTCTATATAAATTGTCCCGACAATTTGACAGGTCTGGGCGTAATGTTTTGTTGATTTAGGTCTACAATATTGAGACAATGGGCGGAGACACGTGACACTCATACTAACAATTATCCTCGAGGGGTCTCTCCGCTCGTACGTCATATTTTTTTACACAAACGTTTATTTATTATTTAGTGCCTGTACAAATTAAACATGTAATTCATACGCCGGTCCAAAACAGACGCTTTTATCAGATTGTTCCTACAAAAAGTAATGTATATAATAATACTGATAAATTGTCAATAAAATGGTGTATTCACAAATGAAATTAAGATTACTAACTACTTTATGAGAGAACAAGTCCATATTTTGTAAAATTATTTTTGATGTGTAATGTTAGTTTTTGATTTTAAAAAATGAACTAGACAAAACAAATCAACCAAATATGTTAATATGATGACTACGTATTTTAGTTTAATTTTCACAGCAAATTTTTGTACTACACACACCTTGGTTATTTTCACTATTTCACTTATTTTCAGTTCTGAGAGGTACAGTCCCTCTCATCATTAGGTGATAACTAAACTTAGTATAGTATTGTAGTGTATTCGGGCAATGGGGCGGGGCTTGAGAAGAGGGGGGAGGTTTTTGTCGTTAGCGGGAATATGGACAGTAAAGGCGAGGTGTTAGAGAATGTTATGTTGTTAATTACGTATTTTATTCAGTAAGTACCCATAAATGTCAGAAGTACTTTTTAACACTTCTTAGAAATTCACATGTTCGAAAATTATATTTTGTCCCTGCACCTAGGTAGGTAAAGATTTTATTAATGAATTCAGTACCTACTCGGTAGATAGATATGTATTAAAAAATAATACATACCTAGTACTTACCCTGATAAATACTACGCAACTGTTTTCTAACAAATAATATTTTAATAAATCATAAATAAACCTACCAACTCTTCTGTGTAAATTTTATAATATGTATTTTTCCTGTCATTATTGTCGGACTTTTACTTAGTATTATATATATTTATAAGGAAGCCTCTTTATCGGCATAAATAATCATAGCTATACAAAATGGAATTTTGCTTACTTTTGATATTTTTTTAGTCTATTAAGAATGAAAGAAAAGAAATAGAATAAATAACATAATTATGTTGTATAAATTATTTCTGCAGCGTAGTGCAGTGCTGTATTATTAAGTATAAACTATAATTATAATATAAAAGTATAGTAAATTTCTGTCAATTTTCTCGCCGGCGATCCATTTCTTTATCTGTGCATCATAGTTAATACAAGCTAAATGAAACACATCGTTGTTGATAGCACACGCTACAAGTACGTAATATACGGTAAAAGTTTCGAGGGATGTCTTAAGTCAGATTCCTAGACCAGGTTCGCCGGGCGCGCACCTGAAATAACCCTAGATTTAAGCCACTTGAAAATAATGAGGACCAGAAACCTAAAATTCTGCATCCCCAAAGAGCGACCATTATCCGACATCGGCAGGGGGCAGGGACGGGGGCCGTCTAGAGTGCATGTCTGGCAACTCGGTTAAACAGTGACGTGCCATTCATTAGATCGAACCGACTCATAACGTACTACTGAGGCTGCATGACTCCCGGGACCCTCGATTCCGCAGCATTTACAGTGAAATGGTACTCGTTCAATTATTATTCTGTGTTGGTATTATTGAAGATTATCTTTTAAATGTTTAAATTATTTTTGTCGTGAAGTATTTAATTAGTTTTATGTGCTGTGTGTTTTATTCATAATTTACTTTCGCTTGTTGATAAATTGTACATTCATTGATTGATTCTACTAAAACTTATCAATTGGTGCATTGCACAGTTCTGCTAAAATTAATCATTCGGTGTGTTGCATAGTTCTAATAAAACTGGTTAAATAGTGCGTTGCACGATTCTACTAATCTGGGCCGATTGGTGCGTTACATAGTTTTACTTGAGAGGATGAATTGACACGTTGCATTAATGTACTAAAATGGATTGTTACTAAAATTCTAGCTTCAGATGGATACTCCTTATACGCGACCGATCTCGTCATTAGTCCAAAACAAATAAATAAGCACGGACATTAGCTGTTTGTCCCGTGTTATCTCTGGACCCGGTCCGAAAAATTCATTTAGCCCTCTCGCCGTGTACGTGTATTTTTTTATTACCCCCCGAGCGTCCCAAACAAATAAAGCACCCCGTGATCAAATTACCCCTTCGTCCCGTTCCCCCGCGGCGCCGGTAACACTGATTACAGCCCTGGCTGAATAATGACGCGGCGTCTAATTGCACACCGCCGCGCCGCTGGAGCAGCCGATGCCACCCCGCAAAAAGGCACAACACGTTTGTAACGACATGTGACTCGTATTATTAAGTTCTTTTTACTGATTTTGTTGTTATTTAATGTTACAAATGACATGGTCACGAATTCACGCCATATCGTCTAATTTCGTGATATAACATTTTTATACATTTGAGTACGAAGTACAGAATAAACCTTATAGAATTTGATAATACTTCTTCTTCTTTTAAACGGGCAGTCCACCCTACAAGAGTGAATTGTGCCATTAAACAAATTAAAACATTATTTCATAGAAAGTAGTACAACAATATTATATAATAGGGAATATTGCGTTACAAGTTAATACCATTGACGTTCAAGAAATTTGCTATTATATAGCTTAAATGTGGCGAGTTAAGGGAAAGAAGATGACATAAGTTAACCGGGAGTTGAAAATTACCATTGACAAGATTATTGTAAAAAAAAAACTGTGATCCGCAATGGACAGGCAAAAAAGACATGGTCAAGGGTTTCCTCCTCGGCACCGCACTCACACATTGGGGAGTCTATTATGTTCAATCTGAACAAATGCGAGGCCACCTGGCAATGCCCAATTCTCATTCTAGAGATATTTGATATTGTTCTTTTAGATACTTTCCTGTTGGAGAACCAAGGGGTGCGGGAAATAGATCTTTGGATTATTTTAAGCCGATTACCCTTGTGATTGTTTGGATCCATCCATTGTGCAGACCAGATAGAATTCGTACGTTTTTTAACCATATTAAGACTGTCATACATCGGGATATGGAATTGTTGGGGAAAAACTCCGAAAACAGTAGCCTTCTTGGGCAGTTTATCAGCACATTAATTTCCCTGAATTCCCTTATGTGCAAGAACCCAAACGAATGACACCCGTTTATTGTTGCTGTACAAATCAAATAGGCATCTTCTAATGGAACAGATTATCTCATTGTCTAGCCAAACTTTCATATTAGCAGAGAAGGATTCAAGAGATGCTTGCGAATAACAGCCTTATCGACGTTCCGGGGAACGCAGATGTCCAAGACCTCTTTAATTGCCAACATTCTGCTGAGAAAACCGATGAATACGCAGGAAGCCTTTGATAATACTTTCGTAGTAATGTTTTTCTTTAATTTCGTGATTCTATATATTGTCAATCATAATAATTTCTACTCGTTGTATTTTATTTAACATATCCGTCCGCTGACCTCCCCTCAAATTACCCCTCTCCTCTCAACTCACATTCTGTCACGCGATCGTATTATTCTACTATACGTTACACTCAGTAATTTTTTTTTTTATTGAATGAAATATTTTAGTGGAAACTAACGTACAGGGGTGCGATATATTTATTTCGCGATATAAGTCTGTTACAAGTGAATATATGATACATTCATATGGATGGGAGAGAAGCTTATTTGAAAAGAGAGTTAGTTCAAATCGCATGTCCATAATTCATTGCCGAAATATTTTAATGCTTTGAATCATGCGTGTTTTATGTAAGCGGTTAATGGGAGTTATTATTCTGCAAAAAATAAACATTATTTAATCTAAAATTAGCACTTTTAAAGATATAAATTATTGTACTTTTATTTTACTTTTTTTTATTATATCTGGCACTCTGTAAAGTTTGTTATTCTCAACACATTAAATCCTAAACGTTGTCTTTAAAAATCCTATATTAGAGCTATTCTAATTTATCTTATTTAATTACTCTACCCTATGTGATATATTAACAAAGTCGCACACCGCCGCGGGGGTGCGACCTTCCGTATTAATCATTCCGTTGTCCTGAGTTGAAGATCCTTCTGTATCGCTCAAATGCGACCATTTAATTTCGAAACGTTTGCTGCTTTATAATGTCACTGTGTCAGAATAGCCAAATTACATAATCTTTTTCATTTTCTTTCATCTTTAACACTTCAATGACACAACATATAAAAATATGGTTTATATTATAAATAATATAAAATATGGACAATTATATGGACGTCTTAAAAATGGTCATCACATGCGTTGTGCGAAATATAATATAACTACCCACCCCACCCTGTAGAGACTACAGTGGGTGTGAATTGTGAATTGAAATATAATGTACATAAAATGAGATGTTACAGTCAATCTGAACAAATTATAATTATATGTACTCGTATGCATCTAGTCTGAACGTTTCATGCTTCCTTAATGATCCTGTACTCGCGTGAAGCTTTACTTGAGAGATCAGTATGCTGCCGACCAGATTATTACCAATCTTGTACAGAAACAATAGATCAGCAATATTGCGCCTCATGTTGAGACTTTTTAATCTATTCACTATACGTTTCAATATGTATGTTCTCTCGCATAGCTTATTTGCAGATAATTATAATTCTGTTGAACCCCTATACTTTCGGTTGTAGTTAAATTATTGTTTTGTTCTCAGAGATTTATTTTAATAGATAATCGTAATCTTTATAATAATAAATGTATTTTCATAATTCGTGTATTTTAATATTTCTAATGAGAGTTGGAAAAATGGTATAGTATAGTGTAATGTGAATTATCTCTGAAAAAAACTTTTTTCCGTCTTCAGATCAAGTAGTAATTCATCCAGTCCGAGATATTTTTCTTCATTTCGCCTACCAATTGCCATGCTCCATTTTAACTGTTTGCCTGGGAGGACGGGTCCTCGTAAAAGTGCCGCCGTAACCTTTTGTCTGATGATTAACTGCCTTGTTTGTAAACCTTCTGATCCTTCAGCCTCCGGGGCACAAAGGAGCTGTTGCGTACTAGGTTTTATGGATCTTGATAAGCATTTTCATTGTCTCAATGATCCCCGCGCGATATCTGACAGTAATGCCGGGTGATATACAGCAAAGCGTACGCAGATAGTGGGATATTTGTTTTACCCAAGACGAGTTCAATTTCTAAATATGCGATCGTGTGTTTTAGACATTTAACAATGTTATCACGGCTTTATGAGGACAAACGGCACGTGCCCAGCGTTGCGAGGGCTAATTCGAGTATACGTACTTGAGACAAGATGGATTTAATATCATATTTTACGTTGTAGTAATCAATGGTATTGAATCAGAGGGATTTATATTAAGAATATTGAATCGCCTCCATAGTCGACCCATTATTTGTATTCAAGTTATTTTAACATTCGTTTTGGTTTGACAGTTTTGAATATGCATTTAGACAGTTATGAGGCGTTAACTGAAAACGCAATACTTGCTAGAGATGCAATGAATTTATTAACCGAAGGTTTACAATATGCGCGGGGTATTTGAAGCGGGAAGTAAAGTGCAAGGTTGGGTTTGGCTTCGTCAGTCCGTCCACATGACCTCTTGGTTCTCCTCGGATAGCACTGTGTTTGTCCGACGATTGTCCGTCCTCTGAGTGATGTAGCCTACCATTTCCTGGCCATTTTCTTAACGTAATCTATAATAATAATATTTATGTATATTTAATGTTTGTATGCTGAAGTTAACTAAAGATATTAATGATTGTGTATATTAAATCACAATACGTTGCGAAACGTCGGCCAGTAAGGCCAAATATATGCGGCATCAGAAATCTGTGCCTGGAAAATGTATATTACATTTAACGAAATGAGATTAAGATCAAAAAACTTCACTTATGTTATGAAAACTTTATTGTAATTAGACTAGAATTATGTGTAGGTACATTGTAACGTCGTATTTTTACACGTCCACCGACTCGCTCAGGGTATAGCATGAGGTGCGTGGTTCTGATGCACAGAATTCACCATGTCGCCTGCCACTCGCATTAGCTACCATTCTCGGGGAAAATAATAAGATTAGTTTCAAATTTTTATAACAACATAATTTAATGGTTTACTCAGATACGAAAACGTATGAATAGTAAAGTAAAATGTAATAAGAAACCTATCACTTGAATGTAATTACGTAGAAAGACTAATTGGCAAATCTTGCCTTAATAAAATAATGGAATTCTTACTGCCGTGTGAACATCTAAATCTACAAGTTATTAAATAAAAGTAATAGTGAGACACACTTAGATTCATTGAGTGTGAAAATCTTCACCTAGGAAATTATATTACAACAATTTTGAACCACCTGATGAATTTGTCAGGTCAAATATAGCAAAAAATCGTATCAAATAAATATGATCAACAAGATTAGCAAGTTATTAATTGAAATTTAAAAGGTGAGAAAAAAACAAGACTACAATACTTCAAATATTAACAATTCACATCGAAATTCGTTTTACAACCATTAAAACGCGAGGTATCTTCGTTTATTCGGCGGTGATCCACAGTTTTCGTCCAGATTTGATGTTCCGAGGTACCCGTAAATACTTGTATCTCCTTACTTATCAAAACGTCAGGAAGGCCGGGTCGTCTTTTTCCATTTTAACTCATATGGAATCCCTTGCATCCTCTTTTATTATAAAACAAACTCAGTTGTGAAATTATGAAGCGGATGAGACCAAATTGTATACCTATCCTTCTTTGTTCATGAGAAATCCTTCATTAATCAAAAGCATTGTCATCTACATGACCTTTCTGCTGTCATATAAGGAAGGGATGCTTCCATCCTGCAATCACACAAACAATATAGCAAACAAATCTTACAATATGGTGCAGGATGACACAGATGCCTAACATATTTGATTATTCTCACCCTTCCTTAATTCAATGCGAAATCACATCTTTGTGATTTTTAGCATCGGGACAACTTCTTCGTGCTTGCCAAAACTGTCAAAAGAATGAGCGCCAGCGAAAATTTTTTCTTACACGGTGCAGTGTTGTGCGCGATAGGTACCACATATAACGTCATAACATATATGATGTGCATATATACTAAATAAATAATATGAAAACCCATATGAAAAATAAATAGACATGCCAATAAACGTCTTAATTTAATTCAATTTTTAAAAATTCAGTGTTTCTAATTTCTTAACCATTAAAAAGTATATTCTGCAACATGTTATTCTTAAAATGTTTTTACCCTGTCACGATAACATTGAATCATTTTTATAGTACCATTTTATTGTGCCTTATATCATACTAGGACTACATATCGGTCATTGATAATCTGTATGTTAAAAATAAATAAATCAATAAAGTATTGCGTCTCGTATCGAGAACAAAATGTTGCGTGTGTACTCCACTGCACGCGAAGTGTCAATCCGTTAGGAGCGATCAAACCATACGAGCCATTCAGAGCAGCTGGATTTATTGCTATGATTCGGGGAATTTTAATATTGCCGGTGAGAATTTCAGTATTGCCGGCGGAAGGAAAAACAGCACTCGGTGATCGATCATCCATTAATCCGGAAGCTGAAATTTAGATTGAAACCCCTGCGCGGACGGACAGCCGTCGCGCTGCAATAAATATTTGCCATTTGAAGCGTACCGAGCAAACAGCGCGCGTCCGCCGATAACCGAAAACGCAAACGGGGTATTTCGTCAATTTTATTTATTTTTAGTTGCCTGTAAATATTTCCCGATGATTATTTCTGAATTAGAAGCTCGGTGCCTTTTCCGCCCGCCGAGCGAGGCTCTTCTGTCAACAGGGACGGAGCCTCGCCTCCGCGCGACCACCCCTCTAAGCCGACAAACAATATTTGCCGAGATGAGCAAATACCCTCGGCAGTGTGTCATCTGTCGATTTTGTTCGTCAGGTCGGCTGTCTGCCCTCGGCGAGGTATTAAATGGAACACTTCCTTTTCTCCTCCTTTTTGTTTTCCTATTGTCTATCTATATTGCTTCCATCAAGGTGTTTTGTGTTCTTATTTATCGGGACAAAGGATCCATGTTTATTCGCGTCTCCAGCAGGTGACGCTTTAACGAACATCCTTGCGAGACGAAAAGTCTGCTAATTGACGCGCGACAAACAAATAAGCATTTAAACCTTAAAATGACTCGTGTTAATACTCATCTCGAAATAAACAGCATTTAACTCCGTTAAACTTTTTTTACTTTGATGCCGACCGGTTTCTAAGCAGCTGTCCATACTTATCAAAGTGATTTAAAACTGTTTTTTAATTTCTAATACACAATAAATATCACGAGTTGTACATATAAATTTTATGGTTACACGAGTTTATCTAATGTTAAGATTATTAGGAATTAATTGATCCTCGAACAATGACAAGTGTCTTGTGCACGTGCGGAAATTAAGTTTTTCTTTATCCGATAACTATAGCAATACCCGAGCACAAAGTTACACATTCAAAAATACAAATATGACTTAACCCAGTATACTGATGAAGAAAATGCTCAGAAATCGCAGAAGAAATTCATCCCATTACTGACCAAAGCTGAATGGCGAATATGTCGAATAAACTGTTGTTAAATAAAGTTCATTTCGTTGCGAGTCTATGATGGAGAAATTCTAAGAAAGTGTTATATATCAATTCAAATGCTACAAAAGTCCACATGCAAAATCACAGATCCACCAGATGAAGCGTGGTGCAATTGAAACAAAACCCAGGTATGTTAAATATCAGGTTGTCCCATAAGCTTTGCGTTTTTTTAGCACATGTTTGGAAACTCAATATATTTTTATAGTTTTTTTGGTGTTTTGCAACAGCAGTCGTACCGACATGCTTATATTTATTTATTTATTTTCAATCCTAAATTAACGGAGGTGATAGAATTGCAATTTTGACCGTTAACGACACTTATAGTGCAATGGATGCAATGCAATTAAAATATTATCAAAAGTCGGAAAATTTCACTCCGAATATTTTGGCATTGAAGTTTTACTGAGGGCTTGTAAGCCTCGAGAAAGAGGTTAATCGAATCGTACTATTAAGGACACGAACGGTTGCACAAAGATTGTCATTGGCCCTCATACATTTAAAAAATAAGAAATATGTTTAAGTGTGGAATATTGCAGCCTCATAAATTGTCCTAGATAAATCTCCAAGGTATCTCAATACGCCAAATATTGCTAAATCGGAAGCAATCTAAATCTTTTGAGACGTGTTGTTACCGAAGACGAGGACTAGATCCTTTATGTCGACACCTAACTTAAAAACCGGTATAAATTGTATAACTTACGTAACGCGTCAATATACGGATAAAAAAAACATTGCCGGCACGACTCTCATTACAAAACAGAAAAAATACTAAAATAATTCCTTGTAGTATTCTAAGAGGAGTGCATTTTTGTCATGTATTAAATAAACGCAAATACTTATGGGATAACAAATATTTAGGTTTTGTTATAAAAAAAAATCATTCTACTCGTATTATAACTTATTATTATTCTACAAATTAAATTAATCAACAAGAAACAGAAAAAAATCTAGTTTAAGTTTAGGTTTATTACTGAAGGAGACGCAGTAAGCGTAGAAAACATTAAAATTTTAATTAAAGTGTAGTGTGAATTAAACACTGTGGCGTTTTATTAATTAATTTATTAAAGGTTGATTTTTTCAAAGTTAATTACAATAGACTCCCATCACGAAAATTTTAAAATATTAGAAAAAATATTTTATTAATTTGTATAATATAACACAGAACTATGTTCTGAAAATACTGCAACTTCACAATGATAATGTGTTTTCCTTAAAATATATTATTATGTTTATTATATGTTATTCTATTATAACTTTTATCACTTGGGTTTTATTATTTACGTCTAGATAAAAAAAAATTCACTGTAAACATTTTTTAGATTTTCTTCTTGGATTTCTTTTAAACATTTCCAAATGAATGTTAGAAATCATAGACAACCCATTCAGAATAATCGATGGTCTTTACTAACTCTCACTAATTATCGACAATCCTTCATAACTATCGCTTTTAGTCTGCCTGGAAGAATATAAAATGATAATTCTGAGGATTCTTGTCTAGATTACCTTCTGATAATTTCGGCATTTTGTAGAAATATATTGTTTTTGTTATCGACATCTTTCGTGGAAATTGAATTCAATATTTTTATCCGAATTTGTAGATGCTACCTATAATATTATAGCTATTTTATGATTCCGTTTTAAGAGATAATAATAATAATCATAAAGTTGTGTATTTTATACGCTGACATTTTACTAAACATTTCACCTCGAGGGCGCTTATTCAGTAAAGTACGCTATTATTTTTTGTGTAAAAATATTCCCATGTTTTCACGGCTGTTAAGAATCTTCTGCATAGAATTTTCTGGGCTATTTTGCCGCGTGTCTACAATAGCGACAACCGCTCTGATGATAGACCCCCCAATGAGATCCGAATCGTCAGCCAAAGAAGTCGGAGACACGCGGTAAAATAACAATAAATAAATAAAATTAGAAAATATATAATCATTTCTGTTTTTTTCCATGGTACCCTTCCATTTATTATTCTACCACACATCCCCCAAAATTATAATGCATTAATTAAAGAAACTGTAAAATTGTCACTTCTGTGTACACTTTAAAATATCCCCAAAGTCCTAAAATGTTTTTTTTTTCAGTTTTATTACGTACACGTACATATACATTATAATTTTTAATATTTGCAAGCCGAAATTTGTAATCCGGTCGTATGAAGTAAACGCTGAAGGAAAAGAGGGGAAGAACGCCGGGTGTCCGAACGAGGCAGATAATAAAACATAAAGTTATCATCCACGAGTAGGCACTCGCCTGCTCCAGTACACTGAGAGCTATTTGATTTAAGGTTTAGTTACGTCCCCAGACTGCGATGGGTTGGTTAGATGGTCATTAGGATGTTTTTATTTTCCCTTTATTACGCGAAGGGAATAGACTCTATCTTTAGACCTTTTACGACGATAGTTAAATTATTTTCGCCGACTGTCGGGAGTTATTTGTTTTCCCGCTTACGACGTAGCCTTGAATTTTTCTTCCTACCTTCATTTTTATTTTATACGTCAATAATATCAAACGATAAACTGGCTTTCATTGATCTGCAAAACTGTCATTTATTCCGAAGAATTGTTTTTATGGCCGTTATTAAATGACTTAGTCTTCAGAGCCATCTCAGATTACCTCGGTTTTGAGCTATTATTCGAGCTCGATGAAGTTAAATTTAATTAATTTACCTATTTGCCGATGTAAGCGCGAGTGCGTTTAACGGTTTCTTGTCCTATCGTCGCGAGGAAAGAACCTTTTTTCTTTTTGTCTCCGTCTTTTCTTGCAGCATGCCTGAAGTATGTAAAATTCTTTGTTTGTGTGAGGTTAAAACTAGATAAAAAAAATCTTTTCTTTTGGATTGGAATATTACTGATTACCGAATATTTCAATTATAAGTAAACCTATATATTTAGACATACAGCATTTAAACAATGAACGTTTAAACGCGTTAAATACCGTAAAAATTCAAACTTATTATTATTATAATTTCCTTATTAAGGAGAACACATTATTATTGTGAAGTTGTAATTATTCAGATCATGGGTCTATGATATTTTAAATACAAATTAAATGTATTAATTAGAAAGATATATATATATATATATATAAAATCAATTTTATCGAAAAATATTGTTGTTGTTACCGGGATTCGAACCTGGATCTCTTAGATGGCTTTCAAATAATGGAACGATGGATGTGTCAATTTGAAAAATGTAACATAAATTTGTCGCCAATGTACTGATGTTGTAGCATAATCGGTTAATGCACGCTCCCCGGATTGGATGAGATCCAGGTTCGTGTCCCGGTAGCAACAACAATATTATTCGATAAAATAGTTTTTATATGTATATCTTTGTAATTAATGGATTTAATTTGTATTATTACTTCCATTAAAATATATGTATGATTGTGATATATCACATATATTTGAAAACATTTCATTATGAAGTTGCAATTTTAAAGCATATTTCTATGATATCAAAAACAAATTAGATGAATCAATTAAAAGAACATATAGAAAAATATATTTTCGGTACGTAGATTTTTTCAATACGCCTTTCTAATTAAGTCATCTAATTATTTTAATACGCTTTGATATATATTTTTTTATTTATCTCCATCAACGCTCTTGTGGACTTTTACGTAAGAATAATAATTTATTTAATTTAAATATAACAGTACAGTTTGAATATAACAGTTTAAATATAATTTAATTTTAAAAACTATGTATAATTCACTCACAAACTGTTTAATTTTGAAACCATTAATTTTTGCCAATTCCTTAGAATCTACGACGCGTGTCTGAGTATTCTACATGCAGCTGGACCGCCTAAATCTACTACTACATCAAGTGCATCACTCACTTTGACACTTTTGCTAACTGCCTTATTATTATAAATATCATGAATTGATACATGAACTGGAAGGGTAAAAAAGTCTTATAAAAAACCCTCTAAACATTTCACCGCTATTTAAAAAAGGAGAAATTATCTATTTTATATGCAGTGCCGCCTTGTTTTCGAACTAAGTCTCAGTCATATTTTAGTATATTCGAAACTATACCATAGTACCATGAAATATTTAATTAAATGGTGCCAAAAAGTCCTTCCCGCACAGACCAGTAAATTAATAGACATGAAATAAAGTGTACAGTAGGAGAGGGGTTTGAACATTGGTTGTGGAACGAAGGGCTTTAATACACATTCTTGGTGGAAATATAAATCCGATAGTGTATGACACATTTATGCAACAGTAAAAGTATTTACTCTTCGAAAATTAAATCTTTGTATAACCGAGACGTATTTTTTACATTAATGCATATTATATTGTCAGCGTTTAAATTTTCGTTACAATCGAGTCATATATTTTTTATAAATCGCGGAGCTATTTGTTTGCGTAAGTGGTATCAAAGTGATCACGTGGGTGACACCAAAATGAAAATATTGGGACAAGAAATTGTCGTTAGTTCGTGTCTATATATTTGGAGGTCTATGGCCTCCCGTGTATATTGTCCCTTACTTACGGAAATTGAAATTTGTTTGTTCTTTTGAACATTTATTATTTCCCTTGGCCTATTTTTTGCTATCGAGTAAATATAATGTATACGTCTTCTAAAAATTTGACAATCAGCTTGTACATAGCGGACTCATCATCATCATACACTGCTGGTAATAGACCTCCCCCGAGGACCTTCGGATCTTTCTGTCTCGAGCCCTTCTTATCTCTAGTTTTTCATAGCGGACTATGAATGCGTCTTTTTTTCGATCTGAACGAAAAACCTAATAAGAAAAATGTATCTAATTTCCGTTCTAGTATTATTTACGAGTTTTCGTGGCCCCGATGCGAGCTTTCAATACTTTTGATGAATTTGTATTGTGTTAAGCTCTGTCGGGTTAACGATTAACGTTTTTGTTTGCATTTGACCGCCTCTGTTCACTTTTACGCGTCATTTGATCGCCGCCCTCGGCCTGTCCACCCCCCTGCCCGTCCATCCCCCTGCCTATTCGACCCCCCGGTCCAGTGGGACGTGAAATAATCTGTCACCGAGATAATTTATTATTCAAGAGCGGTCAATCCGATTTTTTCCCACCCCTTCAGCACAACCCGAAAACGATCTCTGCCGGATATAAAATACCCAGTGGCTATCAACCGATTCAACCTTCAAAAAATCATTCCGCACCACCTTCAATCCCGGGACCCTTGATTGGGTTCTTGTTTGAAATCTTAGCATTTGGCGTTTAGGTCGGGTTAACATTTGACCCTGCGATGACGTGTAAAGAGTTTTTGGATTATTTACCCGACGATGGAAAATGCACGATTTTTTTCATTCAGCGTGTGATGTTTGTAAGATATTCAAAAGAGATAACCGCGAATATATCAAATTATTCACTACCTACTTACTCGTACCATAGGTATATATCAATATCTGAAAAAATTTGTTTAAAGTCTATAGATGAACCTTAGGACGAAATAAACTGATTTATAAATTCTCACTGCCCTTACTTATCTAATGTACAAATATGATATTGTCAGAGATAATCGAATCAAGGATTCTTGCAGCATTGATAAATTTAATTTACAGATTGTGAAATGTCGATAAAAGTTGTACAATATATGTTAGGTTGATTAGAAATTCAATACTAGTAGGTAAAAATAAATACATACTAAGAAATGCTGTTAAGATGCTCTATCTAGCCAGGAGAGTAGAATGTCAGATGCCATCCGGTGCGAGCTCCTGCACCCCACTCCGCGACGTTCCCCCACCATCAGACTGATCCAGGCCGCCGCGAGTATGCGACCTCAATTGATCGCTCGCTACACGCTGCTACTGATCCCACTGTTGTGGCTAAACCAAGTTCGCCGCGCGGGTCATAGATGACGTTACCTATCCGCATCAAATAAGTGCGGAATAAATTTTAACTACTGCGGTTAGAAGTTGCTGAGACTGATTTCAAATATGGTTATTACAGTAAAACCTAATTCGAGACCTAAATCTAAAAAAATACTGGAATTTGTTTGAAAAATATTATGTATTCCTTTATTTTAATTATAGGCACCTATTTAAAATGCATTTTGATGAAAAGCACCTAGGGCGGATAATATTTTTTAGTCTGGGGAAATGTACATTTCGAATTTCAAAAAATGGTAACCGGCCATCTGTCGGTCAGTATTTTTTTTATTATTGATTAATGTCTTGATTTGACCGGGTAAAAATTACCCGCTAGGGTGAGTCTACGGTTTAACAGATCTCCGAATCGTCTCGGATTGGTCCTCTACCCCGAGTACCAAATTGCGTGTGAATGGATCCCTTGTTAATGATCTGCTGCAGATGTGTCTGTCCACTCCCCCCCCCATCGGGACCCCCCTCATAACCACCTATTATTTCTTGGACATTCTTTTTTTTTATTTGAAGAAATCTGTTAGTTTTTTGCGCGTTTTTGTGCTTTTGAACACTCATCAGGCTGTGGCCCGTGTGATCGCTCCTAATTATCTCATTATTGGAATAGTACAAGCCCGTGAATGTATTTTTTTATTGCTACAACCCAAAATAAAATCTTACATTATAAGGTAATAAACATGAGTAGCAGAAAGCAACCTGGTTCGTAGATTGGCTGAAAATGATTTAAATACCGTTATGTACGGAGACAAACAACAGATTCGGGATGTCACTTAACATAACGGTTTGTGTCTTGGCTAAATTAATTTTGCTCTTAAAACTGTTCGGCCAGCGATTAAAACCCGCGCCTCAAAATTCTGATTTTTAAATCTGGCGACTTAGCGCATTCGGCCACGACCGGTAATACGAAACGGGCTGATATTATCATATTTATATTGTATGCTGGCGTGTTACTTGCGTTTTTACGATATTATCTAATGGGTATGTTTTATTTCTTGTAATATCTCCCGACTTGATTATGTTTCTATTCCTTTATACATTTCAGGCGATTTAACTTTATTTTTTGTTTCAGATCTTGGGACAAAATGGTGTGATTGTGATTTAGCTGCTCATTTCCCGAAACTCTTTCAAATAGTAAGTACCACAACATCTTTATCGTAATCATCATGAAAAACCTCGCCATGGCGATATTGGCTTTTGGCTGTTTCACAGTCGACCGCTGCGCTCCAGGAACGTCAGCCATTCAATCGACATCTATTGCTCCGATAAATAGTAGTAACGGCGTGTTTATTTGCCATGATGCATTCTGCCCGCAGGCAGACTATTATCTTACCTCACTATCTTACCTCAGTGTCTTGACGCTTCTTGCCTTGTTCGCATCCATAAGCGTTCTTTGGTTATTGAAACTTTTAACTGGACCATTTTTTAATTTCAATTTCCTTTGAAATGTACAATTTAGGTGGATATGTGAACTTTATTTTCACTAACCAGGTCCATTTCTATCGTCAGAAATTCGAAATTTGAAAAACTTTAGTGCTGCTCTACTGTGTGCGAATAATTATTTTAAATACATTTTATTAATGAGAACACTTTATTATTGTGAAGTTGCAGTTTTTCAGAACATAGTTCTGTAGTATTTTAACCTTATAAATGTCACGAGCGCGTTAACACGCTAAACTTTGTATGTCACGCTGAGCTATAAGCGTGTTAACGCGCACTTTTGGACCTTGCAAACTTGCAGGGATTAAAGTCATATTTTTAAATCATACTACCATGTGTGGACGACAAGTCCCAACTGTTGATAGATAAGTCAAGACCCTTAAAACCTAGTTTTACCCTTTGCGGTGTATTTCATTTCAAATAGAGTTGGCAGTTAAAAGGTTAATGCAAATTAAATATATCAATTAGAAAGATATATAATTTTTTCAATAAAAGGCGATAGTTTTTAAATTTTGAACATTAGATCCATAATCAATTTGAAAAAACTGCAGCATATAAGTTCGAAAATTTGTCGTCAATTTAATCTGTCGGTGTAATGTAATCGGTTAACGCATTTCCCTGGATAGGAAAAAATCAAGCCTCGAATCCCGTCAGCAACAAAAATATTTTTTTCAATAAATTGAATTTTCCTATATATATCTTTCTAATTGCATTAACATTTAATTTATATACATTTTATCACACGAAAAGTAATATTATGACAAATTTAATTTACTAACAATTTAATTATGTGATCAACTATTAAATTTTTTTATTACTGCCAAACTGTCCAATGTGCTAGTTATTGTATACTAGCACTAGTTATTGTATACTAGGTCAAAATGTTACTATTTAACATTTATTTTTGCTCGAAGTAGCCAGATGTTTTTTATAGAACGGTCGTAGACAATAATTTTCAACGGGAAGCATCCAATTGTCGCTCTGAAAAAATGTATATCCGCCGTGCCATTTATTTAGCCATTCTGAACACAGTCCAATCAGAGCTCGTAACGGTGCGGGAAGGCGCGGGTGCCTACAACCCCCTGCCTTCCACCCACCGGAAATACAGGATAGAGTTGCCGGGATTCGGGAATCTGTAGGCTAAGGTTATCGGGTATAATGTTACCCACCCCTCCGTCGTCACTGTTGTAAAGTGTGATTTGTGAAGTGTATTTTAATATATATACATATATACGCGCTACGGGGAAAGTACATCAGTTTGGATTTTGGAATCCCCAGGTATTGTATAAAACGCGTAACAATTTTTGATAATGTATTCAGGTGATGTGGTTAGTAAAGTAATGTTGTTCCGTTTTTTATTACGGTATGTCAGGGGTGGGGGATGAACAATGTAACAGTTATTTGTCAACTGTTTATTTTTAAACTCGCCTTTTATCCGACCTAAAATACGATATCATATAACGAGGGCGCAAGAGACAGGAAACTATGTAAAGAAAAGGCTGTGAAAGGGGAGGCTTACATTCAATATTAGACGCAGATAATTGGAGATTGGTGGCATTAATAACAAATTATTTATAGCACACTTTAGGATGCGGAAAGGTTAAATAGCTTGAGCTTCCACTTCAATTGATGAAATGATTTTCATAAAATTCGGAAAGGTACCGAAGATTATTACAATTTTTTTTGTTACTATTGTATTAACAATATTTCAGTGTTACATATTGTCAGATATACTTCGTTTATGATAATCATACAGTAGGTAAGATATTTGTTAAAAATATGTATCATTTTACGGTACATAGGTACTTGTAAATAATATGCACTTGTAAAATCCAGTATCAAACTTTTGTTGAAAAATGCACCTTCATTAGCTTGTTAGTAGCTTTGAGTAGCTTGTTGGTGTAGTGGTCAAGAAGTTGGCCTAGTGATCTAGTGGTCGGGGGTTCGCGCCTCGTTCCAGGACACCAGCAAGTTAGTCCTATTTTCATAACACAAGCATTTAGCTTAGTTTGAAAATAGTAAGAATATTGATGTGACATGTATTCCGTGTGCGCATCTCTATTTTAAAAAAAAAATTACAAAAGTGTCACACATCCACATAATTCGTATTTAAAGGAAATTAACACTTCACTCCGATGTAACGTGTCAGTTTCCTTTCAAATTTGCCTACAGAAGGGAAGCGATAGATACAAAACTGGGCTTTCATTTATATGCTATGGGAATGGTTCAGTTATTTATTTCTAGGTGATGTGGAATTATTTTATTTTATTTGAAAAGTATTTTTCACTTTCCTTATTGAAATAGTTAGTTTGTAGAACCATTATACATATATTATTTTCTTGGTAAGTTCTTAATTATTATTAGCGTTCGTGTACACGGATGAAATTTTTCACTCAAGAGAGTTAAGTGGTAAAGTTTAATATACATAAATCATTTGGTAATATGCCTTAGCTAAAGTTAATACGAAATTTTAAATATTTAAGTCAAACGCGTTGTGGTTCATTTTAATGATTAATAGTTTATTAACTTTGTTTTTAAAAACACTGAGTTATTTATATTCACCAACCGGTTTCGGAAAATGCCATTTCCTTCAATCGGGATGATTAAAAAAAAATTGTACTGCTTTCTATATTGGAAAAACAGGTGTCTTAAATAATAATGATTTTTCAGAATTTTACAATCATTTATTAGAAAATGATCATACTTTTAATAAAAATTTGAGATTGTCTGTTTTAAATATAAACAATGTTGGTCTTAAATTGAATTTAGAATCGTTAGATATAAGTAAAACTAAACACTAGTCCTATCCTAAAAAAAATCGAATAATTTTGGATTATTTAATCAATTTCCACATCTTTCATTATCATAACAATTTATGTTAGGTACTAGATTAATTTTAAATTATTTTTTTTAATTTGACTTTGAAAACACAAGAACATTATGACACTTGATTTTAGTTATCATCCTGATAAAGGAAAATGCATTTTACGAAACCAGTTATAGAATATAAATAACTCACAGTGGTTTTGAGAACAAAATTAATAAACTATTAATCAATAGGAAATGATTAGCTTATTTTTTAGTACTAATTTAGTAGATTTCTTTACCACTACTCTACAGGTAAAATTTCATTTATAATCTTGTAACTTTGTGAAATAGGTTTTTATGTAATTGAAATGCTTATAAGATATTTAAAATATTTTTTAAATGTGAATTATATATAATAATTAGAAAGATATACATATAAAATCAATTTTATCGAAAAATATTGTTATTGCGCCACCGGGATTCGAACCTGGATCTCTTTCCTAACCGGGAAAGTTGCATTATCCAACTATGCTACAGCGACAATATTTTTAGCGACAAATTTTCGAACCTGTATGTTACCTTTTTGATATTAATGGAACGATTAAATGTATTAATGTCAAAAAGGTAACATATAAGTTCAAAAATAAAAATGAATTGATAATTCTGGCGTCTTCTATCATATTATTCAAAGGTATTTGAGATTACGTAAAAAAAAGGTAGATGTTTCTTTCAAATAATGGAACTATTAAATGTATTAATATCAAAAAGGTAACATATAGGTTCGAAAATTTATCGCTAAAAATATTGTCGCTGTAGCATAGATGGATAACGCTCCTTCCCCGGTTAGGAAAGAGATCCAGGTTCGAATCCCGGTGGCGCAACAACAATATTTTTGGATAAAATTGATTTCATACGTATACCTTTCTAATTAATATATTTAATTCATATTTAAAATATCACAGACCTATGTTCTGCATAATTACAACTTCACAATAAGAATGTGTTTTCCTAAAAATATTTTTTTATCATATAATAAATGAAACTAAACTGTTTAATATTTTGCTTAGATTTATTTTGTCTTTCAGACGACATTTCGCCTTGTAAGAGCATTATCAAACAAGATTGATTATCTTTTCAAAGAGAGAATTAATCCACGTAGAATAATTACATCCAGATTTTCTTCTACATTCATGAAATATATTTTCTTTTTCAATCATTAAATATATTTTTAACACAATGAAGATATAATTTAAATATTATTTTTTTAAATCCTCATTTGGTGTTCGATTCAAGTTAATGTAAATCGAATTGACTTTTTTAATAACTCTTTTTTTTCGAATCCATCTGTTAATATTGCTTTTGAAAATGCGTTGATTTAACAAACCTCCGCGACTTGCAAACGATTATCTAGAAGCGATCTGAATTATAACAATTACTATATGACAAGAGCGGTCGTGACTCGATTCTATTTGCTAGGCTAGATTAACGTTAGTTTTTTTACTTAATCTCACACAAACGTCGAAGAGTCTGAAGTATCTGATGTCTACAGACAAATAAAGCGGGGAACTCAACGTCACACATGAATGTAACAATGTCCTCAAATCAATTTAAACTGAAAGACTACACTGCCTGGGACATCTGCATCGCATAGAAGTCCTGTAAATAAAGTTTTTTTCAATGATCTGCATCTGCAATGATGAGAGGGAAGGGGGAGGGGAGGTAACTGAGATAGCTTGATGGCGTGATAATGAAGCGTCGAATAGAGAGCAATGGCACGTGTTTTAATTATTGTATAACTAAGTATGAAGAGTACATATGCCAAAAATATTTACAATTTATAAGAGCTACCTACGTTTTCATTTCAGAAGATCTTCCAGCCAGCCTTCAAAGGTTTTGCGATGGCGTGTGTAGGTATGTTAGGTAGGCTCTTAACACGAAGTTGATACTCGAGGAGTGTTCAAGTTCCTGATGCCGTAAACACTAAGCACTTGACTAATGTCAACGTTGTCACAAGTACTAAATAAAAATGGTTGTCGTCTTTACTTGATTCTCGCCTCCCTTATTTAGGTCGCAAGATGAAATGTCACTCCCTGGCAGCGGGCTCTCCGTTTGTGGCAGCTGGAGATTTCTATCGTCACAGTTGCCCTTTCCCGCGGATATATGATGATAATACATATTTCACGCAAATCAATCGATTTAAAAAATGTCATCGTTAACAGTTATTTTTTTTAACATAGAACATGATTATTCAGCGGTAGTCCAGTCAAATATGTCACATTTTATTTACTCACACTTTTACCTCGTGTTTTATTTTCTCCTTAACCGATACCGCGATCGATATCAGCCATCTTCAAAACCTTTTAATTTAAAAAAAAAATTGTAGGCGCCGATTGTCGATCCCGCTATCTCATATACCAATCGAGCGCTCTACCATCTTGCTATTTTCCTATTGAACTGCGGTGTTTCATTGACATCTAAGTCATAGTGCTGATTTTTTGTGTTAGAATGCATTAATTTATATTTTGATATACTTTATTATTTATCCATTCCTAAAATCAATTATTTATACTTATACTGTAAAATAATTACACCTGGTGAACTATTTAATAAGCAATTATTTTATTTTATTTTATAAATTACGGTGCATTAACAGTCCAATGACACAATTAATAAATAATGATGGTCCATATTATAATTCAAAATATAATCATTAAACCTTTTACAATCGCTCAGTACATTCGTTCACTATAATGCGACTACCCACATCAGTCTGTAGTGTAGATACTACAGTTTTTGTGGGTACAAACCCTGCTTTGACAATGAAATAATACAGGGTGTTCAGCGGAAAAAGTTCAAGATTAATTAGTAATTGCTCGAAAACCAGCAGGATGAAGTGGGAAGGGTATTGTTCGACGCGCGTGATTTGCGGGATTACCAGTCGCAATGAATCACTGGGGATGCACCGCGCGTTCACGGTTGAACAATATTTAAAAAGTGCAGTGATTCATTGGTTCATGCGCGTCGCGCTTTTTATACTCACTTTAATATTCGGTGAGTAAGTGATGAGCCGAGCACGCAACTTATCTGGTGTTGGGTTCAAAAGTTTAGACAAGAAGGGACAATAGTTAAACCAAACTCCTCCGGGACCATCAACGTCAACAGCGATACCAGAACATGTGGCTCAAGTTCGACGTGAAATTATGCGCAATCCGCGTAAATCGATAAGGAGATTGCAGCCTGTACTGGAATAAAAAAATCAACAGTGCACATTATTTTGAAAAAAAAAACTACAGTTTCACCCATATAAACTGCAAATCATGCAGTTTCTCGACGAAAATGACAATTCTTTACGTGAAACCTTAGTGAGAACGTTGCTGGAACATTTTAATGAGGGATAATAGGCCCATTCCCTTATTTTTTTAATCAGCGAGAGACAGTCACTGCTGACGTGTATTGCCGAATGATCGACAAGTTTTTGGTACCGCAACTGCGACTGTTTCCCGGGTTCACAACAGAACACAATTTCAGCAAGACGGGGCCATTCCACACATTAGAGCTTCAATTGAGAAGCTGAGGAGAATTTTTCCCAATAAATTAATCATCAAGTACGGAGAGATACCCTGGGCACTTCGTACACCGGACCTTACACCGTGCGACTTTTTTATAGTGGAAAGTTGGCGGGTTATCGGGAGATAAAAGATAGGATGGCACTTACTTGTGGGTCTCCGATCTCTGGAAGCTGGTTCTTTTCTCCCTGGTCCACCATTTCACAAGCGACGCAGAATTGTCTCGTAATTGAGGACACTCGCGTTAGAAAAAGTAATTGTTTTAAAAATATGTTGGCGGTAGCAAGATATTATATATTAGCGGTAATTATGGTTAGCGGTTGTAAGCGGATTCACAGCGACGGCAGCGTACCGTGTTCAGTTTCGAAAGCGGAATGACTCGGGCGGTAGTAACAGCAGACTGCTTCTTCTTTCTTCTTCGTGCCTAGGGGCTAGGATAGGATAAGAGTAAGAGGGACAGGACATATTTCTGTAATCCAATGAGCTTCGAGAGCGTAGTACATTTAAAATGGCGCTAACATATAGGGATACCTTAAGTCGAGAGTTTACAGCAACAATCCTCGAATAATCAGGCCCTATAAGAAAATATCCGCCGTGAAATTGCTGCCATTGAACCAACGCTTTGCTCTCGCGTGTTCGCAAATTTAAGAGTCCGATTGCAAGAGTGTATTGAGAGAAAAGGTCGGCATTTAGGCGGTATTGTTTATAAAACGTAAAATCAGCATCGTTAAACTCCATTTTATATAAATAAAATAAGAGAATAACATTATAATTTTTATTTTTATTTAATTTTAAACTTGAAAATTTTACGCTGGGCATCCTTTACATGTACATAAAAATAAATGTTACAGCATATATCAGAAAAAATTAAAATTAAAAATTTACGAAAGCATAAAATAATACACATTTAACATAATTGCATACAAAAACTTTAATATAATTATCATTTAGCACCAATATGTACAAACATGGTTTCAAGAAAAAGTGTTATAAAATGTATTAATAAAGAGCTTAAGATAATATATGTAAATGTATATTTTCACGTCTTATTCATATCCGTCGGTAATACAGAAAGAACTCACCCTTACCCGGAACTGTTATGGGAATGGTTAACTCTCGTACCAGTTCCTCTCAAAGTAATGAACACATATCTAGTTGTAACCATAATTATCTAACGATTGATTCTAATGTCGATAATCCGGTAGTTAGTATCCCCGCTTAGCAGACAGGACACTAGGGTTCAGTTCTCGTTTATGAATGTTTTTTTCGAAGTAAAATTCCATATTCCATGTAGGGGTGGTATGATACATGTAACGCATTTTTTATTCGACCGACAAATAATGTTATATTATTAAATTATATAATTATAATTATATAACATTATTATATAATATTATTATAATAAGAGGCCGCTTACCTTTACCATTATTTATTCAATCCATTTACCTACTTCTATCTCGATTTTTTTCTTTGTCTTTCAATTCTTTCATGTACGGTGTTCTTTACTTAGTCTTTTCTGTCCAGCTTAATTTTTACGTTATTCTAAATTTTCAAATAATAAATGCACATATTAAATGATTTTGTAACTCGATTGATTTTATATATCACATTCAATGTTAAGTTATTAATGGATATTTTAGCCAATGTAATTATTGAAAGTTTTGTGGTGGTGTGTTAATTCAGCATGTTCTATTATTATTTTTTGCATCTTAATAAATTTTGATTCACAGCCAACTTCGCTGTGAAAGTTCTATAATAGTTTCCTAAAGATGTAGCTTCTGCGGGTTGTTAATTATAAATCAATATTTCACCCTCAAATACAACTTCGACCTCGTCCGCCTTAATTACTGTGGTACAAGATTTTCCAAAGAAAGTAATATACATATATTTTTTATTATAAAAAACAAGACTTACTTGAAAAATCTCACTTCTGATCTGTTTGAAAATCTTTTTTTTTTGTATTTAGGATGGTCTTGACATATATGTATTTTATAAAGCTAAAAAAAAAACTTTGTATGTAATAATTAGTATGTGTATGTTATTTAGTTATATCTTACTTCATAGTTTCATTTCCAAATTATATTTATTATTTTTTTGTATGGCAGGTTTTATGACACAATTAGTATTCCACTCACTTCCTTGATAATTATGTGACATTTCAAACTATGAAATACGGAACAATTTATCTATTTTATAACTACGCCGTTTCACCGAAGGGGTAGGTAAAGAGAAAGACCCTTCACTCTTGTGTCGTGGCATAACACTATTTCCTTCCATTCACACTCATATTTTCTTTTTTGCTGAGGCTACCGGGCCGTATTTCAATACTTGATCGTGTCAGAACTTGCATTGCCTCGAACACTAGACAGGTATATTATTTTACCATCTTCTCTCCACTCGTATGTTTCAACCTTTCTTAAGGGTGTATCGACATTTATCCAGTTTGAAATTCGATAAATTCTACGCGAATTACATACTCTTTCAAGCCGTGACTAATATTTGAACTTCTTGTGCTCTAGCTTAAGTGTCACCTAAATACTAAAACAACGTTATTTGTTACGTAAATCTTGCTAGAGAGGAAAGTTATAATAGTAAGAGATGACAACAAATTTATTGGTTTTCTCGCATTCAACAATATCTTGCATCTAGGGCTTATTGAACCAAAATAGCAAATGTTAATAGAGTAAAAACACACATTAATAGAATCGATATAAATATTATTTAGTAAGAAATTATTGTGTTTTTGACATAAAACTTGATTTTAAATAGTAGCTCAATAGTAACTCAAAGCATTTAAGCAAGTATAATATATTATTTAAAATAATTTGTTTTCACTAACTCAAAATGTTTTAAAAACGTTGAAGATTGATCATATGTAGTGCAAATTGAATGGTTTATTACTCTATTAATTTTTAACATTTTGCTAATTTATCTTCTTAGTCTTGGCTTCATGATTATAAGAAAATATATTTCGTATATTTAAGAGTTTTTCATATTAAGCCGTTTTGTGGCACACGGAAGGTCGCGGTTTTTATTATATCGCTTGTATTGTCTTAATTATGGCAAATATTATTCAGTTTATTAGTTTTAAACTAGTGTAAAGTTCTTATCTAAGTAATAGTTCTTTAAAAAATGTTTAATGTGGTGTATAACATCTCATATAAATGAATAATAAAAAGCCATATTTGAATTATATTGAAAGTGAGCTCCTTAATTCTGTCCGTTATGATAGATGTGTATTCTCTTACAATTTTTCCATCTTCGAACAACGCTATGCATTTATGTATATTTTCCAGATTTGGATCGAAATACTACCCAGTGTAGAAGGTTTCACGATCCAATTATCCGAAAAGTTTCGACGTACTTTTTTCGACCACGACCAAGAGTCCTCGAAACCACCCTTCGTTAAAAATTATATTTCTGCATTTATGGAATATAACGGATTTCGTTGAAACTATGACTCCATTCAATTCTTACCAGATTATGATCAAACTTTTCTGATAATTTACCTGGTAGACATTGCTAAAGTTCATTTTAGATAGCGGCTGTTCAACAACACTGAAAAAATTATTTAATATTGAACGTAGAGAAAAATGTTTAAAATCACAGCCTGATGAAATTTACCTAATTCTTGCGGCGTGTACCGGAAGGAATTTTTATCGTGTTTTTTAAATATTGTGTACTTTTGTATTACCCACGTAAGTTTTAAATTGGGTTCGGTATTAGTTCTTTTACCTCTGATTTTAGGCCGGTTTTCCTAAAAAAGTTCACCAATGTCGCCCGATCGGTCGGTGCTACGGATAAATTGAAATCGATGTTTTAATAGCTTGAACCGGGTTTTGCATCTAAATTAAGGTTATTTGCATAGTGATTGACGCGCTTGGAACAGGATTTACATAAATAATTAATCGATCAGACGACCGGACGAAAACAAAGAAGAAGAAAAAAGTGTTCCATGCTGACAGTTTTCTGAAATGAAAAACTCTAGCATTCTTTTCGTAGATTAAATAAATTGCTTCACAGATTTTAGCGAAAAGCTGTTAATAAAGTAAACAAAAATAATATTTAACATTACATTTCTATTTTATATGGACTTCTTTATATAAATTATGTGTAAGAACTGATTTAAACGTAGGAATCTATTTATTTACAACTTAACGACAACGTTTGACGCGTAGGTACAAAGTACGCGTACGTTTTAAATAACTTAGTTACCTGAAGAAAGGTGTACAGATAAATCTGTTTATCGGAAAATTATTTATTACGATTAAGTTTACGCAAGTTTGGAATTTATATTTCGTATATTTTTATAATTGATATTATTAATCGTTTGATGTAGTGCAATGGTAACACATTTCCCCGGTTAGGAAAAGATCCTGGTTCAAATCCCGACAACTACCAAATATTTTTTCGATAGATTTTTTTTTTCTGTAGTTTTTTTGTATTTTTTTCATATGAATTTATTTAATTTGTATTAAAAATACCACTGAACTGTGTTCAGAAATTGCAACTTCAACAGCAAAATGTGTTTTCATTAAAAATAATAAATACTATTTGAAAGCAATAAGTACACGATAATACCTCAATATCAGTTTTTTCAAGCATTAGGTTAAATAGTTATATATTTCACATACTATGCTAGGCTTCCTTACTCTAGCGGTAACATATAGCATTGCTTTATTGTAAATAATCGTGTTAAGCGCTTAAGGAAAACGAAATTACGTTTTGAGAATTGGATTTGCCGCCTCCGCATTAGCGGCTCCCATTCAAATATACGTGGTCGGGAAGACGCAACCTGTATCGAAGAAAGCTCGAAGGTCTTCATCCGGGTCTTGATTGGAGCCGGTGTCCCGGTGTCCCGAAATAGGGAGTCGCGCCGCAGAGCGCCCCGGGATCGGCGGAATTGGAAATGAGCACCTCGGCGAATGGCACCTGCCGCCGCCTCCCGTCTCCATTGTCGCGTGTAAAATGATGATTGATTGTGTTATTTAAAAGGTATTTCCTACCCTCTTTCTACTAAATTCGGGAATTTTATTTGAATACGTGGATGGATTTGGGATTTGTGAGACGACGAGACTCGGGGGATCAATTCTCGTGCCGTTTGGGAAATTTCGAATTAGGTAGCAATTTTCGTACACGAAATATGGAACACGATTATGTACGAGTATATCCCTGTTAATGTATTTAGGGAATTTCAAGAAGTGTAGGATTTAGTTTATTTTTCGGATCCCGAGGAAAAAATACTTGTCGATATCCCGGGATGATATCGATATTTTCTAGTTGTGTTATTGGTTATTATTAATGTAATTATTTACTTACTTTCTTACCATCCCGCGGGCGATAGTTTAGGTTTAGGTTCAATAAGAAATTTCTTTCATTACTCGTAAATCTTGCCTTGTTGATAGTCCTTCTGATCATGAACTATTGATATTTATACTGTCCGGTTTATCTGATTTTATCAGGTCTGTAAAGAGTGTCTTTATTCTTCTTCTGCATATGGTTACAGGTTACAAAACTGAATAAGTATTCATCATATATCTAGAATTTTCTCGCGGTCATAGATTGGGTGGATATCCACGATGTTTAAATTGTTTAAGGGACTCTTCACTCTCATATAAGGGAGAGTTCTTTAATCCTCATCAAATATGCGCATCTATAGTGCGGTCATAATATACATATTTGCTTCTTCTTTCATTTATTTTTCAATCATTATTAATTTTATTAACTGTGCTACAATCAATTTTAAATTCGGTTGTGATTTGTTCATTTTTCATTATTTGGTGTTTATTCCAAACGTACCCGAGCAACCGCATTTCTATTTCTATGCCAATTCTAGTCCATATTTGGCATTACATTTGGTATTAGAACGCTATTGTTTTCCTTTAATCTCGCTTTAAATATTTCGTTCGTATTACATTAGCGATAACAGCGTTCAAACGATCTTTCGCTTTTTTAAAAATTAATTAATCTACATTCAAATTGACTCCGAACTTATTATTCTATTGTTGGCTTCTGGCATTCGTATTTATGATTCGAGATGAATATTTAAACAATGTCTATGTAGAATCTTCATCCAGGATATTATCACTTGATGAGAAATGGAATGCCATGATTGAAAATGCGAATTCTACAGATAATATCGAGGATTATTCCGGGTACGACTCTAGGAACACCATCAAAGAAATGAACGTCTTTGAGGCAGCTGGTAAACTTGGATCTTCAATTAAATCAGAGGGAACCTTTTCCACCGCCGGTCGTCTCTTTGTGATGGAATATCTCCTCATTTAGCTCTTTATTAGATATATTTTGCTCTTTAAAGATCTTAATAAAATCGATGAAAATACTTCATTTGCATTACTTGCATTTCAATTTTCTCATAACTAATTTGAGTAACGAGTGCCAAAAGAACTGAATGCGCACTACGAAAGTTGTGCTCATTTCTTTTAATTCCAACTTTATTACATACTTATATATTATAATTTTCAATATTTGCCAAACTGCAGAATAGTTTTGCGGCAAGGAGAACAGTTTGGTTAGAGAACAGTTGTTTTAATGTTTTTTCACGAGCGCTTAACCTAGTTTGATAAATAATTTTAATATTGATGTAATACATGTTCCATGTACGCATATTTACTTTTAGATACTTACAAAAAATTTTATCATTGACTGCCTTAAACTCGCAATCAAATAATGTATCGTTTTAATTAAAGTTTTAATATTTATTAATTATTATATCATGAATTTCCCATCGAAGTATTATTGTCCCCGCACACTTTCAGAAATTCTTCCGTACAAAAGCGTAACACTCTGAGGATGAAAGCGAGACACGTATATCTTCCTTATATACATGTACACATAATAATGATATATACACTTTACCACGACACAAAATCTTTATTAATTATATACAGTTAACAGTGTATAATGCTAACCTCCATATTTGCACCAACCGTGTCAAGAAGTCTCCCAATAATTTTATTGTTTTAAATCTAAATTACGCTCCATTTATATATCTTTTTTTATATGCTCTCTAATTGTATCTTGTTCTACTCTTTATATATATATATTATATATATATATAATATTTTTTATACACTGAACATTGGACTTACTTTAAGTTTTACGTATTATATGTTATTTGATTGCATCTTTACTCTTTACATATATATGTATTATATCTTATACATAGAACAATGCATTTACGTTAAGTTTTATAAAGTATATATCTAATCTAATGACATCTTGTAACGGAAGAACACTGTCTGCTATAATACAGTGTGCTACTAGTGTAGCAGGCAGGGTACCCAAATTTATTTTTTACTTTTCTGAAATGTTTATCTGATTAGAATATAACACATTGTACTAAGAATCGAATAAATAAATTATTATTATTATTTAAATCGTTTTTTGTCAATAGAATATCTATAATATAATTGTAATGGTGTTTCTGATATCTAATAATTAAATTTAAACAGAAAAATCATCGTCCTAAAGAATGATGTCATCTGTACTCGTTCGGTCCTTTGGGTAAATAAATTACACTGGTTTTTAAAATCCCATGGTCAGCGGTATGCAGAAATATAGATTTGTTAGACGCCGTATCGTATCTGTTATTACTATTTCTTTGGCAGTGAGTTAAACATAATAAATTGTTGTGTTAGCAATTTATTTTGTCCTGTAAGAGTCGGTAAGATCATTCAAAATAAATATTTTCCAATGGAGATATTATAGAAATGTTGATTTTATTAAGTATCTTTGCAAAATATTTCACGTATCATAACTTAATATTGTTCTCAATACATCGTGACCCTGGAACAATAAGGTATCATCTGACAGTAATCTTCTCTTTAAAACAGTGTTTTAAACGGACTAAATGGACTAAATTATAAATAGAAAATATCACTAGAAAATTTGAAACAAGCACATCATTAAGATTTAAAAATAACTTTAAAATCCCTAAATGTAACACCGAACACTATCAGCACAATTCTATATATTTAGGGATAAAACATTTCAATAGCCTCCCTACACAAATCAAGGAAATAAAGGATATAAAAGAGTTTAAAAAGAAACTAAATGAACACTTCAAAAACACATAATTGGACAATAAACAATACTACAGAATACTTCAGAAGCACACAAAGGGACAATGAATAGAATATGTAAAATTATCATATAAATTATTGTAGTGTAACTCCCTCTCCAAGCACAAGAGCTGGTCTCTTTTTTGGAGAGGTAAGCGAAGTAAAAACTATGTATGTATATAACATTTATTTTGTCATTGTATTTCGCTAATTAAATAAATTTAAAAAAAAAAATTAAAAAAAAAAAACGTGTCAATTTTTTGGGTAGATAAAAAAGTTATATTTTAGTACCTCATGTACTATTTTTAGAGCAATTATCAATATATTTTATTATTATAAATTATATGGCAACATTTTTGCTCAAATTTCACCTCATGTGCGACGAACCGAACTTCGCCAAAGACAAGGTAAAATGAATATACAAAACCTTAATTTCTCAGCTTAATGAAAATGTCAAATGATATCTTGTTGTTACATACGTTGGCTCAATATATGTGTATTTGGAATGCAGCTATTTTCGTTTATTAATATGGTTTCTAAGATGAATATATTATATAAAATAAAGAAGAATATAATTTAAATGTGTGATTTGTAATCATGCGACCAAATTTTACCAGCATTTGTATTAATATTGTATTGCTCCAAATATTTGTTTAGGAATTCGTTTGAAATTAATTGGTTATAGGTGTATCCAGTAAGTGCATTGCACACGCTGGAATCGGTTGAATTATTTCCCCACATTTCCTCTACACACAGCACCGATTGATTGACAATAAAATTAGTTTTATTTTGTTAGCGAAAACAATAGTTTATCACTATCAAATTATTTCAATTATGAAAGATTAACGTCAGGTCTCGGTATAACTTGTTGAGATATCATATGAGTATAACAACTTTTCTTAGTTAACATCGTTTTATTTAGTATGTACTACATCCGTTTATGAAAGTTAAATAGTTATCAACAGCATTTTTATAAAAGTTACTTTTTTACATTGTTTATAATTTCCTAAGACACGGTTGCCACGAAAACTTTAGGTTAACCGCCATGCCAGAAAAACCTTTGTACTAAGCGAAATTAAAGTAATAGTTTTAAAAATAATCAAATCTAGCGTATAACTTCTAATGAATAATAAAAACCCATATTTTCCTAAAGAACGCGGAGATATTAATTATTTTTGAAAGGGAAGTATTAATAATCAAGCGACGACAGAACGCCGCAATTATAATCAAACAATATTTTATAAAACATACACTGTCGTGTCGTTGCAAACCTATTCACACATGAACCTTATCATCTTATCTCATAAGTACTCACACCGTACACAAACACAATGGAAAATTAACCGGAATGTAAATTAATAGCTGAAATTTTTGATCTTTGCATTACAAAACTACAATATGTACATAATTGTATACATGCGTTGCATTGACGGCCAACTGACACCATGTTGCCATTCTAGGATTAATTTATTACTCAATTTATTTATAATTAACTGAGTATTAATAAATTTTACTTAATTCTAAAGAATATATATTTTTTAATAAAAACATGTTTTTGTTATGAAGTTGCAGTTTCAGAACATAGTTCTGTGGTATTTTTGATTCAAATTAATGCTTATAAAAATGGAATAATATATGTATCAATTACAAAAATATAAGTTCAAATTTGTCATTAACGTAATCGGTTGATATGGTGGAATGGTGACACAATTTCTAGGGTAGAAAAAAGTCCAGGTTCGAATCCCGGTAGCAACCAAATATTATTTCGAATAATAGATTTTTTCTGTATATCTTTCTAATTGATTAATTTGATTTGTGTTATAAAATTATTGATAAAAATTTTTAATAATTTTCATTGGGTCCAAAATAACACACAGGAACTACAATTGAAATTAAAAGAGTCTTTTAAGCCGAAACTATGTTTCTGAGATTCCCGTGAACTAAAGTGACATTCCGGCTTGTTTCGGTCCATTCAGAGCCCTAAGTGTACATAAGACCCAATTATTATCTTGTTTTTCTTGATTCTTATTTTCCATACAACTGTTACTATAAATTAGCTTTTCTCGTTCTGAAAAAATCAAGTTCCGAAAAGAAAATCAGATAGGAAAAAAAAATGATGACAGCTGAAAAAATAAGACGTTTAAAGTAGTGACAATCGCATGAATATAATGTGCTTCTTCCGCCGAACTGTGTCCGGGAGCGCCGGGAGGTCCACAATAGGCCTCTTTGTGGCCGTAGATCTGCTTTTTCCGCCTTTTATGAAATATCCGATGATTTAGGGTTTTCCGAACCCACTAATTCCTGGAGGTCCTCCGTTCAGTGTCGGCACCATTAATCACGGCCCTATCGCACAATACCAGGCCTAGGAATTATCTCCCTTACGGCACACCCTCGAGTTTCAATTATTTCTCTCCGCGGGTGACAAATCAAAATAATCTTCCATTCTGTCATTTGTTTTCATTTCACGAATCTGCAGAAACTATGTTTTACGCCATATCGAAGTGCCTCCGCTGGAGATTACCGCACTGATTTTAGGAATTAAGGAAAGTGTTCGATGCTCTCAACAACCCGTTATTCGCCTAGCAATTCTTGACGGAGAGTTGAATACAGCATTTCGAGTTAAAATTACACTAATTTACAAAAAAATCCCGTCCGGTAGATTTCATATGTTTGTCAAAGTATGTCTTTATTTTTTCCTTTGGGACTAATATTATTTTTTTATTTTTGTACCGGATTATTTATTATTACTGAGAGTTCAAAGTTTTATTTTTTTTACACTAATTACTTTTAATACTAATGACATATTTTTTTTGTTTTAAAGAGGTTGATTTTCGAAATCTTATAATATTTCTCTACAACTTTTAAATGATATTTGCAGTAGATTAGTTTTACTAAATAAATTATTATCGTATTTAAGGACGTACTTTCAAAAATAAATCATATTTTCGCGTTTTTTACGAAAATTTTGGTTTTTATTATTCATTTATATCAGAAGTTATACACTAGATTTGACTTTTTTTAAACTATTACTTAGATAGGATCTTTACACCAATGTTAAACTAATAAACTGAATGTTATTTGCCATAATTAAGAAAATACAAGCGTTATAAGAAAAACCACGACCATTAAATTTATTTTCTGCGTGCCACAAAATTTCCTTAATATAGAAAATTCTTGCATTTACGAAATGTATTTTCTTATTATCTTGAAACCAAGATTACGGAGACAAATTTTCGTGGGGTGAGTACTTACTTGTTCTTACAGAAAAAACCTGCGATAAACCAAATTAGTTATAAACCATTGAATTTGTACTACATATGACAAATTTTCAACGTTTTTAAAACACTTTGTGTTAGTGAAAACAATTTATTTTAAATAATATATTATTCTTACTTACACGCTTTGAGTTACTGTTGAGCTATTATTTAATATCAAGTTTTATGTCAAAAACATAATAATCACTTACTATATCATATTTATATCGATCCCATTAATGTGTGTTTTTACTCTATTAATTTTTGATATTTTTCTAAATTGGTTCAATGCAGATTTGTCTCCGTAATCTTGGCTTCAAAATTATAAGAAAATATATTTCGTAAATGCAAGAATTTTCTATATTAAAGAAATTTTGTGGCACGCGGAAAATAAATTTAATGGTTGAGGTCTTTCTTATAATGCTTGTATTTTTTAATTATGGTAAATAACATTCTGTTTATTAATTTTACATCTTATCTAAGTAATTATTTTAAAAAAAAGTTTAATCTATCGTATAACTTTTGATATAAATGAATAATATGTATCCCTATTTTTGTAAAAAAAACGGGGAAATGTGAATTATTTTTGAAAAGGAAGCCTTAAAAAGATTATTATGATATTTAAGTTAATTAATTATTGTACTTAAGCTATTACGTATTACAGTATCTAACTACAGCACAGTGCCGGCGACCCTTCGACGTGTCGAACATTTTACGTGACACCGGACGAAAACTCACTTCGATAAAGAAATAAATACAAGGCTTAACTCTTAAATATTGTATAATAATAATGTTATATCTAAACTCCTACTAGAAGTCAGTGAGATTTTAGACTTCCACAAACAAATCTGACAAGAACACAAAATAGTTTATACTATAAAAGTTTCAAATTATTCAGTGAACTACCAGCAAATGTGGAGGAAACAACTAGTCTTGGTACTTTTCTTAGGTTAAGTGCAGAATATGTAGTATCTAAATTCATTAACTGATCATTTTTCATGTGTTATTATTTTATTTTGTATT
The DNA here is from genome assembly GCA_022840565.1 of Eubasilissa regina. Taxonomy (NCBI): domain Eukaryota; kingdom Metazoa; phylum Arthropoda; class Insecta; order Trichoptera; family Phryganeidae; genus Eubasilissa; species Eubasilissa regina. The sequence goes on along the minus strand of JAINEB010000003.1, from coordinate 35,843,078 downwards.
TTTAATCTCTTTAATGTTAATTGATATACGATGTATTTTAATATATTATTTAATGTTTTCTAAAGTGTTGCATACTAGATATAAGAATATTATATAACTTTTACAACTAAATACGTACAATTCGTGGGTGCAAGTTGCTAGTTGGAAAGTGTAAACATACGAAACAATTATTTGTTTGGTTGAGTCAAGTTATGACGTAGTGATATAAATTATGTTCTTAGAGAAAATACGATCATACTCGTTCAAAAACTTTAGCCACCCCTGGTGTACACCAGCTGACAGAAAAATGAGATTAAAAGAAAACAGCATCTGGCATCGCGTCGTCGATTCGAATCGAGCTAGCTGCTTCAAGAACATTACTTTTTTACAAACCAATTAGGTTTATGTCGAATCCACGAAGCACACGTGATTTAACTTTAAATTGATTTCAATTTGATGGATTTTTTTTCCTACAGATATATCAGACATTTTTTTCTTTGTTATTTCTTCGTTTGGTAATCCGGTTTACTTCCGCGAGGGCGACTTCCGACTCGCGTCCTGACGGCGCTCCGAGCCGAAATTACTGATTAACAGCGAGATAAATATTACGTTTCGTTTAAAATAACAGTAATTTATGTGTACACATACATGTAATATTTAAAGAAAACTACAACTACAACAACCGCACTCATTGCTTAATCCAAACTTCCCAAGAGAATGGCTTGAATCAGGTATTGCTGCTGTGTTTTCGCTATAATTGAATACCATCAAAACGATTGAATTCGTGAGTACAGCTTTTGGCCACCCCACGCCCACCCGCCAACTCGTGCCACGTTTCTTTTCCACAATCCTTGACTATGCGAGAAGGGGAGAAATCGTGTTATTAATCGGAACACAATATACACATTTAATAAAAATTGCAATCTTCTTCTTTTTCTTTAACCTGTTTACGTCTATTGCTAAACATAGGCTCACCCCGGTGCTCTTCGCGGTCCTCCTCCACCAGTATTTGTTGCACCGCCAGTCCATCGCTCGTATGTGATCGGCCTTTACTTATTTTTCTCCACCATGGACGCCACTGGTTTGATAATGTTCATCGATTAATCTCGACAGTTATAATTTAAAATTTCATATCCTTATAATCCGTCGAAATATTTTTGTATTTATTTATGGTGAAGACTCATCTAACGGAATGCCGAAAGGGTTGTACCTTCCATCAAAGTTCACACGTGTATATTATACCGGTCCAGAATGATTTGAATACACATTGAATCCATTCTAAATGCTTGCTGCTTTAATGACTGCATATATGTTCTCTGCTATCATATTATTGTACAACTTCAGTAAAAATGTGGCCACGGTATTTCTTTTGGTCCTGGAGTCTCGTTCAATTCAGCCACTCGAGAGTGACGCTGTCCATTCATTTTCTAATATTGAAAGTTTTCCTTTATCATCAGAGCGAGGCTAGGGTATAGTAATTAAGTCCTTCATTCGGGACCCTTGCAGCCTTCCGGCTAAATTCACAATTATTTACCGCTAACCATTTATCTTACGCATTACCTGCGACGTTAAGTGGTGCTGTAAGATGTTTATAGTAAGTACTCGGAGGCTGCGCGATGAATTCTCCCCGCGCTTAACTGTCGGAGCCGCCTCGGCCGAGTAACAGGTGCCGCGGCGCACCTGGGGGGAGGGGGTCGGATCAATTTAATTACGTAACGAGTGCGCGTCGCGGGATCTGCGAGAGATTTGCGGCTGTCGTTCGCGGCTACAGTAGATAGACCGCTACTCGTAATTCCCACTCATGAGTTGAAATAATTAATGGAGAATCTATCTCCCGAATTCTTCATCGTGCTCGCAGTGCTATTGTGGCTCGTAGAAACCTATCCGTCGGCGAAGAAGAATACACTTCTGTCTCATGCTGTTGCAAGAACACAGATTGATCAGAACTTCTCTCGATAATATTTTAACCAAACTGTTTCAGACCCATACTTTTGGATCTGTAACAGCGCGTTCTTCTTGTGATATTCTACCTTTAATACACCAAAATCACGGAAATATTCACCTGTTGGGAAATCTTCAAGGTGCTTCACCGTCGCAATTAATTTTCAGTAATTTCCTTTCAAGTGTTTCTACTAGGAGTGAGTGGATCTTAAACGTCCCGTCTTATTTGAAAATTCCATACTTTAATATGAATTGGCCATAGGGAAAATGTACAATTTTTAACGTGTTTTTTGATACATCCCTTAATTTTAGCGGTGTAAAAATGTTTAGGTATTACTCTAATACTCTTCTGTGTATCACGCGCATTGAAATTTCAAAGAAAACTGACTCATTGCATTGGAGCGAAGTGTCAATTTCCTTTTAAATATACAAATTAGGATGATATGTGACCTTTTAATTCTGAAGATACATTTTTCAAAACATATCCATTTCTTTTGTCTGCAATTTGAAAATTGGAACATTGTAATCCTGCTACTCTATAGATAGATAATTATTGTATTTGTTACATTTTTGGAAAAAAACATTAATTTATGTCCGTTCTGTGGCGGGTTTTAAGCACTAAGTTCTATGCACACGTATACGTTAATGTTGTCAAAATTTGCCTGGTTTATGTACAAAATCAGTTGCATTCTATAAATAAGATAAAATAATAAATGTATGTTATTATTGTTGGATCTAGTACCGATATTTTGAATCCAATTAATGCTACGCTTTTTCTAATTTTCTTTATTTTTTGTTTTCCATGCAAAGATTTCTGTATCATTTGTTTGGCTAAAACACAACCCTGGTGGCGATACAGTTGTTTTCACCCCAAACTATATCGTCAGCCGCTCCATCTCCTTTATCTCGGGTTTTGGCTTCCCCGCTCCCCCCCATCCCATTATTACAGTTATACATCCATCATGATTTTACATCAATTCCTCCTCATAACGCGCATACCATATACATATTATTCATCATACACTCATCCCTTACGCAATTAATCAAATTCACTTCGTAGTCGCAAATCTTAAGAAATAATTTAGACAGTAGATGAAAACTTGTTAGCAGCCTTGGCGTGATATTCCATTAAGTGTAGCTACCTACTACATAATTATTCGTTTAATTTTCACATCCTAAATTTATTTCATTTTAATATTTCATTTAGTAATATATAATATAATAGTTATATTTTTAACGAATAATACAATTACATGATTTGATATAAATATATTTATACAGGTGAATATTATGTTCCAGACCGATTTTGTTTGGCTGCCATTTTGGTTTGGCAGACATTTATCAGTTTTCATTGGGTAGTTAACGCCTCAACAACATTTTGAAGTAATTAAAACAAGCACAAACCCGACTTTTGTAAAAAAATCATCATGAGCGAAGAAGCTCATTTCGATTTGGCGGATTTTCTTAATAAACAAAACAGCCGTTATTGGGGCACTGAAAATCCTCAATTGACACACCGACGACCTTTACACCCGCGCAGAGTTACTGTACGGTGCGCTATGTGGGCCAGCCAGCTGAATCATTGGGCCCAATTTCTTTCATGATGCGAGACGTAATGTTGTAAAAACTTCTCGGTAGCCGATTCGGGTCGATTGGGCCTGCAATACGCGCGGTTTCAACAGGACGGTACCACCTTAACAAACAGCCCGAACATGCAGCGTTTGCCTACTAGTTATGCTCAGATTGGTTGATTACAGGACTACAGAGAGTCGAAAGTTAATTTTATAATTTTAAATAAAAATATTAAATCATTTATTATTTAAATAATAAGACAAAATACTTTATTAAGGAAAACACATTCTTATTGTGAAGTTGTAATTATTCAGAACATAGGTCTGTAATATTTTAAATACTAAATTAATGTATTAATTATAAATATATACATATAAAATCAATTTTGTCGAAAAATATTGTTTTATATATAATATCCCGGTGACGCTAAAACAATATTTTTCGACAAAATTGATTTTATATGTATATATTTATAATTAATACATTAATTTAGTATACAAAATACTTTGCTTAAATCACTAGTTATTGATAATTCAACATGTTTCGATACCTATGGTATCTTCTTCAGGAAAGAATGTATACTCAAATTAAAAATGCAAGCATAGATAAAAACAAAACTATAAAAGTATAAGTGGTGGGCAACTAATTAGAAACTACTGTGAAAACATATTTAAAAGGTGACTATATTATTTGCAAATTGGATTTGGTTATTTGTTTTTATCTACGCTTGCATTTTTAATTTTAGTATACATTGTTTTCTGAAGAAGATACTATAGGTATCGAAACATGTAGATTTATTACTAAATAGTGGTTTAAACAAAGTGGTTTTTTTTTATACTATTTATATAATATGTTGCCACATAGTAATTTAGCAAATATTGAAGAAGCATGTATTGTTTGAAGTTTTATTTAACTTGCAGGGAATGTAGATATGATTTATATTTTCTATTGGAATATGATGTTTAATTTTAACGAAATGGAGGAATTTACGCTGCACTCTTTCAATTCAATATTATTAATATAATATGTATTTTAATATTTAGGAGACCGTGTAACAGCATTGTATATTGGATCCAATATTAATTTATAAACATCAACATTATGAAAATTACAAAATGTTGTTTTCTGTCGATAAACAATAGCAGAAATATTATCAGCTAGCACCTGCGAGCAGCTTTCAGCTTTGTCTAGATGTGTTAGTCTTTGACCGCAATGCCAACGTGTCAGATGATTTCAATTTACGTAACATTTATGAACTAGTAAATTACGCGTTACTACGTAATTATTATGAAATTAGTTTGAAAAATTAGTCAATATTTATTTGATTTACCTTAGTAATTTTATTTACTGATTTTGAGAATTGGCATCACATTTCGCACGTTTCTGGGCTTTTAGTTTATAAAATTTTCATACATATTCACAATATTAATTATTACGTATTCTCCAATACCTTAATCAAATACAAAAGACATAGTTGATATTAACTTTGTATGAAAATCACAGCTTCATTCACCTTACTGCTGATTATATATCATACACAGTTTGTAAATGTTTGCATTCCCTATGAGAGTATATGTTCGTTTTAACATCGTAAATAATTTACCATATTGAGCTATAATGAACTCCTTTATTTTACAGACATTTATTATTAAATAGGTGCGTACAGCTGAAGTCAATGTGTGATTAATTTGCATTTGACTGGATGATTGTACGGGAACCTAACTAATTATTATTAAGAATATGATGAACATTCCTCAATGAATTAATGACTTGAATTATTGAATTATACTGTATGACTAGATGTAACTCCTCAATAATAAAGATTAATGGTGTCCTTATTACTACGAATCGTAATAAAAACAACAAAAATATTTGTATGGGATATATTCCATTTAAATTTGTATATTAAGCCTCTATTACACTTAAAAATTATAAATTAATCCATTTCACCATGAACGCAAACCAAAAACAAAGTAAAGCTTCATGTACATTTTGCGTAACGCATAGGAGAATTTGAAATGAAATTGATACATTACTGATACATGATTGATGACTGATACGTGGAGTGAGGTGTCAATTTCCTTTGAAATATATGATTTGGGTGGAATTGAAGATCCATTTTTCAAATAGAAACTAATAGTCTACCTTCAAAAAATATTATATCCCTTGATAATGTGTAGCACGCGTAAATATATTTTAAAGGAAACTGATACATTACCTACATTGAAGTATATTGTCAATTTCAATTTTAAAACAAAAAAGTTTACTACTGTCATAAATTTTAATTAATAAATAAAATGTATTATGTAAATATATATTTAATATTTTCAAATTGTACTTTACGGTTTATTATGTTAATCTTTTATAGATTATTGAACTTTTTTTATTAAAACCACTTAATAAGTCATTTAAAACATAACCGATTTCGGAAAACATCATTTATGTCTTATTTAAGTTGTTTTAATAAATAAAGTTAAATAATCTATAAAAATAATTATTTTGTTTTCATATTATAATATATCTAATAAATTTAAGATCTCAACCGGAAAATTTTCTTCAGGGGCTGGAAAATAATAACTGAAAAAAAAATTCGTAAAAATTCTAACAAAATATTTCAAATCAAATCCATTGAGATGTTTTTTTTTATTTTATAATCTTTCCGTAAAATAAAAAAAATGTTTTAATCTAAATAATAATCTCAGTTTAAACCAAAATAAATGTGTAGGCAGAGTAAAAATGGACGGTAATTAGATTTGATCGTTAGCTTTTGTTTTGTTTGTTTTCATTTATTTCATTCGTTATACAAATTAAGGACATTATTCATTGTCCAACAATTAAATTATATTTTTAAATAGGTACGTACATTAAATGCAAATGATTACACGGTTCAAATAACGTCCACGTGGTTAATTGGCTATCCAGACATGACCGTGCGCGAGGCGTCCATCGGCGTTCCATTTTGTTTCCAACCTCGCTGGGAAATATTTTAACGCGTTTGGTAATAATTCAAACGGACTACACAATAATGTCGTTTCTGTCACTCGCCGATCGCGTAAAATCACCGATGCGCATTATTTCAAACAAAATTCTCGCTCTCTATTGAATCGTATCGAAACTTTTGAATTATAATAATGTACCATATTGAAGGTACCGTCTAGTACAGAGATTGCGAACCTGCGACACGAATAGGTTCGAAATAATCGACTATTGACGGATTTTATCTGCGAAGTGTGTTTTAAGTCGAGTACAATATTAATATAGAAAAAGTTTATTCAGCGGGTAGGTATTTTAATAAAATTCGTCACTGCTTTAAAAATAATAAATTTCGCAATATTTTTATATAACTTGTGTTTTATATTTAATTTCATCCATTCTAAATTTTGCACATTTCCTCTTTGGGTTCCTGCGCAAAATGTAGGCACCCCCTCTGGCTACATATAAATGTGTATTATATTGAACGCCATCCACATCTTGTTCGGTTGCACTTTAGGATACTGAGAAAAATACCGTTATCCCACTCCACTCTCCCAAACATCTCACCATCAGTACCAAATTTTGCATTCATCATTATTAGGTATTTAGGTTATGTACAAAATAAAAGAACTCCCTCCCACTATATCTCTTTATGAAATTTTAATTAAAAGTAAGTGGTAGAAATATTGGAAGATAGGAGGCACTTCCTTTTTCGGTCTGCCTGATGCTGGATCGATTGTCTCTCCTTTCCAACCACAAGACATGCGGCGCAGAATATGTAAACACTGTTAACACTCACGTAATAAGGATTGTTTGTATGTATTAGCGGAATTAAATATATATTTATTAATTAATATTAGCGGTAGTAAATCGGATTGAAGCGACGGCAGATTAGCCCGTATACAGTTCTAAGCGCACACTTCGGCCTCGTTGCAGTTCGAGAGTGTTGATTGCAGCGAACTATTTTCTTCTTCCTCGTGCGCAAAGGGACAGGTTAGGAAAAGAAAAAGAAGGAGATACTAGGTTTAAATTTTAATAATCGCGCATAAACGATGTGTATGTATGAGTGCGTTAAACGGCGCTAACGGTAAGTTACGAAGTGCGATCATTTAAGTATGGGGCTGTGAATTTTGGCTAGGGATGAGATAGAGGGCGTATCACGATATGCACACTTATGTCATGTTGTGACTTGCATTGTCGGCAATAATAATGTTCATTTAAATCATTTTTACCAATATACCTTTACCAAATTATCTGTGTTTAAAAAACAAAAAGAAATGAGATGATTATATCAGAAACAATTTATTCTTGAATGCGGTAATATTATTGTGTTGTTTGTAATGAAAGTTTTGTGACATGAAATATTTTGAAACGAAGAACATAGGTATTTTGATTATAATTTATTTGATACGCGAAGATTTGTTTTAAAAATTACGTATGTATATCCATTGACCCATTTGCGGAAAAAGGTTCGCGACCGCCGGTCTGTGCGGGAACCTCCGACCGCGGCGATAAAGTATAAACTATGATAGTTTATCGGTGCTTCCCCGGTATATTTTATCTTACTGCCGTAAACTTTACGGCAGCCAAAGATCATTTCGAAGGGAAGACATAGTACAATAGTTTCCGCAGTTTTAAACGCGCAACCAAACTTAGCCTAGACTCCCGGTGGTTTCGGAAACTTTCCGTTGAATGTTTATAATAATAATTATAATATATATTTACTTGTAGTTAATATTTGCCTCAAACAGCAATCTTCCACTACCGGGGCATGAACTTGCGTAACTTTAAAACCCCGAGGGTCGATATTCAGCGGGCGCAGACTCGTAAAATGTACCACCGCGTGCAAACATGCCCCTCGTCGACGGAGCACTCGTCGCTTTGATTCATTCGGGTTGCGGTACTTTTGTCGCGGGGCCGCGGTACTTCCGTCAAGTCTCGGGATCGACCAGTGTACCCTTTGCAGCGGGGCCCTTGTAAACATTAAAGAAGCAATATCTTAACTTTTTATGGGAATCACCACGGGGGAAATCTTGCGTATAGGGTGTGAGGGTGTGAGGGTTTCTAGTGTGAACCTTGTAGTTCGCGATACAAACATATTCTTACAAAATTTCTGGTCAGCGTTAGTTTCTAGGCAGGAATGACAACATATTATTTACTTACTTACCGTCACGCCGTTTCCCCGCGAGGGTAGGCAGAGAAGATAGAGCGCCACACTCTTCTGTCCTGACACACAATTCTCGCCTCATCCACATTCATACATCTTCTCATACAAGCTCGCCGATTGTTGAGGCTTCTAACAGAACCATCTTCCGCGGACGTCCTCTATTTCTGGTGCCATCAACACTTGCGTCATATATATTTCTTACCATTCTCTCCTCATTCATCCGTTCCATATGACCAAACCACCTAAGTGATACTTTCATAATCTCAGTCACTACACTAACATCAGCTTTACATTCTTTCTTTATTTCTTCATTCTTTACTCTGTCATAAATAGATTTGCCACAAATACGCCTAAGTGATCTCATTTCCACTGCGTTCAGTCTACTTTCGTTTCTTTTCTGCCAGCTCCAGGCCTCACTTCCACACATCAGTGTCGATACCAGGATTCCATTGTGCACCGCTAGTCTTGCCTCGGTTGACAAATTTCCGTTAGATATAATTCCATTCAAAGCGCCGTTCACTTTATTTCCTGCAGTCACCCTCCTTTCGATATCATTCTCAGTCTTTCGTTTCTATCAAACATACTTCCCAAATATGCAAACTCATCTACTTGTTCCAAACATTCATTACCTACAAGTATTTTGCACGGTGTCTTACTTTCCTCCTTCTCGAATAACATGACTTTCGACTTTTTAACATTCATCATGAGGTCACTTTCCTTGCATACGTCGTACATTCTACTCACCATATTTTGTAGTTCTTGTTCATTATTCGCCATTAGTATTGCATCATCGGCGTACAATAAACAGCATACAATCAAATCGCCCATTTTTGCTCCTACATTCATACATTCCAGTTCTTTCACACATTTATCCATATACAAGTTGAACAGCCATGGAGACATTACACAACCCTGCTTGACACCCTTTGTAATGACAAAGTATGGTATGAGTGCTCCATTGATTCTTACACACGCAGAACTTCCTTCGCGATATTATAATGTATATAAACTAATAACTAGTAATAATAATCCGACCTAGGGCGTCACTTAAGCGTCGCTTTTTCTGAACTATATATTTTTTCATATTCATATTAATTAAAGATCACAAACATTTTTTAATAATCAACGTATTGAATCAGTTATAAAAATAGTTTTATGTTTTATCTTTGCATATATAATAATATTCGTGTCAGAAATTTAAATGTTCACTTTATAAAATTTTTAACCCGCCTACTTTTTATCCACAATTTCCAAATTTATGACAACAAACTTGTTAATTGGGTTTTATATTATATTTATATATAATTATACCCAACGTACAACCTTATCAACAGAGGTTGCATTCTTACTAACCATTAAGGATCCGTTGCCTCACTGGGATAGGCAGAGAGGATAGAACGCCACACTCTCCAGGCGTAACGCAACTCTCACCTCATAATCAATATTCCTTAGTTTAGTTATGTATATAAATATTTGAACCAAGATTATTTTAAAAGATTGCGAATTATATTTTCGTTTTCAATTTGATTTCGCTCTCTACCATATTCAAGCTTAATAGTGTTAATAGTGGGTAGTATTTCCCGTGCAGTCTGGTATAAATAGTTAGATTCTTTAATCTTTGAAATACGAGTATGTTCCTACATACTAAACTATATCCGTTATTTCGTATTATATTAACTTATTGATCAGGAGAAATCTTCATTTTAACAATGACTCTATCTTTAATAACTCCTTTTAAACTTTTTTATAGTCTTCTTTCGCAAATTTTCATTACTTTTGCAAACTTTTATTAAGATAGGTACTCAAGATATGTAACGTTCCGAATCCCCCCCCCTCCTTAGATATCTCCAGAACTTTAGTGCCTGCCGAGTAAGACCAAAATGTACATGAAAAAATGAGAATAATATCATTATAAACTTCACTTTTATGTGAACCCAAAAATAAGAAGAAAAAAATATCGCGCGGAATATTGGTACGAGATGCGAATGCAGCTTAGAAGGGCCGTACTTGAAAACAATGAACCCGACTCGTTGATTGAAATAAACTTAAAACTAAATGATAACGGACGTTTATGAGAACGGACATCATTATTTATAAATACATACGTTTCCACTTTTTATTTCTGCAACCGACCAGTCGACACAAATCCTTGAATTTCTCGTTTTAAAATTTCGCTATAAATTTCTCTACAACACATGAATGCTTCACTGAAGGTTGTTAGAACCACATTATATTTAGCACAACGGGAAAAAGCATCGTTGGCCACAATAAACATATGCAAATTGTGTACTAATTTAATTTTTTTTTTTTTTTAAATATAGTTTGAAGTGCACCAAAAGTTTGTATTTATATTGAAAATAGTTTTAATTTATTTATTTTTTCTACCTGATACAGCCGGCGTTGCACGGATAGACTTTTTAATAATTATCCCTTCAATCCCCCCCTTTTCACGCACCGTCCTGCCGACTGTTTGTTGGTTCTGCGCTTATGACGCTCGCCTAGTGATCCAGCGGTCGGAGGTTCGAGCCTCATTCCAGAAGACGAGCAAGCTTAGTTTGAAAATAATAAGAGTGTGGCACATATCCCGCGCGCGCATCTCTATTTTTTTTTTAAACAAAAAAACCTCTTCGCGAACGGGCCCCCTCATAACGACATATCAATTATTATTGTTTGTTTTATTAGATCATTAGTTAAACTGAAAAACTACCGGGTGGCTACAATATGTTATAAATTTATTGTCTGACTTTTGTTATTTGACATTGTTATATTTCCCGGGCGCAACAAATTAGTAATGATTACCGCGCAGGCTCCGCGGGCTGCGTAAACAACGCGAAATGTGACGTGAATTCAAATTATTTCCAGCTTCCGCGCGAGGCTCCAGAATTTGCGGAGACAAGCCAAGATGGTGATCGTTTATCATCATTTGTAGTTGTAGCCGGAAGACGCTCGCTATGTTCAGCTGATGGTTTATTCACTACCGCCCTTTCATTAATGCGTGTTTATTTTCTAATTATCGTTTGATTTCATCATTCATAAGGAAGTTTTGTGCCATCCTGATGCGACACCTGCTCAATTTTAGTTGCATCGATCTATCGGCACTTGGTTTGTCACGCCTGCGATCGCTCGAATTGATCATTGATTGATTTGGCAATTACTTCATGGTTTAACATATTAACTTTAAAAATATATCATTTTTATTTTGACTTTGTAACGCATACAATTTTTGTAATTAATATCACTACTAGTTTCGAGAAGAGCAGTCCTCCCCATTTACAAGTGTGGCGGTAGAGTAATAAAGCCGACTGTATTTAATTAAGTTTTAATTTACACCTGTAGATGTGAAGGAGTGCTCAAAATGATATTCCTCTTTTTACTATTGCCCGATCACATATTAACATTTAATTCACTATTGTTTACCTATTTTTTACCAATGTATTTTCTCCTAGCCTTTTCTCATCATTCGATGTTAGCTCTCGCAGTTACACCGTGCAATGCGATCATGAATCTCATCATGTATGCTGTTTTTTTCTGTTTTGAGCTATAATCCGCGAAGTATAGTTTTGGTAAGTATCTTAATAACAAATCAAAATTTCAAAAACCATATCTAAACAATGTACTGAAAACTGAAACTGAACTGTCAAAAGATTTCCAATAATAATTTAATTTTGAAAGTTTGACATTTAATAACATAGTGAACCGACAAATCCAGTACACGGACGTTAAAAGAAAGTGGAAAGAACTGTTTAATAATATAGCGTCATTATTTAACCGATGTAAATGTGTATTATTCGAATAAAAAAATGATTAAAGTAATTGAATTGAATCGAACAAAATGGATCACACCGTACCCAAGTGGTTTTCTTGTGTGAAATATCTTACACCAATATTGATACGAGAGTTTTTCCATTCATTTTTAAGCGACTTGTATTACAGACAGCATCCGCCAGAAAAATAAATGACTAGTCTGCCTGAGGAAATTATACGTCATTAGCGCTAATTACTTTTTAAATCTCTCACACGTCAAGAGGCTGCGGAAACTTTACACCTCATCGTGGAGTAGAAATCGGGAGATGAAGATGAAGAACGCGAAAGTTGGAAGTGGGGAGAGCGATTCCCGCTCTACGGCGAAATTTGAAAACGTTCACAGCGCGAAATTGCAAAAATTATTCACGCGACAAGTTGGCGTATCGTAAATGTGTCGAGCGCGCTTGTGAAAAAACTCCCACATCCCCTTAGAATCCCCCTCGGAGACCCCTAGAGACCGCCTGGAGACCGGACTGGAGAGTGATAACCCATTGACATTCCCCTTACTCCATTTTGAAGAATATAAACATTCCAGATATCTTGAATCACACAATAATATTGTCTTTTTTATTCTTGGTTATTCTAAGCATCAGTTTACTGACAACCCGGTTTACCTTTTAACTTACCGGAATAACCTGTTCTGAGTTGGGTTAAGTTGAAGTAAATAAATATAATAGACAAGATAACCGTTGAACGTAGTTGTGCAGGGCGCTGCCGGCCACGGAAAATTAAAACTAAGAGAAAAACACTTTCGTGAAAAGTGTGAATAATTAAACGTAGTATATGGAAGTGGAATGCTATTTTTGTTGCTACCGGTATTCGAATCTGGATCCTTTCCTATCCGGGGAAATGCATTAACCGATTATGCTACACCAACATAGTAAGTTGACGATAAATTTTCTAACTTATATATTGTATTTTCAAATTGATACATCTGTCATTCCATTATTTGAAAGGAATCTTTTTTTATATTTACAAAATTTCAAACAAATCTCTCTAATTTATACATTTAATTTGTATTAAAAATATCACAGACCTATCTTATATTATAGTCAGAAAAATTGCAACTTCACAATAAGAATGTATTCTCTTTACAAATATAAAAAGATAAATAATATACAGATATCAATTTTTGTGTAACTTGTAGAGGATTTAAGAATTCATGATATAAATTTTTTATGTTTTTTAGTTTTTAAACTGGAGTTTGCGCGATCAACAAAATGCTTGGAAGACGACTATTATATTTTTTTGTATGAAAGCGGTTTGGCTATTTTGGCAAAATATTGAATTGACGTTCTTACTGTGTCTGATAAAAACCAAAACTCATTTTTTATAAATTTTGAACTGACTGCTTTCTGCATAACTACGTTCAATTATACTAGTTGAGAAAGTTATTTAAAAACAGTCCTTTTTATTACAGTTATTCACATTTTTTTATGATTTGACATGTGATATAATTGATTTTTTTTGGAAATTTCTTAGTGTTCAAATGTGGCAATTGCTAAGACAAATACTCGAGACAGGAATAGATTATTACACCAGTAAAAACGATTATATTTTTGATCCGTTCTGTAATTAATTTTTAATTAATACTATATTCCGGGGCTCACCGAGGGCTCTTAAAAATATAAAACCAATAATAATACGTGTAGATTGATCAACCGCATGTCTTCACCTTTTGAATCTCATTGCAGGGTACGTAATCAAGGCTGGTGCTAGTCATTGTACGATGCTGTCATGGATACTGTTTTGTCACGAGAGGCATACACCGACACGTTCTATGTTTAACACAGCATAGCATGCTCGCATTTTCCGCCATGTCAGATAACCGTATACAGAAGATTTTCAACGGCCGTGTAAATCGAAGGATATTTGTAAATATGACACATTATGTCAACGGTAACCTTTTACATTATACCCTGAATGCTATTGTAATCTAGATGTCATAGCAGTCAGCTTTATCATGTTTATTCATCATATTTCCATCCAATACAGGACATGTCGTCTTCCATTTTTCAAAAAGGCGTATCTCGTTTTTTGCTAAAATTGAGTTATGACCGGGGCTTCATTGCCCATACACATTCCCACAATTCATTCAAATAGACATATCTAAATTTTATTCCAATGAAATAATATTACTTAAAAACGTTTTGACCTAACTTCTCTTATTTCGATGTGTCATTCTTACAAATGACAGTTTTAAGTAATATTTATGGAATTAATACACCTCACACTTCAAATCAAAAAATGTTCGTAGAAATCATGTTTTTTTTTATCATATTCCAACAGTGAAAAATTCCACACAGTTTGTTAATATATCGTCTTCTGTAAAATCAACAAATTCGAGATACCCCTCTTTGAAAGATAGACGACGATTTGTCTCCGCCAACCTCTTCCGCACGCTTTTTTGTTGCTGGTGTGGAGGTCTACCATTAGTCATAGTACAATGCGCTGGATCTAAGTACTACGCCATTTCCGACAACTACTGCGAGCAACGGGCCGCGGCGGCCTTACTCTCTCTCTTTTCCTGACCTGGCTTCTCTGGCTTCATTACCAGCTCCCGCGTCTCACTCCGCTTCATCGAATTTAGCTGATAATTAAACCAAACCATTGTAACATTCCTATGAATATATTCAGTATAAATCGTGAATATTGATTTACTTCTATATCTACCTGTATTCATTACTTCCCATCATCCTACACTGTATTAACATTAACAACCAAGTATTTCACGTATTTCAACGTAGCATACTCGTATCTCATGACATAATTACACCAACCACCGTATGGAAACTCGATATAGAGACGGGCCATCCTTCGCACGCCTTCTGCCACGCTATCACCATCATCTCTCATTATCATCCAAACTGGCAACAGGCTGGTGCAGCATAACATTTCACCACGTTACTTCTAAACTGGTGAACCTCACGCGCACACGATGTCCTCTGCAATAGTATCGCGGATCCACTGTGTGCCCGCTACCATCCGCTCCCCCTACGTCATCGGTCCAGCCCATTTTTTGCTACATTTCCAAATTAAACAGAGCATTGTTTATTATGTTTCCTGCAATCGTATGAATGTAAGAAAAACTACATATAAGTGAAATTCAATATTTTTCTGTGCATCCTGTATATTCCCTTTCCTACACAATCCTCATTCGTAGAGTAGTTATCGTAAATTATTGAAATAACAGTAACATTCTGAACAATTTATTTCAGAATAAAATAAAACTTTGCAATATTATTCGTTTTTGTTTTAATTTTGCAATCAACTCTCCCGTGCATTTTTTCGGCCTAGGTCGTTTCAGCCTTTGCGAATATTTTCCGCTCAAATAGCATTTGCAAACGGGAAAATATTGCCAAATTTAAATAGTCATAATATTCGCGGATGGCAACTAGCAATCTGCACGGATACGTAAAATTATTATTACTGTTGTGCTGCAATCTGTCATTTGTAACGATTTAAATGAAACGCTGGCAATATGTGACGCGGATGAAATATAGCGTGTAAAATTGCCCCGCGCTGTAACCAATTGTACGGTCCAGAAATATTAAAATACATTTTTCAAATATGTTGTGCCGCTTCTGTTGCACTTTATTGACTTGCACCACTGTACTTCCGTTAGACCAATCGGTTTGTTGGTTTTTGACTTGCGGAAAGCGTCAACGGTATTGCATACTTCAGTTTTAATTTAATTACTTTCCTTCGTCAATATGGAGCCTGACAGCTATATTGATGCTTCAGTGTGAAATCAGTAGTAATGAGCTCAAAATCACAAATCGTGAGTCAATCACTGATATCTTTGAGTCAGACTCACTATCAGTGATTGAATATCTGTGAATATTGCGATCCATGATTCATTATTTTATATATATTCGGTAGTGAGCTGTGATTCAGCGCATGTGCATGTGACATTTGTTTAAGGGTTTTCATTATCTTTGTGATGATATTAAATTAGATATATATTAATTATTAATACCAGAATATCTTTTTTATGCAAATGAAGTTTGAATAATATAAATAAATACGCTCAAAATTATGTTATTTATTTATTTTGTGTATTATGATATCGTGCGGCAGATGCGAATTAGTGATGAAATTTACAGTCACAGTTTTCAATCACTGATATTATTGAATACCAATAACAATCACACCAGTGAGTCGAGAATAGCATTTATTCTCATCACTGGAAACCAGCTCAGGCACTGGGGGTCCATCCACAGTTACCTTCTTTAATGGTGCCTTTATAAATTGCTGTATTATTTATTTAATACGGGGAATGCATCGGTCGGGAACCAGTAATTTGGTGTCAATCTTATCGCAATTTTTGATATATATAGAAATTACTTTCTCCAGGCCTCTATAAAATTGTATCCGAAGTATGTAACCCTAGATAATAATTTCTCATTATTTTATTTTATAAAAATATAATTTTATTATGATGATATTAAAAACTCATAGACATTGATTCTAATTTTCTATCTCCTAACTAAAAAAAATTGGATTTTAATGGATATTTTGAAATAGATTTACAGCATTATGTATTTATTAGTAGATATACCCACAATTAAATCTCAAATTTCAAAATTCGAATTTGGGATCAAACCTGGGTGCCGCATCTCATAGGATTGAAGGAAACCTAAAAACAATTCTTATTTTTTCTTCACATTTTCGTTATCAAGACTAAACACCCAAGTAACCCCAGGCATGAGCATTTTTTTCAATTGACAGTAAAATTTGACAACATTGTCTCACAGTACAACTTTACCAGCAATATTGACGTCATCATTATCCAACCTGACCGTTAGCTAAGAGTCTAGAGAGCCGCGCTACCGAGTGTCTGACTGAAGGCTCCGTCCGCGGTTGTAACATTGACAGTCTTGCAGTGGCGCACACAGATACAGCAGCGTGCTCTAGAAAGTGTAACACGGTTAGGGTTACACAACCGCTGTGACCTCATCTTTCATTGTTCAATCGCTCTCCTCTCTGCCGAGGCACCTGCCATTAAAATAAAACATCTATTATCGACATTGCTTATTTATTTATTAATTGCCCTTAAAAAACTGTAAAGCACCCGCAAAAAGAATTAGTATATGTGTGGATGGATGTTCTTGAGAAATTTATTATAAAGAAATATTCTCCTACACTTTCTTGTACTAGAATACCTTAAACCCGTGACGCTCATAATAGTCGTTATATCCATTTTTTACATTACGTTGTAATAGCGAAGACATCATAATCTCTTAATGTTCTTTTAAATCTCAGACTCGGCTTCAATCATCTTTGATGGCATTTTTTCCAGAATAATAGTCACAATTTCCTACGAAAATTCGCGCAAGGAAATTGTGACGTGGCGTATGATGTTATTTAGGTACCTACATTGAAATGATATTTTTTACGTTTCAAAAATATGTTTTGAAGGAGCTTTTTGCGGAGAATGTAACAGAATTTTTGCGGTTGTGTTCATATTATAAATAGTCGCGTTCTATGCGAAAATTCTTTGCGTTCTCTGTTGTATCTTGAACATTTTCGACTCGTAATTTAGTCAGGTATCTACCCGTAAAATATTATGGACTAGGTCTGTTACATCCTGTATATTTATAAAAATGTGGTATTAATAAATAAAATCCAGATTGACACATTACTTATTTTTTCTTCAATAATTGCAAAATTACTTTGTGGCAACATATTATGTTAACAAATAAATATCAGGTATCTCATTGAAACGAATCTGTTTTATTATATTTTAAAGGAATTATATATATATATATATGGAGAGTAATTACAGGACTTACGACCTGTCTTCGGCTGGCTTAAGTAATCACTTTATATATATATACATATAACGTTCACCAATTCTTACCCCTCAATCTCCATATTTATCAAATTTTTGAAAATTCTATAAATGTTATTACATGGACTGGCTTCGAGTACCACTACAAATATTGATTTTTCAAACGTATTCTAGTATAATGTGTTAAAAACATTTTACAGATAAAGGATATTGCTTTAAATAATTTTCAACAAAAATCAAATTCTCATTGAGTTAACATATAATATGCTGTTTCAAGGAAAAATGAATTATCAAATTTGGTCGATAAATAACGATGTTGTAGTGGTACTCGAAGCCAGCCGAAGACAGGTCGTAAGCCCTGTAATTACCCCCAATATTTCTATATACCATTTCTTTAAAATTTAATAAAATAGCTTCGTCTGTATGAGATATCTGATATTTATTTAATAACAGTGCCTTTATAGGTAAAAATCCAGTAATTGTGTGTTCTTGAACATATTCTAAAATATTATATTAATAACAATAATAAATAACCTTTTTTATTTGTTTTCACATTAGTTCCTAATTAGTTACCCACCACTTATATTTATAGTTTTTGTCTATGCTTTTATTTTTAATTTTAGTATACATTGTATCCTGAAAAATGGACCATCGATCTTGAAACATTTATTAATAAATATCAATTTATCAAATTTTTATTTAGCGGTATAAAGAAAGTATTTTCTACTTATTATTACTTATTTGAGCTAAACGGATCACTAATTCTAAATTAATGTTAAATTACATCAATGTATCGATTACCATATTATAAATGAGATGGTTTTAAGTTGATTTCGATAGAAGTACTATCTTTACAGAGGATCCATGACTTCCGGAAAATTTCAATCCATTTTCCACATATTCACATATGTGATTAGAATAACATAAAATACAGAAGTACATATATAAACTCTTCAATGTAGGGTACATTCGGGATATCGAGGTCTTGATCGATGAGAGAATATACCGTATAAATCAAAACAAAAAATAATTTCTCTAAAATATGTGTGTTGAATTTTTCCGTAAAACTTTTTTGGAATATTTATTACGAATTTACGTATTTGCACTCACACGCGGATATTTTCATATTACACGGCGATTTATTGAATTGACCTGTATATTGAATGTGAATTTGTGGCGTTAGTGCGGGTCGTGAACCCTTCGGAGGGTGTCCCTCGGAGGGCCGGGAACGAATCATGATTGACGCGCGAGTTCGGAAACTCGGCAAACTTGGCCGCGGAACTTGACGCTCGGTACAGGTGTCCCTGAACGAACCTCAACATCTGAGCGGGAGACCCGAATAAGAGAAAGTTTATATTTATTTAGCTACAAGTAGCATCTGAGCGGAATTAAAAGTTAGTTTTTTCTGTACCACACTTCCGGAGCGATGTTTATTGAACTTTTTCATTATTTTGGGCTTTGCCATGCCAAGTACTCAAATTATCCAATGAAAGAAGGTATTCATGTTTTGCTGTAGACACAATTACGTTATATTATTAAACAATATAAAAATTATGGATTACATAACGCGAGTTAATAATAATCTAAGATGAGGCGACGGTATCTTCAAAAACATATATGTCTTTGAAATCCATGACTTTGAGAAATTGCGTAGTAGGGATCGATGGAAGAGACCGAGACCCACCAGGGGTCGTAGAGCCAATAGTAATTATGATGATGGTCAATAATAAATTTAATTATGCCAGTAACAGAGGGCGCCCGTGGAAAACCTGGCGTGATCAGATAAATCAGCTTCATCAGCCGAAGAGCATGCATGAGACGATGTATGAAAATAAACGAGACAAGAGTGGTGTTTCAGATCATAAGAATGTAGCGTTTTATCCTCTATTCAGGTAGTAAATCAGTTAGTTATGTACATATATTTGAACCCCGTATAAAAATTCTTGATTGATTTTTTAATTATTATAATATAATTAAGAGTTTTTTCAGAACAATCCAATACTGCCCATATTTTTTGAGTGAAAGTCTTAAACACAATATGAAATATATTTCTTCTTCATAAAAAAAATAACTTTTAAAAATATAAACCTTTGATCATATAACTATTCATACATCATACAAAATTGAATCCTATGGTAGCCTAAGATATTATCTCCATAAATCTATAGGTGGAGAACTAACCCACTGACGTAACTGCCAGGATTATCTCTTTCAAAGATTTTCTCAATTCGCTCCTTATAAAATACAGGATTAAATATCTTTCTTCTAAAAACAGTTCTGTTGCACACGAGTACCTCAGTAGTCGCCAGGCAGTTTGATGATGGATGATTTAATGTTTCTTGTTCAATGACTTATGTGACGTTTGTAGAAAATATAAACCTAAAAATCGTGAATTTAGTGAATTAAACTTGGAGTTAAACGAATATATAAATTAAACTAGTAAATTTGTCGTGTGAAAACGACGTTCCAATTATATAACGAATAACAACACTGTAACGAGCGAGATAATTTATTTATTTTATTTTATTTGATTGTTCCTTTCTGATGAAATAATGTAAGTACATACATAATGTAGGAGGTGTTCACTGTCTTTCTAATTAGACCAAAGTCTGTGTTAAAATAAACAGGTTCCTCCCTTATGTTTAACAGTGAAATCTAAACAATGTATTAAACAATTAATCTCAATTAAAATTCAAGATGCAAAATTGAATAACCAGAAATATTTAATGATTTAAATAATAAAATTGAATAATCATAATTATAAAATAAAACATATCTGAAAATAAAACACTTGTTTTTTTATTATTTTCGTTTATATTCTTGATCTGCGTTTCCCTTTGTGAGGGCTTTATAAATCTAACAATTTAATTCAACAACTTGTATTTAAAGTTAAATTGATAGATTGATAATACCACCCTTGCGAGGCGAAACGCGTCTCAGATAAATTAAACGTGTAGGATAAAAAAAGTTTTTTATTTTCACATGTGTGATTATGGAGTTCTACAAACTTACTTCGGAAACAGTAAATATAAAATAATCGACGAAACAAAAATATTCTCATTTGCCTATGATTGAAACACAAAAGTAGAAAAAAAAAACGAATAGAAAAGAGAAAATTAAAATAAAGAAATGATGTTCTATTCATGCAATGAGTCGATAAACGTCGAGTACGGCATTTTATATTTTACAATTTTCATATCGTTTCAATTATTTTTATTACAAAATCATGAATCAACACTAACTAATATTTACAGTATAATTATATTCAACGCATGGGAAATGCCAGAAGAATTGTAAAGACAGACACATTACATAGAAAGTATGCGCTATGCGTGATTGTAGGTATAAACATACATTGCAAAATAAATTGCAAACACATTTAACCATGAAAATGAAATCAATTATTTTTTGTTAATATATTTCATATTAATTTAATGTAATACGTATAATAGACAGTCGATTAGAAACATTAATATAATACATATAATAGACAATCGATTTGAAACATAATTATCCGGATCAAATTGTCCATTATACTCTAGAATTTCATTCCACGTTGATTTCAACGAAAGAAAAAGTCACAGGTACCACTCAGTAAAAATGATAAAGTGTGATTACCGACAACCTTCTGAGAGCCTCGTCTGAATATAATTTTTGACAACCCACCGCGTACCGGAGCCTGAAATATGAAATAATAAAATTTTGAAGTGTATAGATAATAAAAGAAATGAAATATTATCGTATTGAGAGTTGCTATGATACGGTATTTACCAAATTAATTCAGACATTATTATTTCCGCTTTAAATATAATACGACAGTTTCTTTTCTCTCGCTTTGAAAGTAAATACAATTGCTTTTGACGTCGATTTATTTTCGTAAAAAATACTTTCACTAATGGTAAAAATTTAATGATGAATAGTGTTTAAAAACTTCTGTATTTTACCCGGTATTTAAGAAATCAGAGACAAATAATATTTATTGAAATTTCCATTTTGTACACTTTTCGATAACGGGTAGGAATCGTTTCAATTTGAATATTTGACACCAAATCTGGGGCCGCTTTGTTCGGAGTCTGTGTATGATCTAGCTTTTCGCTCTTTCCCTCTCAGGGGAATTTCTCGAGTAGTGAACTCTTGGAGACATTTCATTAACCAAATGAGTCCAAATTTCATGGTATTTGACAAGGTAGATTTGTCCACGTAACTCGTATTGTATATTCTCCATATCAATTGTAGGCTTTACTTTTTATCTTTTCAACTGTGTGCATGAATAATTCAATTGAAAACATTAACAGTTTTATGTTACAAATACAAAGTAAATTGAGTTGACCTAACTAACTTACCATCGTGTCTTTTCCCCGCGGGGGTAGGAAGAGAGGATGGAGAGCCACACTCTCATGTCTTTATATACAATTCTCGCATCATGCATCTTCTCATACAAGCTCGTCAATTATTGATGCTTCTAATAGGACCATTTTCCAGTATATGGTTTACCTGATCGTGTTAAGTCTTCCGTGGACGTCCTCTATTTTTGATGCCAGCAATACTTGCGTCATATATTGGGTTTCTGACCCGGGTCGACCCGGGAATGCATTAGGTTTTCGATGCATTGAGTCCCGGGAATGCTTATGTCGAGTCCCGAGATTCGTAATAATTTTGAAAGAGTGTAAATAAAATAATTTCGTCAAAATTTTTTGTCTTACGAACGCAGTTAAAAAGAAATGTTCGGGTCAAAACAAAAAAAACACATTTTTTTCGAATGGGTTCCAGAAAACAATAACAATGGGTTCAGAAAATAATAAATCATTTAGTCGCAAAATACAGAGTTACAAATTCTTGTAAATTTGCTAGCATTGACGACTGTCGGTGAAGTGCAACAAAAATATGAGTACATACATGAGTGAGTGCTTTCACTGAAACAAATTTTTATTTTTTCACCGAATTATGCCTTGGCTTGTAACGGTTTCGAAGTCATTCGGTAATAGAAATTCTTAGCCATCGTACTGTCGTAGCACAAATTTGTTAGTTCATCAAACGAACATTGTGTTTCTGGGAGAACTTTTAAGATTTATAAGTATTTTTTTACGATTAAACGATTAAGTATTTTTAATTTTATTTTTAAGTTAAATATAGGAAATGAGTCGCGAGTTTGGAAACATTTCATAAAATGCAAGAATAACGAAACGGCACAATGTCAGATGTGTACGTAGAATATATTTCATTCAAATTAAATTTTTTAAATGTTTTTTTTTAATATTAAGAATTTATCATACCTGTATTTTTATTTAGAAATAGTATTTTTTGTCAACACATGTTTAATTTATAATAATAATTTAATTTAAATAAAATTAACAATGTTTATAGAAAACAAACATAAAATCTTTTTTTTTATTTTTTTATTTATTATCTTAGTTTAATAACCACAATTGAGTTTAAAAAACATCTACCGGTTTCGGAAAACACCTTTTCCTTCTTCAGGATATGTCAAAACTAACTAAAAATATAGCATTGTTTTTCTATTTATCCAGAATCTATTTTTAATTTTTTATTAAATTCTGGCGTCTATAAACTTAGTTGTTAGGATTGTGCTGCATTTTATGTTGGTGAAACGGGTAGAAATTTTAATATAAGAGTAAAGGAACATTTGAGATGTTTGAACAATAGTGGGTTTTCAGAATTTGCTAATCATTTGATAGAAAATAGTCATGGTTTTGATAAAAAATTGGGATTGTCAATTTTGCATATAAACGGTGTAGGTCACAAATTAAATAATTTGGAATCAATGGAGATAAATAAAGCATGTAAAAGTAATCAGGAAATTCTAAACAGCCAACTAAATTTAACTACGAGTCCTATTCTAAAATTTTTTCCTAAAAATTATTCGACTAAATTTGTATTGAGCAGCAATTTGAGTTAGGTACTATTATTTTTTAAATAATTGTTGTTTTTTTTTAAATTTAAAAATAGATTCTGGATAAATAGAAAAATAATGCTATATTTTTAGTTAGTTTTGACATATCCTGAAGAAGGAAAAGGTGTTTTCCGAAACCGGTAGATTTTTTTTAAACTCAATTGTGGTTATTAAACTAAGATAATAAATAAAAAATATGAATCTTAACCACCAAGTTAATATTGCTAATTTTAAAAGTAATAAAATCTTTTATTAAAAAAAAAAATTATTAACATATCACCAGACCCGGGATCTCGGAAATGAACTAGAGCTGCAAATCGAGTCCCGGGAATGAAAAGGTCTGGGAATAGAGAGACCCTAGTCATATATCATTCTTACTATTCTCTCCTCATTCATCAAATTGAGTTTCAAGTTGTTATTTTTGCATTTTTTTATAAAATAACACAAAGTATTCATGCCTGTGAAGTACATTATTTATCCAGTTTATATTTACTTATTATGTGACAGAATAAGACGAAATAAGGTGTTATGAATGAAAATTACATGACACCTTCATCCACCGAAACCTTCAATCAGTGCACATTGTCTATTATAATTTCGAATTAAAGTTTTTCTAAAAATTTATTGTGCGCATTGAATGATCCGAGTGCCATGGCTGAACAAGTTGAAAAGAAAGTAATTTTCTTATTCCAATCGAGTTCATATTGCGTCACGTCAAGTTTCTATGTCTTCGGTTTTAGGTTAAAATAAAATAAAAAACTCAAGTAATGCATATCGTTTTTGCCATTCCCAACCGGTTCATTTTTTGCACAGTAAATTCGCTGTACATTTCTAGGTTCGCTAAAATCACTAAGATTTCCTAGATTTTTACAGTAACACATGTTCCGAATGGCTATCTCAGACAGAGACGTCGCAGATTGGGTTATCTCCCCGCCCGCCAGCTGGATCGACCTTCCGGCGATCCAGCCGAGAGGAGAGCAGTAATTTGATTGTTGTATCGAATTTATTATCAGATTGATTTATTTAATAAGATTTTATTGTTTCTTAATGTTGCATTATTGAAACTGAATGCCGCTTTATTACTTTTAATTACTTGTTATTTACTTATTTGTTTGAGTTGATTTTGTAGTTTCGCAATATGTTTAGAGCTGGTTTTGTAAATAAATTGTGATTGTAATTGTTCTTTATATTTATACACTTTGTCATTTATTTGTTAAAGCCATTATACAACATTACGAAATACAAATTCAGTTTCGGATTGTACAATTTACATTTAAGTTTATCAATTTTAAATACGTGGTGATGCTTATAGTAATAATACGCTAAATGTTAGTTTTTTAAATACAAATTAAATGTTTTAATAGAATGATATACATATAAAATCAATTTTATCAAAAAATATTGTTGTTCGAACCTGGATCTCTTTTTATCCGGGGAGCGTGCAATAACCGATTATGCTATACCAAGACAGTGCATTGACGACAAATTTTCGAATATATATGTTACACTTTTCAAATTGATACATCCATCGTTCCATTATTTTATCTTATTTCTATATGCAGGCTGTAACAGACCGAGTCCACAATATTTTACGGGTGGATATCTGACTAAATTACTAGTCGAAAATGTTTAAGGAATACATGCAAATTCTGCGCTGTAGGTACGATAAATATTTCTTCAAAAAATGCAAATTAGCTTATGGCATCATTTGATATTATTAATGAAAACACACTTTATTTACACCATTGTTTATGGATCCTTTCTTATTCTCTCCTACCATAAGTATTTACAATTTTATTTTACGTCTATACT
Organism: Eubasilissa regina; assembly: GCA_022840565.1. Taxonomy (NCBI): domain Eukaryota; kingdom Metazoa; phylum Arthropoda; class Insecta; order Trichoptera; family Phryganeidae; genus Eubasilissa; species Eubasilissa regina. Next base: position 35,817,125 of record JAINEB010000003.1, on the reverse strand, counting down.
TGTAATTTTAATTTAGTATACTTTGTATCCTGAAGAAGGAACCATTGGTCCCGAAACACACCAAATAAATAGTGATATAAACAAAGTTTATTTTCATTATTAATATAAATATTATTAAAAAACTAATAGATATCTCATAGAGAGGAGCTATTTTGTATTATATTTAATCGAAAATGTTTGGAAGAATGGGTAATTACAGGGCTTACGACCTGTCTTCAGCTGGCTTAAGTGATCATTTTATATAACGTTGACCATTCTCACCCATCAATCTTCATATCTATCAAATTTTTTAAAGTTGTATATATATATGTGGACTCGCTTAGAATACCACTACATTATAGCCGTCTATGGACTAAATTTGATAATTCGTTTCCTTGAAACAGCATACGTCACAATGAGAATCTCTTTTTTTTTTTTAATTATGAAAGTAATATTTTTTATATGTAAAAATATTTTAACACATTGTACTAGAATACGCCTGAAAAATCAATATTGTTAATTTTATATATTTTCTTATTTTGACCAGTGTATTATTAACCGTATTTGAATTTGTCCAAGAATACACCAATAGTCAGCCGAAAACAGGTACAGTGGCACCTGTATATCTGCGACAGCGAGCGATGAATATATTCATACATGCATATATCTATTCATGCATATTGTTCTATAAAAAAAAAACGCAGTTTTATAATACATTTTACGAATAATTCTGTTGCTAGTTGCTTATCGCCAGTTGTTTGTTGCTTATTACCACTTGACTAATACTTATTGCATATTTCTAGTTGCTTCACTTAACGCCAGTTGTTCTTTTGTTTTGTGGAATATAAAAACTATAATATACATATACATTTTATTTTATTCATTGTATATTGGGATAAGATGAATCTTTATTGACATACATTTTTTTACATAATATAATATAATAGACTTATTTCAATTACATTATATTGCTAATAATATAATAATTGCTATTAAGTTTACTAATTTATTGAGTGGGATGCAGTAGATACCTACGAGGCGTGAACCTCCGACCACTAGATCACTAGGCCAGCATCTTAAGCCCAGCACTAGACCGACAAACTACTCAACTTTACTAGACTGCCGTCTGTGTTAAAGTAGTCAGGTTTTAGTATTCTATTAAAATCCTTTTTTTTACTCTTTTTAATGCAGTTTCACGACATATTTTACCCTGCGAAATCTGAAAAAAAATACTTTCTGACAAAATGGACTAACTTATCTGATCACTGGCTTACCGCTATATCCAAAAAACATGTCACGCCGTGTAATTAACGGTGTAGAGTTTAACCTCGCTTTAATCCACGAAAAAGATCCGTGCCCAGTTCTATACTAACACACCTATCGAGTTAAAACTTATTAGCTGTAGTAAATGTGTTTGCTACTTTTTTAAAGTTAAAATTATAGATGATAAAAAAAATTCGCTACTGTATTTAATGTAATATATTTTGAATTCGACATTTCTATACGATTTGTTCACGAGTATTGTGTAATAGTTCACAATTGTTATGTTTCTTCATTTGTCGCAGCGCTTCCAGACGCCTTTCGAGATTTGCGCATACTAATTAACGACATCTTGCAGAACATCGCAGAACGCTACGATTCCATGTTCAGCGTCTCCAAGAAATCAACATAACGCTGTGAACCGAAAAATTCCACAATGGACTTGCATCACGCGACATACAGAAACGTTTTAAGATTAGTCTCGTCCATTGTCTGGTTTAATTTCATCGAATTGTTGTTAATTGACCTTCGTTGACCCACGTGATTATTTTCCTATTGAATTCCAACACACGGTGACCCCGTTTTAATCTTTCAACAATGTAATGTTTTCCCGGGAGCCGAATGGACACCGGGTCAGCTACAACATTTCGAAATGTGATTCACAGCATATTACAGTAATTTTATTGTCTCTTTTTTTTATAAAATTGTAATCTGCCTTAGTATAAATAGTAGTAGTAGAAAAACATTATATTTGTACGGAGATATGGTTCGCGGTACCGACAGTTATGCACATATTTTTATAAAATTGTAATCTGCCTTAGTATAGATAGTAGTAGTAGAAAAACATTATATTTGTACGGAGATATGGTTCGCGGTACCGACAGTTATGAACATGAAACTTGATGAAAAAGATTGTCGATGAGTGTTAGAATTAAGTGTGACGATATATAATGCGCAAATGAGCTAAGAGCTTGAATATGACGTGTGACTTATGTCATGCTTGTTTGGTCTAGTGTAAAGATTAATTAATAAACCTAGTTCTCACGTGATCTGAGGTTCGAACCGTGCTTTATTCGAAAAAAAAAAAATATTTATGTGACATGTATTACATATATCTGTATTTAAAAAAAAAAAGAAATACAACATTATCGTAATATTTCCGCCTATTAAAATGTACTATATTCTTGATAAAAACAATACTTCGTATAAATTATGGTTCGGTATATTTTTTAATAATCATTCAATAACTGCCACATCAATTAATGAAGAAATGCCATCTTAGATGGTTCGGGGATATCGAGTCAACCCTAAGTGAAATAACCTATTACTAGTGATATTAAACCGCTATGTGACTGATTGTGACGATGATTGGTAAATAAGAATTAAATGTTTGTTTAATTTCTGGTGTGCAAGTCATTGCTCGATCATCGTTACAATCAATACAACCGTAATTACAAATACGGTTTAACGATTTAACCGTCACCACTAGGGATTCTGTGTCGAAACAGCCCGGGAATTCTATGTTTTTTTACTGTCTCGAGTCCCGGAACATAAAATTTTTTTCTTGGTATTATTAATTTTAAACAAATTGAGTTAATCTTAATATCCATTGACATACAGAAGGTAAAAGACCCAGCGACGAGCGGTGCATGTGTAATAAACAAATAAAAATGGAAAGTTTCCATAGTTTATATAGTCAGCCATAAAGATTTGCATAAAGGAGAAATTAGTCCAAAGATATTTATTTCTAATAAAAAGATTCTGAAGTAAATGGTTTAGTCGGTTTGTTCAAACAAGGTATTATGTTTCATTGTAAAATTTGATATTTTATCTTTAGAATAAAGTCATGTCATTTTTTAAACAAAATCTGTATGGGATGAAATTTTTTATTAGTGGACTTCAGTTGACTTTAACCTTTAATATACGTTATTGTCTTTCGATATGTTTCTTTTTTAAATTGTTTGTTTTATAATTTTTATAGATGAATGTGTTTTTCGTGTTCAATATATTAATTTTATTTTAAAAAACTGAAACAGTAAATATTTCATCAAACGGTTTTTTTAGAACATGTTACGGTTGTATTATTAAAATTTATTTTCTTTTTAATTAAATAAAATTCATGGTCTCGATTCCCGGGACTTGAAAATTTTGACTCTGGAGTACTGAGATTGAAAAAAGTCGAGAATACAGAATCCTTATCACTACTTATTACACAGGCAAGCGTGGACTTGTCAAGGAGAGCACTAACGGAAAATATGAATTTGTTTTACTATGAACATTTCTGAAGTTTCTTATGCATCATTAGCATCATTTTGTGTGTTATTCCTTTATTTGTGCCTACCTTTATAGAAATACGTGATGGTTTGTAATTATTTATTATTACATAAATAACACGCATTACGAGTCCCTGCCCACCTCACTGGACCGAGGACCGTATCGAAGTGAACAGTGTTTTTGTTGTTTTTTGTTGTCTCTTTCTTGTTTATAATATTATATATATAATTAATGTTACAATATATAAATAGTTAAATAAAAAAATACATAAATAAATATAATTTAAGGTAAATTTATTGCTAATTTTACTCCATTTATGTATTTACAGTGCTAGTCCAGCACTAATATGCCACGAAAGTACAACATTACTATCCACACAAATAATTACAAATAAATCTATGTAGATGACTCATACGAAATAAGACAAGATAAGATACAAGTTTATTGATACATTTTTACAATGTTTTGCATAAAAAGTGAACAACAATAGCAATTATAATCAAATAACGCATGTACAAGGTGCGCCATAAGTTTTTGCACTTTTTAATCGCTTCTGTACGGGAACCGCGCGGAGGAGGGGCACGCGGATGACAGCGCGCGGGAGTATGGTCCTTGGAAATTTAGTCGCAATGAAACAGAACAACGCAGGTTCTGCGTAAAACAGTTTTATATAAACAACCATTTTATGCGATTGTTCGGCGCCTGTTTCGCGCTCTACCGATTACGCGGTGTGAATCAATGTCCGAGTGTTAATTTAAATAAATCGTGGCTCAGGAAGTTCGAGGAGACCGGTTCAACGCTAAATAAGAAAATTATATTCATTTCTTTGTGTGGGATGCAGTAGGTATTATCTCTGATATTTAGTCCTTTTGTTTTGGCTATTTGCTAGACTTTTGTACGTATTGAAGTAACTAGTGTGAAAATTAAATGTATCAAATTATATGAACCCACGCACATGTGTTCACACTAGTCGAATTAATAAAAAAATTTCAAAGTTTTTTTATGAAAATACATCAAATAGTTTTTTTTTGGGACCACCGCATGTCGTGGGATTAATATGGTATAAATAAAATCAATCGTTTTATATCAAGAGATCATTGTTTACTATTATATAATGTATATTATACCATTACCAATTCAGAAGTCCAAATGCTATGTCCGTTTATTCTGCTTTTCAAAGGCACATCAGTTAATCTCCCTCAGATCAAAGAATCCTTTGATGTCACCAGGTTCATAAGTTGTTGACAGTGAGTTCGGTTCCGTGTCCGCTACCTCACTCATGGCGATTATACAATAATGCTGATCCGGAGTCTACTATAGACTAGGCAGACAATTATTATCAGTATCAATCGAACAGTTCTCTTTATGCGTTTATTCTACTCAAAACAGTCCTACCGCAACTACGTCTTAATTACTTTCCACAGGTTTCTTTGACAGTCATCGGCATCACTCGATTCGACACACATCGACCATCCTAAATTTTTGATCTACAATATTCTAGGCAACGCCAGGTAAATCATTTACAATCAACAAAAGAAAGGAAACCTTTCTACGGAAGTGACGGCTCGCCTCACATCAATCGCGCTCTACTAATGTAAAAGTGTCATAATAGTATGTGTATACACGAGTATCTTTGAATAATTTTAAGTTAAAATAAACCACATACTCATTAGCTAACAGAAGTGTTAAAGATCTTTATATTTCTAGAACGAAATTGGAGAAAATACTAAGTATTGTATACCAGTTGTGTATTTTCTGTATTATCTAAAGAAATGGAAGCATTGGGGCTTATGATAAGATATGATAAGATGTGATAAGATGACTTGAAGTATTTGAGATATGGATCTAAAGAAAAGTGTTCAAAATAAGCTGGACGGACAGAGTTACGAATGAAGATGAATAAAAAAAATAAGCATTTAAAACAATTTAATACTTTTAAAATTAGTAATATTAACTTTGTGGTTAAAATTCATATTTTTTATTTATTATCTTTGTTTTATTAACCACTTGAATTGAGTTTAAATACATCTACCGGTTTTGAAAAATACCATTTTCTTCAGGATGGCATAACTAACATATGTTATCTGAATCTGTCTATTAATATAAATGTAGGTACAATATGGGAAATATAGAGCCTGTTATATAAACAAGTTAATAGTGTTCAATAAATATTTGAAGGAAGCAAGGATACAACAAAATATTTTCTCTAGCTAAAAAAAACCATAGTATTTATTATTAATATACTCAACTCCTGATGGTGTTCTCATTTAGACTTCTTATCTTGTCATCGCGGTTTTAATCAGTATTATTTCAATGTCCTTTTGGATATCCTTCTTTCATACAGGATCTCTTCAGATGTGTGAAAAATACATAGAAAAAAAAAATACCGAAAAATAAATTCGTTTCTACTAACTCACCTGAATTCCGGTCAACATTAATTTCGTGTCGTCGCGTTATTTATTATTTTAGCACTTTTTATTGCTCCATTGGGAAAAAAAGTGGCGCCGTGTCAGCCTCGATTGTTCCATTTGTCATTTCGTTCAACCTTTTAATTCCACGCTCGCTTTTGTTCCGGTCGCGGTCGGTCGCACGGTGCAGCCTGCGCGGCAGCCCGCTACTTCTCTCCTCAAATGTAACAAGTTTTACAAATTTGAACCAGTCAAAGAATCTTCTCGACTTCTTGGGCTTTCTTACCACCGTCGACGCTGTTTATTTTGCCTCGCTCACGCGAACTGCAAAAGTATGGTTTTAGTTTAAATTTTTCAAATTGCAAACTGAATTTTAAAAAAAAAGTGATATTTCGTATTTTCTGATTGTATAATATTTCACCCATTTAGCCAAATAGGTGTTTCTTTAATTGTATCACTTTTCTTTTACTTAAATATAAATCAGAATATTATGGCTATTTGCTCCTTTAAAAGAACAATCAGGCTATCGCCTCCACTCTCGTCAGCCAAAAACATGAAGAACGAAGCTGAACGCGATCGGCAAGACGGTACCCTATTACCTGCCATAAAGAAACAAGGTACTGATTGCGTGCATCAACATACACGCGTTCGCCAGTGGCCCGGGCAGACCGAGCCACTCTCTTCATTTCATGTACTGACATCCGTCGCGGCAGCAGCTTTCGAGACACTTCCGATTTTCGATACATAGTAAGCGCGTTTACATTTAAATCTCAACCTTTGTAATAAGTTTGCTTCAATAAATTCAGTGCCGACAGTAAATTGTTTTAATCCATAATACCTGTTACATCTATATACACAGTCAAGAATTCCATACGCCTGCGATACGATGGTTGCGGTTGATCTATGGGGCAACCGTACTCTCACACCTCAATCCTTTTGATTGGTCCATCTGAGTCTAATATGCAAAATACAATAAACCCCATAAAAGTAATTTTCAAATATTACGTAGGAGGCAACGGAAATACTACAGCAAAGTAATAAGTGGTTTTTTCAACACAAATTTTTTAATGTTATGAATTATATATTAATAATAAAATTATTATAGATCAGTATTTGTAGCTCTTAAGGCGTAAATATGACAATTTTACTTATGTAACATACCTTTATCTTATTAATAGGTGGGCATGTGTAGTAATTATTCTATTTCTAGGTCAGATTAAAAATGAAATGTAATGCTCTGGCAATTTTACAGGAGTACACTATCATCACATGATCAAATGAAGAACATTGGTTGTAGATTTCATACGGCAGTTAATAAAGAACCGTCAGCGAGGCTACTTAACACGTGGATCACGCGGGTGGCGCGCACCTGCCAGTTAGGTCAACCAAATATTGACTTCTGTACTGGAACCATCTCGATACAATGTGTGATGTGGGAGTTTAGCTCCCCTGAATATTTAACCCTCCAAGCAGTAAAGAATGTCATTTTTAAATAAAAACGGTCGATACTAAGAATACGCAATACTTACATGCCGACTTTCCGTATTTATTTTCAGGTAGATAGAGAGGGGAGAAAGCCAAAATTCTTAGTCTGCCGCTGTCCTCACTTTATCCACACTCATACACTTTGTTTTTTCAACAACATACAAGATTTCTATTTCAATTATATATATCTTACACTCTTTCAGGGTGAAATTTGTGTATGTCTCGAGGAGGCCTTCATCCGTCATGCCGTCTTTCATAATTTGTATTTTTTAGCCGTAAGGTCTTTCGCAGTCGTCCTAGATTCTTGTTAGTATAACACATCTGCACAAACGTATATTGCTCACGAACGTATGTTCGATTCTAGATATTGTATACTATCCATACTCACACATATTTATTCGGGTATGGGTGACTCGTTGTACTCCACCTACGCGCCTACTTCTCACTCCCCATACCTCGTGTCTTGCAACTTCGTTAGTCTGTCCGTGTAAGCGTGACTCAATCCATTCTGTGCCTCGTCCACTGTCCCTCTTTTGGGAGGGATTTAGTCCTGCACCTTAATTTTCCATTTGTATGTAAAACTATGTTCTATGGATTTATTTTATATGATTTTTATATAAAGACAGCACTTAAGGGTCGCTGGAGGGTCTAAATTTTAAAATCTTTGCGATAATTGCTAATAACCACATTGAATGTCTTCTCTTTTTTCGTTTTACATACACTTAAATATGTTATTGAATTAAAGTCGCGTATTTTATTAGCTTTGATGAGTGGAACTGACAAGGAAGCCCTAGCTTCTAAACTGGTTTCGGGAAAGAGTGGGTCCCCCCTTCCCCCCTCCAATTGTCTTTTATAATATCCATACTCGCTTATCACTGTATCTGTTTAATGAAAATTGTCATACCTCGTATTTCATTATCTTTCATACGCTTCCGTTTATTTTATGCTATGTTTATTATGTCAGAAACGAAAAATATTGAAGATGTTTTTAGCACCTTGTTGATATTTGATACTATGGTATATCTTTTCGCCGACTATCCGATACCGTCGAACCTTGGAGGTTGTTGTGGCACTTTGCCCGAGGATAAATAGACCTGCACCGAACGATTGCTTATCCTAAGACGAGCGGCTCGCGGTCTACCTGGACCGTACTGCGGGCGGGGCTACCGGCCGCACCCCCACCGTCAGCCCCTGGGCACCATCAATCCCGTCCGACCGCACCTGGCGCCGCCGGCAGCGATTACAGTGATTCTGCATTAAGACCTCCGGAGGGGAGGATAAGTACTCTCCACAAAAATAAATTATTCTTAGATTTCTCCCGCCTTTACAAGGCCGTGTTGTCAATGGTTACCAATTTTTTCGGAATGTCCAAAATCTTACTTTAAGTGCCGGTTATGTGATCAGTAGTAATTTTTTACTATAGTAAGATTTTACTAACGCCCGTTATAAAAATCCTCTGTTGGTGGTACATCAAATTTACTACTGTCAACGATTGTCAAAGACAATCTCATCTCTCAGTGTGTTCAGGCTATAAATACACTATATTGTATGCTTTATCTATGGCTTTATTCGCCTATGTGTCCGAGACCTGTCACTTCGGTAGCGAATTTTTTTCAGATTATGTGCTAATGTATATTAAACAACGAGATTATCATCAGGAAACTCTCTTCACTAAAATAGCGGGATATTGAATGATTATTTATTGTATACTTAACTTTCAAAGTATCAATGCGACGGATGACTTTTGAAACAGTTGTGAAGAATCCGCCATATTTAAACATCGATTCACATTTTTACTATCGGATATCGGACAATGAAATCAGTTTACTACGGGATGTGGGTACTTTCGACAAGTTAATATTTTTTTATCAAACAAAAAATGTTCAATCCACTATATTATTTTATTATCCATGTTCTCCATTGACTCCTATCCTTGACCATTCTTCTCCAGTTCCGGAACCTTATCTTCCTGCTCCAATCCTCGCCCCGCGAGCAGCCTTGGGGGACCTACAGAATCTCAATGATTCACTCGGTTGTCATAATAGTATTCATATATTTATAATACAATTGTATCGTAATGGTAAGATAATTCTTAAGGGCTCGACTCAGATCCCCATTATATTATTATATGTATATATTTTTTCTACGCTTATTGAGTATTTCAATACATGTCTACATTTTGAACAAATGTAGAATAATATTATTAAGGAGAACACATTCTTATTGTGAAGTTGTAATTATTCAGAACAGACGGTCGGTGATATTTTAAATACTAATTAAATGTATTAATTAGGAAGATATACATGTAAAATCAATTTTATCGAAAAATATTGCTGTTGCTACCGGGCTTCGAACCTGGATCTCTTCCAATCCGGGGAACGTGAAGAATAATATTATAAATGTATAATAATATCAAAGGAGCAAAGATTGATGTTTTGAAACTCTTTCGGTTAAGGTCTATTCAAAACGTGGTTTAAAGGTCGCTTTTTCTAAACTCGAACTTGTTCACCACATTTTTGATTAACCGAAGTCTTGGATCACTTGAGAAAAATTATTTGAGGTTTAAATTTGAAAAACGATCGTTATAAACAGAAGGATATTTCTAAAAGCTTATAATCAAGTATGTATTAAATAAAATTACTTACTACATAATAGTCGTATCAGAAATGCGACTGTTCCAATTCCAATTAGCAAATTTTTGACAGTATTAATGGATTTTTTGTGTATTATTTTGTAAAAAGTACCTCCAGAACTAAAAAGTCACATATCCACATTGCAAAAGAAATTGACACTTCACTTCGATGAAATGAATCAACTTCCCTACGCGCGACAGAAAGATATATAGATTTAGTTTTATATGTAACAATAATTTATAAAAGTACTTTACAAACAAAATATAGGTGTTTTCTAAAATTTGCCATTTTGATATTTTGTCATCTTAATATATTTCTCATTTTTACTACGATAAATGGATACACTAGAAATATTTCCTTATTTGGGGTTAAGGTTCGCAAGATGTCAACCTGAATTAAGAAATTTGATAACGAAGTAGTTATCTCGTAGATTTTAAAAGTGATTGACAAACTTTGCACCACGAAATGATCTAGATATCAGTTTGTCTCTAGATACACTATTTTATACGACAGTTGTGAGAAATTCTTTCACAAAAAGTGGTGCTTTACGATTCAATATTAAAATTTGTCTTGGATTTTCCGACAACTGCCGTCACTCGTGTGAACTCCGCAGGAAGATAATCAGGCGGAACGCTCAGCCAGCACCGGGGCACGCTTTGCTGGGGCCGCTTGATGAATTTTCCGAGAAAAATGCTGAACCAATCCAGTCGTGCTGTCAAATATACATGTCTCACTCAACTTAAATTCATGGAAACGATAATTCCTCACGGAAGCTCTTACATCATCCGCATGTGCCGCTAGCTCTGTTTCCAGCTTTGTAACCATCTGTGTCAAGCGTTTGTCTAACGCGTCATCCAGTGTTACATCTCAAGTTCTAGTTCTATTATTTCGTCGAACTGAACCAGAATATATGAAAAGACACAAACATGTATTATTTAGAACGCTGCGCGCATTCTATTATTATAGTGATTTTATACGACTTATCACAAATATTGCATCTTTCTAGCCGTTCCGTTAACATGTGCAAACGTATCAAGCTTAATAGCTTGATACGTTTGCACATGTTAATACATACCGCTTGACCGAAGACGACCGAAGAATTAACTGGTTTTAATATAAATCACGGGCTAAATGTAACGCAAGAACGCGACTAGTCCGTTAACAAGCAGTTTGTTTTATGTATACGTATGCGGAACAAGTGTAAATAAAAAACATTTAAACAAATGGCTCTAATCCATCGTGAGGGTGATTTTAAACTGAGAATTGAATGTTCGCCTTATTTTGAATATACTTATCAAGCGTTCGACGTCTTCTGATGGAAGACCTACTGAAAAGTGAAATAGTTTTAATTCGAATTTTAATTTTTTTTATAATTCTAATAATTATTTGAATGTTCAAGGCGGGTTGTTGGTAAAAAGTGAAGCATGGTTTAACAATTATGTCTGATTTTTATAGGACCCGCATAAATTACGTTGGCGCGGGGCCTCCCGCTTAGGCAAGCTGAGCTTAATTTGCATAACGTATTTTTTTCAATTATTCACTATATATTGTTATTACCTTGACTTTTTACTGGTTCGTTGATTTTTAATTATATTATTTCTCACTTTCGTTGGGTACAGTAAACAGTTAGATGTTTTATAAAGGATTTATATTCTATTAATAATAGGAAAATACTTTGTTTATACTAATGTATATTGATAAATTAACATGTTTCAGGACCAATCGTCCCTTCTTCAGAATAAAATATATACTAAAATTATAAATGCAAACATAAACAAAACCAAAACTGTAAATATAAGTGGTGGGTAACTAATTAGGAACTAATGTAAAACAAATTTAAAAGATAACTATTTGCAAAATGGATTTGGTTATTCATAATGTTTAATTTGCTATTAACATGTTTTCTTATTTCTAATTTATCTAACTGTAAACCCCTGGTATTTGTACTTACTTACCATCACGCCGTTTGCCCGTGGGGGTAGGCAGAGACGATAGAGCGCCACACTCTTCTGTCCTGACATACAATTCTCGCCTCATCCACATTCATACATCTTGTCATACAAGCTCGCCGATTGTTGAGGCTTCTAACAGAACCATCCTCCATCTGGTTTACCTGGTCGTGCCAAGTCTTCCACGGACGTCCTCTATTTCTGGTTCCATCAACACTTGCGTCATATATCTTTCTTACCATTCTCTCCTCATTTATCCTTTCCATATGACCAAACCACCTAAGTGATCCTTTCTTAATCTTACTCACTATACTAACATCAGCTTTACATTCTTTTCTTATTTCTTCATTCTTTACTCTGTCATAAATAGATTTGCCACAAATACGTCTAAGTGATCTCATTTCCACTGCATTCAGTCTACTTTCGTTACTTTTCTGCCAGCTCCAGGCCTCACTTCCATACATCAGTGTCGGTACCAGGATTCCATTGTGCACCGCTAGTCTTGCCTCGGTTGACATATTCCTGTTAGATATAATTCCATTCAAAGCACCGTTTACTTTATTTCCTGCAGTCACCCTCCTTTCGATATCATTCTCAGCCTTTCCGTTTCTATCAAACATACTTCCCAAATATACAAACTCATCTACTTGTTCCAAACATTCATTACCTACAAGTATTTTGCATGGGGTCTTGCTTTCCTCCTTCTCAAATACCATCACTTTCGACTTGTTAACATTCATCATGAGGTCGCTTTCCTTGCATACATCGTACATTCTACTCACCAGATTCTGTAGTTCTTGTTCATTATTCGCCATTAGTACTGCATCATCGGCGTACAATAAACAGCATACAATCAAATCGCCCATTTTTGCTCCTACATTCATACATTTTAGTTCTTTCACACATTTATCCATATACAAGTTGAACAGCCATGGAGACATTACACAACCCTGCTTGACACCCTTTGTAACGTCAAACCATGGTGTGAGTGCTCCATTGATTCTTACACACGCAGAACTTCCTTCGTATAGGGATGCGATTGCGCGTATAAGTTTACTATTCACCCCGTAATCAGAGAGTACTTTCCATAACTTTTCTCTTATAACTCTATAATATGCTTTCTGTAGATCTACGAAGGCACAAAAAAGTTTTAGGTTTTTCGCCAAAAACTTTTCCGTCATCACTCGTAGAGAAAAGATCTGATCCATGCATCCTCTTCCACCCACAAATGCCCCTTGCACGTCCCATACCTTTTCTTTCGTCACCATTCTTGCTCTTTCTATTAAAATTCTTCCATACAGTTTACCTACAGAGCTCAGTAGACTAATAGCCCTATAGTTACCACATTCCATTTTCGACCCTTTGCCTTTGTAAAGAGGCAAAGGGTCGAAAAGGGCTGGTATTTGTAAAATTTCTAAAATGTTGATTTATCAATAAACAGTAGTATAAACAAATTTTCTTATTATTAATAAAATATGTTGCCACAAAGTAACTTTGCAATTATTAAAGAATTAATTTATATTGTATTTGAAAGATTCTAAATAATTAATTGTGTACTTTTAAAATTAGAAAAATTAACTTTGTGGTTAAAATTCATTGTTTTTATTTGTTAATTTTGTTTCATTAACCACTTATTGAGTTTAAATACAAGTTTAAGAGTTTAAGCGTGTAAAACTAATCAAAAAATTATAAACAACCAACTAAATTTAACTACGAGTCCTATTCTAAAATTTTTTCCTAAAAATTATTCGAGTGAATTTGTACTAAGTAACAATTTGAGTCAGGTACAGGTACTAAATGTATTTTTTAAATAATTATTGTTTAACAATAGATTCTGGTGAAGAAACAATAACATAAGTTTTTGATTAGTGTTGATATCCTGAAGAAGAAAATGGTATTTTTCGAAACCGGTAGATGTATTTAAACTCAATAAATGGTTAATGAAACAAAGTTAACAAATAAAAATAATTAATTGTGTGTCTAACCTGGTATGTTAGGATACCTAGTGATACGTATATATGTAGTCCTTCAATGAACTAGGATTATTTAACATTAACTGCATACTATTTGCAAATAAACGCCTTATATTAAACTTTCAGTTGAATTAAAATACAGAGAAGACAAGTCACCGTACATAATGTACACTGTACATTAGTTGTAAATTATTTTTACGATTAATTTAATACTGTGTGTACAGGTACTGCATATACTTTCCTGTCGTGCTGTTACCTCTAATCAAATCAAAATATATCACTAACAAGATGACACACACTGTTAATTGTTTTTTAATCTATGGAGGATGGCTGTATTATATAATGGAACGCATCAAAAAGATAGCCACTGTGAAGATTATGTAGTAATACATTGCCACGAATTTCAATCATTATTTATGTTCAACGTTAGTTCAAATACCGAAGAATCATAAAATCGGACAAGACAATGCATGTGTAATAGGTACTTATAGTTATTCACGTGGTTTATTCAGAGATAGTTACAAATAATACACGACTCGTGACTCGACAATATTTAACACTGGAGTAGCGCTATCGGATGTGCCCGCTCGTTGCATTGTGAAAGTTTATACGGCGTTCCCACAGATGGCACTGTGAATCCATATCACCATAAATTAATCATTTGAGTCGCGTGATTTGTGTTTAAATAATTTTATGGAGCTCGCTTCATCTTAGCAGTGTTTTGAAAGAAACCTCATTTATTAAATTAGCCCTATTAATCATTAGCGAGTGTTTAAAGGATTAGGAATGAACTAGTGCGAGAGCGCGATTAGTGATGACGCTTTTGTTAACAAATCTTTCACATCATTTCACGTTCACACATGCTACAAAACAAATAATCCTACCCATACAAATTCTTCCACTCTACAAAAATCTTCGTAGAATCAAAGAAAATATGAGCATTTTAGTACATCAATCGAGTTTAATCGCCACATTCATCAGCGTCACACCGTCACACCGTCACACCGGGGCCGCTCCTCGTTAACATTAACATTCCAAAAGTAAACTCCGCAAAATTTGGTCTAAATGACTACATTAGAGCGCGTCCTCCGCATTAAGCAGACTTCCTGGAAATCTGAAATTGCCCCTCACGGACAATAAAACATTAGAGCCTACTTTTTGGAATTATTTTCGGAATAGCCTTTTCTTTTAATAAGATCATTTTTATTAATTTCGATAATGATTTCTGCCCTTGTTCATCCCTTACAGTTATTGTCAATCAAATTGTAGTCTATTAATGTATTTTGTATATTTTATTTATTTATTATACCTTCTCACCCATAGGATCCATTACAAATAACCAAATTCTTTGTGCTAATAGTTACCTTTTAAATTTGTTTTCACACTAATTCCTAATTAGTTATCCCCATTATTTATATTTATGATTTTATTTTTGTCTATACTTGTATTTTTAATTTTAGTATACATTATATACCGAATAAGGGGCCATTGGTTTTGAAACATGCTGATTTATCAATAAATAGTGGTTTAAACAAAGTGCTATTTTTTATTATTTATATAATATGTTGCCACATAGTAATTTTACAAATATTGGAGAAGTGATAAATGATAAGCTCAGCAATCGACCACGATTATTTTACTTTTCGATCCCTCCCCCTTCGTATCGTTAAGTGAAAAATTACATTTTTTATCATTCTAGTATTTTGCACGTATTTGATACATTTTTCTATGGCTATATTTTAATATTATTATATTAGTACCTACATCATAAAATACAATATATATATATAAATAAGAATCAAATATATGCGAAATACTAGAATGATTAAATATGTCACTTTTTACTTACGATACTTTACGTAGGAGGGGTCGATTTCGAGAATACGTTATTAGAATACTAGAATTATTCTCTAGAATCTGGATTATCTTGAATCCTGTCATTCAGAACGTCCTTTGCATAATAGTCATAACCGTATCGGTCGTATAATCTTATAAGGAGTCACTAAACACTGAACACTGAACTGTGAACACGGCGGATCAGTTGGCATTCCGGGAATAGTCTGGAAGGCGCTTTGTATTTGAGTTGCTTTCCGTTAGGCGAGTTCTAAAGCACAGTTATTAGCCGGTCGGTCAATTCATTGATGTGGTTCCTAATACCCACATTGTGATTCCTGAGCTTTATTGAAATAATCAGGGCTACGAACCGGAATTGAACCGAAAACCAGAAAAAAAAATTATTTTTATCAGAACGAAATCAGTTTATTTCGGTTCGGTACATGTTCAAACACGCGCGTTAACGCTATCTTACTCTCCACTTGAATTATCCTATTATTCTAGTTATTCTGAAGACAATATAAATATGAATTTTAACCACAAAGTTAATTTTGCTAATTTCAAAAGAACAATAAAAATAGTTTAAATGAAAATACATTGGAAGATATTTTAGTAATTAGAGGTAACTTTCATATTTTTTATTATAAATAAATATACCCAATAATCCTGTATACTTCAACCGTGAATATACAAATTTGTTTCGTTTACATACGTTTCTTTTAAATGTGTTTCGTTTAATAAATTATATCATATACTTCTAGTTCTAATTATTATACCTTTAATTAATTGTATTAATTCACGTAGTATTCTTATTACAAAAGAAGGAATAAAATTAATCATTCGAAAACCGAATACCGAAAAAAAAATTTTTTTACGGAACGAAAACCGGAACCGAACTGATATATATTTTTATAATTGAACCGGAAAGAAAAAAATAGCTGTTAAAAGTCCTGAAAATTATATGCGGTAATATTTGAGGTGATGAGAACAAACCGCGTGTAGGTGACAAAAGTATATTTTTGAGATTAAAATTTTCGATTTTGGAACAGTGATAATTTATTGTAATGATTTAAAAACATCGACACAACACAAGAACATGTAAAAACTACCACATTAATCCGGCTATTAAAATTATGTAAGGACTTGTGTAGATAATACAATTACCAGATTTAATGAAGCAGTAGTAATAACAACAATATTGGATAATTATTATAGCGCTGTTTTCGTAAAATATATTCATCTGCAGCGCGCTTCACACAAACTGTTTATAATCCTACAAAAGTAAGGTAGTTAGTAAAGACGTAACAAACACAATTGTTTATTTTTTTAATATCATTTTGTACTATTAATGTACGTATAATCCTTCCAGGAAGGACCCCTATATATATAAGAATATAATTAAACTAATAGGAGAAATGTCTTTAACCCAAACGTACACCAATATTTTGTGTACAAGTGTATGTATTTCATCATTCATCATTATCTACTATTTTCTATCCACTGCAGAACGAAGGTCTCCCAAAATGTCTACCAC
This sequence comes from Eubasilissa regina, assembly GCA_022840565.1. Classification (NCBI taxonomy): domain Eukaryota; kingdom Metazoa; phylum Arthropoda; class Insecta; order Trichoptera; family Phryganeidae; genus Eubasilissa; species Eubasilissa regina. The sequence continues at coordinate 35,799,797 of JAINEB010000003.1, read as the reverse complement.
TTTTCTCTGTACATTATATTTCGCTGCTACGTGTATCCAAAAAATATGATGGCTTCTTCAGTCCAGCGGGTTTTGTGTAGGCCTGTCCCCTTGCATTTGACCAACGATTGTCCGTTTTCTGAGCGACACATCGCAGGTAATGTAATGTAATGTAATGGTAATGGGCAGGTCACAACCTGCCCATTACCATTACATTTTTTTAGCGTATTCAATTATATCAATTACTCCTGTCTGTTCTCTTATTGACACGTTTCTTTTCCTGTCGCTTTGTGTTATGCCCAGTACGCTTCTTTCCATGCCACTTTGCGTTAATTTAAGTTAACTACGAGTACATTAACAATTAATTGTTATTGTTGTCCTATGTAGAGATAATTATCGACTTGTTTAAGCTTGGTTCCAATCACACGTATTTATTTACTTAAATTAATTAAATTTAAGTAAATAAATATTATTTAGTTAATAAATATTATTAGCTATTAAATTATTTCCGCATGACCAAAGCAACAATGTTGAGCGACCACATTTTCAAATTCGATATAATAAATTTGCAACATTTTGTTATGAATATCAGGTGCCGCCGTATGGATACGACATTGATAGCTGATATTGGATTAACATCACATGTAAGGTTTTTATATTAAGATACCTTTGGTTTGCTGTCTACAAAATATTACATACTCAAAACATTGTTCCCATATACTCACCTCCATCTGCGAGCCTTCTACAACATATTAAGCATCTTTTAACACATATTTCGTGACTCATTTTACCTGATAAGTCCCCGATAAAACATTCTATATTCAAATTCAATGTTGCGAAATAATGAAAATGAACATAAAATGTGTGTTTTGATTCGTAAATACGAAGATTAGCTTTAAAATATACCTACAAACCACATTCGGATCACAAAAAATATTTAACTTTAGCTTCGTTAATAAAAATATTGCCAAGATGTTATCCAACTTTGAAGAGATTCGTGCGTAATTTTTCCCGCATTTGGGATTTTAAGTTTGTTGTATGTGTGTCGGTATTTTCTACGATACAAGTCGGAGAAAACTCCTCTCATTAGGCAAAGAATCCAGGAATATCTTTGAATCTGTTTCCCGTATCTGTATTTTCTCGATTTTGCTTTTGAAAATTACACGAAATTCTTCGACATCCAATATTGTGCTCAAATAAAATGGGGGGATAACTTAACAAGCTGCTGGGGAGACGCGACCGCGACTCTTTAGCGGTACCTTTTCAGGGCTTCTCCACCCCCGCCCGTAGCGCACTCGCCGCCACCCTCACCCCTGACCCCTCGCCCTGCCGTACTCCTATTAACATACGTAAGCCGACTACCGACCGCCCTGCGTGTTAACAACCTGCATTCATTCCTGTAATGGCTTTTATCCGGGCTAGAAAGCTTTCAGAACTCTTCCATTTTGAATGTATAGAGTACGAAGAATTTCTCTTGATAGTAATACCTAATTTAATTTACAATCGATTCTATCTCCGCGTCTTGCTCTTACTAAATCAGTCGTGACCATTAGTCATTGCAGTGGAAATTATTTAGCGCTATTTGACTCAGTCGACGACGGACGATTTTGACTTCAGGTGTATCGTAGTGAGGAGACGGCGATTTAAATTCACCGCCATCTTCGCCGTCCTCAGCTGACCAAAGACCGGTCCGGGCTTCAGCAGAAAGAAGTCTCGCCCGGCGCTCGAGCGTCGCCGTCTCGCTCCTCTCGCTCTTCATACTTAACGCTCCGCTGTCTTCTATATTCTCCCTTTCCTGACTACAATACTCGTAAACGATTCAACATTAATCGCGCATTTCATTCCATCACCAAACGTCTCCCATAATGGCATAATAAACAAACACATTAATTAACTATATATATATATATATTTAAGGAAAACACATTCTTATTGTGAAGTTGTAATTATTCAGAACATAGGTCTGTGATATTTTAAATACTAAATTAATGTATTAATTATAAATATATACATATAAAATCAATTTTGTCAAAAAATATTGTTTTTGCGTCACCGGGATTTGAACAATTGGTAGTGTACTTCCCCGGATTGGAAATAGAGATCCAGGTTCGAATCCCGGTGACGCAAAAACAATATTTTTTGACAGAATTGATTTTATAAGTATATATTGATAATTAATACATTAATTTAATATTTAATATAAATATTTATTGGATATAAATTTGACACATGTCGAAGTACTCTATATTTCATCATTCCTTGCATATTTACAGCTAAGATCGTGTACAGTGGCGCAGCAACAAATTACCGGTCCCAACAGGAAAACATGTATACCGTTTCCCTATCTCCCCCCTCCGATAGCATACCTCGTCTTACGTTTTTTTAAATGACAATTATTATTATAAAATTATTTTGATACTTTTATTTATATTTTCATATTACATTTTTTACTATTACGTACATACCTTAAAAATGAATGCAAGGTACGAATAGCTGTTACTACTACTTCTCTCGTAAAATGGGATTGAGTTTGAACGTTCAAAATTTCATACTATTCGTCGATGATATGAAATAAATTTATGTTTTAATTTAAGCAATACCTAGTCATTCATTCGTAACTAAGATTTTTAAACTTACACTGTTATTGTTTTGATTATCGTACTTATTCAGTGATTCCGGGCCCTCCGATAGCACAGGACCTCGGGGATAGCCAAGTCATTAATAGTGTATACGGAGAGGTTATTTTCTAAATATTCGCGATTTATGAACATTCAATGTTTTTTTTGTTTTAAACAACTTGATTTCAATACAAATATAATGTATGCGTTAATATATATTCAACAACATAATAATAGCAATAGAGATGTGCACCCGCAAATTAGAAAGATCTTGAATTATGGGGGGTAACTGTGTAAAATGTGCTTCATAATAACTGAATTAATTGCTAATATATCGGGCTAGTATTTACGTTAGTTCCACGATAATTATATTGGAAATTGCGAGTAACACGCGAAACAAGAATAACTTTTACTCTGTAGAAAGCGATCTTGAAACGTCGCTACTATTTGCGCCACAATAATAATAATAATTGTTATGCACTGCGCTACTTTGTCAGCTTGTATTTTTTTCTCTTAACAAATAGCTAACGTTTGTCGTTACTGAGCCTTTCTGACGGTTAGGATGGTTCAATGGTGAGCTATTTACAATTGCAATTTTACCTTCCCGACACTCCCCACCGGCTCTCTGGCGACACCGGCTCCAGAGCTCCCGACTCTTCACAACTCCAGTCTGCTTCTGTCAGATATCTTCAGTCCCGCAGGAGTCTATTTGTCGTCTCGGTACACCCTAGTGCCATTATTCTTAGGCTATGCACCTTCTACAGACCGTGTCAGCTAAATATTTTATATATTTTTTTGTTTATTAGATTTATTTTTACTTCAATGAACATCCAATACTTTGACTGCATTATAGTTATACTTATATACTAATAATCAATAGATATCAAATATTTATATGAAACATAAAAAGAAGACAAGAGTCTTAACATAAGTATGAACATATTGAACATTATTTTGCTAATAATGTAGATGCACGTATCTTTTGATATCAATTTATGGTTTTTAACAGAGTCCGAAAAATTCCACAAAATATATATGCTCTTACACTTTGAGATTTCAGATTGTACCATTAACTGTTATATTAAGAGAAAATGGAAAAAAAGTTAATCAAAATTATTATTATTATAGCTATCAGAGATGTTGAGTTTAAAGAAAATAGGTGAGTCATGTAAGCCGGGAAGTGGAAATGAGCATTGACCAACTTACTTTAAAAAGAAATGGAGCCCTGTGAAAAAGACGTGGTCGAGGGTCTTCTCCTGCGAACCACATTCACACATCGGATTATCTATTATATTCAGTTTGAACAAATAGAAGGCTACTTGGCAGATATAGTTTTATTGGAGATTTTCCTATTCGGTATATGAGTGCGAAGTATATTCATTTATATGCTTTCGTTTCGCTTCCTCTTGTGACTACAAGAACATTCGCATCATAAGTGCGCGGTTAGTCAGTCTATCGTTCAACCGAAGTGTAGTATTGTTCGTAGAGCGCAATTCTCCCCAGCGCTTCGAATGTAACTGAGAACAAAACAATGATTACTTAATTTGCAGCACCCACCCCCGTCTCGGCGTCGCCACCCTGCTGTAGCAGTAATTGTGTGAAATGGTTGTCGCCACCTCTGCTCCCCGCCGATCGCCGCGCTCGGTCACAGTCACATCCGCGGCGCCCGCCCCGGTGCCATTATTGCGACGCAGACCCGAACAATAATTATTCTTCTCGTGAGTGCTCTCGGCTCTGACGATTGTTCGCCCCGGCATGATTGAACTGTCTGCCTGTACGGCTGCTGCACTGCAGCTTTCCTAGATGATAGCCCCCCTTCCCCCTCCCCGCCAGGCTCGCAACATGGTTCCATTCATTCTGATTATGTGTAATTAGATTTTGTTTTTCGCATTTTTATGGGTGGATATCAACATTTTGTTAATGTGTTGTCTTGGTACTTAAGTGAATCGCAATCAGTTTATCTTTAATTTAAAGTTTTTTTACAGCAGAGACGATTCAATTTTAATAAAGTCCTTTTTTAAATAGAGACCGCTCGCCCGTATAATTGTCACAGTGCGAGCAAGTGTAGCTTAGGGGGAGATTCGCTATTTGGTAATGATTAAATGAAAATGTGCAAGTTATTTGCATTAACACGCTTTAGCATACATTAAGAAGAATATTATTAATAATAAGAAGAATATTAATGAATGTACTGCAAATAATGGTGAATAATTGGAAAATTGATTATTCGAATTGAGGACATCAAGAATTTGTTTATATAGTGCAAAGAAGAAGAATAAGATGTGGCGGAATTCGATCTATCACTAAAAGTTTTAAAAGGGCTTAATTTAACAGAGAAAACAGATGTGACAGAAAAATGTTGCAGACGTGTATACCGCAAAATACCCTTTAGACATATATAATACTTACACGGAATACGTGCCACATCAGTATTCTTACTATTTTCAAACTACGCTAAAATCTTGTAAAATGAAAATAAGACAACTTGATGGTAATTATGAAATCGGTTTTTGACGATACAGTTTTTCGTGGTAGAAGATATCTACGTGCGTAGAAAACAATAGAAAAAAGTTATCGGTAGGTACCAAAATTTCCTGTTACTTTTATCTTATTATAGAATTTTCCAGCATCGGCATTATAATGGTCCTGATCTCAAATTTTTTTAATTAATTAATCATTTAAATATTATTAGAAGACATTCTTATTGTGAAATAGTAATTATTCAGAACATAGGTTTGTTCCCAAAATAGAAAACATTTACAAAAAATCTCAATTAATCAATTAATTAAAGAAAATAACACTGTCAAATTTGAAACAAGCACATCATTAAGGTTAAAAAATAACTTCAAAATCCCTAAATGTAACACCAAACACTATCAGCTAAATTTTATATATTTAGGGATAAAAAATTTCAATACACAAATTAAAAAAATAAAGGATATAAAAGAGTTTAAAAAGAAACTAAATGAACACTTCAAAAACACATAATTGGAAAATAAACAATATTACAGAACACTTCAGAAGCACACAAATGGACAATGAATAAAATATGTAAGGTATTATATAAAATTATTGTAGTGTAGCTCCCTATCCAAGCACAAGAACTGGTCTCTTTTTTGGAGAGATAAGCGAAAGAAAAACCATGTAATTTTAAAAATGTTAAATACTTAATTCATGTTATAAAAAATTGTAAAAATGTCAAATAAATATATATATATATTTTTTAAATATATGTTTTAAATATGAATTAAATATATTAATTAGAAAGATATACATATAAAATCAATTTTATCGAAAAATATTGTTGTTACTCCACTGGGATTCGAACCTGGATCTCTTTCCAAACCGAGGAAGGTGCATTATTATTAATTAATATCAAAAAGGAACATATATGTTCGAAAATTTGTCCACATAATAATGCACCCTCCCCGGTTTGGAAAGAGATCCAGGTTCGAATCCCGGAGGCGCAAGAACAATATTTTTTTATGAAATTGATTTTATATGTATATCTTTCTAATTAATATATAAAATCCATATTTTCATTTAAATATTCGTGCAAATATGGTTCACAATTTTTGAAGGCTGAAGAAATTAATTTTTTCTTACTAACAATTATTCGAATTAATATTAATAAAATAATATGTGCGATTATGGTAAACTATATCATTTTCATAGAATAAGTTTTTTAAATTTGATCATGTGGTTACAAATAATTTAACAGGCACCGAGTAGTTTTAAGAGAGGGCTATTTACTAAATTAATTTAATTATTTATAATACACGCTTCACACGAGCATATTCTTTCAATAGAAAGGTAGCATTAAAATAAAGTATTGTATTGTATTATTGTACTTTGATCAAAAAAATCAGATTTTATATCAGATTATTAAATAAATCAAATAAAATAAAATATATATTTAAGTTTTTCTAATTTCTAATATTTCTTGGTTATCCAAGTGTAAGTTCTTAGTATTTAAATATAAGATTTTTAATCCTGTATTTAAATCAAAAGAGTGATTGCATTCCGTAGGTGATTCGAAAATTCTCAATAATTGTTTATGATCTCAAATATTCATTCAATCTGATTTCAAAATTTCTTGAAGTTTTTCCTATGTAAAAATAGTTGCAATCTTTCAAATAAATCGATAAAATTAATCGCGGTAAAAACAAAGTGTTTTATTATTTTATTTATAAAATGGCGCCACAAAGTGAATTTGCAAAATTTGAAGAAATAAAAATCATATTTTTATTTCCACTAAAGTATAAAACAAAATCCTGCTTATCTCATATTGTCCTTCCGTATCACATAGCCACATAAAACACACAATGTATTCTATCAACTTTATCAGCATGTTATCGCATCTATCAAAGTAAATTATTTTGCTATTTAATTCTATTTTCGTTGATTTTTAAATAAATAAATAAAATCATATATATTATATCATCTAGTTTATAAATAGTTAGATACGCTTCAGTTAAAGGGGACGCGTGTGAACGTGAGCAAGCTCCGACCCAAATATTTGATTCAAACTCCCGTCATACGTCGAGCGATAAATATTACCTAAAGCGTCGTGCGTCGGAGAATAATTTGTTCACCATTCTTTTAAATAACTACGCGACCGCAGTGCTTATACACCTCTTCATACATGCGAAACATGTAAAAGGTCATCACTCTAAAACCATTAGATCCAAGGTACTGAAGGGAAACTAAATGTAGCAAATGTGACGGGGTGGAACGGGGGGGAGCGCAAGTGCGCGGGAGGGTTGAAATAGTGGCTTATATTTCCCCCTGGATTATTCTGAATATAACTAGTAGAGTCGGTAAGAAAATGCCTCCCATGTGATCCCTTATTAATGTGTTGACTATCTCAAGTCGGGATTACTGAGTATACTTTGGCTTATCTAACACAACCTTGTATAATATTCAGTTCTTCAAAATGTTGCCGCATTTCTTCTGAGAAATTCTTTATACTATTTGTACTTTGCTATCTAGACTTCAAACTTGTACGCCTTTATCAGGTGTAAGTGTTAGATAAAAAAAAGTATGAAGATATTTTTGATTCCAATAATTTAATAATTTAATTTGGTGGTGGCATTAGAGGACATAGCCCCAACTGTATTTCGCTAGTACATTTTACTATATAAATTTAATATGCTATCAATACAACTCTCTCTCTTTCTTTGTCAATCGATGTTCTCGATAGACCTTCGCAGACTGTGAGTAAGCGTAAGTCTACAAACTTAGAATACGCAAAGAGGCAAGAAATATGTAGATATCTTAGAGATCACACGAAGAGACGGGATAAGAGAGCGGACAAAAGTAGTTGATATAATTGAATATGCCAAGATATAATAGGCCGTGTCGCTCGCAGGACGATCAATCGTTGGACGAATGCAGTCATCCAGTACTACCAGAGGGGAATCAAAAGGCCCACAGACCACTCTAAAACCAATCGGACTGACAATCATCGTTCTGCGGAAATACATGGTAGCAAATAACAATGGACAGAGAAAGTGGGAGGCACTTGAGGAAACCTTCGTCCAGCAGTGGATAAAAAACGATTCATAATGATGATATATATTATTGATTTAGAAAAAAAAACTTCACCTAAACAGTATGAAAGTAGTAAAAAACTTTACCTAAACAATAGAAAAAACTGGCTACTTTATCATAGACGAGGTTCTAACAACCGTACAAAAATAGCCAGGAAAGTTGTTAATTTCAGAGGTGATAATATATAATGCGTTCCATACAAAAAATAATTTGTAATATTAAATGACATTTTATTTCTAATAGATATGACATTTGTTAAATTTATCGTTGTTGTAGTTCACAGCAGTTTGTAAAAAATTGTCAATTAATTTATCTTATTTGAAACTACAGGTTCTACAATATATTGTTTTCTGCGAAATATCCTTATCGCGCAGTGTTAAAGTGGCATAGGCTGTTTGATTCCATTTTAATGCCTCTGGGGTTGCTTTGATTATGGTTGATTGAACTTCTGAGACGCCTCCCAGGAAAACATTGTGAAGTTATGCTCCATTATTTGAGGAATTCCGTACTCACATGGGGCTCGTTTGGGGTGCGATTCATAGCTTCCTGGGGATGTTAAAACTGGGCTACTTTAACGCCACGTTTGCCTTTTCCCATTCCCGTATCCACCTTTTCTCCAAGCTTATTGTAGGCTTATCGTATTATTATTATCATTTAGCGTACTTTATTAACGAGCTCGATTTGATTGAGGTCACAGATTATGTTACAATAAATGCTCTTTCAAGCTCCGCTGCGGTGGAATTTTTCTCCAGAATTTTTTTCCATTTTCATATCTCGTTTCCGCACGTTCATGCAGAAAAGAATAATATTCCCTAGGGATAATGAGTTTACCCTGAATTGGCCTGGTGGATCTCATGCGCATTTCTTCTCCGACATTCTTGAATATTCCATCTATTCTGTTGTCGGAATGGCTCTTCTATGCGGGGGAAGCGAATGAAGTCTGGCATGATGAGGAGCATTTTTCACGGCACTTATTTTTCAATTTGCGACTCGGATAACCGTCTCGAGCGGCCGAGGCCGCGAATTGGCAATTCTTGTGCCGTTCGGCGCACTGTCGATGCATCTCAGGAGTGGGGACGGCAGCGAGCGGTGGGTAGTTCCGTTTGAGTATCGGAGTTATTATTGGCGGGGATAACGAGGTTACGCCAGTTTGCCGACAAAGATCGTCCTCGCTAGGTTAAAGCCTGTATTCAGCGGAGAGGCACTCTGTGATCAGCCTCTCTAACGTCATAGAGAACTTGCCTCCGTTACATTAACTATTTAAGAGGATTTTGTGTGTGAAGGAATATATGACATAATATATTAAAACATAGTTTTTATTTTTATTAAGGAGAACACATTTTTACTGTGAAGTTGCATTTTCAGAACATACTTTTGTACTATTTTAATACAAATTAATCAATTAGAAAGATATACATAAAAAAATCTATTTATCGAAAAAATATTTAGTTGCTACCGGGATTCGAACCTGAACTTGAACTTATCTTGTAAATATAGATTTTTTCTGTATATCTTTTATTTATTAATCTATTTTTTATTAAAATACCACAGAACTGTGTTCTGAAAATGCAACTTTGCAAAAATGTTTGCGCTTCCCCGGATTCTTCCCTTGTAATTGATTTATGTAATTTTTATTTGTATTGTTTTTAAATTGCATTTTAACAGTTGTATTTTAAATATTACTTCTTAGGTTGCTTTCATCATTTATTCAAAAATTGATCTAGAGCTTTATTAAATGCGTCTATTTTAAGGTCCTATGACCTGTATACTGCGATTATAGAAAAAAGTAAGCCATGATACTGAAATTGAACTATAATACTATTGCAGTCTGAAATCGGATTACGTTTTATTTCTTTAGTTTTAATATCATATTTTACATATATTATTACACCATCACATTAGTTGTGAAAAGCGTCTGCAGGACAAGCAGTGTAGACAGAATATCAAAAATATGAATGTAATTACTAATATGTTATGTATTAGTATGAGCTAAGTTTCGGTTAATACTATTATATGTAAATCTGTATTAATGCTGTGGATTAAAGTTAGGAACTAATCGAAATTCTCATTTATGCTTATGTTCAGATGTATTATGTTAAGTGTTGATGCTATGCTTGATGTTTCTACTTTACTTGAGATATCATCATTATTTGTTTTGTCAGACGTGGCAAGTTGTAAGCTCTTATTATACGAGTATATTTCCATTACTTCAATCCTAGGTAAGTTTGATGTTCTCAAGATACTGTCGCGATTTAATGGGTTATGGGTTGTGGTTCTTCCGCTTTTCTTACGTGGATCTTGCCATTTCTAATCCATACAAACTTATAGTTATTTTCTGAAACTACTTTTCGAATATCTTGTAGAAGCATCTTTGTGTTGTTGGTAAAGTCCTCTACCAACTTAATCCTACCCTCTTTAATGGGCTATTGGAATTTTTTTGCTTTTGCGTTTTTGTTACGGAGCCTGTGGAACACACTTACATTGTTTTTTTGGAGCTGTAATCCAATATATGATGCAAAAAACTTGTTAAAATATGGAGTTTTGCTGTATTTTATGTAAAGATTTTGGTTTTACGTCACATGTTCTATCACTTTTTTCACTATCTATTATGTAATTACACGTCAGAAGCAATATATTTTGAGCATTAATGCATAACACAACTGTCAAAAGTGCAACACCTTTCTTTTGATGTACGTTGATTAGTACATTTACTGATTTATCACTTAATATTGTGGCTTATGTATAAATTATGAGTCCACGCCGGCTATTAAAAACTCCATGATAATGATATTTAACGTAGCTGAATGACAAACTTAACTATTTATCACAATCGAAGGTAACCGATATTCTGGTAGTGATGTTTCGGCCTCCCTTCAACCATTTCGTTCTCCCTCAACGTTTTATTTCTAGTATCCGCGGGAGCCCCTGAGCGGGCTTGACTGGGTTTCCATTTCGTCCTGTAGTGACGGCGTATCGTGACGAAGCCCTCGACTCCCGGAGGAAGCAAGATTTCCTGGCGTATGTGATTTTCTCGGTCTGTCAGTTTTTATGATACTTCTTTAGTGTGATTGTCAGAATTTGGTGCGGGCTGAATAGTAGTTTAGTTCAAACGTGCACTTCTCCGTCTTTTGTTACCGTCTTTAATTATTACTAAGGAAATATATTTTGTTGTAATTCTATAATATGGTTCATACATTCATTTTACATATTGGAAAACAACTCAAAAGGAGAATCAACGAACGGCATCGATTGCTATGTAGGTAATGTATATTACATTATACCATAGATTTATTATTTAGGAAAAAATATAATACTGCATAGAATTGAAAAAATGCATAGATTTAAAAAAAGATGAATGAGGGTAGAATGACGCGAGTGTTGATGGCGCCAGAAATAAAGGACGCACTGGAAGATGGTACTGTTCGAAGCCTCAAGAATCGACGAGTTTATATGAATGTGGATGAAGCGAGAGTAATGTCAGTACATAATAGTGGAGCTTTCTATCCTCTCTGCCTAACCCTTTGGAGAAAAGGTGTGATGGTTAGTTGGTTAGTCAGTTAGTTTGTTATACACATTTTGACATCGACATTTTTGGCAAGACACATTTTGGTGCCGATGATTTTTTTAACTGTTTCCAGATAATTTCGGGGTGCAGAATCCAAAATAGCCATCAGATTTGGTCTATCAGATCTAGTTTTTGAGATACGCCATATTGACCTCATTTACAATAAAATCATCTTATTTTTATCTTATGTTTATTACACTTTATTACTATTACTATTTGCTCCAACTGCTAGTTAAAAAACAAAAAATACGAAGTAAGGTATTTATTTCATAGATAAATATACTTTCATCACTTTTCATTTAATAATTTTCTTTCATACGATTTTCTAGCATGGAGACAGTCTCACTGAAACTCCAATAGTGGTCAACCATCATGTAGCTATCCCATCTTCCTTGATATCGATCATCCATAGTTTTAATGTCCTGATGGAAAATTTCCCCCTGTTCTTCACTAAAATCACCTAGGTTTTTTGGAAACTAATCTAAGTGGTTCTGGAGGTAGTGAACTTTTATGATCATGTTACAACTTAAGAATATTAAAGTTGGAAAGCATATTTTTCACTAATTCTATTTAATTTTCTGCCTTATAATTTCCAAGAAATTTTTTTACTACTCGTACAAATGAACACCAAGCGTTAGATTCAATCTCGTTCATTGATGCTGTCAATTATGGATCTTAAATAAGCTGTCTTTTCTGAGGACCACCAAATATTCCGACTTTTAGTTTTTCTGTGTTAATCCCAGGAAGTTTTTGTGTCAAGTAGCCAAAACAAAGTTCATCTCAATTTAAAGGCTTCACAAATTGCTTCATAAGCCCCAACTTGATATGCAAGAGTGGAAATATAATCTTTTATTTCGCAACCTAAGGTTTTTTGATTAAGTTTTGTTTTTCTTGAATTATGACTTTCCTTAAAGGCCAATTTTTGTTAACCCAGTGCTGATCCTTAGCTCCGCTGTCCCAAAGACATGAAAAACAAGTATATTTTATATATTCACTTTGCTGTCCAAGGAGAAAGTTTACAATTTTTAGATCGACACAAATCACCTACTAATATTCTTCATACTCGGTTTCATGGTTCCCTCCAAACCAAATTTTAGTTTAGTTTAGTTTTATGTACGAAATTTCAATTTTGGTCTCTAAAGATGTTATTATTTTTGCCTTTTATCAGAACTAAAATCAATTAGCCTGTATCTCCAAAACTAGAAAAAAGCCAGGTATTTTTGGAATCAGCACATCAAAAATATTTAAAATATTTAAAACTTTTCCGGCACCAAAAATAAATTTTATTTTATTGCCCAATGTAATTTATAAAACGCTAAAACGTGTATATATATACCGACACTTTCATTAAACTACGATATTATCCACATATCTTGCGTCAACAACCGAGGTAAAGTATTTTTAGCATCTGACTAGTAATCATATTCAATCTAGTAGGCCGTAAGTTTTTTTTTACGTTTGATGTTTTTTAAAAAATGAATTATTAGCCTTATTTTCGCGCGATCTTATTTAAATATAATTTCCATAATCATCTATTACAATACGAGTATATTATTACCTTACACGCTAGCAACGGCAATGTACACTCTGTACATTAAGCAAAGGCCCGCTTTATTTATTTTCCAAATATCCGTCGAGTCGATATAAGCCTGGCGGCGAGACTGTGTAACAAGGTACGGAAGAATTTTATTTGCAAATTTGATTCCAAATACAATATTGTACGCATGAAACGTAAAAGCATATGGTGCCCGCGGGCCACTGGTATCGGGGGGAGGGGGTTCAAAAGCTAAACCGCTCTTTTCCAAATGACGAAGATAGAGGGGATGTGTTTAAAAATCATTTTCTAACAATTGTAGCAGTTTTACAATTGAACTGCTCTGAAAACATATTTATAAAGGTATTTCTTTTTAAAGAAAGCAAGTTTTTAAAAACTTCCCTCTGGCTAGAACATCTTGCAGTTGGTTATTTGAATTTCTTTCATTGGATAATAGCGGTTTTACTTTCGAATCCTTTACATATAAATAGTCTATATTCATATGGCGCCATATAAACACTAAACCTAAAGCCTATCTGCTGACTGGTAAAGATGTACATGCACTGGGTGTAACCATTTTTTAGGGCTATGGACATATTAAAAATATAAGTCGAAAATGTCAGAGATATAAATATTTTTAAAAAGTCCTTGATTATTGTGCGATTATTTTGAACAATTGAAAACATTTACTGTTTCCAAATTATACAATGTATTAATTACAAAAAAATAAAGGCTATTGTACTTTGTGCGACCAGATTTAGGGCCCGATGCAAAGATATAGAATAATAAGGAATCAATTTCTCAAATGTTTATTTCTAAGAATGTAGAAATCAAACACAAACGTGAATTTGTAATATCTTACATATTAATATTTGCTTTAACAGTACAGAAATTGTACACTCCGAACGTTTTTGACTCGTAATTTAACCCATAAAATATTGTGGACTGTGTCTGTTACACTCTGCATATGATTTGTCGCATGAAATACTGAAATGGAAAACAGGAATCCCTGATTAAAATCGCATGCCTTCGGCTAAGCCTTCGCATACATTTTTAACTGATCACCGCCCGGCGGCGACGGCACCTCGCATAAATGTTTAACCAACCGCTGTAGTGTTCGGTGACTCCGGAATCGACTTTAGAAAAAAATCACGCCCAAAAAGAGTTATCTTCGACAGATATCAAAAAATAATCTTGCTTACCAGCAATAGTGAATTGCAAATTAAGTACTTCATTTCCCTTGAATAAAATTTTATTTTCCTCAGAATCGTGTCAAGTATCATTAAGAGAGCAAGAAATATTATTGCTGTTATTTTATAAAGTTTTATCAAATTTTCTTTAAGTAATATATTATTAAGGAGAACACATAATTATTGTAAAGTTGTAGTTTTTCAAAACATAGCTATGATATTTTAATACAAATTTTTCGTAAAATATAAAGTAGATTGCTTTCAAATAATAGAATAACAGATGAATCAATTTGAAAGTTCGATAATTTGTCGTTAACTCGCAATGTTGACGTGGTGTAATAAGTCAGCGAACTTCCCCGAATAAGAAGGGTTCCTGGTTCAAGTCTGGGTAGCAACAAAAGTATTTTTTCTATTAATTGATTTTATCTGTATATTATTCTTCTTCTAGTGCTTGTCCGGTTATCGGCATTATTTTATTAGCAGCAGCTCAAAATAGACTGTGGACCTCCCAATATCCCGACCTTCAGCCAGGATGTCTACTGCCTTGAATGGTGAGATGCAGGAGCTCATATATTTTTGGATGTCTCATTAAATGGCTACAATATTCCATTTTCATTAAGGACTCTTGTCCTTTCGCATTTAAATAATCCCATTGTCATTAGTGACCCTAACAGTCTAGATTATTTTTAGAAGTTGAATGTAGATCCACATCTCAAATGCTTCGAGTCACTTTAGCTTCGGGCTTGCGTAATACGACATTTAATTTCCACAGAAAGGTCCCAGTTTTCATCCCAGGTAGGTCTTATTCCATCTATGTACAGCCCGCCATCATCCATTTCGTTTCATTACCTAAAGATCGTGTACTCGTACTTAATCTTTGCGTTTAGTTAAAGACCGTGTACTCGGCGTGCATCACTCACTCGTGTCAGTAGGACTTATGACCTTTTAACTTTTTATGATATATTTTTCTTTTTATTTCGTTTGATAATTTAACTTTAACATTCAGTTAAATTAGTTTCAATCAGAAATGGTTACATCTAAATTCACGGGATATTTTGCCGACAGGAACTGACACGAAAGTAACCACTTGTATAACATTTTCGGGTAAGAGCGGGTCCTCTTCAGTATTCGGGACCTTTCATGGAGTCCGTTAGAATCACCTGCGTGACGATCTTGATTACAGAAGAAAAATAAATTTCTAATTGATTATTAAATTGCACTATTTTCGCTTTATGTTTGCATTGTAACATAGATGACATGAAAATAGATTTATTATATGGAGCATACTGTAAACATAAAGGTTTGTATTCAAAGCTAGTGTACATTGTAATGTGCACCGTGTCTGAAGGGGTTAACGATGATGTCACTACCATACGTAATATGTGAGATCAGACTTACGGGACTCCGACAAACAACAATGTTTGATGACGTCCTTAACAATGTTATTGTCACGCGAGACAACCCCCGGTGGCAGAAGTTCTCATGTACAGACCGCAACCTGTACAGCGGTGCATAACCTCCTCCTCGTTACGGGAAATTGTCCTGACAGGATGCTCTCGCGGCGTGCCGTGTCCATTGTACCGAACGGAACAATGGCGGCGGGGTAGCGCGAAGCAGTTTGCTTTAATCCCGCGTCGTTTCATTCCAGATGCGTGCGGCGGCCACATTTTATTTAAACAGGATTCACAGAGGAACAACACGTGAAGCGTGTTGATCGATCGTTCCGTCTCAGTCTGTCCCCGGAAATACTTTTAATAAAGAATTCACCAGACTTTATGCGCGATCAAAGTTAGATTAGTTTCCTGTGATCTTGGAAAATGAGAATGATTTCCATTTGTGTGCAGGCGTGTATGACAGAAAAACTTTGAACGGAACCTTAAAAAGCAAATCGCATTTTAAAATAAATTGTATTTTTTTTTATTATTATTGTATTCACAGTTGTTGTATTGTCAGAAGTTGCAGTTTTTTCAGAACATAGTTTTGTGGTATTTTAATACAAATTAAATCTATCAACTAGAAAGGTATATAAAGAAACACTTATTTATTTATAATTTATTAAAATTATTTTTTAGTTCATTTTTAAAATCTATCACCTTTATATTGCGACAAATCTCAAATACCTTCGAAAATCTATCGTTAACTTACTGCGTAACTGGTAACGCATTTCCTCTGATAGGAAAATATCCAGGTTCGAATCCCAGTAGCAACAAAAATATTATATCGATAAATTGTTTTTTTTTTCTATATATCTTTCTAGTTAATGCATTTAATTAGTACTAAAATTGTATTTTGTCCAAATTTGTTCACTCCTTTGATATTCATTTTATCTTTATCTGAATATCTTCATATTTTGTAAACGAAGATTTTGTAGGAATTGATTTGATAGCTGATGCTGACCAGAAGTGACAGAAGTGCTTAATCTTATTCGTTTCATGGCTACCTTTTTGAAGTAACACCACTTTTTCCGGCACGTACATAAAATTCCCACACGACAAAAAAAATCTGTTTATATTCATCACATCATTGTAATTTTATCCACACCCTCCGTATCTATTCTCACCCGTACGTCAGCCAGGCGTATGTACCGCATTCGTTCCAGCGCCGTATTTCTACATCTAGTGAACAGATTTAGAAAAATCAAACACTACTGTTTTTTCCTTTTGTCGAACTAAACAAGAATATTACCAAAATCATCTGGAATAAATAAATCTCTCAAGATACAAAATGCGAAACCACTAAAACAATTCATTTGGAACGCGCGTGATCGATATGCATCCTTTTTTTTCTCTTGTATAATACGATAATAAGATAAGATGACAGACACGATCATTTTCAGAACAAAATGTTGTTCAGCTTGTACTAGCAACTTCCTTTGCTATGTTGAGATGCGGTCTCATTGTCTCGACGAAAAGCGATGCAATTCTTGTCTCGAGTAGGGCCGATTAATTCTCCGGTCGAGAGCAAGTTAAAAAAAAGGTGACAACTATTTTACAGAAGCGTAAAACGAAGATAGATGTTAAATAAAATAATAATAACTCTGTAGGAAACCACGAAATTTAATGGGTTCAAAATTAAAATAAATTTCCTGGTTTCATACAAAGTCATTGTTATTTTATGTAATATAATATGTCTAACCACAAATAAATGCTTTCTACGAAAATATGGAAGATAGATAGCTTAATCTACCTGTCTCTCTTTCAAATACTTCTGATCACAATTGGTAGTTTCTGGTTTAGGATAAAAGGCCACGCTCACCTTTATCATCATTCAGTCAATATATTTATTTCTCAACCTTCCTCTCTGTCGTTTTCATTCAGTTATTATATATTTTATATTTATTAGGTCTCTGATTCTACCGATGAGCTAAATCGTTATTGTGACTGTGATTGAGTAATTGGTATTCAATAGTAACGGTGATTGGTAACTGTGATTTAACTGTCGAAGTTTAGTTTCTAGTGCACCAGTGATTGCTCGACTCGAATAATCAATTATCAATCACAATTTTAATCGAATACAAATCTCATACACAATCACAGTTAAAATAATATTTCCGACCCATTTTGTGTCTAATGTTTTTGATGATATTCATTATTTTTCTTTTTACTTTTACTATCCTCATCCAGTTAAAATAAGTGTAATTAATTAAGCTCAACAACACCATCATCATCATCATCAAACTGGTGGCCTTGGCCTCCTCGAGAGACTACGGCTACACCGATTTGTCATTGATCTAAAATAGGTTGAACGTAACCAGCCTAGTTCAGTCGTGTTATCTTAGTAACTCGGATATTGTTGGCTTCACCAAATTTAGGGCCCAATTAGTGAGTATACGCCACGCTCCGTTTTCATTATGTCATATTCCAGCTTTGTTCAACAATACGTAATTACGGTGGTATAATTAAGTAACTCTTTATACCTACAGTTCTCTTAAAGAATAAAAGATTAAGTTAAATAAAAAAGTTAAGAATATTTTCTTTACGCTTCACGATCCGAAGCGCTGTTTCTAAATAATGTTGAACGAGATGTAACGCTATCGCCGATTTGCGTAACGCCTAACGAACCAAAACAGAGATCCGGCGCGTTCCGGCCCGTTCCGAGCGATGGATCAGGAACACGCATAAAAATGGTTACTATGTAGCTGTTGTATCAGTGTGCAAAATGTATTCGTAGATAAGTAGGTACACGGTACCAATATACACACATTGTTTTTTTCAATTTTGCGACTGCGATTCTCTCTTTGGGGGTCAAGTGTCCGTGAAGCCGGCTGGGGCAGCTCTGAAGACGAGAAAACCGGAAACAAAAAATAAAGACTGATTTGCAGCATCAAACGACAATAAAGCTTTTGTTCCTTTGATATACCTTATTGTGTTATTTTCAGTTTGCTCGCGACATTATTATTAACCTCTTCTTTTCCATATTTTTCTTCGTTATAATTGTACAAATTCGTTATAATCATGGGTGATTTTCCAAAGAAAAATGTTCTGGAGTTTTTGTAAAATATTTAAAAATTAAAAACGTACTTATTTTCAAATATTGCGATCGGTTTTATTAAATAATGTGTGAATATAAATTTATGTGTTAATTTTTGTATCTTGTGGATGCCTGGAGTTAACAGCACAGCTGTGTTTTCTCGCGATAGCTCTTTCAATTCTTAAATATTTAAAAAAATATTATTTTAAAGACCGTATAAATTATCAATCTTTGGCAAATTGACAAGAAAATGTATTGATATGTAATTATTAGAAGAAGAATTGGCTATATTAATATTTATTATCGATACCCACCTCTATTACAGATCTCGTAGTGTCGGATGCGCTAGTGCGCTAACTGGTCACATAGTTTGCAATAAAGCACTTATTCCTACAAAAGGTGCCACAGACGATGTGTCTATATAGGTATATTTATAATATTGATCGAACAAAACAAATATTTTTATTTAGGTATTAAATTTATGATCAATCCAAAGTGTACACGTCATTTGTAATTCAATTCTTATTTCTTTTTACATAAAAACGCGCGCATTAATACTCTTACTCTTTTTTAAGTAAGCGTTTGTATTATATTATGAGAATATAACTAACTCGGTTATCTCTTGTGGTATGGATTGAACCCCTGACCATACTTAAGGATCTATTACCACTGGAATCAACAAGCGCGTCAAACATTTCATTATTTTATTTATGAGAACATTTTTAACTAAGTTTTAACAAATCGGTCATAATGGCTTTCAAATATGAAAAGGGCTCTTCCGTGTGGCTGGACGGGACGAAATTAAGCGTTCAAAATAGGGTCAAATACCATAGCCATATATTCTATGAAGATGGACAAGACGATGATGACATAGAACGACAGAGAAGACAGTTGAGCGTTCATGCAAATATGCTGTCACGGCGTTTCTAGTAAGGAGGTGAAGAGTTTAAATCATTCTTCACCAGCATGTATACCTGCGAGTTCTGGTCGAAATACAAGGAAATGACATACAACCGTCTTCGAATTCAGTACAATAACTGATAGAGAATACTGTTCGGATTGGCGCGTTATTGCAGCGCATTTACAACGTTTTCCGAAGGCCGTGTACATAGATTCGTTCCGCTTCTGAGACATCGAGTTGTGGGCGTAAAGCCGCGGCTGGAGCTCAGCACTAGTGCAAGCGGCGCTCCCGTGGAAAGCTGGTTCCCTGACCAGAAGAATGGCAACGACTACAGCTACAATAATGGCCGTACTGAAGTGTATTACTTATATTTTGTTTATCTTTATATATGTCGGTGAATTTTTTTTGCTTTTCTTTTCATAACGTAAATAATATTTCGTAACTTAAATGTATTTATTATCTTCATAAAAAAAACCCGATCACGCTGGAATAAATGCAGTATTATTATTATTATACTCATCAGGCACTCGGAGGTTAGAGTAACAATACCGATCTCCATTCCTCTAATAGAGGACGTCAAAACCGAGAACTGACAGGCATTCATTGATGACTCATACCATCGTGCACACTGCCGGTACCCTCGAAACCACTCCACTCTCCACCGCAGACATATCGAATGCACTACATCCTATTGATGGCCGTCAAATCGTTGTTAGCTAAAATTCAGCATAATACAATCCTGTTGTACAATACTGCATCTTCGCTTAACATTTATGAACTCGTATAATAAGTACAGCTTTATTGACAAATGAGTTCATATTTTACGTGATCCTTGCAATAAGACACATTTATTAGAAATAAATTGCTATTTAAATGTTATTAATTTTCATTGGGGATGGAATTATTCGAGTTGACTCTGATTTAATTTTGTGTGTGTAAAGTAGCCATTCAGATTTTCGTGATGTTATTATTATTATTGTGCATAATAAACTTATATTATAGATAAGATAATAAGTTCATAGTATAATTTCCAAATTTACGTTCGTCTGAATCGCATTGTATCGCTTGAAAATGTGCGGTTGTCGCATCAACCAAAGTATTTATCTAAATATTTTATGTTATTTTTCTATCTCTATAAATGAATTATTTGTCCTAAGTTATTGTTTCGTATACAACTTGAAATATTAGACATCGTTGTTTCTGACTGGATCCATATTTTAATCATTTTTCTATTTAGTTTTGTAGTCAATATTATACAAGTTGTTGCTCTCTGCTCTCGGTATTGGTGTGAATTTGTTCACTCGTTGCCTCGTGATTTATAACTAGAATATACAATATTTATGAGTGACGTAGAATTAGATTAGTCTCAACAATTATGTAGTTTTATTTATCTAACTAATAAGATAAATATTGTGGCTTACTTGTGTCTTTTAGGAATTCTCCTGGTTTTTCTTCTTAATTTTTAAGTAGTTTCTGTCTCTTCTTCAACTTTACTTGGTGTCGGCTGTCCTCATACGAAAGAGCCAGGATACTCTACTATACAGGATTCTATCGTGAATGGTCTACTTACTTACATGAGTGTTTTACCTAAATTGGTATTATGTATGTATATGTATATTTTAAATGCGTATATAATAAAAATGATTGCTCTCTTGTTGTTGTGTTTTTTTCGGATTTTTAAATGATCTCGCTTTATATTTGTAGATGATGACTACACGGAAAAGGAAGAAGAAATGTCAGAAAATAGAGTTTTTAATAATTGAGTCTCGTGAAAAATACAGTGAATAAATTTGAGAACCATTTATTTTTCTCTCCGCAAATCGCAATATATTTCCACCCTTCGTGCCTATCGAGGCTCATAATATGAAATAAAAGTGATGCAGTATCGAGCAAGCATCATCAGCACTTTTTATGGAATATTGAGTAATAAAATTATTTTGCCCATATTTTTTCTGATACGCCAATTTTGTAGATAAACTCTGAACGTAAGTATTTTTTTATTCATATTAATCTACCAATTTAAAAGACCGTATATTATACTACAAATTTACATTATTAGTAAATTTTCGCGAAAATATCACATTTTTCTTTTTTTACAGTGTACATTATATTACATTGTGGTAAATATATCTTCACAATACGTCTTAATTACGGCCAAGACAGCACCAAAACAATGAGATGCGTGTTGACATCCAGATTAGGATTTAAGATATTAAATTGTATTATTAATAATCGTTCCAATGTGTAATATTTGCTTACCAATTTAATAAAGAAATAAGTGAATATTTTTTTATTCCAAATTATGTTTCCTAATAGCACAGCGACTTTGAAATTTGAATATTTGGAATATGTTTTGCTCATTTCCCTTCCCTCATCCGCCCTAAAAAACTTTTAATAATACCTATATACGCAGATGGTATTAACGTTTTTCTATGAAATCCTGCTATTGGAGACATTTCAGCCAATCTTGTCAGTGATGTAAATATTTTTTAGAATAAAGCTTTTAGTACAATTCTACCAAATCAGAAAATTATTTATATTTTATAAAATAACTCTTTAAAATTTATTTACTTTTAATTGTGGCTATTGTACTGGTTTTAGACAATGAATTTTGGCCTAAACTCTACGACAATGAACTTTATACTTTGTATAACGAGGTATTCTTCTCGAGGTTTATTTTTTTTTTTTTTTTTTGTATTCCACTGGTCACAATGAAGATGCTTGTTTCTTATTGAGTTCAGTATCTTAAAAACGAATTTGACATTTAAAATGCTCAGTTAGCTCTCATTTCCGAGACATGGCCCATTTATGTTAAATTAATTAAGGGTTTGGCGCTCTGAGCGGCTAAGTAAGAAGTAGTACGTAAAGGAAATATATTTCAAAAATATCAGTATGATTTTGTGTTATTTACGATTGATTTAATGAAAATTAATTTAATTTACATTATAGTATGTAGTATGATATTATATTGTTGAAATTTTTCTTTTCACTATATGCAATATATCATCGAAGTCATTGCTGAACACAAGACCGACAAGGTTCAGGAGCTTGGGAAGACGCTAAGATGCTAAGAAGAAAGTAAGATGGAGCGACAATGAACTTAAAGACATATTTAATATGATCTAAGACTGCAGAAAAATGGCGTAATAGGGATCACTGAAGGAACATTGTCAAGACCCACTGAGGGTTGTGAAGCCAATAGTGATGATGATAATTGAACTACTCGAAGAAGACTGTGCCTTTTTTAAGGCCACTTATTTTATTTTGACCAGGTTTTTTTATAAATATAGACATAAAAAACTATACAATGTGCCTGTATTGTATTACTACGAGTGTTTGGTATCGGTTTGAGATTTGATGTATAAATATTAATTATTGAACGGAAATAAGGCACTGTGTCTTCCCCCCCCTCTCCATTCTTCGCGATCTTTCCCGGCCTCGCCACCGCATACGATTGGCTACCTTGAGCCAGTGCGGTTATATGTGTACGGAAAGGATTACAATATTATATACTTATTTGAGACATCGCGTCTATTCTGTGTCGGAATAGTGATTAAAATGTAATGTCCACATTTTGGAGATGTCTACAGGATTTGGAATATGATGAGTGCCAAACTCCTCCGTGTCCTGAATTATTCCGGCATATACGCTTGTACGCAACAACGAGTATGTCTACTGCTTATTAAATGTATCTGATTCAATCGAACCCTGGATCTGGGTTACTTGTAAGAGTGCCTGCCTTACGTATTGTATCTATTGATTACCGATAATTGATCGGATCGAGTACACTGGCAATAATTGTGTATCATCGGCATCAGCATCATACTTCAATTGACTTATTATGATATTTTTTGTCTTTTCAGAAACTCCAGTTCCTTGAAAAGTGTGGCAAGCTCGTCAACAGGTGGCGACAGTTAGTTCCTCTCATGTTTACAAAAAGGGCCTCCGCCTTTTTCTGTCGACCAAACACATAGTGAGTACACGTTTATTGTTTTTTTTTAATATTTTCAAAATCATGATATTTTCGTATTATTGTAGATGTGAATTAAAACACCGCACTGAGTTGTAGCGTTACATCCATATGGTGGTGTGTTAATGAATCTACTTCCTTACAATTATTCAATTTATATAGTATATATATTATTATTAAATACCTAAACAATAAATATACTAGGTGTGACATGCCTAATGACAGACATATTAGAAATATGAGTCGAAAATATTCAAGTTGCATGTGCCTAATCTCAACTATATCAGAGATTCATTTTATTTCAACAAAATTGTAATTATGCAAATATTTCAAATAACTGAAATATTTTATTTATTCCAAATTATATACTGATTACAAATTTTTTTAATTATCTTGTTTCAGCAGCCAGGGTATTTTTGGTAGATAATTTAGGATCTGAAGCAAAAATGTAGATTAATAGTGATTAAATCTCGCACATATTTATTTTGAATTACGTAGACTAAAGTTTAACATAATTTTGTAAAAATTTCAAAAAAATAATATTTTCCGTGACTGGCAGAATTTTCACATATTCCTTGAACATTTTCGACCCGTAATTTAGTCATATATCTACCCATAAAATATTGTGGACTAGGTCTGTTACAGCCTGTATATAAAGCGGAATGTTAAAACAATACAATTTTTACTATTTTTGAAATTAGCAAAATTAACTTTGTGGTTAAAATTCATATTTTTATTTGTTAACTTTGTTTTAATAACCACTTATTGAGTTTAAATACATCTACCGGTTTTGAAAAATACCATTTTCTTCTTCAGGATGACAATACTAACTAATAAAAAAATACAATTTTTACTCACCAACTTATTCAATTCTAAAATTTATTCATTATAGCGCGCGCCTCATTTTATTTACAAAAGTGAATACAGTGTGACATTTGTTATTATTAGAAGTTAGAACCATTTCGAGATTTTGCCGTATTTATTTTCAGTTCGAACGATGTTCAGAGCGTTGCGTGTACTCCTGGGAGTTTATTAGATAAATTAATTTTTGTTGTTGAAAAGTTAACTTAATAAATATTTTAACAGTGTTTTCAGATTCATTTCTGTCTAGTTACACACACGTAATAATATACCTTTAAAAGAGATGCAATACAATGAACCGTAAATGAGTCTCGAATCGTTTTCTTGGAAAGCAAATTTTGTTCTAGTTGATTTAAATCATACAAAGACGACCGTGGGAAAGTGTGCTTAGAAATCGAGAGTTTCCCACGGACTGGAAACATCGGCGAGTAGGCGCTCCCAGCCAGCCATCCGTCGCGCTCCACCGCCACCATCTTAACTTCCTACATTAACAAAAACGGATAGATTTCAATATATTACGTCTTGGTTATCGGATTTCTGTTGAGCACTTAGAGAACACATTCGTCTTACAAAACAAAACGTATGTTACGCGTGACATGCGTAAATATAATATAAGATTTTTATATTTCTTAACTGATATACAACCCTTGACGGAAGACAGATCACAAATCACTCTTCAACGGTGGTGTTTGCACTATTGGTCGAGAATTGGAATGTAGGACGGATGGAAGGGATTTAGTACTAGAGCAAGATAGGAGGGGCTTAAGAACCAACCAGGATGAACGACAGTATCTGTAGTGCTTCCTTGTCCGGATTTCTATTTTCGCTGTGGTCACGGGTCTTTTTACTTTAAGAACACACACTTCGCTGATACGCACGAAGCACTAAACGCACCACCAACGAAAAATAGAGAAAAACCGATCACACCCACAATAACGTAATGTGGTTCATAAAATAATGTACAACATATACAGAGAAAAATCGCTATAACGTATAAAAAGGGGAAGGGGGGGATAGGTAGGTAATAGGATAGAAACCATTATATCTACATGTGATGTGTTGATGAAGAGTTATGGAACGACGGAAAGGAAGAACAAGATAATATTCGACTTGCGTCAACAGTCATCATCATCGCGGATGACCCTGAATGCATTCTGCATATATCGGTATGTAAAACAAAACTCCTAACACTCCCGGTACCGACGTCAGGTAACAATAACATGCGACCAGCAGCTATCTGTAAAACCGCATTGCGAGCTTCACCCTTCTCGCCGCCACCTTCAAGATAACATATCCAGGAAATTCGTCTGTAATTCTTCGTATGGACTCTTCATTGTACAACTTAACCATACCTCTAAATATGTAATCCGTGCTGAACAATAAACTTTTTTCTTTGCGTAACCTTCACACACATACACAATACATACCTTAATCTCCACACTCGTATAACATATGTACATATATCTAACTGGCCCTATCTCTCCTCAATCTCATTCCCCAGACAACTGCTTTATTTTAAATTTTACGTCGGGCTGCCTCTTTGGATATCATTTCAGATTATTTTTAATACATTTATGTCTGATATTTGCGCGCAAATGTTTTCTTTTACGTTTGCATTACTACAAGTTAATTCGTGAGTAGCCATGTATGTAGGTACGAGCTATTAGGAAATCCTTATAGGTAAAGTTATTTCACGCTTACGGAATTAGCTATCGTTCCATTGACTGTTAACTACCAACAACGTAGTGAAAGTCGCCGAGCTGCCATTTCACTCGCCATAAATCTTAATTAATTCGCTTATTACTGCTGAACTTTGTCCCTCCTATCGCTAATTCCGACACAAACTTGTTAACGGATTCTTTTTCCCAACTATTTTATTCGAAATTTTTTTGCAGATTTCGTATTAAAATCGATGAGGCAAAACATTCGATAAATCTTACTAGTGTTTAACTGGCCTATTGAAACAATTTCGATTGGAGTGGAAAATTGAATTCAAAATCGGAAGGGGCAGAATATACGATGTCGTATTTTTGGTACTGTAGTATTTCTTTTCTCCTTCGTTCTGTACACGCGGATTTCTTCTATCGTGAAAAAATGTTACTTACGTCACGTTAAAAATTAGTAACACAAATTAAATTAATCAATTAAGAAGATATACAAAAAAAAAATTTATATATCTTTAAATTTGTTTAATATAATTTGAGTTAAAAATTCAACAGAATCACATATACTAATTAATACATTTAATTAGTATAGTAAATAAAATAAAAATTAAATTAAATTAAAATAAAGTAAAATAAAAATATATCACAAACCGCCTGTTCTGAATAATTAAAACTTCACAATAAAAATGTGTTCTTCTAATAAGAATTCCATATATTCTGAAATTACAACCATGACGAAAATGTGTTTACATTTTTTTTTATTAGTGCTTTCGTCATTTTTTGTCATATATTTTATACTTTATAAGAATGTTTATTTGTATGTCTGTAATACCAATATCTTCTCTATCCTTAGTCAGATTGCAATGATATTTGCACAAAAAATCTGTAATTACCTGAAGGCATGCGCGGATATTATTATTTTGATTGTAAATTTATGATGTATTTGATATATTAAAATTAAAACATTTAAGGTTTTGATTCGTGCAATTTTTCAACAACCATCACCAATAACACTCCACAAAATTCCGCTGCTCCAGTGCATTGGAGCCACTCGGTACAGTCACCAGTCGGTCTTTGGCTGTAAATTGCGATGCACATTGTGTATTTCATTTAAATACGTAAAGTAGGTACTGTTCAGTTTACAATTTGAGTTTTATTTTGACAAATGTATGTGTTAGTGTTAATAAATTACGTTTTCAACATTGCAAAATAGGTTTTATTAATTTTTTAATTCATATAAAGCATCACAGCATTCTCGGCCTCGGTATTGTGGCGAGGGGAGTTGGTTAAACAGTATCTTATACACGCATAGTTTGAAACAATATTTTAATTTACTTCTTTAATTTTTCACTACATAAAGGATATATTGTTATTTTTTGTGTTTTATCAATTCTGCCACTGTACTCATCCGCAGGGCCTAGCAACGTGGATTAGCCAAAGTCTTAATCTTATTTGAAATATGTAGTAATGATAAATATTATAATATTCCTAAATAAAAAACTATGTCTCAAAGGTATAAAGGACATAAGGAAAGTGTATAATATCTACAGTTACACATAGAACTATACAAAATATGAAAGTACATAAAAAAAATTGAAGTTTTGAACAAAGAACCTAGAGTTATGATTTTTAAAACTTGTTTTGACTCTCTTTATAATAAAACTTTCCTTACAGCAATTGAAATTCCAGTGTCGATGTATTTTATAAAAATGTTTGGAGCAGTAACTTTGTAGTCTTTTTTGTTACATTTCGACGGGGGAAAGTACTCTGTACGTAATCACCACTGGTTAAATAAAAAGTTTGTTTCAGTTTAATCGTTCGATATAATTCAATAATAAAGTTGTATCAATGTGTCCAAAATTTAATAAAAATGAATTGATTATTCTAGCGTCCGTTATCAGATTACTCAAAGGTATTTGAGACTCTGTAAAAATAAGGTAGATGGCTCTTTCAAATAACGGAACGATTAAATGTATTAATATCAGAAAAACGTAACATATAGGTTCGAAAATTTGTCGCTAAAAATATTGTCGCTGTAGCAGAGTTGAATAATCCACCTTCCCCGGTTAGGAAAGAGATCCAGGTTCACAACAACAATATTTTTCGATAAAATTCATTTTATATGTATATCTTTATAATTAATATATTTAATTCATATTTATAATTCAATTCCAATTATAATAAAGTTCTCATATTTGACACAACGGCTAAAATATATGCTATATTCTATTATTAATAGGTGGAGATAAATTATTTTAGATAGTTTATAAAACAGGCTACAACTAATTTAGAAATACTAAAGAAGTGTTAATGTAATTGATTGCTGTGTTAGGAATGATCCTATACACGAAAGTTCAAAAGTTTATAATTAATAATCACCGGAATAGGTCCCAAGAACCATGTGGATTTTAAAAAAAATCACAGTATTGAAATATTTCTAAACTTTTATGTGGGGAAATGTGCTGAATTAGAAAATTAATAAAAATTAGAATTGTGTAAAAAATGTTTCAGAATCTTGAATCATGTTGTATACTAATATTGATCAAATTAAAAATGTTGTTGTCCTTTTTAGTAGGGTGACAATGTGTATACACAATTTCGACTACAGTATTTTATGTTAGTAAGCGGTTTGATGATCACCTGCATCTTTAACGTCATATTTCATATTTTTTATGAAAATTTTTATTTTATATATGTTCAGTCATGAACATGTTAATGTTTAGTTTTGCCTTCAAAATGTTAATATTCAGTTCCGTCATCAAAATAGTCAAGTACAATTAATTAACAAAAATAAATAAATATTAGATGCATACAACACAGACCATCAAACTGGGTTTTTGGAGAGTTGAAAGAGTTTCCGGCTACTGCCGTGTGTGATAATTTCCTCGTTTTATAATTCGCCTTATTACGTAGGATATAACAAGTTCGCTCTTACATAACAGGATTGCATTTCCGCTAAGGGTCCCGGCCGCCAGACCTGTGGATTCTCCAACCCTGGCGGCGTCCGCTAATTGGACTGATCCTTTGGCTACTCGCGGTGGTATAGAAAATTATTACTTTACACCTTTTTTTATTCGCACGTGCTTATGACAACTCGCTCTAATAGCTAGCGCGTGCTTATCATGGAGTTTTTGAAAGAAAAATATTTTTTAGCTAAATCTGTAGTTAGTTGGTTCAATTTTTTTAATATTTTTGATTTTATATATGTTAAATAAATAATTAATTAATATTTAGAGATATCTATGAAGTGTTTTTTATTTCAATATATTTTGAAATACAAATAATGATGCGCGTCCTTTGCTGCGAGGAACTAAGTGAACGACGCTTTGAATGGAATTATAGCTAATGGGAACTTGTCAGCCGAGGCAAGACTAGCGATTCGCAGTGGAGTCCTGGTATGGATGTGAGGCCTGGATCTGGCAGAAGAGGAACAAAAGTAGACTAAATGCAGTTAAAATGAGATCACTTAGGCGTATATAGTGAGTAAGATTAACCCTTCCCAAACCATACAGGAACACAGGTCTACCATCATGATTAAACCAGTAATATTTCGGTAAATACATGCAATATAAAATTTATATTTTATAGTCTTAAAGAAAATATTAGCGCTTAGGAATGACTAGTAAAAAACCAATTATGTTAAGGAATCGTACAAAAACAATTATTTTTTCCATCCAAATTATTGTCAAATTAATACGTTGGTAAAAATACCACCTGTGATGTGAAAGACAGAGATCACACACTATTTTCACAGTGAAAAGAACAACAAACATACAAATATAACTATCTCTTTCTCAATAATTAAATGAAGAGAGATAAGAAGGAAGGACACATTGTATACGACTTAATGAATGCCTTCAATTATTTTATTAATCATTTTTTTTTAAATTGAATGATCAATATTTAGAGTAAATTCATGCCATTAAAGCCATTTAAGCTAATAAAAACATTTTTTATAACTGTTATTTACCCTAACACGAGTTGACAGCATGGCTGCGTTCAGGTATTTTATATCATAGTATGGTAAAGGTTAAGAATGGATCATTAAGTAGTTTGGTCATATGGAACTGATGAATGAGGAGAAAATGGTAAGAAAGATATATGATGCAAGTGTCGATGGCACCAGAAATAGAGGACGCCCGCGGAAGACTTGGCACGACCAACAGGTAAACCAGATACTGGAATATGGTTCTGTTAGAAGCTACAATAACCAATGAGCTTGTATGAATGTGGATGAAGCGAAAATTGTGTCAGGACAGAAAAGTGTGGCGCTCTATCTTCTCTGCCTACCCCCCGCGGGAAAACGGCGTTATGTTCAGTAAGTAAGTATAACTTCATGAAGATATTTCAATGATTCAATTTTAACTCTTTATTTTTTCGCTGTTCACTAAATCATTATTTAATTTATTAAATATTTATTGTAAAACACATTCCCGTCCTTTCTTCGTGCATGTTGATTGTGGTGGGTATTCTTATGGTTCGACGCAATAATCAGTTGGAAAAATCCACAAAAAATCAATCAATCTAGCGAAAAAATATATTATAATGGGACCCGGAAATATTAACGGTTTCTTCTCTTTTAGTGATATATATATATATATGTGTCTTACGCACGTAATTAGCATATTAATAATATCAGAATATGGATACACTGCATAATGGGTCCGTTTGTGAGAGGAATTTCAATGTTCGAATCCTTTGTTTGTTATAGAAGATTAATCCGAGATCATAAGCGCACGGCGCGATGTCTGCTATGATATGCAACCCGGACTGCCAATTATAATTCCGTGTGCACGCGGCCGTGCAATATGCGCTTCAATTATTATGGACCTATTCAATGGAAAATTGTGCAATTAATCCAATCAATGCAAGTATCAAAACAACAACAGCATCCCGGTGTAAGAAAATAAAGCTCAGAGATAATTTAATTTATTATTAACCTATGTTTCGCTACGAGCAGATTTCGATAAAATGCAGTCCAATATTCTAAGTTAAATACAACTAAACAACTTAAATAAATATTCATTTCACTGACTCATCATTGTTTATGTATAACATTATTCATATAAATATAATATACCTTAATGCGTTATAAAATCACAATATTCATCGTGATCCTGTTCAAGATATATTTTTTCGAGAGATAGATTTATTTTGCGTATATTTTAAATTGATTAAAATAATTTGTTTTAATTATCAAAAAACTAGGTATATTCTAAAATTGCAACATCACAAGAAAAATGTGAATTCAAATATTTGATAATGAATGATAAATGTGATTGATTACAAATAAAAAGATGATATCTTTTAATATGAAATAATAGCTTTCTCACTAAAACAGAAGAAACACATATAAAGTTGAAAATTCTACGTGAAAATATTTGGTTAACATAATGCAAATGATAACTCATTCTCCCGGCAAGAGAACGTTCCGGTTTCCGGGTCCCAATTGTAACTATAGTTTTTCGCTAGATTGATAGATTTTTTGTGGATTTTTCCAACTGATTGTTGCGTCGAACCATAAGAATACCCACCACAATTAACATGCACGAAGAAAGGACGGGAATGTGTTTTACAATAAATATTTAATAAACTAAATAATGATTTAGTGAACAGCGAAAAATAAAGAGTTAAAATTGAATCATTGAAATATCTTCATGAAGTTATACTTACTTACTATACTTACTTATCATAACGCCGTTTCCCCGCTGGAGGTAGATAGAGAAGATAGAGCGCTATTCTTCTTCTGTCCTGACATAATTTTCGCTTCATCCACATTTATATATCTTTTCATACAAGCTCGTTGATTATTGTGGCTTCTAACAGAATCATCTTCCATAGTATATATATATGTGGAAAATGCAGATTTGAGTTTCGAATTTCCAGTTTCCAATTCCCTCATTATTATACTATTGTTGTTGACTTTTCTCCGCTTATATTTAAGTAACAAATATAAAATTATAATATATTGAATATTATATTAACATATTAGCAATATAAAACTTTTTATATTAAAAGTGTATTAATTCTTCTAAAAGTTAAAACAAATATAACTATTAATATAGAGAAGAGTGTCTGTTGGTTTATTAGTTTTTTATACAAATCTATAGTTTTATTCCGAGCTTGATGAAATTTTGCATACTTGACTTTGAACTCTATAGGATGGTTACTGCTTACATGATATTTTGAAAAACCACCCCCATCCCTCTTTCCCACCACTTAAAGTAGAATTTTGATTTTTTTTTTAATTTGAATTTCTTGATGAAATTTTGCACACTTGACGTTCCAAATAAAAGGAAAATTAGCCTATCTGAGATTTCTTAAAAATTATCCCCATCCCCCTAAATGAAGCATATTCACTATGCGTAAACCCGGGCAACGTTGGGTACTTCAGCTAGATTATATATAAATAAGAGTGTCTGTTTGTTTATTTTTTGTACAAATCTACAGTTTTATTCCGAGCTTGGTGAAATTTTGCACACTTGACCCTCAAAAATTTTGCACACTTGACCTTACTGTCTACATGAGATTTCGATAAACCACCCCTATCCTTCTTTTTCACCCTTTAAAGCAGAATTTTAGTACTTGATGAAATTTTCCACACTTGCCTTTCAAAACAAGAGTAAGGTACTGTCTACATGAAATTTCTGTAAACCATTCCTATCCTCCTTTCCCACCCCTTAAAGCAGAATGTTAGTACTTGATGAAATTTTACACACTTGATGTCCAAAAATTTACTGTCTACATCCGATTTCGACCCCCATACCCTAAATAAAGCCTATTCACTGCCTGTGCAACGCCGGGTACTTCAGCTGGTATTATATAAAGATCCATATTGCGATTGTACTTTGTATTTTATGAAATATCACTTTTTTTATTCAAATGAATGAAATTGCTAAAAGGAGTCCGAATGTGCCGTAACTTTGGTTTCGAGTTTCGATTTGTCGATACGCCATTTGATATGGTCATTTTATGGACATTGAATCCACTGATATGTATCAACCTTAACAAATGTGAAAAAAGACACCATTTTCTTTATGACGGGCTATTTGAAGTTTTAGGAAAATTACCGTTTTATTTATATTATCTGAAAACAGTGCCTGTCAATTTTATTCAAATATCCGTCTTTGTTCAGAAAGACTCAAATCAAAATACTTTTTAAAATGAAAGTGAAAGCTCTAAATAGTAATTCCTAAGAAAATATCGTTCCAATCATGATAATTTATTGCATTTTTTGCAGTATAGGAATCTTGTGAAATAAATACTCGGCATTGTTCCTCGTCTCTTCATTTATTGCCGTTTCCCTTGCACACGCGAATTACGCA
The DNA here is from genome assembly GCA_022840565.1 of Eubasilissa regina. NCBI lineage: Eukaryota > Metazoa > Arthropoda > Insecta > Trichoptera > Phryganeidae > Eubasilissa > Eubasilissa regina. Next base: position 35,766,167 of record JAINEB010000003.1, on the reverse strand, counting down.
ATAAGCGCTACGTTTATTATTACTTACGACGTAATTGACGTTTTACTTTCAGCATTATTGAGAGAAAACGGTTTTAATAAACTGTAGAGTTCCCACATAAAACGAGTTTGTTACTAGTAGTGCGTGTTTACTATTCACTTTTATTTAACAAAACGATGCACACCCATACATATTTTACACTCTTTTATTTCTTCCCACACTGTGATAATTTCGTTTTTAACTCGTGCAAATGGCGTCATAAAGATATCCCTAACAATATAAGGGTACAAAGTAATAATGAAGCTTATTTAATACCGTACGTGAAAAAGTTCATTGTTTTAGACATATTCAAAATTTTTTAAATCTAATCTCTTCTGCAATAATACTTTCGTATTATTTAATTACTTTACCTTTAGTATCAAATAAAAATATAGATTTCGAGGATTCTGGTCGTGACCCATGTACAGTTTAGCGCATATCAGCTTAGTATCAACAATCGGCCAAGGCCGATTGCTTTCTGCTGTTAAGATTGTATTAAAAGAAAATTTCTCATATAGGGTGCGTCATTTTGTTTTTGGAGATTTGTTTTATGCGCCATTTTTAAACCGTCTTAAATTGTTTTTTTGACATTTATCATTTAGAAACCGGGGAAATTCATCACGCAACGTTTGAAGAACGTATTATCAATTTTACAATGTCTTTACGAGAATTTGCGTTCTGTTATAAATGTTATTCGCAAACTCTTTGTTATTTTTGATGGTAGTCATGTGCCAATTGACACCATATTTCGTAACATCAAGAAATTCGAGGCTTATTGTGCAGTCAATGTTAGTTTGAACGAAAATATTACTAGAATTAATGAAAATGCCGCCGAAACTCCGAGTACCTCAATATTCGTCATCGTTCTCATTGATTAGGCATTTTCGTAATCTTTATTTTTAATCGAATTTTAACCAAAGATTTTTGCCATTCATACAAAATTGAGTTGACTCAAGAACTATATCCTAGACCACAATTTTACGTGATGCTGAATTTTAAAATAAAATCATCTTTAGCGCTAAAGCCCATTTTCAATATACGTAGATAGATAAGCAAAACTATCGCCTTTGACCGTGATTTATTGGAAATTCACACGAAATTGTGAAAACCTTCGAGTGAATGAAGATCAACCATGTGCTTTTTACGTTTGGATGTGTCATTGTGCCGTTCTTTTTTGAAAACCCCAAGTTCAAAATGAATCACTCTTTTTTATAGAAAAATGTGTGTATATATAATATATTAAACGCTCTTTAATTACATTCATAATCATGTAAATACATACACGTAAATACAAATATTCCATCTGATCGAAACTTATTTTTAAAATATAAAATATAAATATTTTGAAAGTAAGGTTTCAGGGTTAGTTATTTAACACGGTTTTATTTCTGAGCTTCTGAACCTTCGCAAAAGTAGAAAAAATGTATTTCTATTAAAATTAATACCTTTCGTAATTTCAAGTTTTCCAGTAGAACATAATTGTCGTTACTTATATATTGTTGAGCCGCTTAATATAAATATATTTTAAGGGCACCGGCAACTGAAATTGTAACTGAGAGGTTGTTGTGTTTCAATTAATAATTAAAAAGTCATTTTCATTACGCTCCGAGACTCCGGAGAGCGGGCGTCCAATGTCTGAGGAATAATGTCGCTATAAATTGGTCGACTTTTTGTCCACACCAAACTAGACGTTCACTCCGCGGATGCACTCCGCACTCGGCGAAGACCGGGCCGCGGTTTAATCAGAAATGAAGGAGAAGTGTCCCGCCCACATCTGATGCAGACCGCTCCCAGGAGTCCTGGGACGCCCTATTTCCCGAGCTGTTCACCCCCTGAATGTGCACAGATCGTTACCGCTAATTGGACCGTTAATATGAAACCGTTGTCGTTACTCATCAAGATAACTGCCGGATTGTAGAATTGTTATATGTTCACTTACGTCAGAGTGACGCCTTGCGATCTGCACTGCGTCTCGAATATTTAGCACCTAGTGAATTTTGAGGTTAGATGTATTAAAAAATGATGGACCTATGTACATATATTACATAAAATCTCCCACAGTCGAGGTTTACATATCCTGCGAAAAAGTATGGTTATATTTCTTTCAGACTACGCCTTAACAATGGCGCACGTTACTGTGTCGTAACGTCGGCGCAGGTTTCCAAGAAATCATCTATAAAAAACGCTATCTAACTTAGAAGTGACGCCTGTTCGATACTCTAATAAATACTCGCGGAAATCATATCTAGGATCTTGAGGAAACTACAGCCATCCCATCTCAACCCCGCTTTGACCAAATTTTGTACCACAATAAAAAATAGCTTGATTTAAAACCATCATTCCATCTGTATTTTTAATATTATAACTAAATCTGAATCTCACGCACAGACCGCTAATATCTTATAGTATGCTTCTCACCATGGTCGTCGCTAAAGGGATTTTTATTCCTGCAGCATGAGCAGGAGAAATCGTCAGCCCGTCAGTAGAACCTTTCAAATTTCAGCGAATACTTTTAGTGAGCCATTCATCTAATTGCGCGCTATCCCGGTCACCGCGCGGAGTGCACTCCGGGCTGCCGGTGTGGGGTGGCTGATAAGCCACAAGTGCGGGTGGGTGAAGGACTCTCGGTACAGGGTGTGTAGGGTGTGGGGTGGAGACTGACTCGAAGATTTTACGCTATGTCATGTTTCTGTAAGTCAATCCGAAAAGAGTGGTAAGGTTTCTCGATTGTAGACGCTAATATATTTCAACGACTGCAATCAAATTGTTGAATAACCGTAAGGAAGGGTGGTTTTAGAATCTCGGGGGTACGATTAGATTGGATGAATGCTTGTAAAATCATTATAGTATGAGAGAAGATCTCTTTTTAAGAGAACAAAACCATTAACATTTCTATATACATACTTGTAGCTATACATTGTACTTTGGATATTGCGCACCTAGATCAAAACTAAGACAACTCTAAAAAAAGTCATTTTATAGTAGACAAAAAAAAAATCTCAATTTTTTGTTACTAACGTTATGAAACCAAATAACATTTCAGGTCATAAATGTATCCTTAAATGACACTATTCGAGAACTGGGGCTAAGCTGAGTTGAGTATATGACAGAGAATAATAACTCAAAATTGTTCTTTTTAAGTTGTCTTAGTTTTGATCTAGATGTGCGATATGTATTTAAAAGCGCAGCGGTAGAATTCACTCAGATAAATGTGTAATCAACTTTCTCACTAGGGCCATTTTAATTACCTAGTTCTCTTACAGCGTTCATTCAATTTTAGAAATAACTCTTCTGAAATATTAAATATTTGTGTACGCACAAAATACGTTAAGTTTAAGTTTTTTACGACACTTAAGTTTTCGCTACTATTATATGTATGAAAATGATGTTTGCATTATATAAAGAAGAATTATGTCTGCATACTCTGAAAATATTAAATATAAAAATTAATTATTTTTTTAGACCACCGTTGAGAACACCAGTGTGGAAATGTTATTATATACCTATATTTATTGACACGTTAATATAAATATAATACTCGGAAACCTACACTTACCGCAGCGAGGGCTAATATTATTTTTTAATATTGCCTCTCCGCGCTGAGATAATCTGATGAATAAAATAATAACTACACAATATTTATTTAGATGGTTTTTAAGGGAATAAAGTTGCCTTGTTTTAATTGAAAAGTTTGTAGACAACATAAAAAATAGGTCATAAAATATTAGATAATTATAGCTCTTCTGCGTAGTTTTCTAGGCTATTCTGCCGTATGTCTTCGATCTCTCTGGCTGTAGATTCTGAGCCTAAGAACGTTTTTAATTAGATCTCAATCTCTGACGTCAATAATGAACAGTTTCCGCTATTCTGATGAAGGTTGTGAACCTCTTTCCGTCGTCTCCCTCCCTTATATCTCATGTCACTATTTTTATCCGGGTGGGCGTATATGGATTAGTTCTTCACCCACCCTCCCTCCCCTTGCAATTATCGCCGTCTCGGTCCGTGGAGAGCGTGATCGCACGAGTAGGTATGTACGGTGACCAAAAAACTATTTGAAAACAATATTTTCTCTTGTAAAATAATCAGTAACGCACTAAAGTTTCTAAATAATATTATTCAAACTTTTCCGAATCGCGGTACAGTCTGAAACAGTTTTTAGGCCACGGTGACTTTGTCACGCCACAACTTTTTTCTTCATTTTTGAAGTTGCGCACACTGAATACCTCTGGCTCGCGCGGCTGCATGTGGGAGAATTTGAATAACTGTAAATTGCTGCAGAATTTTATCTTGCGATGATTTTTGTTATTTTCTGCTTATTTTTATATAAAGTGATCACTTAAGTCAGCCGAAGACAGGTCGTAAGCCCTGTAATTATCCATACTTCCATATATTATCCATTAAATATAATAAAAAAATAGCTGCGTCTCTATGAGATATCTATTATTTATTTAATAGTAATTTATTACCTATCTAGCGGGATGGGGCGTGGAAGAGGGTTCTTTTTATCGTTTTTGGGAATATGAAAAAATATAACTCAACATGCAGGTTACACAAAGTTTAGTTATTTAATATTTAAACTGCCAAGTTATTTAATCTACCATTCTAGCATAATTGTTGAAAAGGTTTTTTTTTCTTATTGGTCGTTTTTTATTTCGCGGTGTAAATATTAAATTTGAATTTTAAGATGGTTAAATAAACAAAACATTCTTATTAAGAGAGACGATTTATCCATTCGACGCTTGTGGATATAATTCATCAGGCTGTCTCAAGTCACACCCTGGGCAGCTCGAGCATAATGAATTTCGTTTTGTCATTAATTACCAACTCGCGTACCGCGGCACGGAATTACATTCGCCACTGGCACCACCCCTCTGCGCTTTATGCAATGTATCGGATGCGGTGCAGTATATTACTGTCTACCAGACAGATGGCAGCATCCGACCATCATGTCAACGGGGTTCACTTTGTCAGTAAATCGCATATGGTTCACTCGCTTTTTTGATTCACAACGTTAACATTTTGACAACAGTACTTACAAAATGTATTTTTTTTACAATCATCTTTTGACGTATTCGATACAATCGTTCAGTTCGCCAACACACTGCTTGTTAAATAAACTAAGTATTAATATGGAATAAAAATATCTGCAGAATACAAACCAAAATCTTAAATTAACTGATTAAATATTGTTGTTGGATCTCTTTCTTAACCGGGGAAGGTGCATTATCCAACTACGCTACAGCGACAATATTTTTAGCGACAAATTTTCGAACCTATATGTTACCTTTTTGATATTAATACATTTAATCGTTCCATTATTTATATATATATATACATTAGGTGCATTCTAGCCTATTCTGTAAATAGTGGTATTCTTATATTTACGATATCTTAGAAACCTTTTTTGTGTTGGTTTATTTTTAGGTAGATTGTGATAGTAACACTGCCTATTGTTGAAGGTCTCTTCCGCGACTTCCGGTAAATTTCAATGCGCTTTCTTCATCATTATATGTGTATGGGATTTAAATAATTTTGTGGACTACGATAACTATCGTAGTTCATTTCAGATTTTCATCAAACTTTTCTGATTAATTGATCTGATAGATATCGCGGTTAAATTCGTAAGCCATTATAATACGTTATTTTGTTTCATAAAATTACGCACCCTCATTTAACAAAGACACAGGTTAACTGTCACTATATTGTGCCAAAACTAAACAAAACTTTTGCACAAAGATTCCATTTGTTTCTAGCATCAAAAATATACAACGGTCTAAATGCAAAAATGAAAGAGTGCAACCATAGTCTTGTATATTTTTCACGAAAAGTACAGTTCTTACTCCACGAAATGGGGAGAAATTACGCCCAAGAACTTTTAAAGGTCTAAACCTGAGAATAAAACTGCTACAACTGTATATTGAAATTCCTAATTGCATTTCTTGATTAACTGTTTATATAAATATTTTTTTGTACATTGATTTGCTTACTGTTATTATTTTTATATTTAACTTTGATCAAATTCCGCTGGACAGCGTCAAGACATTCACTTTTTAAACCGGAAAGTTTTAACACAACTAAATTTTAACAATTTTTAATTCGTGCTTTACATTTTTTCAGTGGAATATTTTGTTTACTTAATTATTTAGGGGTGATGTGTTATAAAATATCCTAACTTCGCTAATAAAAAGTCATTATTGCTAGTTAGTGAACAACAACAGTATCTATGTATTGAATGTTGCATTTTTCTTCTGTGTAGTTGTGCTAGTATAGTGTGCCATTCAACTGAACTTTTTTCAATCGTTTTATATTGAACATTACAATTTTACATAAGTTTGTATGTTATTTACTTATTTACTCTTACTTTACTTAGTTTTTTAATTTTTTATAAATGGAACATTGCATTTATTTTAAGCTTTACATTATATTTATTTTATATTAATTGCATCCTGGTTTACTCTTTATATAATATTTTTTTACTTTTTATATATATTGAACATTGTATTTACATGCTATCTAATCGCATATTGATTTACTCTTTATGTATATTTATTAATATATTGAACACTACACTTTGTTTATTACTATACCGGAAGGGCACTGTCTGCTATAATACAGTATGCTACTACTGTAGCAGGCAGGTTATCTGATTATAACAATACAATAACACTCTGTACTGTACTATGAATCAAAAAAATAAATTATTATTATTTATTTTTTTAAATGTCGATTGTTCCTAGAGAGAAAAAATCATTTCCTTTCACGTAAAGACGAAATCTACCTTATGTTTGTGCCCGGTGCCGAAAGGGTTTTTTTTATATTTAAATATTTTGAAAACAAAACCTCACCCGTCAAATTTCAGTATTGTTATCGGTATCGCGACAAGATTGGTTCGAACGCAGAAATTTCAAATTTTAAAATGAAGGATACTTTCAATTGTTTAATAATAACAACCCAAATATGATAGTAGTAACCGCAAACCGGTGGCAGGCTTGTGGTTAGGTATGAATACATTATGTTTATTTATGCATCTAACAATTCCTTATACATATAAACTAATGCTCCTAAGAAAACCACCCTATGATGTCGTTTAAGCGTCGCTTTTTCTGATCGAAGTCTTTTAAGTAATCAACGTCTTGAAACACTGAGAAAAATAGTTAATAATCTTTAGAAGATAAAAGTTATTAGAAGAATAAAACCTATATCTAAAATAAGCTGAAAATCAAATTCATAGTTTTAAAATATGCTTAAAATCAAACAAAAAAAAGATTACATATTCACATTTCAAAGAAAACCGAGACTACAATGCAATATATCAGTTTAGTTTCAAATTTCCTTGCGCGTAACACACAAAAAGACATTTCGATTTTATTTACAAGAATGTTCTTTAGGTGTTATTGTACCTAAATAAAGTAATAGAAAATACGTGGCGTTAGATGGATATTGGGGAAAAAAATATTTTTTAAATTACCTTACTATCTGTATTTTTGCCTCAGTGAATAAAGGAAATTAAAACAACGTCTAGCTAAATAAAGGCCATTGATTTTTGTGATAACATTTTATTTTTAAAGAAACTCACTTCAGCTATGAGGCAATTTATGTAACAAAGAAAATCACCGCACCCAGATCTGATGCCCAACAAGATTCTCATCACAGATAAAAAGTGGATTAAACTTAGATCACTAACACGAAATTCCGATTATTAAGGAAATATAAGATAATCATTAACTTTCTATTTATTATCTGTTTCGTATTTTGAACGAAAGATATTTTATTACGTCTGTATCTCTATCTCTTATTACGATAGTAATGTTTTAGGATATTTTGCCGCGGGCCAGATTTGTAGAAGCCGGCGTTGTGGGTCGCTTCCAAGAAGTCAAGGGTCAACGGTTACATCAACGGCTACTGAAGGTTCTGATTCCCGTGAAATCCCACATAATAGTAATTGTACTAAAATATTCATTTGATTTATGAACATAATTTTATAATGTAAGATATATAGTTATATTTAATAATATATCAGAGGGAGAAATTATATCGAAGCATTCGAGATGTGGTGCTGGAGAAAGATGGAAATAAAAGACTGAAAGAATTACAAATATTCACATAATAATCACCATCAAATATCTAAAGAGCCAATGGATGGAACATATTCTCCAACACAACGGATACATTGGAAATGTATTGAGAAAATAAGGCAGGGTCATTTCATATGAAATGGTCCAACATCGGTTGCTTGACCATTTTTAAAAATTCTCGTATTTTTTACAATATTTTGAGTATGTTCAAATCTTTGTAGGAATTAATTACTGGGTTTTATCCCCTGGGGGATTGTCATCAAGATTAAGATGTGTCACAGAGACGAAGCTATTATTTTTTATATGAGAAGTATGGAAGTCTTGAGCATTACAGGGCTTTCGACCTGTCATCGGCTGGCTTAAGTGATCGCTTTATACAATGTAACGTTCACCTATTTACCCACGCTACCACATCTATCAAATTTTTGAAACATTTCACTTATTTATTACCAACTACGCTGTCGCCATCTATTGACGTTTTTGAAAATTAGATATTCTTTCTCATGTAATAAATAGTATAGATGTCGCTGAAGTTGAGTTGAATTCGAATGAATTTCATATACACATACAGGGTATTGCTCCTACTTCATTAACAACTTCCAAAAATTTGATAAATGTGGTAGCGCGGGTAAATGGGTGAACGTTACATTGTGTAAAGTGATCGCTTAAGCCAGCCGATGACAGGTCGTAAGCCCAAGACTAACAATAATGCCCAAGTATACCAATAATGCCCAAGACTTCCATACTTCTCACATAAAAAATAATAGCTTCGTCTCTGTGAGACTTCTTAATCTCATATTTTTTGTGCAATCACTCTAACTTGTTGGTAGTTCAAAAGAACTATTTTATTTTATTGTATTTGGTTTATGCGTGGCGGCCATATTTGTTTTATGAGGTTTTACGTTTCAAATTTAAAATAATTATCATTTTGAACTACCTTGCACAAAAATGTGAGATTTTTTAAATGATCAAGCAACTATTTATTTAATTTCTAGACCATTAGAAAGGCCTTCTTGGCGAGCATTGCGCCGAAAAGAACTCAGTTCTTATAAATGAAAGAATAAGAATTTAATAATTATATTTTTTATTTATTATCTTTGTTTTGTTAACCACTGAATTGAGTTTAAATACATCTACCGGTTTCGAAATATACCAATTTCTTCTACAGGATGTCATAACTAACTAAAAATATAGCATGTTTCTTCACCAGAATCTATTTTTAATTTTTTTTTTTAAAAACAACAATTATTTAAAAAAACAACAATTATTTAAAAAATAAATTTAATACCTAACTCAAATTGCTGCTCAATACAAATTTAGTCGAATAATTTTTAGGAAAAAATTTTAGAATAGGACTCGTAGTTAAAATTTACTTGGCTATTTAGAATTTCCTGATTACTTTTACATGTTTTATTTATCTCCAACGATTCCCAATAATTAATAATTAATTTTATTTAACGATTGTTTTTCTGCTAGTTTCTATAAATTCTTTCAAACATAATTTAATTAATTTTCCAGTACGGACAATATTTTCTCCGAATCAACTCGCCCTATTACAGTCGTTAGCTAATCTCTGATAAATTTTTTGTCACAAAGGCTTTCACTTAATATTATGGTTTTCCATGTACTTGGAAGGTATTTGAACATATTTGGATCAAGGATGATAATATGATGGCTCAGTCCGAAGATTATTCTAATCTTATTCATGTCTAACAGATTGTTAATCGGTCGTAGTGTTCGATTTTTATGATCTAAAGTACCACCCCAACATACAAGCCGTAACATGCACGCAAATTTAAGCTGCGTCGATGTACATCTTTAATGGAATCTTTATTGTTAAAATAATTCATAATTAGTAATGTTAATATAAATGTTAATTTAGCAAGAACGTTAACGTAAATTGTATCAGACGTTATTTATTTTATTTATTTGCGAGACAAAACAGTTAAGTATTAAGAAACTTACGTCTTAGAAAGTTGGCTTTTCAGTTGGGCGATGAGTTATCTTTATTTGACATGCCAGTTACTTTGGAGTTAAATAACATTATTATTGTATATAATAACCAAATCTTGTATCCACCCACACAACTGAGTATTATTTTTATCATGACATTGTTATTCACTTAATTAACTAAGTTGTTATTTACGCCTGTTTACGATATGGAATGCAACTCTTCAAATTACGGTCGTGGTTATTATCCTCTAAAAAATTTGGTTCAATAAAATATAATCGTAAAACCAAACACAAATGTTGAAAATATTAAACCTTCGGATTCTTTTTAATCGTACAACTTTTAACCCTCGGCCTTTCAATCACACAACCTTAACCCTTTTATCCTCGTCCAAACCATGGATGTTTTCACACAAATTATAAATTGATTTCTCATTAAGTTTATCTTCAAAAAATCATATTACATTTTTTGTCAATGTCTTATTTATTATAAAAAAATAAATTATATAATATTATTATTACCGACATTAATGTAGGTTCCACGTTATTTACTTGAATTAATTAGGCTCGGTTTCAATTTCCAGAGGGCGAGGTTCTGTTACCTGCTCGCACCTGCTCGTCGAACCGAACGATTCTGTTAATGTGAGTATTTACCGAATATTAAATCCCGGAGCAGAATAGCCAACCTTTTTGAGCTTTCGTGCTTGAAAATCTAATATTCTGTAAAGTCACTTTAAAAGGTGTGGTGTGCTCTATAAAAAATCTTTCTGTATTTACTAACTATTTGTATATAATTTAAAACCATTTGTGAATACGTAATAAAAAAATATATAACCATAAAATAATTAATAAAAGTTCTTATGATAAAAATAAACAAGACTTTTTATGACTGGTTTATTTATTATATAAATTATCGGTCTAACCCTTAATGAGCTTAACTACATTAATCAGTTAACATCTTCCTTCTTTTCTATTTTAAAATACGTCATTGTGGTAAATAATGTTTCACAGGCATATCTGGAATAAAAATTGTTAAAACAGCTTATTTGTATTATTTCATTATTTTTTTCTAAAAAATTCTCCCGCGTGCTCATTGGACACGCATGTCATAGGTGCGCAACCACTGTCTCAGAACATAACCAGACTTCTCAGTAACAATCCCTCTCGCAGTTATGGCTTTTTGGTTTTAACTGACAACTTATGGTTATCTATGAAGGTACTAAAACTTTTTTTTTTTTCAAGTTCGGCGTGTGTACAATCATAATAACATTAATTCACCTCATTTTGGGTCGCTTTCTATGCTCTATATTGCCTGGCCAGTGACGCCTCTCTAATTTTATATTTTTTTGGACTTGATAAAAAAAAAATATTTTATAACATTTTCAATAAACATGATTTTTCAACATATAGCAGGAACTTGAGTTCACGGTGCAGAATTTAAAACAACAAATTAGAACCAGCGACTAAATTGTTTGAGTAGATTTACCTAGACTAAAATAGCTATTAGTTTAAATACAAGCTATATCTCAATTTATCGTCATTAATTTGAATTATAACATCTTATTTCAGCTTAATAAACATTGAATTCATAAGTCATTCAAAGAGTATGCATTTTTTGGATCAACCTGTTATATGTAATATGTACTACTGAATCACATTTTATCTCCGGAATACGTAACTGGCTCATATTTGAACGGTAATATATTCGTCACTCGGTGCTCAGCAACTGTACTCGCGGTAACCCGAGCTTGTGTATCAGCATACCCGCTCATCATCCCCGGAGCTCCTGATTCTAGCGAGGATCTGCGAACAATGCCACGTCGGGGACTCTGCGCGCTGTTATCGAGTTTCCATTTTACCGGCGACTCTGCTGTGGAAGGGCGATCGTTCAGCGCGCCGACTGCGGTATGGTGTTTCACGTTTCGAGGTAACGCGATCCCCGACATTGTGTTGTTGAATTATTATTTGTAATTACACGCCCAGTTACAGGCTACACGACTGATTTCATTTAATGCTGAATTGTGCCTGGATCTTCTGTTCCACCTGTGGGTGGAAATTACGCGACACCGTGTGCGTGCAGTTCGTATTTCCAAATAAACTTATTGTTTTTGTTCTGAAATAAATCCAAAGGAGAATGATGAATAACACGATAGTGATTGTGCTAGGAGTATTACCAGAGTACTATATGTAATCATAATTACTTACCTTAATTTAATTTTTATTGTACAGAGTAACATTTATTAAATTACCCTAATAGGAGGTCATAATAAGGCATTAAGGTAGTAACAAGTAATAAATAACAACACTATAAATAATAATTTAAATATAAACCACTCCAAATCGGTAGCAGTCTAGTGGGGCGCGATTATAGCTAAGAGTTATTATTCAAGATATATTTATTTAATACGTTACTTTAACTTTAGCCCACATTCATCCACTGTTGAATAAAGGCCTCTTTTGATGACAGTTGCCCCTATCTTCCTGCAATCCTTTTGATGTTTGGGGTCCTGCGGGGTATGATCAGATGATATATATACAGTATAAAGAAATGTGAAATTGTATTTATATTTAACTTTGTTTAAACCACTATGTTACTTTTACGTCAATCAGTTTCGATATTAACATATCTTCGTCTCAGACTGGCGTACAACTGATCTATTCCATAAAAAAATTAAACGACATCACTTCCCTACTCTTACCAAGACTCCGCCTACAGCCGGTAATAGATTTTGTTTAAAATTTTTATGGAATAGTTCAGTTGTACGTTAATCCTAACGAAGATACGTCAGTATCGAAACCGGTTGACATAAAAATAACACAGTTATTTTTTAACTAACTAAGTTAAATATAAATACAATTTTTAATTATGTCTAACCACAAAATTAACGCTACAAACATCAATAATATTTATTTACATTTGTATTTTGTGATATATTTTATAGGTACTTTCAGTAAATATTAAAAAAATAGGCTTTTTCCAAATTCCAGGTTCCAAACGTCCTTTTGGGATCTTTGTTGTTATCTGCCAGCCACTATTTGCTGGGTTCTGATTGGTATATAAAATGACGCTTTTGATAACAAATACCCTTTTAATATTGAATTATTTATTACTTCGTTCTTAACCACGTTTATGGGTAAATTATACACTAACTGGTTTCGGAAAATACCTTTTCCTTCATCAGGATGTCTAATAATAATAAATAAATACGTTTATTTGACATCCTGATGAAGGCAAAGGTATTTTTCGAAACCAGTTACATAATTTACTCATAAAAGTGGTTAAGAACAAAGTAATAAATAATTCAATATTAAAATGAATAACCACAATGTAAAATTTGCGTTAAATATTAAAAATAAATACCTATCTATTTCAAAAAATAAATACTAACCTAACCAGATAGACTACGGAACTCAAGTGAGTGTCATCATCATCAACATCCTAGATGAAGGCCTCCCCAAGTGTCTTACTTTTCTATGTCCATTGTATTCGCTGCCATGTGAGTAGTAAGTGAATATATTATACAGGATACAACACAATATTTTATGGGTGGATACCTGACTAAATTATAAGTCAAAAATGTTTAAGGAATATATGCCTAATCTCAACCACGTCAGAGATACATGCATTTCAAAAATATCAAAATTATGCCATAATTTCGATTAATTGAAATATTTTATTGATTCCAAATTATACATTAAATCCAAAAAATTAAACGTAATTGAATTTAGAGCGGCCAGACTATCGTTATATGATTTAGGGCCTAAAGCATAGATACACATTAATATTGGACAAATTTCGCAAATATATTTTTAAGTACGCAGACTTAGAGGTTAACACGATTTTGTAAAAATTTGAAACAGTAATGTTTTCCGTAATAGTGCAGAATTTACACATATTCCTTGAACACCCATTATCCACTCAAAATATTGTGGACTAGGTTTGTTACATCCTGTATAAGCAACTAATGCACGTATTAAACAGTAGTATTAAAGGTACGGGTAAACTGACTCAGTAGACAATAACGGGGAGGTAACAGGAAATCACCTACGTGTGTCGCACCACTTCATTCAATAATTCTATACCGCAGCATCGATTGACAAAAGAGGATGTTCACTTTTTATGTGCTTTGTTATATTATAAAACAACAAACTGTTCTAATAATTTACACTTTTTAGTTGAATGAATTTTAAACGCGAAAAATAGTTTTATCTGATATTTAATCCTGAAAATATGTCTTCGCTTGCGTTCGGAAGTCATTAAGCGTCTTGTAACGCCCGCACCGCTCCTGTGAGATATTTATGGCCGTCCCAATAGGGATCTTAAATAATTTTTGGTTAATTTCTAAAATGTTTTGATTCGTTTCACCCGCATTGAAGTTTTCCGCGAACTCTTGACCCGATCTTGAGCTCCCAACACGCCAGGAAACTTTTGGGTTTCTTTACGACCCTACTTTTCTTGTTGAATTTTGATGTCGCTCCAGGGTCGCTCGGTGGTAATTAATTGCACGTTGCGTATTTCCCCGTAGACCTCTGATATATGGAAATGAGCGCTGAATTCCATCTATTACTGTGCAGTCTTGTTGGACCAATCACAATATTTGATAAAATGAACTCTCATTTTAACAATGACATGATTTTTTAAAGATTTTTTTTTTATGCTAGAGCAACAATTATATTGTTATGGTCGTCGCTCCAATATTACCTGTCTTCCGCGTAATGGTAACTTTATTGTCAATTCATCCGCAACTCTCTAACTTTATTACACTTTCATGTAAGTAAGGATGCAGTAAGGAGGTGAAGAGGATCCTGTTTAAATCGTTCATCACCAGCATTACATGCGAGCACTGGTCGAAATACAAGCAAGCGATATAAAACCGTCTTCTTATTCAGTATATGTAGAATACTATTCGGGTTGGCGCGTTATTGTTGCGCATCTATAATGTTTGCCGAAGGCCGTATACACGGGTTCGTTTCGCTTCTGAGACATCGAGTTGCGGACGTAAAGCAGCGGCTGGAGCTCAGCACCAACTCTCTACTGCAAGCAGCGCTCTCATTGAAATCTGGCTCCATGAGAGCGCTAATGCGGAAAAGAGCGACTCCATGAGAGCTAATCTATATATTTTTCATTAATATATAATAAAAATAGCTTCGTCTCTATGAGATATCTGATATTTATTTAAAAAATGTTTTATTTTATTTTATTTGCTCAGCTTGAGGTGTACAGCATTTTATTCAAACGTGTTTCAAAACTCATAGCTCAAACAATATTATAATACTATGGATGATATTCTCATTTTTCTTCATTAAACAAAATAAATTACTGCAGATATATTAAAGAATAAACGTATGTGATTAAGAATACAATAGAAAAGAATACTGGCCATAAATGTATGCGTGGGTAAAAATTATACTTTGCACTGACACAACGGATTTAAATCAACAAACTTAATTGGTGTAGATTTATTTTGCAAAATTTATATTAAGTGTACAAAGTGTACCTCCCTACTCATTTTACAGTTTAATTTTAACGCATTGCTAACTCAGTTTACAAACATCTGAAGTGTGTCATCCCTCCCTCCTCCAAATATGTTTCATTTCTCGGTGACAAATTATCACACAGTTTGATTTTAACGTCTACTTAACCCGGATCTCAAACATCTCGACCGGCACTCAGTCCCAGTGTTGGCACTCGCCGCTGTCACCTCTTCCTGCGATACTCGAGGGTGTATCTTTAGCGCCTTATTACTGCGGTTCGATTGTCGTTGCCCACCCGTGCGGCAGCATCTCGTCAGCGCGCCAAGTCCCCCCTCGCCTTTTGTTTCCAAAGTCGCCAATTCATCCGCCACCTCCCCCTCTTTGTTACAGAACCGCCCCCACCTGACGTCGTCTCGTCTCCGCTGAAGTATTGTTTCGGCTTTGTAATGCCATCTGATCCGACGGGAAGCAACCGGGCTTCATTGTTCGCCCACGGTCCATTGGAGTCTGATGGATCAGCCTGTTTGCGGGGCATTAGAGTCACATCGACAAACGGTGATCTATTCAAATCTCTGTCCGGTTGACTTGTTCCAAAATGTTTTTGTGTATAATGTGAATGGAGAATTTCGTAATCTGATTGAATCTCTTGTGTGCAAAGTTTTCTAGTATTGTTCAGTTATATTTGGTCCGGTTAACCGATGTTACCGTTGTGGAATTTCTTATTTTGGTTGCGGTGTTTTTTCCGTCTTTTGTTATTCAGCGTTGTCTGCACTAGTTAGCCGTTTAAGTTCTGCGGAGTTTTGTGTATGTAATCAATCAGACTCTTCTGTGTGTTGTTACCTGGATGATGTCTGCCGGCAGTGGTATTCGAGGTGCGAGTCGACCTCTATGTTTTTCGTTTTGTTCTGTCTTGTCCACCGTAAAGGAATGTTTTCTTCTAAGTCTGTCGTTCTGCTCCCCGACCCGGCTGGATTGTGCCTACTTCGGTGCCGTGGCGCGAGACCATGAACACCACTTATATATATTGATATGTGTTACTTATGTATTTCTTCACTTATATATATTATTAAATACTAAATTAATGTAAATATTTATAATTAATACATTAATTTAGTATTTAAAATATCACAGACTAATGTTCTGAATAATTACAACTTCATAATAAGAATGTGTTTTCCTTAATAATATATATTATTGTTGTTTTACCCGCTATTAAATTGAATTAATTATAAAAAGATTTCTTGCCGGGGGACAGTGAGTGGTGGTTTTTGTCAGGTACCCGTGAATCGCCGCGTGGCGCCTGCAGCATGGCGGTGGAGCACGGTTATCTTTTAGCATTAAAAAATACCAACCTGGCGACGAATGTGAACGACCGATATGGAAACATTTTCCCATGAAATGGTTTTGGGTACGTGACGGGTCATCTAGGTTGTATGTATGTTATTTTTTCTGTCTCGAGATTTATTGTTTGTAATGCCGTTTTGTATATTTCAGGTTATCTAATCTCTTCCATTATTTGATGTATGTTTATTATAATATAAACATCTGAATATTTACTGTTTTATATTTCAATGGACAGCTTTTTCGTGAAAAGGAAACCAATTTCATTTGAGATACCGGGTTCTATTCTATATCGTATACATCTCCAGAATTGTTATTTCCCAATTTCCCTGTAATTATGTTCTCCACCCTACAAAGCAGACCGCAACAGGCCACCGCCATCTTGCTATCGAGGAACACGGTGGAAACATCTTGCCCCGCGGCGCTATCTCCCGCGCCCCGCCCCCCGGGCCGAGGGTCCGGGGCCGACAATTAAAAGGCCCGTTCGAGACCACTGACAAAGAAAAAGCTGTCACTGAGATAAATATGAAGTGTTTGTATTTGTATCTTCTTCTGTTGTACCCTCTGTTGTGTCAGCCGGTATCTTTATAAATATTACAGTTTATTTGATATATTTTTCATTCAGATTATAATTCTTGTGTACTCTATTAAATTTTAATTTATACGGCGTAATCACAGGGTTTTTTGTTTTTGGCATTTGGCATTCTTTTTTATTTGCAGATTATTGCGAGTTACGATATATTCAGGTTTATTTACATTTATGTATTTTATAAAATACAGATTTGGCATATAAATAAAAGTCACAAATGTTTGATGCTTTTTACAAAACATGAACTTACATTTTGGAAGTGTTAAATTTAAGCAATATTTTGTTTTTATAATAAATTACAGTAGATAGAAGTCAGGGGGAAGCCTTTATCTATCAGTAGATCGCCAATGATGGCGAGAATATTAACATTATACTTGCTTGGAAAGTATTCTAAAAGGACGTAACGCTTCAGATCACGTGACCACTCTTACACGCTGGATAACGTCATGTGACAAAGAGTTGTCATCTCTTTGCAAATATTTTCAGTACTGCTCGTTTTAAAATATGGTACACTTGACAGATAGAATGAAGAATACGGGACGTTGGCTACCGGGTATTACGTACACGTACAAACGTTCTGTATGGAACATTTTTACTTTTATTAATTTAGGAACACTCGGTATTTATTATTTGTTTTCTTCTTTCTTCGTCTCGCTGCTATCAAAACAGTCGTGGAAATTATTTGGTTCCATTTAGGAAGACTTATTTTACTTTATTGAAGCAGAATATCAACAAGCTGATTAATTTAACGTCTACTGCTGTATCTTCGTCAGGACGAACGTACACTAAATAAAATAAAATATGTAAAGGAATTCCGTTGAAAGACATCATCTTTTTGTTTACTAAAAATAGATAATGTTTCAAGCTCGAATTCTGGTGGTGACTATAATTTTTGATAGACAATTTTTTTTTGTCTATCAAATTGGTTTATATGAAAAAAATTATTTTGTCCTAAATCAATTATCACGGAATAATAACATTTTATTACTAAATAATTTTACAAATAAAATGCATCATATCCGCGAGTATTCTCGAAATTATCAATTCAACTTACAATTAGTTTTAAAGCGCGTGTAAAAAAATATGTAACAGAAAGAAACAACAATTCATTAACATATACAATGTTATGTCTAATACAATGTTCTCTATTGTAATTTTACCAATATTTTAAAATGAAGTCACTAATCTTACTATTTTCTAATTAAGTATGTGCTATGAAAATAGGTCTCCTGAAACGAGGCTCGAACAATTCCTGGATCACTGGGCCTAAGTTTTAACCAATAGATCAACAAGCTCGTCATTCCAAGTATCCCAATATTCTTGTTTTTACGTATTTTATCTCTCAATGGCTGAGAACTTGTTTTTGAGATATCTCTTGAATACAGGGCTTAAATGAATCAAACACTTAAATTTATATTATACAGCGTAATTTAGATTAGATGATTCACTGCGTAACCGGGAACACAAATGTTGATCTTCACAGAAATTGGATTTTGTAATGTTTATTTGCACCCATTATTTTATAAATATGATCAGCGAGCTCGCCGCGCACGAAAATCGACGAATAAAAAAATGTGCGTTCGCGTCTGAAGATAATGAAAACGTCGTTATGTTTTCGCATTTCTTTTCCTCCGTTCCTTGTAAAATATTTTTTATACATTTAAAACAGCGAAGCTCCACCGCTGCGAAATTGAATAATATTCTCCTAGTTGTCACGTCAAAAGTGTTTTCCACCCGTGAAATTATATTATTCGGATATGAAAAAGGCATTATCATTCACGAGGGCGATCGCTGTCGGCCCCTGGCTTCGAGCGCCCCGGGCGGCGCGGCGCGCGGGCGGCGAACCGGGCGGCGAACCGGGCGGCCCGTCTCGGGGGACGGGCGGAAAATAGATTGAAAATAAATAACATGACCGTAGCGTCGCACGTCACAACTACCCTCTGCGGCGACAGGGTAAACACTCCACCGCAGGCCCAGCTTATGTGCGATATATACTGGGTACATTTTAATCCCCTCAGGGTGGTGATTTAATTTAAGTTATTTCTTGACGCGGGAATAAGGTAAATTAAAACTTTCTCCGTTCCATATTTTAATTTTATTTAATTATTCTCAATCTGGATACAACATTAATGACTAGGTTTTTACGGTGTCGGCGACCCGATGTTGGGCACTAAAATATTACCCGAAACGGAGGACATTTTAATAGAAATCAGAATTAGTACGTGCGTACAATTTAACCGATGAACGACAAACGTCGGGGTTTTAAGTACTACATAGGAGGCTGCGTACTGGAAACCGTACTGCGAATACATATCAGCTCGACTTCCAGATCACCGAATTAATGACACACAAATATTACAATATGCGGAGGATGAGGAGAGAGGAGCGCTGTTCGTTAATGGAGCTTTATTCAGCCGTGTTTGGACTGATCGTTGTGAGGAATTACTAATTTTCGGAGATCCCAATTGGCTTCGACGGATCAGTCACAATCTTTCTTAATCAAAGTCTTTAATTAGGGATATGATAATAAGTAATAACATAATCGTTTGGCCTCTAAATGCACAATTAAGTTATTAATTTTAAGTATAGAGTATTTTATGGAATTATTGTTGCCTTCGCTGCTTCCCGTCGACTTCACGGCCAATACCCTCCCGCGGTGGCTCACCCGAGCTCGTTCGCACCCGGGTATGCGGCGTGCTACCGCGCCTCTGCTATTCGGCGTCAGATGACGTCCTGTGTCCGCCTTAAATTAATAAAAGTAGGCTACGGCTGTTTATGAGATCTATTAATTAATTATAATTAGTTAACCGTTATTTAAACAATAATTGGTTAAATAACGGTTTGCCATCTGTAGATATAATTGTATATAGTATTTATACATTGCAATTTATTCGACCTATGTGAAGTTCTGGATAGTTCACTTGTTTTAAGAGTGTATCAAATCACCTAATTAGTTAAGAACGTGAATATATTCAGTCGTCCTCCATATCTTACAATCTTCCGTTGGCAAGCTAAATATATTGAAAGCCTTTTAAAGTAATTTCGGCAGTTTTATCTCGTTCGGTGCCATTTGAATTGCACGCGAATCCAGATGTCGCAAACATCCTTTCGGAGGACAAGGAAATTGGCCGGGCGCGCACACGGGGATGACAAAGCAATGAGCTGATATCTGAGCACTGTCGTTTCCCCCCCCCCCCCCCCTCCTGTACGGCCCCGTTAACGTGTAAGTGTTTTTGCGAGCCTGCCAGGGGATGTCTGTTGCGACTGCATTGTTCTAATAAAAAATTCCATCGCTGCGAGAGCAGACAAAGCGCTGTTTGCTGCCTCATCTCGACGCTGTTTAAGAGCTAAATCTAAATAAACACGAATATACCCGGAGCGCAAATGGCCTGTGGAACGACCCGCGCGGCATATGTGCACAAAGGTTTCAAACCTTGTCGCGTATTTGAATTACTGCTGTACATTTCCCGTATTTAAAAAAAAAAATGAAAATGGTTTTCTACGTGTCTTAAGTAATGAATATTTTATCACTAGTAAAACGTAAAACTTTCCGTACTTAGGTACTTACTGTGTCTTTCACAGTAGATTTATATCTCGTTAGTACGATTATTATTTATTTAAGAAAAGACCTTTAAAAATAACACAAGTTCTAGCTCAATCATACCTATATGTATATATATTATATAAGGGTGTGACCTGTTTGTAGGAGATCTCTTGCGAATATGTACGGTTGTACCGTAAATTTTTGAGACATCGCCTTGACAATGGCACGCGTTACCATGCCGAAACGTTGGCCTAGGTTTTCTCAAGGAAACCATCTCCAAAAAATCAATCTAACGAGGAGCAGTCGCCAGTTCCGTATATTAGTACTAGCGACAACCTTAAATCAACTTAATTAACTTATCATTACGCCCTTTCTCCGCGGAGATAGGCAGAGAGGATAGAGCGCCACGCTATTCTGTCCTAATACATAGATCATTAATCTTCTCACGCTTGCTCCTCGATTGTTGAGACTTGACATAATCGTCATCTGGTCATGTCAAACGTTTTGTAGATCCTCT
Organism: Eubasilissa regina; assembly: GCA_022840565.1. Taxonomy (NCBI): domain Eukaryota; kingdom Metazoa; phylum Arthropoda; class Insecta; order Trichoptera; family Phryganeidae; genus Eubasilissa; species Eubasilissa regina. The sequence goes on along the minus strand of JAINEB010000003.1, from coordinate 35,744,658 downwards.
ATTTCTGGTGTTGTCAAAAAGAAAATGAATTTATACAAACGGATGCGGATAATGTTTGCGTTGTATCCTCCAGCTCGACCCATTCTTAATAACATTGATATCAGAAAGAAAAAGACGAAGAAGAGAATCGCCGAGAAAAACATATATGACTCAGTTACTGGAGTGGAGCAGATGAAAAAGCTATCAAGGAGTGAAAGATCTTTCTAAGAATAGAGATCATAGAGGGATCAACAGATGTTAATTCCCACTTAGTTACCCACCACTTATACTTTATAGTTTAGTTTTTATCTATGCTTGTATTTTTAATTTGTGTATACATTGTTTCTTGAAGAAGATGCCATAGATATGAAAACATGTTGATTTGTCAATTATTAGTAGTTTAAACTAAGTGTTTTATCTTATTATTTATATACTCGTATGTATCGTACAAAAAATTTTTTTTAATATTGAAGAAGTGAAAAGAAATTCAATGAAAGGATGGTATTTATTTTCTGTTCATTAATCAATAATTCCTACTTCCTTATAATAAAGTAAACGAATTACTACTCATTGGTAAAATTCTACATAACTTTATAACTGAAACTATTATACTAAAAAAATGTGAAAAATTGTGGATCTAAGTTATTAAAGATTCAGCGTTAAAGTCAGAAAAAAAAACAATTAATTTTTACAAAATGTAAGTACGACCACGAGCAACAAGTCTAATCGTTGCTGATCCACCATAAAACGCGGCGAGTCGAAAATTGATAGGCCTGTGCCTGATGTCTCGCGACATGCCTGACACGAAAACCATGTTTTTTATGCTTTCAACAATCTACACCAAAATACACTTTTTTTATTATTAATATTTTATTAGACTTCGATTCTATTCTATTCTTTGTATTTATCCTTCTTTCATATTATTAGAAAATCGTGTTCTTGTCGGTGCAATGATCGCCATGCGTTTCTGTCCTGTGCTAAATGTCTGCGTGTAAATATTTTTATGTCCAGGCTGTCCTATTTGTCTTCTTCCCTCATTCTTTCACATAACGACATTATGTCTATGGATTCTTTGTCGAGACAACCCGGAAATAAAATCCCAGGAATCCCGTGGTTTTTTGCTGTCTCGAATCCCAGGAATTTTAAAAAAAGTAACCCGAGACTCGAGATTCTGTTTTTTTTTTTCATATTATTCATTAAATAAGTTAAGTTATATAAAATAATTGAATCGACTAGAAAAATATATAGATCTATTTATTGAAAAAATTTATTTTGCTTACCATTACGGTACATCACGTAGCGACCTAGCGGCGAGCCTACGTACGTGTGACAATTCGTGCATATGGTCAGTCAGCTATAAATATTCTGTAGGAAATAAGTTTTGTCGGTTTGTTCATACAGGGGATTATGTATCCTTGTAAAATGTGATATCAATATCATCTTTTGACGAAACAAAATTTAATTGACATAAAATTATTTGAATAAGGTTATTAGGGGACTTCTGTTTGTCGTTTTTTTTTGTCTAAATATATATGTTATTGTCTTCCGATGTGTTTCTTTATCAATTGTTTTTTTTTGTATATTTTTTGAAAAATTTTTGTTTTGTAATTTTTATAGATGTATTTGTTTTTAAAAAAAATATTTTGTCAAACATATTTTATTCGTTTCATTATGGATAATATCTCTAATAACTACTGTACATAATACGTATGAATATTTATTTAAAAAAATAAAAATAAATTAAATAATTAAAATTCTCGGTGTCGAGTCCCGGGAATAGAAACACAATCCCTGATTGGGTCTAAGAAAGTGAATTTTTCTTAAAACATAATATACACATTTTGGTTACTCTATTTATATGATTAGTATGAATATTATTCGTATTACTGTGTTATTTTATTTCTTCCTTTGTTAAAATAAAATTTCAGTATTATTGTAACCGGACCACAGTATTTTGCGATGAAAAACTGATGTTATATTTCAAAAAGAAAAATAATGATTACTTCCAAAAATCATAACCACAAAGAGGCTGTATTTGTATGCGAGAAACATCTCATTATCAACTCGGTATCAATATCATGACGACGGAACTTGGTTCGGTCCACAGCGACAGCAATTAGCGGGTTTTGTCTGTTTCTTCTTTGGCAATCTCGCTGACTGAGAAATTGGGATAAGATAAAATAAATCTTATTCTTCCTGTTTAATATTTAAACGTTATTCTTACAAAAATGTCAAGGGACCTCTGTGCCCATATCGGCCGGCGGGGATCTGGCAGCGCGTGTCGCCGAGAAAAGGAATATGAAGGCGCTGTCTCTTCTCGCTTTAATGTTTATTATCTGTATGTAATACATGTATGCTCTATAATTTTTCCTGTAATGTCATCCGTACGGTTCGTAATCAACATTGTTCATAACTTCACTACTAGCCGTTCTAATTTTAAAATTTAAATAGTTTTTATTTTCATTCTCCATTTTATGTCGATATCATTGTTATTATCAATGAAAAACACTAAATTGTTTCAAGTGTTGAAAAAAGGTTGCGTCCCAGGATCCAACCGTATGAACGAAAGAACGTTTTCAAAAATATAGACACCGATAAATATCGCTTAAATTTGTTAAATTCTTAAAAAAAAATGATGTCGACAAGGATGAGGATATTTTTTCATAAAATAAAATATTTTTCGCACGTACAGGGTTTACAGCTATTCAGTTATGTCGGGAAAGTAGTCGAGCGTATTACTACGAAATGATGTGATTTGACGATCTCTGTCCACGTCGCTGCATCTGACAGATAAATCAGAGTAACGAATCTGCTGCTCGATCGGAAGTTGTTGAAATTAAATTAGATTATTTCTGACGCTGTTAACCAGCTCGCTTCTGCGGTATCTCAAAGATAGGTGCGAACCCTCGGTGCTAAGGCGAATTCGCAGCTGCCGAGGCACCGGGCTACCTACACCAACGGACAAACGAGGCATATAGAATAATATAAATATATAGTAGTAATCGTGTGTACTTTTCACTTTCGTATTTTTTTTAAAAAACCTTTAAATATTTTTCATGGGAAAATTATTTTATTATTTTTGGATATTAAGGAATCATTATAAAAATACAAACATTGATCAGGTTGTAAATCAGGAAATTATATAATTTAATTAAACATTGCTTACCCTGTTAGTGATAGTCGATAGTGGTCTCTGCGCAGTCAGCGGTAACCGTTGCACGGCCTGAGGTTCCGTAGAATCTATATTTCAATTTCATTACGGAAATCCTTTATTATATTGCTTTAACAATGCACCACGTAGTGTACTTGTCTTTATTTCCAGTAAAAAAAACAAATTATTAGTAATATATACACCCCGCATTGTCTTAAATTTATCACGTAGAATATAATAAACTTAAAGAAATTAAATAATATGGACAGCTAAAAACAATAACTTAAAATCTCAAGTGAATATATTTGAACATTTTGAACTGCAATGCAAAAATTATCGAATAATTTTGTCTATGAATTATTCACAGCAGTTTTAACAAATATTAGACATGGGTGACATCTATTACACAATGCGGAAAGATTGTAAATTAATATTGATTAATAATAAATTAATAATAATTATTTTTTGCTAATCTGTACTGCAATAGCGACTAAGTGCAATATATATAGATGTTCGTGTACCACGTACGCTCACACTACTTGTACATTTCAAATATCTCACAATTCAAATTATTCTTCGTGCCACCGGGTTTTACAGGGGATACAATCTATTAAGTCTTCCGTTGGTGGATCTTTGTACCTACTTCTCATCGCTTTGTGGGCAATATAAATACTCACAGTAAGAAAACCGTGTCAAAATGCTAATTACCTGAAGTAATCCAAAGCGCGGCTAACTTGAGAAAAGAGTGTTCAGCTTCATGGCTTCTATACACCGCATACGGTTGTCCCGCGAGACTATTGCCTAAATTAATTTGATTCCATTTTCCCAACTAGAACACCGTGTGTCTAAAGGCTTTTAAAAGTTTTTCTCAGGACGCCCGACCAACGTAAATATATCATTTCCGACGACATCCCATTACGTGAGCCGTTTCCAAAGAAATGTGCGGCGCGCCTTTATTTATTCATATCATCACATTTTCGTCTGTTTTCTGGTTTAGAAATTATTTTCATTTCTTAAGTAATATTTATTTTATTACGTAGACGTCGCTCTCGTTGTATTTCTTCACGCTATATAAAATGTTACGTATCAAGTTTACTTTGTACTTAACGTTAATCTAATTTTTACAACATAAATACAGTTTACTTCACAGTGTAATCTGCCTGTTAAGCGCGGATGGAAGAATATGACGTATGTATTATAATGTACAATTTATGTGTCTCATTGCCAAATTATTAGACTCACTTTAAAAAATGACATATTTCTGAGAAACAATCGTTATTCAATTGTTTTTTTCATGTTTATTATTCTGTCTCTACCCATGAACAGTTTTCGCTCTGGGAAAATTATATTCTGCATTTGAGTCCAATTAGCAGCAGTTTAGTGCCACGTTGTTACAATAGATTTTGATTTTTTCTTTTAATCGGATTATTTTTAAATTTCCAGTGTGTGTTAACAGTATAATTAAAAATGCGAAAGAAGAAAAATTTATATCTTTAATTATTTATAAATAAAACGATCGTTATTGTGATTATGATTGTAATGAAGATTGGTAACTGATTATTCGTAATTCTTCGACTAATGACTGGTGCACTAGAAAGTACACCTCCGATAGTTAAAATTTAATTACCTATCGTCGTTAAATCTCAGTTATCAATCATCGTCACAATCAGTTACATAACGGTTTACCATGAATTGTATATACATATACATACAATTGATAGTATATATATATATATATGTGTATTTATTATCTATTCGTTGTATATATTTATTTTTTTCTAAGAGAACCCGCGTCAAATAGTCCTGAAAAGAACTTTTATACTTCCGACGTTTCGAGTAATTTCGATAATGTACGCACCATGACTGACTTAACTAAGAATTATTCCGTATATATAGAAAAGCAATAAAAATTTTCAAACATAAATATATATAACAGCAACAGAGGAAATGACTCCATAAGAATTCCCTACACCTGAATAAATACCTTAGATACTGCCGTCCACGAAAATACATCCATCCAAAAAAAAACCACCATTAATAATAAACCAACAAAATCCCACTATAATAATCAAAGAACCATTTAGCAAGGTTACCATTGGATACAGTTAATAGCGACGTCAGCTAATAATATTAAGCACCTACTAAAATTTTAACTCACTTTCATTTCGGTTATTGCATTGAACGATCGAGTTTACTTATCAGTTTAGAGCAGGATTTAGGATAAAAAAACGTCGGGAATATAAAAGTCCTTCTCAGGACTGTTTGACGCGGGTTCCCCCAGAAAATAATCTGTTATCTTTTACCAATGAAAACCTTAAATATAACATATATATATATATATATCACAAAATTATTAAGTGTTGATTCTTGGCATCTTACTGTTGCACCCTTACGCATTTTTGTTTGTTTCTTGTTTTGGAACCCACCCTAATAGCCAAACCGAGTGCTTCTGCGGAATTATTTTCCCCAACACACTTCATCACAAGCGCCCACCGCCCACCGCCCACCGCCCGCCGCCTACCGCTCACCGCCCACGTACCTGGTAAACACTTAAGTACATTTACGCGCACCGCCATTTCAGAAATGTCATTGAATTTATCTTCTTGCTTTACCAATCCTACTCGCCAGTCTCCGGCTATTGCGAGATTCGGTTTACGTGGGGATCTGTTTTACGACCCACCCACGTGGTGTGATAATTTACTTACTTGGTTTGGATATAGAGTTTATTTATATTTCAAAATACTGACTATTTATACTACTCTTGTGAAAATACTAAGTAGTGATCAATCCATTAATCAATTCTACGAATATTCCCATATATCCCATATATATATATATATATATATATATATATATATATATATATATATATATATATATATATATATATATCTATACTGGTTCTGGTTTATATTAACTTCATGGCATCTGTGCATATTCACATTAATCTATATATATATATATATGGAATTGAGTTTTCGGCACACAACGGTGACACGTGCCATGGTCAAGGCGTTGCCTCAAAAAGTTACGGTGAATCCGTTTTTGTTTGTAGGAGATGTAAATCTCCCACAGTTGAGTTGAAGAGACGCCAGTTCCATACATTAGTGCCGGTTTACAGTAAGTTTAATGAAAGAAAGATTAAATGATGTATACCTAAGTTTAATTCCACTCTACCCTAACACTAACAATGGTGCGGTCACTCCGAATAGGCTTCTTATAATATTTTAACCACAATATTATCATTTTAAAATTTACGACAGGTTCCGATTGGTCCCACAAATGACTGAGAAACGACTCGTGAGTGACGTCAACCGTACTACTGCAGGAGCTGAACACGCAGACGCGTATTTCCTCGCTATAAACCAGAACAGGTGCACTCGACATACCGTTACGTTTTTGCTTCTCCTCCCGTGGCCAATACACTGGTCAAGTAATATAGGTGTATGGTAATAGTTAGGTGGATGGTAGATTAACTTATTTTTTTAAATTATTTGTAATAATTTAGAAAAATTATTTGGTTTCATATAGTCGTGATGTTATCTGCCCGCTTTCATTATAATTAAGCTAATAAGACTAAATCAGAAACCTAATATGAGTTTTAACGAATTTTCGTGATGTTTTTTTCGTCAAAAGTGAAACGTCGTCAAACGACGAATGCCACGAATAGTACGCGTGTTTAGTGAGTAACCTCACACATATTTTACTTACAGTGAAGATATCTAACTAAATTGAAAGGAAAATGTACATATACGATATATAATTAATAAAAAATGTATTCATCTTTAAGTGCAGCTGTTCTATCTGTTATACAGTGCGTCCCAAAACTCTTTTTCATTTTGGTTTATTCGCTGCATCAACACAACGCGCGGGAGAGGGGCGGGTGATATACTGATCGCTGGCCGCGTCCTTGGGAATTTAGTAGCTATGGAGCGTATCCTTACCAGTTGTTCGTAAAATTTTCCCTGGAAAATTAATATTTCGATGAGGTGACACTTGACTTGACACCGACTTGACACTAATAAACTTTCTCCTATGGGGCTACCTTAAATCAAAGGTATGCAGTAACAGTCCTCCCTCTCTGGACCAATTAAAATAAAATACATCCGAGAATAAATGGCAGCGATCACGGAGAATACGTGCCGAGCAGTTCTTAGAAATTTCGCATACCGTTTAGAAGAGTGCCAGTGAAATAACGGATCAAATTTAGAAAACATAATATTTAGAAAATAAATTTCCAGGGACTGTACTTAAATGCAAAATAATCGTTTTTTTATTAAACTCATCCATTACTTTATTACAAAAATGTTATTATGAAAAAGATTTTTGGGACACTTGTATATGAAAGGTCGGGAAGTGAGTAGGTAACATTGACGCGAGACAGCCTAGCGCTCGAGCCGGCCTGGCCTCGCGATTTTCTGGCGGAGCATTTCATTTTGAGCCGTATCGCCCTTCCATCGTCCTCCGACGATTCGGAATACGGAAATTGCTATTGGAAAAATCTCGAAACGCCAATTACTATTCGACGATTGTCCGTCTGTCGCAACGGACCCGCCCGCGTCAGATCCCATTAAAAACTTGCCGTATTTGCATAAATCATTACCCGAGCCGAGAATATTGGGGATAAGTGACGCGGACCCCGTGATGACGGTCCGCTCCGGCTCCGCGAGACGCCCGCGCCGAGGCGCCGGGAAGCTGGGACGCTGGACCGACTCCGCCGGAGGAATATTGATTAATCGCAAACTTTGAATTGCCGATTGCGTGTCACGTGTCACCGAATTCTACAAATTGCCAAACTTGCGAAATTTCTCGAAGACGGCTGGTTTTGAAGTAGAAAGCTTTGGAAAGTGTGTTCTTTTGCATATTGTTACTGGAAGTTTCTCGTTTTGCGTCGTGGAAAGTTCCAGCTCTGATTTGTATAAAGGAATAATGAACAGATTACCTCCGAATTACGAATGCTAATTCACCGGACCTCTTATTCAGTCCACGTCTAACCACTAATGGAAAAAGCCTCGAGGCCCAGCGATCTGGGAAACAACCTTCGGTTCGACTTCCACTCTAGTACCTCTTTGCTCCTCTTTGGCGGACTACATCTTCTACGTTTTAATTTCAGATTTTGTTCCTTTTTATAATTTATTATATTTACCTATACAACATTCCTCCCCTCAATGGAACTTCTTTCTTCCATTACCCTCTTTGGCCGTTTCTTTATTTTGCACCAGTGTGGCTTCCTGTCGTTTGTGGCCCAGTAAGTACTGGTATCAAAACTTAACCGTCTCTATGCTGTCTAAATTCCCTTGAAGAGGTAGCTATTTTCTTTTCCATGCCAGTACTGTCATTTGGTAAGTTTCTTCACTCTCATCACGTTACGTCGTATATTTGTGTACATTGTCCTTTTCTTTACGTATGGATATTCTGTTTGTTGCTTTCCATCTGCTTTATTATTTGCCTTATGTTCAAGTATGTTTTATATTTATATTGTTATTATATTATTTAGTAAATTTGTTTCTTGCGATTTGGCACTGTTTTCAACAGTGAATAGCATTTGTTACTAACTAAGCCCTGCTGCATTACTGTGACGACCCGGATTAAGTAGAAAACCTGACGGCGAATGAGTAGAACCGATGTTGGAGCTCTCGCTCATTAAACATTTGGGGGGGAGTAGTCACTCACTTCCTTTAAATATTTTACAGTAATCCTTCGATATTCTAGTTTATGCAACTGAATATAATGAGTTACGGTGCCACATTAACAAAGGAGATGTGTGAAATTTGTGTAAAAAATGCATTCATTATTTACAAATACCAGCATAAGATACTATAATGGAAATAAAAGTGATTTGAACCAAAACATTTATTTAACTAGACTAAAAATATCTCCAGATTTTATTACTTTTTTGGTAATCTTTTCTGTTCCATCCAAAACAAAAAATTGTAACATCTCGGAATGTTAGAACATAAACGCACAAGCGTATTGAATATGAATATATGCTGTGACATGTATACATATTCTATCGCATATATGGTACTATACATAAATCCACATCCTTAAACAGTGTACCTGTTTAGAATTAATCAAACAACAAATTGAAATACAAAATGGAATACGAATAAGCAAATGTAATGTACGGATCCTGCCTTGCGTGGTGGTAATTATGCAGATCCTTTATGTAACTGATTAGAGGCCACACGCCTTCAGCTATTATTCATTTCACAGGCAGAACAAACTCGGACCCAAATTACTTCTAGAAATACGTCAAAAACAGACTCAAAGATAATACTCTTCCTAAAGTGATGGTACTATCGCAACGATCTCGGCACCAAAATATGATATTATAATTCTAGACTGAATAATTCATTTTTCTGTGATTTTTTCCATTGAATACAGCACCTTATGGTAGCAATAGTTGACATTTTAATCGTCAATCAAAATAATTACTTGCGAAGTGTCACCAGTAACATTGCAATAATACGGTAATGGGATCAATATAAAGGTAACAGCCATTTTTTTTACGGTAGATGCTTTTGCCATTCAACCACCAATTTGTTGAAAGTCAATATATGACTATAAAGTTATTTTAATTAATTGTATTGTGGAAAAGGTTGTCGCCATACTTGCAAATTATACATTTTATATTTTTAGATTCATTTTTTAATATAACAGCGGTAAGGAATATAAGTATTGTCATAATTTTACATTATATCCACTTTATTTTGTTGCCGGATTTCTCTTATAGGTTCATCGATATCCTTGTTCGCATTCGTTAACAGAATTGATATTATATTTCCTACAAAATCGAAGTAAATTGACATTGTATAATCAATACACAAAAATTACATCAACATCTGTTTCGTACACGTTATACATCGTGCTTTCTGGTCTAGTCGTAAGAGACTCGCTTAGTGATCTGGCGGTCGAGGGTTTGAGCCTACCAATCTAGTCCTATATTTTTTTTGTTTAAAAATAATACGATCATCGATGTGACACGTATCCGTGTAGGCGTCTCAATTAAAAAAATAATGTATTATAATCGGTTGATTTTTCACGACACTGCAATTATATGAATGGCTTTTCAGAATGCGTTCCATTCCATTGTGGTATTAATTGGCAAATTAATCATTTTGGTTCGCTTATTTCATGCTAAAAATGTACTTTCTTGCATCGCAGGGTAATAAATAGCGTTTGAGCGTGGTTGTAACATGTGATTTTTCGTTTCTACGTTATTTTCATATTACATATGACTGTACTGCATAATTCTTTTTCGTGCCATCTACTTTGACATTTGTAGTAATAACTTTTGAAATTCAACCATTTTAAATTGTAATATTACTATACAATAAGGGTATAAAATTATTAATAATATTTCTCAAAATTTTCGTTTACTGGTTGGTTTTTTTAAATATTAATATATTTTATCTACGATTAATATGTTCATCCAATTATGCAGGGTCGCATTCGGGCGTTGAACTTGTACAGGAAGTAAGATACGTGGCCCGAGTTATCAATAAAACAGATGTCATCCTTGTACGATCTTTGATTTCGAATAAAAGCTTTATTTTTAAAGATATTTCCTATTAAGACTCTCTGAACTCTCTGAACTCTCGTATAGTACAACATCAATGAGTATGTACTTTTTTTTCGAAGCCAAAGGAAATATTAATTCCACGATTGTATCCAGTTTTGTGATACGATTTAATATATATATTGAATTTCTCTTGAATGATAATCTCCACGATAGTTCCCACTAACAAGCATTATATCAACACTTCCTCATAGTACCGATAAGCTTTATAATATTACGAACTGTCCGTATAGTTAAAGGGCTCTTTGTATTAACATAAAATGTAAAATAAAAACACTATTCTTTGAGCAAGACTCTTATTTTGTTCGCGTTTCCTTCAGCACTCTATAAATGTAGGATATTTAGTCGATTGTCGAATATTTGTCATAATTTCAGATTTATATTTGGAGTACAACTTCACGCGGCGGGGGGTGTTCCCGAAGGTTCTCTGGAGGGTCCTTTATGTCGGTCAGTGGAGCTGGTCGATTCATGCGGAAATCTCTCGAGCTCCTTTGAAAATCCTTCCCCACGCCCGGTGCACTCCAGGCGAGGTGTCCACGCGCCCGCCTTCTTTGTACCGGGCCTTTGGAAATGTCCCTCTCTGACAATTTTTGTACCGTGTAGAACATTTTCATTCTCGGTGGAGAAACGCGCTAGGAACGTTTATAAAAATCGATTGTTGAAAATTAAATCCAGAATACCATATTGCACTGCCACGTGGGACGTATTACGTTCTATATGACGATATATTAGATCTTTTTAAAAATGCACTTTATTTATTGGTTTAATATCCATTTCTTCACTTTCATCCACATTAACATTTTAACTGCCAACTCTATTTGAAGTGGAACAACATAAGGTATAACTAGGCTTTAAGAATTTTGACTTACCTGTCAAAAGCTGGAACTTATCGCTCACAGATAGCAAAATGATTTAAAAATATGACTAATCCCTCCAAGTTCGCAAGATTCAAAAGTGCGTATTAACACGCTTATAGCTTAGCGTGATGTACAAAGTTTGGCGTGTTAACACGCTCGTGGCATTTAAAATGTTAATAGATCTTTTCGTGCACGCTCGTCTTAGGCGAGACTTATAACAAGATTATCTCCCAGTAACTGTTTAACCTGATCATACCATATCTTTCTATTTTTTGTAATGTGGATCGCCTCAAATGCGACGTGTTTGTGCAAAAAAATTGCATCATCACGCAGTATTGATTTGGAGTAGACAGAGAATAGAATGCAACATATGTTTTCCTTTCATTTCCAAACAAATTTTATGTTTCTGTACAAATTTCATGTTCATCGATTTTTCATGATTCTAAATTCGTTCTGTATGATCGTGTTAGGTCATTTGAGATTGCCTTCGACATTAGTACATTCAATTTGAATTCGATCAGTAATTGTTTTCCCATTTACATTGTACAAACTTCACGTTCGCCGATTTTTCATGATTCTAAATTCGTTCTGTATGATCGTGTTAGGTCATTTGAGATTGCCTTCGACATTAGTACATTCAATTTGAATTTGATCAGTAATTGTTTTCCCATTTACATTTTTAAAGATCTTTTAACGTCTTGCTAAACAAGATTCTGATAACAGAGAAAATATATTTTACTTGTTATTATACTCGTATATATTACTTATTCTGAAGAAATAGAAAAAAATCTTGGTGCTTTAAAAATCTTCAATTGCTTAAAATACAATAACTTTTGCCGGTCCACACAGTCGAACCACCAAATTTAAATAGTCGTTGTGATGGCCAGTATTCGGCTTTTGCAGCATATCTTTATTACCTTAATTGCCCTCAGTCCTTTGTTGTACTTTCTGTTCTTTATCGTATTTTCCTCCGTAACAATGTGAAATACATTAAACTTAGTAAATGCTATCTAACCCCCCCCCCCCCCAGGTCACCGCGAGGGTCTAACCAACCCTTATCATCATCGGATAATATATTAAATAAAGGAGATCAAGCCGAGGTAATGAAAATATCACACCGTTTGGCACGTGAGTAAATTAATTTTTTGTTTGTTCTATTTGTGTAGGATCAAAAGGAAGACCTTTATGTGTTTTTGTATCGTTGAACAATAACTTCATAAAGACTGCGATTTTTCGATTTTCGAATCGTTCAATCATCATCGTATATGAATTTACGTATTTAGGTATTTTGAGATGACGTACTCGTGCATCTGCCCGAACTAAATACTGCTTCAGATTGTAATAGATTTTAATTTTTTTATTTATTTGAAATTAGCGTAGTCATAAGCTATGATGGTATTTATGAGAATATTCTTGTCGTGATAGGATACCGAAGGATAGAGAGACAGTGTAAAAGTGTGTAAAAGTCGAGGTGTAAAATAGAATATTTAGTGGTTTGGTGAACAAATATTACCTCGAATCAATGCACGGCTATCGGCATGTGATTCATCTCCTATAATTGTTAGGTCACCAGAGTGTGATTGATGGAAAGTACTTCAATAAAAAGACAAGAAGTTATGCTAAAACTAAACGGAACAGTATACAACAAGATTTTATGCGTGGATGAGATGATGTAATACTAGTACTAATTATGACAATACAAGAGTGATATAGTTCTTTCGGATAATTCTTATTACGAGGGCAAGTAAAAAATAAGGTTCCTACATTTTTTTCAGGTATAAGGTATTTTTATTGCAATAAATAAGTAAACCATCTGAAAGCTTGTACTTTATTCTATTTTTCTACATAGTCTCCTGATTTTTCTATGCATTTTTCCTGACGAGTTATCCACTTCTGAAAACCCGCTTCGAAGAATTCCGCCGCTAGGCCGCCGATGAACTTGGTGACCGCTTCTTTCACCTCTTCATCTGTATCGAAGCGTTGTCCACCCAAGTGTTGCTTCAATTTCGGAAACAAGTGGAAGTCGCTGGGAGTAAGATCAGGGCTGTAGGGGGCATGGTCAAGCAATATCCAGCCGAATTTGTCCAGTAGGGCGGTGGTCTATCGAGAGACATGCGGGCGAGCGTTGTCGTGGTGCAGCCTAACGCCCTTGGTCAGCCTTCCTCTCCGGCGATTTTGAATGGCTCTTTTGAGTTTTGTCAATATCTCGCAGTACCTGTCCGAATTGATGGTGGTCCCTTTAGGCATAAACTCGGTCAGCAAGACGCCTTTTCGGTCCCAAAATACCGTAGCCATCACTTTCCCTGCGGAAAGCGTCTGCTTAAACTTTTTCGGCCTAGGCGATTCAGGATGGCGCCATTGTTTGGACTTTTCTTTTGTTTCTGGAGTGACGTAGTGACACCACGTTTCATCTCCCGTAATAATGGAGTCCAAGAATTCTTCGGTATTCTCGGCGCATTCTCGAAGAAACCCCTCGACACACTTGACACGATTGTCTTTGTGGGTTTCTGAAAGCATGTGTGGGACCCACCGCGCGCACACCTTGCGATAACCAAGTTTATCGGTCAAAATGTTGTCGATGGTTTTTTCACAAACCTCAGGAACCTGGACAGCAAGCTCCCGAAGCGTTACTCTCCGATCTTCGAGGAGAATGCGCTCAATCTTCGCCACGACTTCGTCCGACACCGATGGCCTCCCACTCCTTTGTTCGTCGTGGACGTCTGTGCGTCCTTCGGAGAACTTCCTGCACCATTTGTGGACGTGTTGGACGCTGATGCAAGCTGTGCCATAAACTTCTTCCAACTGTCGATGAATTTCAACAGGTTTAAGCTTCTTCGCGTTTAAAAATCGAATCACCGAACGGATTTCACACCTGGCGGTAACGGCGATGGCGGGTTCCATAGCGGATGGCTGTCAGGCCTTTACTGAGCGTCGCAGCGTTTGCTCCCGGTAGTGGGGATGTAGTTAAGGGACCAACAATCAAGGCAGTGTTGCCGGATTTCGCCTAGCATCTCGCGTGGCGAGTGTACAGCGTAGGGAACCTTATTTTTTACTTGGCCCTTGTAGCAATACACAATTGATAAAACATTGCTCTTCTAGAGCAGGCTTGTAACTCGAAAATGACACTGAATTTCGCTGAGCGAATCTCAACTCTCAGGCATGTCGAGGTGGGCCATAGAAACTCAAATGAAATGGGAACAGAAATAAATACCTCAGATAAAACACACACGATTATTCACAAGATGGTTGGAGCTGACCTGCACGAGGTTTGGTTGAGATGGTGGCGGTGCGGAGTCGGCGTAGTAGATGTGACGAGGATTCGGGAAGAAACTGCTGATCCGGCGCGTGGTCTCAGCGCGTCTCAGGCGGACAAATTATGGTGAATCGAGATATCATCTGTCTGACAGGATGATAATTCAGTCCAGGGACCATCGGTTGATATACGAAGCGGCAGATATAGTTGGATTATTGCAGATTGCGTGTTCGGAGTACACGAGGTAGGGTACAAAATGGCGATTCTGGAAACGCTTGGGATTTCAACGGCTCACGAGATTTAAGGTGATATGAACTCTATGCAAAATGTGACGAGGGACTAGAAACAAAAAAGGAACAATTACTTAGGAGAGAACTTACGTCATAAAAATATACCTATAACAACAGGGTAAGTATTTTAATAGTAGCTACCACTCATACCTAGGTATTGCATGATTATATAATGTCCTCTCTTTATTTTTTTTAAAGAAAACCGTTCAGCTTTAGAAGCTCTGTTAGGCATTTCTGATTATATATAATATAACATAATATTATTCTCGTATGTAATACATTTCTTAAATTCGTGAAATAGTTGCGTAAACTAAAAGAATAAAAAATGTTGATATTATTATAGATATAGAATGTATAACCCTTCCAATATATAATATTTTTAGATTTAGGTATAGTAAAATTTTTATGTAAAGCTTATGGTGGAGTTCGTTGGTTAGGTTATATGTTGTTCATTTTTCATTTGTGTGTGTGTGTACTATACAATACTAATTATTGAATTGCAGTAACCATTATATGGAGTGAAAATGTAGTTCATAATTTGTATAATAGGTACACACATATAATATATGAGTTATGTGTGTATGTACATAATTGAAATAAATTATGAATAATTAGATTATCATCATATATTAGGTGATGTATGTATATCGATCCCCTGGTATCATTTTTAGTTTAGCAATAATTTTCTACGAATTCTCCCTTCTTTTGACAATCCATACCCTACCGCGCATTTCCGCTAACATAATACAATTAAGTAAATTGTTTTTGATCGAATACTAGAATATTAACATTAAAGGGTGCGGAAGAACCTCCGACCAAATTACGTCGTTCTGACTGAAGAACAGTGATTCGCGGAAAACACGCGCCCCGCGGTGAGCTCCTCGGCTGACGGGGGGGGAGGGAAACTAAAGGCTGGCGGGGAATGGTATAATAAGTATCGCGGCACTCCCTTAATGTGGAAGATAAATTAGGGCGAAAATTGGGGTTTAATTTTCGACATCACGCGATAATGGAAAGTTCTTCAGTTTGCATTAACCCACTGCTGCAGTGTTGTTTGCGCAAATTGTCACGGCAGGCTTTGTGGCTGGAATCCAACCCTATGTATAATATGAGACAATCGCTTTTGCAGAATATAACAGCCTCAGTCTGCAATATTATTGGAGGGTAGCTGCCTACATTTTGAGCGAAAATCTCTACACTGTGTGAAAGTTCCTTAGAGGTATAACAACATAATTGAGATTCAATATTGGATATATTTATTTAAATATTTGAAATTTATGAATGTTATCTGGTTTAGGATACAATCCTCTATAACAGAATTAAATTCACCTTTAAATAGAGCGGTTAGTGCTGAAACCGTACCCTACTTGTCACATTAATCAAATATGCATTGAATGGTTATACTCCTCTCCTGCGCCCGCTAGTAAGTTATTTTATAATCACTCTTATCACACTACGTTATTTGAAACATATATTATCACATAAAGACAAGTAAGTACAACTCAATGTCCACGATATACACGTCATCTCTGGAATATTTGAAATTTTGCACTTGCAATCTAAATAATTACGATTCCTTATCCTTTTACTATTATCACGCGTTTTTTAAACTGATTACTTGGAATTCAAGATGCGCATCGTTGTATTGTTTAGAAAAATAGTCCAAAAAACTTGTTAAAATACTGAACTTTGCTGTATTTTATATATTTTCTGTAGAGATTTCGGTTTTATCTCTATTAACACGTTATATCACTATTAACTACTTATATGTAATTACACGTCAGAAACAATATATTTTGAGCATTTGAGCAAAAGTACAACACCTTTCTTTAATCTCTTTCCATAATATTATGGGCTATTTCACAACATAAGATGCGTTTGTGTATTTACTTAGGTTAGTCGAATTTCATCAATATTTAATACAATGTACAGCTTAATATTAAATACAATTGTCTCACATTCTCCATAATTTGTGTAGCCCCGACGTCAACAACAGCGTCAAATCGGCTTAAGGCAGGTCGCATGGTCAGAGGACTCTTAGAAGGAAACATTTAATCCATATCTTAAAATAATCCTCCTTAGAGAAGGGATGATACGCAAAAGTCTACGAACCATTCTATATCCGAATATTCGCACACTCAAATGCGTGAAATATTTTATTTTCGTGCAACCGATGTCAGAGGATGTCGGAAATGCGTATTTTACTGCCGTTACTCGGAGCACCTGGCAACATTGCCATTTGTTGGCAGCTTTTACGAGTTTTGACACATTACGTTATTGATTGACATAAACTATAGATTTTGTTTGTAAACCAATTGTTTTAAGAAAAATATGTTCAAAAAACGTGAGCAAATGATTATTAACTGAAGAGATTAATATTGTATCGTTCTTGAAATGTTAAAAAAAATGTTGTTTTTGTACAAAATCCTAAACCATACGTCGAAACTACGTCATTATCCGGTGGACGGAGGATGTATAATCCATAATAATGTTGCGCTTCCCCATCTTTTATCTATGACTTACTGGAGCGTCATTGCGTATACATTTTCTTTATTACGAGTAAGAATAAACATACAATAACAAAATCGACTTCGAATCGAATTTCGACGACTGGCAAGTATATCTATAATCTTCTTTTCTTATCTATGCTGTCATCTCTCTTATCTATGGTAGTCTCGCATCGTATCGTAGAAGCTGTGAATGAAATCATACTAATTTTAATTCTTATCTATGATCGCACTGTCAAATACAACCTTAGAATAAAGATGCAAAGAATAATGCGACACTTACAGATTGTAATGTTTACGTGTGCTTAATAAACATTTATGTAAACATGATCTCAGTTTTTTCAAGAATGTCTTTTAGTGGAATAAGTTGATACGTAAGGACACCGTTTGTTTTATTAATTCCTGGGAGAGCAAAAGCAAAAAAAAAGCAAAAGCAGTTTTTTGCTTTCACTTTGCTAAGTTTGTTTTCACTTTACTAAGAATGCTCAGAGAATCGTACAACGTCCGATTTTCAAAGTATTTTAATTTCTCCATCTTGTTGTTAGGTTATCTTGTTTTGGACCGTCAATTTTGAATTTTGTAAAGTGTCCTTTCATATTAATGTCTCCACTTGTTCGTATTCATTCTTTCATTGTTCCACGGCATTGCAAGCACTAGCGTTTTGTGTATTTGGTCGAACAGGTATTCCGGTCGCCTTTATTACATCCGATACGTACCCGCAAGGCTGCCTGTGATCCTGTACCCCCGGTAGTAATTTTTGCAATAGAACCTTTCAAAAAGTTTTGTTTATATTATCACACAGTTGGTGCGTGCAATCATTCTGAAAAAAATCTATTATCTGTAGTGGTGAACCAAAATGTTTTTTTTTTTAAATACATATTTTTTCCAAACTTGGTGTCCACCAATGAACCTCCTATAAAATGTTTCGGAATTTTTTAACGTGCTGTTTTAACGCAATTTCGTGATATATTTTATCCGATAAAACCTGTTCTTTTTTAATTAAATCTCAGTTACATTAAATATTTTTCTTTTTAAATTCCTTGAGACAATAAATTTTATCGATAAAATATAATTAACCTGAAATTCTAAATTTTAATCTCTGAGATAAAAAATTTTAAATTTTAATAAAAATATTGATATATTACGAAACGTAAACGTGCACGCACAAATACATTCAACTATTCTAGGGTAATTTTACTGTATTGTTTATTTTAATTATTTGCTTTTTCTGTAACTCCGCGCGGGAGCGCCCCGCCCATTACCGCTGTTCCCCTTCCCCGACTTGTGTTACCCCTCCTCACCCTGCGCTGGCTGGGTACACGGGTATTATTATTGTCGTCTTGGTTCATTCAAATTTCACTCACTCCGGTTGTTGTAATCGTTTTGTTCCGAGGGCGGCTGTACAATGGCGACTGCTATTCCTCCCTCGCTGCCATTATTCCCGAATATTATGCCGCCCTAATACCCGCTATTATTTTAATCTCTCGTTCGAGTGTTCTTTCTAATGAAATTGAACCGAGTTCAAATGTTTCTACAATTATCTCCAATATAAATCAGTAAGTGTGTATTTAAACATTTTAATTAATATCTCATTTTTAATATAAATTTTATTATTAGTGTGGCACATGTTGAATTCATTGTTATATCGTTATAACGGATCGGCCCCACAAGTAATGATCATAAGTATTTGCTAGAGTTCGTTTGTATGTGAAAATGTGTTAATATTTTCTTTTGGTGCAATATTAACGGAGTTACGAGGTTTTACCATTTTGTGTCACGAAGACGGATCAGGCTAGTTAACGAACTTTGCTTAGATATTTACCACGTCAATTTTTTAAAACAATTAGATCGAAATCTATTCCTGGAGTTAGTGTCCACAAAATTTGTTATATTCCATAAATACAGTATCCTGCAAAATTGAAAGTACACCTCGAATGAATTAAGAGTTTTGTTATTTTATTGTATTTTTTTTTGTCTAATATTTTCATTTATTTTACCATATGCAGTCTACATGCTGAGAATGATTTATTCAAATCTTAAAATTATATTTAAACTTACACTGTAAGTGCTGTTCTTGAAAGATCCCGGAATTGTACCCGAGCCAAGCGGCAAAATTGAGGCGACACTAATGGTCATTTTTTCTACAAAAATATAGGTCAAGAATTTCGAAGCTTTGTATTTCAAATATTAGTCATCGCTAACTTGTAATTATTTTGTTTAATTAATCGTGATATATTAAGCAGTACTTAAGAAAATGGCTGGCTGTCTAAATTCTGGACGAGTGAGATTTTTTGCGGTTTAAGACCTTGGAACGGTCTAACCACTCGTAAGGGACTATAATTGAATATAAGGTATCTAAAAAGTTTGTCGAAAAAGTATGCAAAAATTTAAGGATCACAATACTGACAGTGAAAAAGTTGAAGGGACAATGTCGAAAACAATCTAACTGAAAGAGATCATTCTCAAATTTTGGTGAAAACAAGGAGTTCGATAAATATAATATCTTAATGTTGAAGTGAGCCAATATAAATTGGCGATGATGATTTAAAATAAAGAGAGCGTTCTAGGGTAGCTCTAGAAATTAGCGTTTTTAAATCTGGCTACCGCTGTCACTTAAATTCTATTCTGTCTATTCAATTTTTCATGAAAAAAGATTAAAGCAACCGATATATATTTTATGTATTTTTCGCTACTCTCGTGCCTCGTACATCCTTACAGATTTATAAATCGTGGTACATTTCTTGCCCCTTTTAACTGTGAACCTCCCAATACAGTGCGATCGATGTGTGAATAACAACCGTCAATAACGAACATGTTTACTTAAGGGCCTGTTTTACCGACACGAGCGCTGAAATGAATTAAGTTGATGAGACATACGAGTCGAGTACTGGCGGTGTAATAATTTTCGTATTAATTAATTAACAAATAAACATGCCGCAAAGGGAGAGCGAGATACATTAAATGAGATAAAATATTCTGTTTGCGTGAAAGCGAAACTCATGAACCGAAAGGGATGAATTGATTAATAATGATAAAGGGTGGATATATTTACACGTTTATTGTATGTAAGGTCTCATTATAAATTCGTACTAATACTATTTCAGAGAGAATGGAACTTTTGTTAACTTTTAACTTAATATTCCAGTAGAAAATACAAATTATTATTAAACTTCACATACTATCGACAGACGAATAATAAAAGTGTTCTCCTTAAAAATATATTAGTTGTATCCGAATGTAATAAAATGGATTTTCATTGTTCTTCGGGTACATCTATCGGCAAATGATTTCAACGAGAGTTTACTGGGTTTTGAGAGCCACTTGGGTGAACTTCTTTCACAAACAAGCCAATTTTTGTATACTTATACAACAAATTATTCAAAATGGTGTCTTCGTACGGTTAAACATTGTTTATCAAACTTTAACTAGACTCTCTTCCCCGCCGACCTTCATAGCCAGCTTCAATGTTTTAACTGCGTACGAGAGCTGTATTCATCTCAAATTTATATAACCTCTTTGGATGTTAAGAATTATGTAGAATAAAGTGAATTTCTTCTGCTAATTATATTTATTTTCATAAATTTTATTTTCACTGTTCATTTTCTTTTTAATGTCTTTATTTTTACTATTATATGTACTCTTGGTAGTGTATTGGTATTGGAAGTGCAGTCCCTTTCATCACCAGGTGATAACTGTTACTGCACCTCTCAAAATTATAGTTGTGACAAAACCCAACGTGTGTGTAGAGTATAAAATTTTGTTGTGAAAATTAAAAGGATTTTTTAGTTTTCAAAATATTATATTATGTTTAAAAAAAAAAACTTCTGTTTTATTAGCAACGTTTGTTTTCAAAAGTTTTTTTGTTTTTCTTGTCTGTAAGTTTACACTTTTTTTTCTTATTTGATAATACATAGTACTAGTATAAATAAACATACAGTTTTATTTTGATCTTTGCAGCATTCAGGCCGTAAAATAGTTTTTATATTTTATAAATATATTTTTTTAATATTCCTCTTTTAATTTGGATAAACGTTTTTCGCTGAGAAACTTGTTTCACTATATGTTTTCATTTTTCTAGTATACACAAATAAATAAAGCTTATACTAAATCTATTTTCGGTAGGTTATCTTCCAACAACCCCTAGTATACGAGTGTAATATATTTTGTTCCAGAATTACATTCGCGGGCCGTTGTAAAAATAAAATGTCCTATATGAAAGCGAGTCTTCGCCCAATCATAAATAAGGGTGGTTGAGTGGTCAGGGTTAGGGGTTTAATGTCTTTTTTTATTTTCCGCAGTTAATTGAGTTTTCCTCTTCGGATTCGGTACTTCCGCCGAGAAGTGTTCATCTTCATTGACGGTTTTGACACATCAATCCTACTTTTTGTGTCTTTAGTTCTCTCTAACCGACTTCCACTTATTTTCACCTTCCTAAACAAAGATCAATCGAACTACTTTCGTGTATACACCCAACGTGTATCATTTATTTATTTATTAAACGATCTAAAGACGTAGACGTACCAACTGTTTATTATCATTGAAATAAGTTCGGTGAATTTAAAAACAGTTTAGTTTTAAATAAATATCAGATATCTTATAGAGACGAAGCTATTTTGTTATATTTTTTAAACGAATGATATATAGAAATATGGGGGGTAACTACAGGGCTTACGACCTATCTTCGGCTGTCTTAAATGATCATTTTATGTATATATAACATTCACCAATTCTCACCTCTCAATCTCCATATTTATCTTCTTTTTTTTTAAAATTCTATATATGTTATTACATAAACTCGCTTTGAGTACCACTACAACATCACCATCTATCGACCAAATTTATAATTCATTTTTCTTTGAAACAGCATATTATATTTTAACTCAATGAGAATCTGATTTTTTTTTTAAATTATTTAAAGTAATATTCTTTATCTGTAAAATGTTTTTACCACATTATACATGAATACGCCTCAAAAATCAATATTTTTCAATTTTTTTATATATTTTTTTTATTTTGACCAGTATATTATTTTAGCAATTTTTGAATATTTTCAAGAACACACAATTACTGGATTTTTACCTATAAAAACACTGTAATTAAATAAATATCAGATATCTCATAGAGACGAAGCTATTTTATTATATTTTTAAAAGAATGATAAATAGAAATATGGAGGGTAATTACAGGGCTTACGACCTGTCTTCGACTGGCTTAAGTGTAGTTTTATTTTTTTGTATATTCCGTTATTTTTATATGCGCTTGGATTTTCTAAGCAATGTTTATCTTTGAAAGCGGACAGGAATATTATAGAGCAAAAAGTAGTCGTGAGTATGTCGCTTTGCGGATCAAAGGAGAAGTATCCTTTTTCAAAAAATCGGATTTCAGACCAGATCTAACCGTGATCAAACAACATTAATATTGTGTTCTACTTTATAACCTTCGTTTATTTTTGTGCTTTTTTCACAATAATCATCGTAAATCAAAATAAATTAGTTGTATTTATTCTCCTTTATTTTCTTCACACCCTTCTCAAAAAAATATTTTACATTTCGTATGCCGACACGCATTCTGCATCTATCGTGATTCCGTTGTCAAACAGCGTATCACGACTTCTACACAGTGCGTACATCTCACGTGCATGATATTTTGTCCTCGAGATACGCGAAGCGAAACGGCCAATGTTGTTTCCATCTCTATACAAAATGAATAGATAACATTTAAATAAGTGAGTCAACGCTAATAATTCTGTACTATCCTTTAGCATCAATCCTCGCAAGTTTCGAAAGGAAAATTTCATCCCTTAAAACCCTCAAGTCCTAGGTATAATCTTTGATCCTAACCAACTTTACGACATAACTTACAAACATACGAAGGAAATTACGAGCGTTAGATTAGATAACCCAAATTTAAGGACTCACTTTTGAGGTTACCACAAACAACAACAAGAAGATGTCGTCTTTCATTTGCAAACTTTCACCCAACCTCATTCCTCTCCACCGTCGTTTACCGCAGCCTCACCGCTCTCAGGGTGCGCTGCCGGGCTAACGAACACGGTATTATAATGAGGTGGCCCCACCCTGCCTACTGTTCTCCTCACATTTACCTCCAGCACGATCCGGATCACGAACGGGCGCCCGCCCTCGGCTGAGCTCCCTCATGCTTCGCCAGGATTCCAGAAATGGAGTTGCCATTTCTAGAGAATCGGAAATCATGGACAGTTTATTTATTCAGCATACTAATGTTCTCTTTCTTATCTCAACTTTAATTTGAATATACGCATTAGATCTAGACTCAAATATTTATTCTCTTTCATTCATATATTAAAGTTTGTTTTCGCTGCGGATCTGCGTATCAGCCTGGTAGGGTTCTCAAATAAGCCAAGTTTTCTGTAGAAATTCATTCTCGCTCCTCGGTGTGAATTGATCCCGTGGACTGTATCGATTAAAATTAATGTTTAGTTGACGCAACCCGAATCGCATTCAGAAAGAAATAATGGTAGATGGATCTGGCCTACCTTGATTTCAGTCCCGGGTTGGACGTTAATTTTTACCTCCACTTGACTCGCACTTTTGTAGTGAAGAACGGAAATATCACTGCAGTTCCGGATGCTGTTTGGCGGCCAAAACGCGTGTTGACAGGTCCTCATTGAAATTTAATCTGGTCCCACGTCGGCGAAATCCCTAAATAATTAGTTGGCCAAAGCACAAAAGGTATATTGGAAAAACGGAATACACATGGAGTATTCGACTTGCGTCAACACTTCTATTTCCAATCCCTTCAGTTCTTTCAAATACGAGTCAAGATCCGTGATAACATTACACAGCCCTATTTGACTTCTTTTGTAATTTCAAATCACAATGTGAATGATTCATTAATTCTTACACGAGCACTTCTTCCTCGCGTAAAGATTCAATTGCCTGTATAAGTTTGCCATTTACCCCGTATCCGTACTCAGACAAAACCTTGCATAAGTTTCATCTTATCATTTTATCATGCACCTTTTGCATATCTACAGACACGGAAAGTTATTCGATTTTTTGCCAAAACTGTCATCTGCCCCTTTTCCATTCATAAACGCTCCTTGTATAAATATTTTTTCGTCGTCATCCGGAAATTTAAGTACGCCATTTGAATTATTTACTTATACCTACGTAAATGTTTATTTTCAGTTACCCAATGAAAAATATCTGTTTTTTACATAACATTATTATTTTTGTGCAGTTGTTACGTTTTTGTAAATTTCTCAATTATCTTAAATCACTCAAATTTATAATTTGCTACAATAGCGCTTTGGACGGTAGTTAATATAGTGCCATCAGTGTACATACAATCAATGTCGAGTAATGAAAATATCTCGCATAATTAAAATGATGAAGGATCCGTTTAAATAATCAAAATGACCGCACTGTTGACAAGCCACATTTCTGCCTTCCATTGTTTAATCAGGTCCAGTGTGCGTCGGCCGCTGCGGGGTACTTACTCGGGTGTATGATGTTCATGTGGCCTGAGATAGATTGCACTGGCGGATGTTTGGTATGAATGACAGTTTATCAGTGCCGCTGCTCTCAGCTGCATAAATTAAAATGGCGTATCGCTTCCATCCACACCTCACGCAGTTCGCCATGAATTATGAATATCCTTCTGCAGCTCGAAGCTGAGCTGAGCCACTTCCCGTTGTTTATTGTTTTCTTTTAATATAAAATAATTTTAGTGAATTTTTGTGTTATTTAATCGTATTCTGTGTTGAAATTGTTGTGATTATATGACAGCATCGATTCATGTATTTGTATTTAAAATAATACATGCATATTTCATATGAATGTTTTAAGAATTTCCATTTTTATAAATAATAATCTAAAATACTGCTCAAAGATACATACTACGTTCTTATAATATATTTATATATATATATAATATCTAAATCATAATCATAACAATTAATCTAAAATGTTTGTGGTCTATATGTAAAAAAATCTAAATTATTTTCATTAAAATGTTTGCTACTCGAGGGTTAACATGAAAATTAATTGAATTACCTTATTTCGTTGCTAAAATAATACAATTTCTATTATAAGTAAAATTTCGGCGCATGCCATGGAATTACCTTCCTTACTAACTTCGGTAACAATTTAATTCTTATTTAAATTAGGTTCAACTTTATCTTATTTAATCATACCTACCATAAACCAATTTATTTTTTAATATTTGCCCTAAAAATATTGCGGTTAGTAGTGATGAATGTAACTGTGATTGTGATTGATGAGTGATGATTGCTTAGATTTAACTGTTGGAGGTTTATTTTTGAGACGGACGGTTAACGTCACCTGTGTCCCGGCTCGTCTCTTAACCTTCCGCAACTGTAATATCTCTTTCGAGCAAATTTAGTGAAAACAACCTTACTATCGTCGATCATTGGCCCACAGAAATCAATCACTTCCTGACGGTGATAACCTCAGAAATTTTCTTCCGCTAAACTTTCAAGTGTACCAGTCATACTCAAATAATTACAAATAATCAGTTACAATGGAACACGATCACAAGAAAGGTTTGAATAACGATACAACCATCACCAGTGGTTAGTCATTTTAATAAATATCACCATAATGATGAAAAATATATTTTTTCAACATCGGTCGGAGTATATATAAAACTAACGGTAGTGAAATACAGAGTTCCTGTATAATTTGTATATTGGAAAAACTACTAGAAACTTTGAAATAAGGGTTAATGAACTATTTATAACAATAATGACTTGAAATTTTCAAATCATTTATTAGAATTTGACCATACATTTGATTTTAATACAGAGTTAAAAATATTACATACAAGTTATAAGGTCTCGCAGATTAATAATTTAGAAATATTACTGGGAATATCAAGTCAAATATATTTAATCCTCTATTGAATATTATCACACTTAACCATTCTTCCCCTTTTAATAATCGTGTAATTCTCTAATTAACTCCTCCTACTCCGATTTTGGTTTACCCTCCCCCCCCTCCCTTTTCCTTCGTCCTAACCTTCACCCAATGTCAATTTTTAACTTGAGTATACAACCCATCCTGAGGAAGAGAACATGAGTTATTTGACTTTAATTCATTAATTATGTGATTTCAAAGTAAAAACCTACTTTCAGAAGAATTATTCTTTGAAAAAAAAATCTAATTTAATTTTCCCCATATTATAATACAAAATTCATTGATGTAATAAAGCCGTGAGCGCGTCGCCTATTTCTAGTGCAACAATATCGATGCGCACTCTCTGTAACACCGAACGCTCTCAGCCGCATGTTTTCGTGTTGCGAAACTATAATTTTCCAGAAGTTGCGACCTCCTTTGACCGAAATGGACGAACTCCCGGTTTACCCCGCGCGCAGCAGGAACACTGGACGCTCACGGCTGAACAGACGCGGGAAATAATTATCGAACTGCAGGCGGGTCAACGCCATCGCGCGCGCGGAGACACGTCGCTGGTGTCAGGGGAAAGGACGTTGCAGTCGGCATGCAGGATGTCGATGCGGTCGGCTCGCTCGTTCACGCATTCGTCTACGTTGGCATTCATCTCGCTCCCAGTTTCATAACGCTGGTAGTCTGAACATTAGCCATAAAACGAAGCGAATTCCTTCGATGCTTCAGTGATTGCGTGTAAAAACTTGTCATTGGATGCGAGATTAGCAATTCACCAGGGGCACTGTTGTTGCATGCGAGTATGGTAGCAAACGGGATGAATACTTTTTTTTAAATATAATATCTGAGACAGTATTTATGAAGAAAATTTTTCGCACGGTATTTGAAGTTGAAAGAAATTTATATTACGAATCAATGTAATATTAAAAGTTCTAAGTGATATAATTTAATTATAACATATTTCCCGTCGATATTTTTAAAAAGGTTGTTTATCAAGGAATTGCTAACATGACCGTGACCGTGACTGACTCGCATGTGACAATTAATTATTTGGCAAGCCTGCGATTTGTACAGAATCCAAAAGTAAATAATTAAATGGGTTAGAAATGAAATGACATATTGTTAATACATAGACAATATAGTTTATACACAAAGTTAGAATGTAAACACGTAGTGTTGGAATAAAATGGAACAATAGAAAACAGTAGATTTGCCATGTAGTTCAAAAACTGGATGACAGTATATCGTTATGTCTTATAAAGTCGTCGAGAAGACAAAGTGAAGGTGTTTGGTGAAATAAATAGTGTATAGCGGAAGAGCTTACAGATGTTTATAATATGCATATGTGTTATAATTGTGTAAGTCTGCATATTTTTTTCTGTACTTCGTAAAACCATCAACAATCCATCTTTTCAACCTAAGGAAAGCCCACAAAATTGTGAAATTCAAATTTCCAATTAAATAGAAATATATTAAATACGGGATAAACTTCTAAAGAAAGTCAAATATTGTGAGGGCTTTTTGTATCTTTGTTTATATTTTGCAATAACATCGTCGAAACATTTTTTTTATTTATAAATTATAGTCTGTATCAAGCTATAAACTCTTCGTAAAGGCTTCAGTACAGTCCAATTACTAAATTGTGTAAACATCTGTTTATATTAGAGCATACCCCAGATATTTGGTTTTTTTTTTCAATATTCTTAAATATAAATTAAGAACATGAGATCATCCACTACTGAAAAATATGAATATAAGAATTCAGTTTGAATCCCTTAACGAAAATTTTACATTTTTTTGTTTTTAATTATGTTTATAATTATCACAGTTGTATACGAGATATACTTACATAGCGAGGAGGGAGGGTACTTATTCTATTGGATAATCAGTTATTCTCAGTGCAAACCCTTAGTTCAGAGACCATGATATTAAATTCTCCCTCATGCACCATTTTTTATCTTAATCTTCAGAACACGGAAAAGATTGCGTGAGATATTTATTATATGACTACTGCATTTGCACCCAGCGATGCTGTAACTCATGTAGATTACATTTAAAGCATTCAAACATGTTTTCTTATTCACATGGCATCAAGTGTAATGTGTATATTATGTCGACATATTACTCTCCGTAATACATCCATCTGCATCATAATAATATGGATGCTCGTGACATGAAATAGCTAACATGAAATCAATCTAATCACGGCAGAGTAAGAATCTCTCACAAAATGGATTTACTTAACTTAAGAATAACACTTCACAGTTACACTTCAAAACTCTTAATATATATAACATTCAATCAATACCAATACGGAGTTGTTATCTTGCGCTATCTGTATTAAATTATACAAACAGTATATTTTATATACCTTGACGTGCTGTGAAGACTTCACGCGTGCATGTCTACAATTGAAATTTTTTACGTCAACCATTATGTCCTTTCTGCGATCTGTCTGCCGCGGAAGGAAGACGTCCGCGACAGACCGCTCCGGAAACAGGTTCAGAATGACATGGACTTATATGTATTTTCCTGTTTATAAAGAACTCTTACCATCCTAGAGCAATGCACTGATTGAAATGCATTTTTTTTACAGCCAGGTTAGTATTTTTTCACAGATACGTTCCAAACGCTACGCCATCGGTGTCTCGACATCATTAGCTCTGTAAATTATAACATTTTGTACATAGCTTATTTGATGTCTCAGCCTGCCTGTCTCATTTAATACATACTTTGGGTTAAGGTTAGTTTTAAATATTAAACTATTGTAGTTTTTATTTATTTACTAGTGTTTAGTTACACACCACAAACATTTGTTGATATTGATATCGAAACGATGAAAAAAATGATTTGACATTTTATCTTTGAAAAACGATCTCTATGAACAAGATAATTATAAAAAAGATATGGTATTAAATAATTACCTACCTACAAAATTTTCGAATCAAAAATGCACTGTTTCAATTCCAATTTTAGACAATACAACTAGTAATTTTTGTTTACTACTTACTTACTGTGCTTAAAAATTATATTTATAAAATTAGACTTTTTTTTTACTGGTTTTACTGATGGTTTGATGTTTTCCTTTACATTGAATGTATAGAATTGTTTATAAAAAAACATTTTGGTTATTTGTTTATTTAAAGATACTTAGATTTGCATTATTTTCTTTTTCGTTTTACTCTAGTTAACAGTTGAATAATGATTACAGGATGTCTGCTATCCTCATGTGATAAGTGAATGTAATTTTAACTATATTTAATTTATATATTTTTAAGAGATATTTAATTCATACATTTGCGTCGCACAAATGTAATAAAGAAGATGAAAAAGTGGCAATTTGGTTGCTGGAACCGGAAACCGGAAATAAAAGAGGATTAGGCGCTGTCGTTTGGCGGTCAAGCCCCGCTTTTTGCAGAATTTCTAATAATCCACGACTAGAATCCATAAATATTTCGCTTCAAGCGCAAAATTAATTTTTACTAAATTTTTAATACTGCCACCTACGTATGTATATATATTTGATTTGTTATATTTATAAATGGTATTTGTATAAATATCATTTATTAGCTATAACTCAAAATTAAAATTAAATCGAGTTAAACGTTATTTCCCGGAACTTTCCGGGATTCAGATCCAGTTATACTTTTAAAAAAAAGATGGAATGTTTGTTTTTAAATGAAAACCTTTCATTATGATGCATATTTGGTCCAGGCAGGTAGTGCGTGGGATCTCCAAGGATATGAAGTGAATTGTATATATTTTCTTCAAGATTCTGTAGAGCAACTGAAGAAATGTAGAACGACTGGCAACCAATATATTAAACGTTAATATAGTTGTGAAGAGATGGATTGTCCAGGAGGAGGGTACTTATGTTTTCCAGTACTAATTATGCAAAATTTGATTTAGGTCTAACAAAGGGTGTATAAATAGACAGATATACTCGTATTATATTCAAATATATGTATGTAGTATCTCGAACTGCTTGCCTCCACTCTTTGCGATCCTGGACATTGTTTAGTGCGAGACTCCGATCATGTCTCGGGCTCGGTCTGTCCATTTCGCTGGAGATTGACTTCTCGCCCATCGTGATCACCAATTTCTCCAACTCTTCATGCAACGTACCAAAGTACGAAATAACTCGTTGCTTGTATAGCGCGGAGAATCTCCTTTTAATTCGGAGTTCAACTAAGGGTATATTCAACTTACGAATCCCAACGCCATATCTCGAAGGAATCGAGCATATTTATCTTTCCTTCTCAGGATCCAAGGTAGAATGAATGTGACTCGCGATACTTTCATATCTTCTCATTCACGCTCGTCGATTATTTTGAAACTTCCAATAGGGCCGTTATCCGATGAACAATTTATCTGACCCTACCAAGTTTTTTGTGGATATCTTCTGTCTATTGCCTGAGACTCGCATTACCATCACCATCATCTCTTCTGACTCGTATGTCTCGCGTGCCCAAAACATCTCACGGACCCTCTCTTAAATATTTATTTGTACAATTAACCGAGCGGACAGATTTACATCCGTTCCTAATTAGTAAATTCGTTAATTCACTTACAAATATTATTTCGTCAACTTTATTTAAGCAACGAAATATGTTGTGTACCAAACCATCTAATGGCGAATAAATCCACCGCTGTAGTGTTGACTTCGTGTTGTAAAATTCGGATTATTATTTCATAATGTTGGGTTCAGTGAATCCCTCCATTCGGTTTATCGGAACACATTGTGATGGAACATGAAATTACAGTAAATATTGATTTAATACTCGATTTTATAGCCTCCGGCCCTACATTAATAATTCATGCCCAACGTTCGCATTCACGTTGGGCGGCAACGAGCCGAGAACGACGCGTTTATTTAAATTGCAATACAAACATCTCATATTCGTAAGTATAATACATCAACTGTTTTTACCGATTGGCGTATTTTTGAATTTCGACGAAAATGACCTTATCATTGGATCTCATTCAAAACATCACGCAGTAGGGATTCATTTTGTCATCCATAGTCGTATTTAATTAAACATTTAAATGTTTTATCATATCAATTATGCAGATTTGTTTTAAATACATTTAAATTTTTTTTGAGATTTTAATTTTATTTATTTAACTGAAATTATGAATATTTTTTCGAACCGGATTAACCTTGTGTAGTATTATGCATACTGAGACACATGACGCGTTTTATTCCAAATAGATATATTCGATGTGTTAATTACAGGAAAGCTGCGAACGATAACCGCTCATTAGGTCTGTCATTTTTGATCGGCTTGGATCGGCGGCGGTCGGAAACTAAAAGCTTCGTTATTACTTTGATTTGTAAACGCTTCAACAATAACACACAAAATGAACCGTGAAATAATATGAATTTTAGAACATAGTTCTGTGATATTTTTAATAATACAAATTAAGCAATCAGTTAGAAATATATACAGAAAAATCTATCTGCAAAAAATATTTAGTTGCTACCGGGATTTGAACCCAGAACTTTTCCTACCCGTAGAAACGCTAAATTATTTCATCCCATCAAAGTATCATGACATAGTTTCTTCAAGTCGTGTTTATAATAATGGGAAACGATATCATCTTAGAAGCACAAATATGATTTATTTCTAATACAATCATGTCAAATATATTATAACGTTATATGTGGTACCTACCGCGCACGACATGTGTTGGGAATTAACATTCACAAGATGGCAACACTGACCGCGCAAGGAAAGGAATCCGACTAACGCTCTTTTTCGGGTGACAGATAGCGATATGAACGGACGGTCTAATCCGATGCATAAATCGAAAATGTGACTTCATATAAGCGAGGAAGGATGAGAATAATTGAATATTTTTGACATCTGTGTTGTCCTGCATCATATTTTAGCTTTCTGTTGACTAATTATATGTGTAATTTCGGGATGGACGGCATCCCTTCCTCATTTCACTCATTTAACTCTCCCTCATTCAATTCTTAAATTCTTCACTTTCTTATTCCTATATCAAATTCTATACCTCGTTTCTAGTTATTTCACTTTTAAACTTCTTCAAAGTGATGTTATTGTTATCTTTTTGTTAAAAATCTTTCTGCGGACATGACGGGAGAGGAGTCATGCCGCGACATACTGAATGCCACGGGAAGGATTTCTCCTGTACAATGAAGGGTCTCTGCCGCTAGACAGTATCCTACGAGATGAGTTTTACAACCGAGGGAGATGCGAGCAATCCATGAAGAACCAAATGCAAATAGATGATCCAGCCTTCCTGACGTTTAGGCGGCTAAAAGTGACAAGTTATAACGGGTGCATTGAACTGGCCAAATTGAAATGAAGACTGTGAATCTCTGCAGCAATGGAAATTTACTACGCGTAAACTGGTTGTAAAAATGAATTTTGTTGTGTACTAAGAATTTAAAAGTTACAATTTTTTTATTGCAGCATTAATCTTTGTGTAAAACAAATAATTTTGTAATGTAGTATATTTGTTTGTTTTCACTTTTTATTTAAAACTAATGTTTTTCCTGCTCGTGTTAACCAATTTATTTGCTAAGTTATTTCTGTACCGCATCTGACCCGACAAACTGTCAGGTGACAAATTTATGTGTGCTATTTCCTAAAAAGATTTCGCATTTCTAAGAATCAAGTGTTCTAGCACATTATTAATTGTACAAAAAATTATTAACATACGAGTATTATATTATTATTTTATCGTGGCAAAATTGCCGATATCATCTCTTTCATCATATAACACTTTGTGATGGAACGCTTAATGATTTCTATTTTAATATTCTATTTTGATATTTCTTTTTGTATTAAACTTTGTGATTAAAATTTGCAATAATCTTTTTATTTTTCCCTGAGAATGCTGGCTAAAGTGAGTGGCAGGAGATTATGTTGAATTCTGTGAACCAAACCCACGCACTTCATGCAATCATCTGAGCAAGCCGGTGGATATGCATACATGGCGTCATATCATGACGACCATACATCACAATATTTATGTAAAATCAAAATGCAAAAAGTATGTCTTAACGTGGCATAAGAAGTATAAAGAAACATAACTTTGAAATTGATGTGA
Organism: Eubasilissa regina; assembly: GCA_022840565.1. Classification (NCBI taxonomy): domain Eukaryota; kingdom Metazoa; phylum Arthropoda; class Insecta; order Trichoptera; family Phryganeidae; genus Eubasilissa; species Eubasilissa regina. The sequence goes on along the minus strand of JAINEB010000003.1, from coordinate 35,711,050 downwards.
ATTCTTTGAGTTGCGAATCTATTTAGGGGTCGTTTATAGAGAGCTGGATCTACTGTATTTCTCATTCGGGAATTAGTTGAATGTTTAAATGTCAACAATCCAAACGTCTTGGGCTAACCCAATTATCTTAAAGCAGATTTTGATAGAAACACTGCAGAGGGTCTCATTTCATCTATCTTAAACAAGGCTCCTCGAAACTACCCTCCGTTAAATTTGTTACATATATATCATATATAGATTCGATCATGAAGATAAATACATCATTACATTAAAACTATCAGAAAGTGATCGGCAACAGCTAGACTCTGCGCGCGGCTATGGAGGCTGCTGAGCGAGCCAAAAAGACAAATTTCTTAAAATATTTACATACATTCGTGATAAGCCAATTCGGCGATAATGGCGCTGGCCTTGTAATCTAGTGGTCGGGGGTTCGCGCCCCGTTCCAGGAGCCCAGCAAGTTAGTTTTATTTTCATAGTACAAGCGTTTAGCTTAGTTTGAAAAAAGTAAGAATATTGATGTGAAATGTATTCCGTATTCGCATCACGCCAAAGGCCGACTGGCGTCAAGAATAATGTGGACCGTTCCGCTCACGTTCGGTTTGTACTTGTGTACTTTTGATTTAGGCCTTTCAATTTATGTGATCCTTTTTCAAGTTTCTTTTTCTTTAGTCGATTTTCTCATTACTGATGATCGTGACCTACGGGTAGCTGTTGCCCGGTAGCAAGCCCAAAAGCGTGGAACTCTTTGTCCTCCGTCATAAGAAATAGTGCATCAGAGACTTTATTTAAGAAGAAACTAAAAATGCACCTTTTCAAAAAGCCATTTCCATAAGTGAAAATGACAATTTGCAATTTTAAAAATAAAGATAACTATAAACATTTTATGTGTAAAGCGCCCATGAGGTGAAAGTTGTTACGAAAATGGCGCTATACAAATTATCCATTATTATTATAGCCAATAGCGTCTTTGATCTGGTCGGTTTATTGAGTTGGAGATCTGCCTCTTTCTGTCTGCTTATTAGAAATGATGTCTTTCTGCAATGTGGAAGGAACCTCGAACTCTTCCGGGAGTTTTTTAGGGTGTGGGTGTTATCCTTAGGGGCTTGTCAGCGACGGTGAGCTGAGTAGGCAACCACCCGGGTCGCCTTAAGTGTCTCTCCTGGACCTGGATGAAAATCTGCCGGATTGGGGTTCTCCGTGACGCCAATCAATTATTTGTTATCATTTCTGTATTGTCCTTTCCTCGAGAGGGGATGAATTAAGTTAATACCCACAGTTTCTCGGTCCCCCTCCGTGAATTTGCAATTTTATATAATATATGAGTTAAGTGAGTCTGTTACAAAACTAAAGTTACATATTTTTGTGAATCGCTTACCTCTCCTAAAAAGAGACTAGCTCTTGTGCTTGTGCTTAACAAAGGTAAAAACAATATCCAGGTAGGATACAATCGATTTTTGCGTTAGATTTTTTTATATAATTTATTTCCTTTGAGAATACTTCGTGTTAGACTATGGAGATCCTACCACTCGTATGAATAATACGAAACTAAACTTTGGATACTGGTAATAATAATAAATTAAAGTTTTGGCTTTCGCGACAAATTGGCCATCCGGAAATAATATGTTTTGTAATAATATCCACGCCCTGAAAATATATTGCTTACAAATTATTCCATATTAAATCTCGCCGAATCCGGATAAAGCTGTTGCGAGTAATATATCTCGCCGGGGGATCCAAGTTGGGAGACGTGCTTAGTGATGAAGTTCGGGGCGCGTTCACTCGCTCGCTCGCGCACTCGCGTTATTTTAATTCGGCGCGCTAGAGGCTCCGACCGGGTGCGGGCGGAAGGGATGCTCGCAGCTAACGGAGTGTGAAAAGCGCGTGTGACACGCGTCACGCCGCCCGCGCGCCCGCCCACCCGCCCACCTGTTACCCGCCCGGGGGGTGCCCAGCTAGCCAGGGGGAGGGGGTAATATGATTTATACATTTTCTCGCAATGGATTTTATTTATTTATTTAGCCTTTCTGATACAATAATCTAAGTATATAAAAGAGGCAGGTTCATCAGTTTTATCTAACGGTGAAATCTAAACAATCAGTATTTTAAATTTTTAACGCAAACTTTACGTTGTGCTTATTTATGTTAAAATTGAATTAACTTTGTTTTTAAACCACCGGTTTTGGAAAATACCTTTTCCTTCATCAGGATATCATAAAACTAACTAAAACCATACGCCTTGTAACCATATAATTTAATATTAAACAAATAATTTTACAAACAAAATTGAAAAATCAATATTATAAAATAACGTAAATATTCTCGTTTGCCTAAAGAAAGTAGCGCGATTATTTTAAATTAATAATACTCTTAAATAAATTGAAAGTTATGTCGTTTCTTTTTAACCACCGTCTACACAAGTAATATTATTAGCATCAGTGTATTGACAGTATAATTATTATTAATATGAGATCTGTAGTAACACAAGCCCTTACCTGATTCAATTCTCAATTTACCCACAATGCACACAATCAATATAATATTAATTATACACAATGGATCAATGTTATATTAATTGTAATAATATACATGTTTTTATATAAATAAATGTATAGAAGGAGCACTAAATTTATTTGAAAGATGGATATTCAGAAGAATTTTCGGAGCTGTCAAAGAAAATAAAATGTGATATAGGCGACCAGGAATATTGCTAAGTTGAAAAAGTTTTAATATTGACATTTCGGAACACATTTTAGTGACCATCATCGAGATCATGATAAAAACCGACTCATGGCAGAAAAATCCAGAAGTAATCAATTTTTCATATTGACGACTTTGAAAACGAATTTTTAATTCTTACGAATTTTTAAAAAACATATTTATTTCAATATCTCAAATAATATTATAAGTTAATAGTCATTCGAACGATGTTCATATCGATGAACCCCAAAGTCTAACGCGTGTCACGTGATTAAACTTCGTTGACCTTGGAACCCACGCACTTATATACTTACGCCGTAATTTACAATATCTTGTTTACTCAATTGTCAAATTATAACATAACTTTAATTTGTAGTGTTTCTTATTTTTCAACCATAAAAGAGTGTATTTTGTATTAATTGTCTTAAAATGTATTTGCATTGTACCTTAATGTCGGACTAGGATTACCTGTCAGACTCATTAAGGTGTTAATAAAATGTAGGTACATTAAAAATAAAATAAAATCCTCTCATGAATAACTCGATTATCTGTTTTTGATTTCACACAGATCGTCACACCTTGTGATATGGAATTTCTGAAATCTATTTAAAAGAGAGCGATCAAAGTTTCCGAAAAAATGTCACCCCCAGGACCGTGATCAGCGGCCGTAGTGGGTTTAAGGGCGGGCAATATGTCGCCCTAGGCGGCCGGGGATGCGAGGGGTGAGGGGCGGGCTCGCCTCAGGCGGGACGTCGGCGTCGTGCCGAGAGCACGTGAGGGAGTAATGGCGCCGTAACCCGCATCCAGCCGCTCACCCCCCGCGCACTAAAAGGTACGCAAGAACCCTTTGCGTGTTGGACCTTCGTTAGGCCTAACGCATTTCTGGACATCACGACGTTTTGATTATTATCAAGGCTGGCGAAATACATTTACTTATAACTTAAACATGTATCCAGGTAAGAAATGCGTACCTCTACAAATTCGCAAACCCTTTTGCAGATTGTCTTTTATCGTCACAATCTAGAGCCCCTTAATATTGTTGAAACGACGTGGGTGTTTGTACGCTGTTCAGATTTTTTTTAAATAGAGATGGGTACACAGAATACTTATCACATCAATATTATTCATTATTCAATAAGTGGTTAATAAAACTAAGTAACAAATAAAAATAGTAAACTTTTCAAACTAAGCTAAACGTTTGTGCTGTCAAAATATAAATAACTTGATGGCCTCCCGGAACCAGGCTCGAACCACTAGATCAATAGGCGAGTATTGTAACCACTAGACAATAGATACGTCTTCTAGAAACTTCTAAAAATCTTCTATTTTTTGTACTGACATTTTCTTTTACCTTTATTTTTCTTATTGTCATATTTCATAAATTGTTTTTTAACTCATTTTATTACTGTGGTTTTTAACAAATCGTTGTTATTTTCGCCTCCCAAATGTAGACTACCGTAATATCTTGACTACCGTCAAGAAATACCAAAATTGAAATCTACAAAACGTTTATCGGACCAGTACTTTATACTTTGATTGATTGATGAAATAATCGTCTTCAAAGACATATCTCTACATGATCTGTGTAATAGAAAGCGGTGGAGGAAAATTCTGGAGGAAGCCTACCACCACCAGTTGTAGAAGATTTTATTATTTATATTTAAATATAATGCTCTTTATTACGTTTTAACAATTGAATCTCCAAAATATCCATCTTAGCGACATTATCTTAATTCTATCGACTCTGCTACAAACATGTGTTTGTCCTGCCGATACACAGTGCAGTCAGACATCGTTACACAAAGTCAATAATTACCAGTGTATCAACTCACGGTTAGGCCTACCTTAGCAACCTGTAAGCATCCTGTGTTCGATATGTAATCTTTTCTTATTTATTATGTTAGCTGAAGATATAAAATCCTGTGGACTTGCCGACTCCTGAATGAGTTATCTGATTTTGAATCTACATACCTATTCACCATTAATTCTAACAAAATGAATCGCCCTTCCGATATTAGAATGTTATACATGCTTATAGAGTTACAGTTACATTGGAAGATTTTTCTGTTAATCATCGGTACGTCGGTTGTGAATTTAGCTACTTTCAGACTTATTTACATTCTGCCTCGTGGCTTTCGGTCCAGTGTGACTTTAGGTCCGGTCGAATATCACCCAAATTATTATATCGCACCTTCCTCGCACAGTCGGCCAGTTCACAATTTTGACTAACACTATCAGCTGACACCTGGGAGGGGAGGGGGTGGGCGGAAATGGGTAATAAATTAGGCAGCTCTTCCGACTGACGTTTCTCAATCCCCCGACACTTTAATCTACGAGTATATATATCTAGGTCGTAAGTGAAACTCGTGTTTTTTCCCTGCCAGCTAGCGGAGTAATTTACAAGGGCGAGTCTGTAACAATTCCCCCTCGCAGTGTTTATATCGCTTTTTTGATACGTTTCTTATTTTTATATATTTGATCCATCACACAGGTAGTCTCGGGACTGGTAACAGATAAGGTAATGAGCGATGATATAAAGGCAGGAAGTATTGCGATATTAATCCATCCGCCCATCACATGAGGGCTAGAATATTCTATTTCAGTTCCAGTCTATGCAGAAAAGAGTGTGCTTTATAGGTATGATGTTTGATGATGGCATCGGATGAATTAGAATGTAATTCGCCTTCATAGTCGTTTATCATTCTGCATTTAATTAGATATCGCGAAGTGTGTCACGTGTCAATTGTGACGTATGGAATATAAGCAGGTAGTACTTATATTTTTCACTGAAATTATTTAAAGTTAAGTTACTAAGGTTGAAACATACTAATCTATTGTACACCGTAGGAACGGAGTGAGTGACAAATGATGATGACGATGATGCCGATACCGGAGAGAAGTGAGGAGTAAAATTGGGCAAGTTGTTTCTTTGCTAACGACGTACACTGCCAGTGCACGATGGTGGTAAGCGTCAACCATTGAATTTAAATATAATGTTGGTATCATTCTACCTTGATGACCTTCTTATATATTAGAATGGTGTACATGTTTATACTGCTTGATAGTAGCCCACGTTGTCGAGTCTTGACTGTAATATAGCTTTTTTTTAAGTAAATAATCACATGGTTTGATATAAAATTCAGATAATTCGTACAAATTAAATTAATCAACTATAAAGAATATCTGTATATACAGAAAAAATCTAATATCGAAAAAATATTTTAGTTGCCACCGAGATTTGAACCTGAACCTTTTTCTATCCGGGAAAATGCGTTATCCAATTTCATTGTATAAACCAAGTAAATTTATGATAAATGTTTTAACATATATTCTGTTGCTATTTAAAATTGATTCATCTGTCATTCCATTTTTAAGAACAGAACTATGTTCTGAAAAACTACAACTTCACAATAATAATGTGTTCTCATACAACAGTGTAAATACACTATTGAATTTTAGAAATACTTCTTATTTATTTGTTACCGGTTACTTTAGCTTTGCCTGTTTTGTATATAAATATATTCACTCACGGCCTAGCTGTATATAAATATACAGCTAGGCCGTGAGTGAATTAATTTTGTCCCTCATGGAGTAATTTCCAAGTTTATGTTTCGGGTAGAGATTCTTCCTCGCGATTATATGGCTTTTTAATATATATATATATATATATATATATATATATATATATATATATATATATATATATATATATAAGTATATATAAGTAATTGATGAAAACCGGTTTGGATTCATGGAAAATAAAAGTACACAAGACGCAATAGGTAAACTAACTAATATCATTCAAGAATCTCTAGACAAATCTCTAAAATGTATTGGAATTTTTGTGGATTTGAGAAAAGCCTTCGACAGTATCTCCCATAGCAAACTAATATTAAAATTAAAATCTGTCGGTCGGACAATGCACTAAGCTGGATTCAAAGCTATGTTCACGAAAGACCGCAAAACGTAAAAATTAACGAAACCCTAAGCCAACCCCTAATCAGTGAATTTGGTATACCACAAGGGACAGTTTTGAGCCCGCTTCTTTTTATAATTTATGTCAATGACATTTTCAAACTAAAATTAAACGGAAAAATTATATCATACGCCGACGACACTGCTATCATTGTTGACGGACAAGACTGGAACACTACAAACGAGCATGCAAATAACGTCATGAACACACTCAAATCCTGGTTCGATAGTAATTTACTTTCTTTAAACTCTGAAAAAACCTATTATATTCCCTTTTCAATAAAAAGTCTTAAAACACCGCCCCATATAAAAATTACTATCCATAACGAAAACTGTAACAAAATTACCTGTAATGACTCTTGTACAAATTTAAGCCCAAAAAAAGAAATCAAATATCTTGGTGTAATTATTGATCAAAATTTAAAATGGCACAGTCACATTAACGAATTAGTGAAAAGAATAAGAAAATGTATCTATATATTCATAAGACTAAGGAACATTCTAATTATAAATAATTTAAAAAAGGTATATTTTGCTATTGTTCACTCACTACTCCAGTATGGAATAATTGGGTGGCGAGGAGCATACAATAATATAATGAACTCAGTAAAAATAATACAGAGAACAATTATTAAAGTGATATTTAAAAAAATATCAACTTTTTCAACACAAACACTTTTTGCAAAATTCCCAGTCCCCAAAATTGAAAACATTTACAAAAAATCCTCAATCAATCAATTAATTAAAGAAAATAACACTAGAAAATTTGAAACAAGCACATCATTAAGATTTAAAAATAACTTTAAAATCCCTAAATGTAACACCAAACACTATCAGCAAAATTCTATATATTTAAGGATAAAAAATTTCGATAGCCTCCCTACACAAATCAAAGAAATAAAGGATGTAAAAGAGTTTAAAAAGAAACTAAATGAACACTTCAAAAACACATAATTGGGCAATAAACAATATTACAGAATACTTCAGAAGCACACAAAGGGACAATGAATAGAATATGTAAGGTATTATATAAAATTATTGTAGTGTAACTCCCTCTCCAAGCACAAGAGCTGTTCTCTTTTTTGGAGAGGTAAGCGAAGTAAAAACCATGTATGTATATAACATTTATTTTGTCATTGTATTTCGCTAATTAAATAAATAAAATAATAAAAAAAAAATATATATATATATATAATTAAAACGCGGAAATAAACTCTATATATACACAGGGTTGATTTCCGCGTTTTAATTTATAATTCCCACCGCGGATACTGTTTGGTCTTGTCGGCCAGCAGCGTTAATTAAAACTTCGCACGCTGTTTGAGTAGCGGAAATAACAATCGTTTTTCCTTCACTTGGCGAAAGTACGCCCCCCGCCCGCCTTAGTATAATATTTGGAGTTTTACAGCGGGATTCAATAGAGTGCGATACTCAATCCGCCTTAAACCCTAACGAGGAAATGTTAGTCAATCTGTCTACGAACTTTTTGTGCTACTTACCAGCGCAAGATTTTATTAGAGAAAATTCGAATTGGTACAATACAAATATTTAATTATTAATTTAATACATTTAATTAACAATTAAAGCATTAAAATTATTTTATAATAATTCATAAATTGCGGAGTAATAAAAGTGAAAAATGTAACTTAGTATGATGACACCGTCCTGGCATTCTTTCTCATAATCTCTGCCTCTCAATATGTCTCATTTATTTTTAGTTTACGTATCTTATTTGTTAGCACCTAATTTTGGAATTTTCTGACATTACCGGATGCAAGACAATTCCCGCTATTTTAATTGGTATTATCATTTAGTGTCTTCTTCTTCTTCTTCTTGCACGTCCGTTAAATGTTGTGTAAAAACCATTCTTGATGACCATCACTCCCTCCTACCCTTGATCTACCTCAAACGGTAAGGATTATTCGATGACAGATGTCGTAAATATTAATAACACTGGCTGCAATACTTTTTAAAAAATTTTCATTGTTTGGGAAGTGCAATACTAGTGATGTCAGATGAAACTAGGCCAAATTGATTTTAGCATAAATTTACATATTGTGTATCGTCTTGGGATGTCGCGCAGACGTGACTACGAAGTCTAAATTCCTCTTCATTTCGTAGTAATTGTAAATTGTGTTTGAATATTCGCTTGAGTTTGAAAATACTCCATTTTAGCGACTTAGTTGAAATGAAGAATATTCCTTGAACTGTTCATGCAAAAAAGTATAGATTTATTTCATAGTACAATTTTACTACTATTTGTATTATTATCTATTCCATAGCGTTAGCGAAAGTTTTGATAAATTCACGGGTGAAGGCGTCAGGATAGCGACTAGGACTCGACAACTTTGGCGCGCAGCTTTTTGTGTAACCTAACCAATAATCCGAGCCGGAGCAAACAACAATGCTCTGGTACCCCGCAATATCCAAAATTTGCCAACCATTCAGCGCCGGTTTGCAAAGTGCTGGTACACTTTACAATATAGTAGAACTGCGAACCTTTTTGGACAAGCATGTCAAAATCATTGGCGTGGCGGGAAATTGGTAGAATAAACCGGATACGCCACTCCTCGTCCCTAGGATGACAGATTATTTAACTCTAATATTAATGTGTATTATACATTTTGCACATAATGTACATTAATAATTTTAGTATCTGTTTTCTTGAATGATTTTCGGCGTCATTTTGTACTGTTTTCAGTATCACAAAGACATATTTGTTTTCATTACAGGCTAAAATGAATTCCTTTTAAACTCCCAAAAATACTCTTTTTATGTAAAGCACCTAATAACTAGTTTGTTTGATGTTTAAATCTTCGTATTTTTCGAACACTTATAGAAGTGTTGACTTTAAGCTTATTGAAATTTATGATCCAAATCAACTACTTGTACTGTCCATTTCTGAGACATCGAGTTGCTGGCGTGAAGCTGCGGTTGGAGGTCAGCACCGGCTCTCCGGTGCAAGCGGCGTTCTCATGGAAACCTGGCTCCCTGACCAGAGAATGGCAACGACTACAGAATAACTACAGATACAATAATAGCCGTGACTGAAACGCAGTATTTATATTTTATTATACTCGTATATAGGTATATATGTGAACTTTGTTTTTGTTTTCATAACATAAATATTATTTTGTAAATAAATGTTTTTTTCTAAATTGAGTCAAAAATCTGTTTTATTCCACTACAGTTTTCAATTTTTCATTGTGTTAAATGATATAACATTTTAGGAACCATCTTTCCATTATCAATATTATAGTTCAACTAAAATTAAAATTAAAAAAGTGTAGTAGAATAAAACAGAGTTTTGACTCAATTTACAAAATAATCATGGAATTCTACAAAGTTTCACCAAAAACCTTTGAACGGTTACTTAAATGTATTCTATTTTATTATGTGTATTCTCTTTTTGGCGAATAGGGTCTTCATAAAAAAACCCCGACCACACTGGAATAAATGCATTAATATTATTATTATTACACCACGTGTCAAAATTCGTAGAGCAAATTGACGAAATGTGTTTCTTTTCACTTGGTGATCTAATGAGTGGGAAGGGACAGGACCACAAAATATTTTCCAAAATTTTATTAATGTTTCCATAGATATGTGAGCCGCAGGGGACTATGTTAGACCTACGAATCTTAAGCCTGCTACTGAATTTACCATGACCAAAAGTAATTTTCGTAGATAGGTTAGATTAGGTACCCCGTGAGATTTTAATCACTAACGTATGGAATGAACAAATGATATTATATTTTCCTTGAAGGAGGCGAATCGAAAGAGACATAATTTCAGTCGCAAAGAAGCCATATAGCCAGTAAGAATCGGGTGTGCTAAGGAAGTATGCATTCAAAATGTATTAGTGGCGCGCGAGTTGCAGGTTCGTCATCCCTGAATCGGAGTGTAGCGCTCTCTCTGCAGCTTAGAAGGAAACAGACCATCTCTCTTTATTTATCGGTTAAACATTTTTCCTGACTAACGATAATTGCAAGTGAAAAATGACTCCCCCTTGTAATTAATAAATTAATCAGTTTTTCACATTTTTTGCGAGCGTGCTGATAATTTATGTACGAAAGTTGTTATTTTTCCGCCCGGAACTAATGGGAATCTAACTGTAAGGGATGGCGGCAATGTTGCTTCTTTTGGAAAGTTTTCAAATTAGTGGAAGTATTTATTTTTAGTGGATAACATACATCATCGCTGCGGCGCTACTCATCTTCGGGTTTATCACTGATATTATTCTTATTTTTTCATTCTCGCAACCTCTTTATTAAATGAACGGTTATTTCGATTTATACGTGTCTCGTGTTTTCTGTGTATTACAATTCTTCTTAGTACATGCGTGAAATAATATGAAAAACTTTTAACAAGAATTTTTTCGGAGAATTCTCGTGTAAAATGTCACTGTACCGCGTTGAAAAGTGCGTAACATTTTATAGGAGGTGCGAGTGGGAGTGGAATATGTTATATAATTAGAAAATTTTCTGAGAACGTTGTTACCTACTATATTTGCCGACACTAATGAGGAAGAAATGTCTGATCGTAGAGAGTAGATACATTCGATAGTGTATGTATATCGTTTCGGTCCTTTGATAGAAAAGTGACACAATTTTTAAAAAATGCGGAATTCAGTTAATTATAATAATGAATTATCGAAATAATGTAATCTTTACGTCAGAAGCCTGAAAACTTTAAAATGACTCCTAGAAAACATTATTTTATTGCTCATTTTCTTTTGTGGATAAACGTTGTCGGTGGTTCTCGATTAAATCACCAAATGGAAGAGGTCTACAAAAATAAAGTTAGTTCGTATACGAAAAGATAATCTATAATTTATATTAGTTATACTAGAAATTATTATACAAAAACTTCGAATGTTCATTGAAATTTAAACATTTAAAATATCGTCTCGTGTAATATATATCTATAATTGAAACAGTTTTACATAAACGGAGTGGTTTTTATTCTCCACTTAATAAACATACACTATCTTAATAAGAAATAAAATTCATTAGGTATTTGAAGAGATTAAAACAAAATACAATTATATGTATAGGTAGGGCGTGGCGAACCAGAAAAAATCGGGGGAGGGGGGGAGTATGATACATAATATGTCAGAGACGTGCGATTTTTTTTTCACCTTTCTACCATTATCTTACAACACTTATTCATAACTCGGTCGAGTGATCCAGATCTTGCGGAAGCGGTTGCACTTGACTGGACTTGAAATTCCAGTCCGTGGAGGCTTTATTGTTGTGAAGTAATTCTGCGAGGAGCGACGGTACCTTGGACGGGTCGGGTGTGGGGTGTGGGGTGGGGTGGGGTGGGGTGGGGTGGGGTGGGGTGGGGTGTAGGACGGTGGTAGCGGCCGGCGCCCACACTGCTGGTCGAGTATTCGCTCGTTAAATTCGCGGCTCTTCAACCTGCACGTTTTCTATAAATAGTTACATCAACTCTATTGCACGTAATTATTTGAAAATAATTATTAGAATTTACACTATTCGAAATAAATTCCGAGGCAGAAAGTTAGCGGACCAAATAATCACAATATTTAAAAATAATTATTATCGCATTTCCAGTCACACTTTCAAATTGTACTCACTGGACACGGAAACTGAATTCCTTTTTATTATGTTTTCCGGTTGAATCATTCATTCATATATTGCTTTTTGTTTTTCTTATCTTGATCAGACTTAGTACTTTAACTTACTTAATTACCATCACGCGGGGGTAGGCAGAGAGGATAGAGCGCCACACTCCTCTGTCCTGACACACAATTCTCGCCTCATCCATTATCTGGTTTACCTGATTGTGCCAAATCTACCGCGGATGTCCTCTAATTCTGGTGCCATCAACACTTGCGTCATATATCTTTCTTACCATTCTCTCCCCATTAATCCATTCCGTATAACCAAACCACCTAAGTGATCCTTTCTTAATCTTACTCACTACTAACATCAGCTTTACATTCTTTCAGAGGAAAGAATAGTACTTTATTCTACATTTATAGTTTATAATCGATTTTTAACGGTAACAATTTAAATAAACGATAATATATTTAATACAAATTAAATGTGTATTCTATTTTTTTTTTCGATAAATTGATTATATTATATATGTATATCTTCGTAATTGATACATTTAATTTGTATTAAATATCACAGACCTGTGTTCTGAAAAATTGTAACTTCACAATAAAAATGTGTTCTCCTTAAAAAAAATATTGTTTATAAAATATGTAACATACGCATTTTTTTAAAAAACAAACAAACAGGTAACGATAGAAAACAGTATGAATAGAACATGACTCGCGTATGACTACAACGCGATCCACCCAGTATCTTAATAAAATTTGTTCGAACCTATTTGAATAGTATTATATATCTATGTGCCATACTTATACATTTAATTGTTGTAGGTAAACGGTCCATTACATAATAATAGTATTTAAAGTTTCATGTAGGTTTAGAGTATTTAAAATTAGCTGAATAGAAAGTAAAAGGAATAAAAAACGTAACAGAGAGAAAATTCGGAAAAAGAAAGCTACCGACCAAGAAAGGCATCTGTTACCTAACCGGGTTTCTGTTATTATCCTTTAGTATATCCATATAAAAGAAGGTAGAATTTCAGACAAAAAAGCGTAAAGATGTAACCATAATATTTGCTTTTGTGACAATGAATATTATCGTAAAAACACCCATGTAGAAAACATATGAGAAACGCAATACAAAAACATCCGGCTAGAACAGAAATAGGGCAACCTCGACTCATAAGCATCGGATTTAAATTATTACAAAAACCGCACTAGACGAGACAATTGAATATTGACAGGTTTAAAAAAGTTCTGGCACACATACTAAGACGTACACCTACGTAACAAACATAAATGCACTGCAAAACTTATCGATTTTTTTTTGAACCTGTTAAATAATATGTATTGTTATAATAGTGTACGAAATAATTAGGTGTATTATTTAATGAATCTTTATGGCCACGTTTTTGACTCGATCGCCTGCGCCCCGGTTGTATTTAAGTTTTTTGTCATTTGTACAGCGTTCCTTTTTTGGTTTTACCGTTTAAATTATCAAATCGCGCCCTGAGCCCACAATCCGCGGCTTTACGTGGGACTTATATTGTAATCTTTTTTTGGCAATTTGAATTATAGCGGTTTGCCGAATAAAAAGCGTTTATTAATTAATATGAAAATCCCCCAATTGTCGCGAGTCTGGATAAAAGTGTACGAAGATGTTGGGATTTCGAATTTATCGGGAGATGTGAAGCTGAACGGAATTCTTAAGCTCCAGATAATTATTATTTGACATTTATTTTATTTGTTTGTAAACGAAAAAAGAAATCATATTTTGCTTATTGTATTGAACAGCGGTATTCATATACTGGTAAACATTCCGTGAATATATTAGAATTAGAAAACTTTAAAATATTAATTAAATAAATATTTGGAAGAAGGGCATATTGGGTCTCCTCGTCGATTTTTAAAAAGGAAACGCTTGTACATATTGACAATTATATGAGTGTAATAGATTTAATTTACAATATTTTATGAATAGACCTTTAATTATGTGTCGAAAATATGCAAGTTGTTTCTGAAAAAATGCTGTCAGATTTTCACGGCCATTTATCTGTGTATAGAGTTGTTAGTGAATCTTCTGTGTTTTGGGCTATTTTGGCCCAGGAAACTCTATACATATATGTAGAAGATTCTGTACCGTTATGGAGAAAATTTAAATTCTACAGTAAACTTTGAGATTATTAAATATTGTGTATAGGTCAATGTACGGTATCCGCATTTCAGGTTATTCTGCAATGGGTGAAATATAATATAATAACCCAGAAGAAGACACACGTTTTTTTTAAACTACTTAATTTTAATGTTTTATGTGTATATAGTTTATATAAATAAATTATCTGGATACTTACTACTGCAATCAAATATAAAATATATTAGATCTAATTATGTTACAGTTTAATAATGTTCGTTTTACCTAAGAAAAATACAGACCTCACATCCACTAACTGACTTCATAGGCAACAATATTATATATACATTAGAATTGTGACTAATATCTTTCTCTTAACAGCTTTACCTTCCGTATTTTATACAATCTTTGACTTTTATTCAGCGCTATAACTTTTGTAAAAGTTATTTACCGTTACCGTCCCGTAGGACAAAACGGAGACATCGGAAATGTTTAGCCCGAGTACACGCATACCATTAAACCTTCATAAAGCTAACGACATCGGCGGATTCTTTCTTCATATTTCCCGGCAGTGAAGTCAAAGTGTTTACGGCATCCAACGCCCGGCAGATGGAACCTTCAGCTCGGCCGGATACCGGAGCGCCTCTTCGCGCCCGGCAATATCGTTTACTGTTCGTTAATTCTGAAAAGCTTTCCTTTGTCGAATTCCTCTTCCCACCCCCTGCCCCCCGACCGCTCCGACAGTGATTCATTTACTTCAATTTTCCTTTTTCTTCCAGATCCCGGATGACTTTTGTGTTTATTTAATATGTATGAATTCGACCATTCTTCTTTTGAATAGCCGAATGATTTAAGTACCTTTGGCATTCAACATTAAAAGGGATCGTGATTATACCCTTATTTACTGGTTCCTGATAAACATTTTTGTTAGCGCCATAATTAGAAGAAGAAAAATTCCCCGTATAATTCTTTTATTAGGGGCTGTCACACCACTTTTAATTAGTAATATTTACTACGCAAATAAAATGAATAACGCCTTAAACGGCTCCTTGTTAGCGCTGTCCGTAAAATAAAGTGATGATTTACTTATCGCACGTTCGACAAATAACGATACATGACTTAACCATCAAATTAGTTAACACGGCGGTATAGTTATTATTGTCTATTTATTTATTTATCTATACTTAACACTGTCTCATTAGAAAAATCTGTGTTGAGACTGACATACTCGTAGTTTACAAGCAAGTGTACAAGATAATTAGTTACAAGTATTAATTTTAAAAATGAACCTCCTAATATAACTTGACATTAGGTGTATGTATGTATAGCAATTCTAAGGTAGATATTTAATGTATTATTGTGAAGAAATTTACAACAATAAATATTATATGATTGATCAATATATAATATTTGCGTGAGTGCACTATCCCATACATACTATCTACCCATATTGCGAATCCAAGTTTAAATTTTTAGTTTTATATTTTCGTTATATTTTATATGCATTCAATCTCCTAATTCGGCCATAAAGTCGCCCGCAGGGCCTAGCAACAAGCAATCGACGATAGCCGATTGCTTATCTGCTAGTAATATATTAATGCATAATGAATTTTTTTTAATTTCATTTTAATTTGATATGAATAATTAGAAAAATAAATAAAAAAAAGCGTCTTCGAAAAATATTATGATACTTTTATTTGGACCAAGAATCAATATTTAAGTAATTTTGTAAGGAATAACATTAAAAAATATATTGAGATTCTCAGTAATATAAAGTGGATTGCCTTTAAAAATGGAATAATATATGTACCAATTTGAAATATTACAAAATCAAAATTTGTCGATAATGTATTCGGTTGCTATAGTGAAATCGGAGAACGCACTTCCCCGGATAGGAAGAGGTCAAGATTTGAATCCCGGTAGCAACTTAAAATTTTTTGGATAGATTTTTTCTGTATGTCTTTCTAATTGATTAATTTAATTTGTATTAAAATACCACAGAACTATGTTCTGAGAATGCGACTTCACTGTAAAAAGGATGTTCTCCTTAATTTATCTTTAAAATGTGTATGTTTGTGTTTGTGTATGTAGTAGGGGCTTCTGAGTTATTATGCCGAGCATATCTGACTTGAGTTAATGTTACGATTGCAGGCTCCACCATCCTCTAATCACCAAAACTAACCATAATGCTTCAAGACACGTGGCAACGTAGCCCAAAATAATTTTTATATAAATTACTAAGTGAGGATCAAGATAGCAGAGGAACTTAACTAGAATTTTTGGAAGTAAATCAGAGTTATAGAAATAATGTTCATTTAATATTATGTAGCTAATTGGTCTAGTGGTCTAGTAGTCGGGGGTTCGCGTCTCGTTCCAATAGATCAGCAAGTTCGTCCTGTTTTCATTGTATAAGCGTTTAGTTTAAAAATAGTAAGAATATTGATATGACGTGTATGCATCTCTATTTAAAATATATTTATATATGTATAATTGTTTCTTTAATGTTTGCAGACCCTACTGGTTAGTTAATGCATCATTCATATATTTGAATCGATAGAGCATTCACCGAAACCCTCGAGGGTTTGGATTTGAACCCCTGTTGAAATGTAAAAGATGAAGGCTTCGCATTTATATTCAGTGACAGTTTTAATATCGAATTGGAAGTACCAGAGATGCATTTATTGAATAAGTGTCGAGCAGCGGGGGTGGGGGTGGGGTTGCCAAGGGTGACTGCAACCCGCTCGCTTGGGTCGTTTTTCCAACCGCATTCGCTTGACTGTTTTCCAATAATAACCCACTTTTAAAATTTCGCTTCCCGAATTTCCTCCCCTCGCGGATGAGTGCGAGAGAAGGGTTGCGCTCTCATTCTCCACCCTTTACAAATATTATGATCGATGTTTTTATCTAAACTGTTTGAACTCTCTTATAACGTAAGTTTAACGTTTATTTGTTTTTTAAACTAAATAGTAAATTCCTAGTATTTCACATCACAAAACTGCGAGATGACTTACACCGTCCCTCGAAACACTTTTGTTAATATAGGACGATGTTAATATGTTCGTGGACCCCGTGTGTCTAAAAATTAAACTGTTTTGGAAAACATCTTCAAAAACAAAAAAGTACGCAGATATTGGAACTTTGATGCCTTAACAAAAAATTGCTTTTAAGAATTTAATTTTAAAGTATCATTTTTTGCGTTTGACATGAAATTAATTTTAAAGTGAGTGAAAAAATCAAAAAGACAAATACAATCCCTTATTTTCATTTCCACGACTCCGTGATCTTAAATGGCAGACAGTGTGGATGTAATATACGGTAGTTTATTATATGTACAATTAGTCCAAATAGCATAAAAGTTAGTACACAAACTTTTTAGCGCTTTATTAAATAAGCGATCTGTGCATTAAAATATTTTATCTCACACGCTATAAATGAAAAGAAAATTTCCATTAAAAAATATTTTTATTTAATATGTGAACCGCATTACTAAAAAAACTTACGAAGTATCAAAGTTTTTTTACAAAGACCTCAAAAATATATCACAACATTATGTAATACAATCAATGTATCATATTTTGCGTAGGTATATCTTGTAAAAATGTTAATGCGGTCTCTTATTTACCGGATATATGAGCAATGTATAGAAATAATCCATATTATTTATATAATTTTTGCTAATAGAAGTGAAATAATATTTTTTTGCTTTGTTCTTAATACGCCTTTAATTAGAATTTTGAATAAAAAATATTAAAACTTTTTTCAACCCTAGTTTTTGCGACAACGGCTCAATAAATAAGATATATATATTATCATTTTACGAAACTGCATTTTAAACAAACTTTCAATATTTGAAATTCATTCATATCGAGACGGAAGAATTCTTCTAGTGATGTTTATATGTTATGTTAACGGTATCCCGGCTCAGTCCGGCACTGAATTGCACAAAAATGCATACGATCTTTGCGAAAAGGATTATTATTAGAATAAATTATATTATAAACCTGTATCTTTTAGCAATATATTATTAATCTATCTTGCATCCTGCATTTAGAAGAATCCATATCGTAGTGCGAGTGGAAAAGAATTCGTCCTAGGTCTCAAAAGCCTACACAGTAAGGACAAGAAAATGAACATAACCACATATCCATAGCATACTCGTACATGTGTACATCGACCATATTTCAATCAAAATCCAATTATTTCTGTTTTTTCTTAAAATAATAATGGACTTTGCGAAGAAAAACACTGGAATAATATCATATTTCTCGTATTGCTGAAATTTTGCGATCGTCTAGTGGGCGCACTTCCTGGCAATCCAATCAAGTAACGGGTAGCTGGTGGCCAAGGAAGGGTTAGTTTCTCTTTCCGGTTAGTGAGGGGGGGGGAGGAGAGGGCATTGCCTGTTTGTCAACTTGATGGCACTTAAGGATTTCATTTCTGGTAACTTACTAGCAATTATGATCGAAATAACATTTTCAAAACTATTCATGTGTTTCCTTGCGTTATGTTGGATAGTTTTCAAACTCTCAGCAACATCGTTTTGTAACTATTTTCAATTGTAACGTGGGATGACAGCCGTGGTGTAAGATAGTGTCGCCGATTCAGAAAACGTGTGTAAATCTTGGAAAATTATTTGTTGAACTCTGTTTAATGTTAGTAAACAAGTAATGAGAGAGAATATGATGAGAGAAGTAGACAAAATGAATAGAAAAGTTTTGCACTTGTGGAATTATGTATACAATATGTGAATAGTGTAGTAAAAGGCTGAAAATGATATCGAAATTGTAAGTAGAAAGTAAACAGCGCTTTGAACGCGTGAATTTGAATGGAAACATGTCATCCGAAAGACATCAAAAATGAATTGAACAGCGGCAGAGTGGCCCAAGTGTAAAATTTCGAATTTTATGTGTGATAAAATTAAGTGTTTTGTATTGACTTCATTTAATATGCAGTTAGTTAGCATAGATGCACTATACAATTATAATTATATTAATACATTAATAGTTTTATTTTCAATCCCTATTATCTGCATTTGATCGCTCTGCAGATGAGCCACTCTGTCGCTGCGCGACTCAAATGTGAAAGTGATTGACGTTTGAATGCAGTATTTGCTAACGGAAATACATAAAAAAATTTCTAATTAGTGGTGCTTTGAACGCAGTAATTGCTAATAAAACATGTAGGAAAGTGTAGCTGCGCACCTGGCAAAACAAAAATGAAAACAATATCCAACGCAGTGGATATGAATGTGCCCAGTCGTACATATAGTTAATGTACATACATATGATAGAATAAAGAATTAACAATTTAAGATTATATATATATCACGTTTTAATTTCTCTGCCTACTCCCGAGGATAAACAGCGATGAAAGTTAAGAACATATTTCGGACATAGGATTGCCGACGAGCGCACATCAGAAGGTAAAAATAATACAAATTTAATTAATCAATTGAAAACATATATAGAAATAATCTATTTATCAAAAAATATTTGGTTGCTACCGGGACCTGGACCTTTTCTTATCCGGAAAAAACGCGTTACTATTTCGCCACATCAACCGACTACGTTTTTGACAAATTTGGACCTTATATTCTGTAGACTTTTATAATGAATGCATATTTTATTCAATTTTAAAAAGCAATCAACTTTATATGGATGACTAGGAGAAATGCATACACACCATGCATTTATTATATTTTTATATTCGGAATAAATGTTTTCGAAAATATATTTTTTTTACATATAGTTAACTTATGTAGATGTTGGGGAAATACATTATTTATTAACTATTATTCCAGTTTATGTTAGCAGTTATAATATAACGACCGATCGGGACGCTGTTTAACCCTAATATTGTAACAGTGTATGTTTTAGATGGATATACTCAAACATTTATATAACCTAAATGACCTCTGTAGCAAGAGATAAATAGGAGTGTTTGACCTTTTGCATAAGTTAGCGCTATTCATCCCTCGGATCCGTCGATCTTTTGACTAAATTTACAAATCTCATCCTGAACTTAAAACCTATTTATTTAGGAAAATTGTCAATAAACATACATGAAACTGCACAAGTACACGAAACACTCAAAAAATTTTGCAGTATTCTGTTTTGTATAAAAGCACTGAAAATTTAATTTGCTCTAAAAAAAAGATATTTTTTTATACGGGAGATGAAACACATATATAATAAATACTTATTAAATGTATTCATTAGAAAGATATACATATTAAATCTATTTTATCGAAAAATATTCTTGTTGCTACCGGGATTCGAACGTGCATTATTCGATTGTGCTATACCAACACAGTGGACTGACGACAAATTTTCGAATCTATTTGTTACACTTTTCAAATTAATACATCTATTGTTCTATTATTTGAAAGCCATCTACTTTGTTTTTAGAGAATCTCAAATACCTTTGAATAAACTGATAGCAAACACCAGAATTAACAATTCATTTTTATAAAATTTTGGATACTTTGATACAACTTATATATTACTAAGGAGAACGCATTCTTGTTATGAAGTTGTTATTATTCTGTGATATTTTAAATACAAATTAAAAAATTTAATTAGAAAGATATATAATCAATTTGAACGATAGATGTTAATTTTAAAAGTATAACATATATGTATAAGGGTTAAAAAACAGAAATGGTATCAGAAATCTGAAAGTAC
The DNA here is from genome assembly GCA_022840565.1 of Eubasilissa regina. Taxonomy (NCBI): domain Eukaryota; kingdom Metazoa; phylum Arthropoda; class Insecta; order Trichoptera; family Phryganeidae; genus Eubasilissa; species Eubasilissa regina. Next base: position 35,689,977 of record JAINEB010000003.1, on the reverse strand, counting down.
AAAAACATTATTTTCTATTAGATAATTATTTTCTACCATTAAAAACTGATAAATAGAGCTTTGTTATTGCATACAAAGAACACTTGCTCTATTCAAAATTCTTTTAGGTTTATGCTTACTTAGTAATGTATACGTATACATAGATTAAATAATTGCTGGAGACAGTATATTTCAGGAATTTCGTGATCACTAATATTTATAAAATAAAATATCGTTTTTTTTAAATAAACATAATAAAATGACATATTTTGAAAACAACGTATATCAATAATTAAATTAATTATTTCCAGAGATTTAGAAACAATATTAGTTAAAATAACGATATAAATGATTAAGTAGTGAGAAACATGAATTTCCTTGAATCGATAGAAACTGAAAGTAGATATTTACCTAAATATTGTTTGCATTAATTACAGGCGGGCAAATATTTGATGTTTGATTACTGATTATCTCATAGGCTTAATTGACTAATATATATTAATAATAATTGAAAGTCTAATTCTTATTACTAATTACTTGCCAATTTTTTTTAGAGTATGATAAAGCTCACAATTATTCTGGAAAAATATTTATAATATTAATGGAAATTCGTTAAGCTTTTTATTTAACATTATATACGTATTACTATTCAAATATATTATGTTTATAATGGAGCGATCGTGTATCAGGCAATTCACAAATGCTATAGAATTTAAAATACTCGTAACATAATAAGATGTATTATTTCTTTGTCTAATTCATTAAATGTACGTTGAGATTTATTGTTTTTCATACATTTTTATTATAGCACAAAACAGACTTCCTTTGCCTGCATGGTTAGTAGTTACCACCAAATTCTATTATTATTTAATTTTTTCGTATTATATACATTGTTTTTTAGGCTTTCTTTTTGTAAATGACGAAATAGTTAGTTGTTTTAATTTTTAATATTTTTTCTAAGCCATTTGGAGAATAATTACCGAATTTTATTTGATATCGTTAGAAAAAATTTTTTGAATATATCCGATGATATCTTCTTATTATTGATATTTTTTATAGAACGAAAAAAATTATAAATAATGATAGCTTTAATCTCATTTTCCAATAAAGGGGACATACTTTTGTCGACGTATAAAGGATGTCCAGCAGAAAATTAAGTAATAAGTAGGTTTAATATTAAGTAATAAAAAAAAACTATATACAAATGCTAAATGTCTAAATGCCGCCCATTTTTACATTTAGCATTTGTATATAGTTTTTTATAAATACTATGTCTAAATGCCGCCCATTTCTCTCAAGACACTCTTGCAATCCGACTCTCAAATTTGCGAACACGCGTGAGCAAAGCGTTGGTTCAATGGCAGCAACTTCACGGCGGATATTTTCTTGTTGGGCCTGAATTGTTCGAGGATTGTTGCTGTAAACTCTCGACTTAAGGTATCCCTACAAAAAAAAAGTCACACGGTGTAAGGTCCGGTGACCGGGGTGCCCAGGGTATGTCTCCGTACTTGCTGATTAATTTATTGGGAAAAATTCCCCTCAGCTTCTTCATTAAAACTGTGTGGAGTGGCTCCGTCTTGCCGAAATCATATTCTTTTATTGAACCCGGAAAACAGCTGCAGTTGCGGTACCAAAAACTCGTCGATCATTCGACAATACACGTCAGCAGTGAATGTCTCTCGCTCGGTTAAAAAAATAAGGGCCAATTGTCCCTCGGGCAGAAATTTTACACCACGCTGTCGTTTTTGGACAACGTAAACATTTTTTTGGCGTTCCCTTGGGTTGTCGGGGCATAAACATCTCATGTTCTGTCTATTAACATAGCCATCGATATGAAAATGTGCTTCGTCAGTAAACAATATGTTTCCAGGCGTTTGTGCTGTTCCAAAACGTTCCAACTTCGTTTTCGCTAAAGTTTCACATAAAGAATAGTCATTTTCGTTGAGAAACTACACGATTTGCAGTTTTTATAGGTGAAACTGTAGTTTCTTTTATAAATAAACGTGCACTGTTGATTTTTTTATTCCAGTAAAGGCTTCTTCCTTATCGATTTACGCGGATTACGCATAATTTCACGTCGATTATGAGCCACATGTTCTGGCATCGCTGCTGACGTCGATGATCCCGGAGGAGTTTGGTCAACCATAGTCTCTTTTTGTCTGAACTTTTGAATACAACACTATATAAGCTGCGTGCCCGGCCCATCACTTACTCGTCGAATATTAAAGTGAGTACAAAAAGCGCGACGCGCACGAACCAATGAATTACCGCACTTTAAATATTGCTCAACCGTGAACGCGCGATGCGCTCCCGACTAATGACTCATTGCGACTGGCAAATCATCAAATCACGCGCGTCGAACAATACCCCTCCCATTTACTTCACCCTGATGGTTTACGAGCAATTACAATTTAATCTTGAAACTTTTCTGCTGGACACCCTATATTATATTTTTTTGGTACCAATCAATGTAAATGTACCTATATCCGATCTAATATTAAAAAAACATTACAGAGGTCTAAAGCTAATTTTTGTGAAATTTACTTGCCTGCTTATTGTATCTGGGATTGATTTGGAAGCAACCAAACACATTTATTACCTGCATATATAGGCATTTTGTGTTATGTGAAAATATTATTAGCTTAGGCGAGGTTCAATGATTTTAGGAATTGAAAAGTTTAATAATTCAGTAAACACTACATTTTTAATTTTTAAACAATATTCAATAACGAAAGAAAATCAAAAATTCCTATGTTTACAGTTTTCTAAGCTATTCTGCCGCATGTATCCGGCCTTTTTAGCTAATGTTTTGAATTCCATTGCAGATTCTATCATCAGCGAATCAATTAAGTTATTGACGTAGGAGAAGCGAGGCGGAGCGGTAGTAAATTGACTCAAGAATCTCAATAAGTGTTCATCAGCAATGCATACTTACTCCATTTTGGAGCAATCGAGGACCCGAGATCTGTCTGCCACAGAGAGGATAATGACCTGGAAAAATTGTCGGTGATTGAAAAACAGATGGAAGCCCAGAAACGAAGAGAGCGATCTCTAACTCGATGGACCGACCATATCAAGATCGCTGTTCGCTATCGCAATAGCTCTCCAAAATGCTCGCCGCGGAGAAACCTCGATGACGTCGATACATCGTATCCCGGGAGATCTTCAGTATACAAGGGATCGACTGAAGAAAAAAGCAGTTTTTCTATTAGTTAAGAACATAACACCCAACATTAACTAGATTTACTTCAAATCTTGTTAGATATTCGTGACCTAATTCTGATTCATCTTTTTTAATATTGGTCAATATAAAACATCTCGCCCTTAACCCATAACCCAAAAGACAAAAACATTGCAACCTGCTCTTGCCGATTATAAACCTTCAATTATCTATCGAGACCATCGTTCGAGCCATTACCTCCCACCCCTCATCACCGCCGCACCGGCGTACGGAGCCGGTGTAATATCTCCAAGGTTCCCGCTAAAGCCCCGCAAATTGGATTACCTCCTCACAGACGGTGGTGATAAGCACGCCCGCCCTTTCTCGACCCCTGCCAGGTCTCGGGGCTGCGAGCGACCCCGGGTTAAGAGAAACCGCGCTGTGCAAAGATCACAACAATATCGACAATTTGTTTACAGACAATGAGATTTTACAATTATTTCTTATTTTCTGAAAAAACAAAATTTGAATTCTTCTCAGACAATATAATAGATTTTAAAGTGTAATTGAATTTCGAACTTACTCACGTGTAACTCGAATCGAGGAATACGAAGAAAACGGCGGTATTATTTTGTATAATATGGACATTACTCGGTATACAAACGGTACCTATATGACACACCTACTTATATTCTCGTTATTTTAAGCTTAGTAAGCTGATGACATACCACATTATTTAGAAAACTACCCAGAATAAAATCTTTCGAAAAAACTTATACACGGTGCGCCGTTAGAATCCGGACAAAAAGTTGTTTATTTTATCCAATATACAAAGATTCCAAAAATACTATTATATCTCATTTAAAGGATCCTCGCTGGGAACTTTCATTCTATATAGCCACCCTGCGCCTCTATCGCCTCCTCGATCCTCGCCCTAAAGTGCGAGCACGCTATTTTCAACTGATCGCGGTTCATGGCCGGGAAGGAGTTGACGTTAGGGTGCCTAGACTTGTCGGTTTGTCTCTCGACTACGCCCCACACTTAGTACTCCAGAGGGGACTGTTGGAGGCCAAAAGTCCTTCGACCAAAACATGTCAACGTTGTCAGAAAGCCAATTTTGCACTAAATGGCTAGTGTGAGCGGATACTCCATCTTGTTGATAGATATACGATCTCCCAGAGGCCACAATCTCCATCCACGGCTTTACTACTGTTCTCCGGACCTCTAAATAAACCTCCTTCGTGTCCGTTTCGCCCTTCTGGAAGAAGTGCGGCGGCTCGACATCACCCTCACTTGAGACGACGCTCAGGACATGGATATTGGCCGAAAACTTGGTCTTGCCTACCACAGGGACGTCCTCGGGGCCATGAGCATCCCATACAGTCTGATACAGACGATCTTGGGTACCTGAAGAATTTAATTATTTCGGTGGGAGTTCTTCCGGCACGAAGGCTTTCTATAATCGCCGCTTTCCTATCGTACTTCATTCTTGGGTCGACAGGCTCGGCCATTTTGAGGTTATGAAAGTCTTACTGACATATTCGGCTAACTTTAGCGCCAACTAGCGCCTAACCCTGAATTCAAATATAGCGGGAACTTAAATACAATTTTGTCTGGATTCTAACGGCGCATCCTGTAGTTACCACCATGTTACCAATTACACTATGTTACTAACTGCAACTTTACAATGAAAATGTGATTTCTTTACAAATACATTATTTATTATCTAAAATAGGAGCTAGTTTTACGAGATTATATTTCGTAACATCATTACAGTTATCACATAATCGTAACTGTTCAAAGGTTTTTGGTGAAACTTTGTGGAATTCCATGATTATTTTGTAAATTGAATTAAATCACTGTTTTATTCCATTATATTTTATTGTATTTAAATGTTAGAACGTTTTCGGAAATATCTTCCCATTATCAATAATATAATTCAACTAAAATTAAAAACACTTTCAGACAATAATATAATAATAATATATATGGGGTGTTTGGAGTTAATGGTGGTGAAGATAGAGTTAAAATGGATAAGAAAGGGAATTAAATCCACCCCCACCCCTACCTCCGTTAACTCGAAACATACCATACATTACTGTCCGTGTTTTTAATTTTAATTGAATTATATTATTGATAATGGGAAGATGTTCCCGAAAACGTTCTAACGTTTAAATACAATAAAATATAGTGGAACAAAACAGTATTTTAACTCAATTTACGAAATACATATAATCAAATAAATAAACATTACTAATGATTAAAATAAAGTTTTTCATATTAAAAAAATCATGGGACAAATTTAAAACTAACCTAAAGTCTACGATACAATACATTCAATAAAACAACAAAAATTCTTAATAAACCAGAACAACAATAGAACATATTAAATTTAGTTGTTTAACATACAATATTAAAAATTATTTAATTCTTAGTCGTCATCATCGTCATCATCATCATTACCAGCCATTTTCTGTACACTACCGAATGAAGGCCTCCCCAAGCGTCTCCCTCTTTTTTCTGTTCATTGTTATTCAGCTGCCACCTATTTCCGCAGAATTTGATGATTTCGTCAATCCGGCAGGTTTTCAAGCAGCCTATTGTCTTCCTAGTTCTCCTGCGGTCTTATTATCTTGACGTATTATATCAACTACTCTCGTTTCTTCTGTTCTCTTATCTACACCTTTTTCTTCCTGCTGCTTTACGGAATATCCAACTTACATCTTTCTGTGCTTCTTTAACCGTCAATATAATTCATATTACATATCATTTACTGCTTATTAAGCCGACGACATAACACCATCTGTTACGTACGTGTTTAAACATAATTTGCGTAATATGAAATAACTCACCGATTTCTATCTATACATACCGGCGGCCTCACGTCACTGCAAACGCGCGCGAATTCCGCACGCTTTTGACAAAACAATTTTCAAATATGAATTAAATACATTAATTAGAAAGATATACATATAAAATCAATTTTATCGAAAAATATTGTTATGTATTGAACCCCGGTGGCGCAACAACATATGTATATCTTTCTAATTAATATATTTAATTTATATTTAAAATATCACAGACCTATGTTCTGAATAATTACAACTTCACAATAAGACTGTGTTCTCTTAATAACAAACTATTTTCAATTACACTCTTTACCGCCTAGTTTTCATGCGCAGTCCACGCGGACTACGTAACTAGATCAACCATGAACCGCGATGTATTTTTACCTCGTCCACGCCGAGTAACTAATATTTTAAATGTGTAAATTTCTCTATAAAATGGCTTTCTTAAACCAGTTCATTATAGTACATCAGCAGCGTCGCACCTGTTGAACACGCATCTGAACGTACTTACGCAGAAACCAGCCAGCCATCGAAAACTTAAGCTGAGATAGAGACAATTTTGTGAAAAAATAATCAAATCTACACAACGACTTGAATGTTGTTTACCTTCAAAATGATATATAATATAGGTTCTTTTAAGAAGATTTGAGAATAGATTTTAGAAATTTTGGTGTTACATGTTGTGGTGCGTGTGAAGTTTTTTTTTAGATTTTAATATTATTATTATGTATTTTGTAATATTAATTGTAATGTAATTACTGCATTCGATAAAAACAATATTATCTTTTTTTTTTAAAACTGTTATCAGATTTTTGCTTAACTACGTTCATTTATCATCTTTATTTCTACACATTCTACAAACCGTGCAAGTTACCTAAAGGGACACCGTACAAATACACCCGTTGTTCTGTATCTAATAACATATTTTTTAAGATTTAAGATCAGATTGCAGGCTGTCGACTGACGTGTACAGCATCAAATTATTTTGACAAATGATGTCGCTATTTTACACTAGCTGATGATTCATTTTAATACCTGTGGAATTTTTGCGCGACTCCGATTCATCACTGTCGACCGACGGCGGCGGATGGTGGCGCCGAAACGATATTTTATTTAGAGAACGCTTTCGCCATTTTATTTTTTTGTAGCGGAAATTACTTTAGGAAATTGAATCGGTGCATGCGCTCCCCTGTCCGTAAGCATTCGATATATTTATTTCCGTCAGCATCCAGACAGCCCGTCGCTCATACGCGATGATCGCACAATACCACACGCGCCGGTATTTTGACAGGTTCGGTGACAGACTGCCGCTGCGTCCTCAGTCGTGCCACTGCGGGGCGCGCCGGGCGGCGTGAGGAGCGCGATGCGGGCGAAGTAGTCGAAGTATATAGCGGTCACGTAGAAGTAGAGAATCAGGTTTACTCGGGATAAAAAGTTAGTTAATTATCTTACATTAGGGTCATTAAGGCGGCAAGTGATATAGGATACGGACATCCTTAACATAAAATGAGAAAAAGCACAAGAAAAATGAAGTTTAAATATTAATTTATATATAGGACGATTATAAAAAATATATGGTTTATTAAAAATACGCATTTTAAAATATATATATCTGTACAAAATACATTAAACTAAGAATCTAAATAGTGTCCGTTTGCCCCTATTTAAATCTAATCTCTATCTTCAATATTATATTATACGCATCTGAAAAAAAATTGTTTTCCATTTATATCACACACTTCGTGACACTAGACTTCACACTCGAGGTAAGAACCCAATTTCCCTCTTCTTCATATCTGTAAGAACCACAAGTCTCGGTTTTCTTCGGAAATTTAGCATTGTTTCTTTTTTCTTTCGAGTTATTTTTTCTATTCTAGAGTAGCTTCTTACTTTTTAGTTCAGAATAAACATAACCTTAACTTTTTTCTTACATTTAAAGAGACATATTAATGTAAATAGAACGAAAATATGGTAGTTGTGTATTGGCACTCACCAGTATAAAGACAGTTTTCACAAATAATTATGAACTTCTTGAAATGTTATTGAGATTTTAACAGATAATTATTTTTATACTGAACACAACACTACTAACGTCGATAAAAACACTTGCAATGACGGCCAACGTATATTAGTAGACTTGGCCAGAGTGAAAGGTTATGGGGGTGTCCGTTTGCCCCCATGTCCGTATGCCCCAGGTTTACCCTATTCTTTTTTATTTAGTTAAATACAAAATCTTCTTTATTGCTTATAATATTAATGGTTGAACACATTCTGCAGGCTTTATTATCTAATTTATTTACACATTCTTTAGTGCTTAATAAATTAACTATGCAACACCATCCTTACTGTCTGATAAGCCGGCATTATTCCATATTCTTTATTGCTTAGTAATTCTATGGTTCAACACCGTTTTTATCGTTAACTAACGGATACACCAGGCGCTGCATGGGTGTAATGCCTCCCGCAATCTCGTAACACCCCCCCCCCCCCTCCTGCTACACAACACGCCAGAAGATATATATCTCCCACAGTCGTCTGTGGAAGAGTTATACCAAATTTTTTTGAGCCAATGCCTTGACAATGGCAAGTGTTACCGCGGTGCTGAAACATCGGTCTGGGTTTCCCCAAGAAAACTATCTACAAAAAACGTGATCCACTCTAGAATCTAACTTAATCTAGAAGTGACGCTAGTTGTATACACTAGTGCTCGCGGAAATATATATATATTATTTAAAGGAACTCATTACGGTTGTATGTTTATCAATTTAGGGTTTTTAAACATGTAATAAAGGTATTCAAACTATTTTTTTGTACTTACTAATAGACGCGTGTTATCTTCCCACCCCTGCGAAACACAACGTCACGGCTCATATTGAGCTCGTCTGATGAACGAACGTAAGCCCGAAAAGCAACACCGCGTGCGCGACGCACTCCCAATCGTCGCGACATCTCACTCACGCTTCGCGTTAATCATTCCATTATTTCCTTCCGAAATAAATCACCGCGGCCCCGATCCGCGACGCGCCTGCGAACGCGGACGTGAGCCCGCGAGAACAGCGGTCGGAGCTGTCGCGCGAAAAGCCAAGCGGGAACGAATTGGTCTCGTTCAGTGCGTCAGGTCTGATTGATGGGCGGAGCAGGCGGGGGCTGTCGGAGGACCCCGTATACATGATCGTCTCGTCAATGATCAATCATCAGGATCGATAGGACGAGAACTTGACTCTTCGCCAAAGAAGGATTAGAACAACCAATTTTAAATTTGTATGTGATGTGCTCGTATGAGAAGATTGACTTCACGCGGTAATAATAAATAAAATAAAAGTCTTTCATAATATTAATATTATTATACTTAATTCATTTACATTAAAACCATATTCAAGAGTGAAATAATTTACATACTTTTCTAGCTACTAAAATCATATTATATTTAAATACATTTCACGACATACCACTCTTGTATACAGTACGTTTTTTCTACATATTTCTTGCTCATTGATGTCTGCATAGATACTAAATATCTGTAACGTTCTTATATATCACATCCTTGCTTGCAAACCTATAAAATATTATGAAGTTTTGTGACACATTTTTAAAATGTTAAAAATTAAAAATTTTAAGTTTTTTCTGGCGTGGGTCGCTTTGTGTCGTAGCCGGCGTTTCGGGCAACATTTTAATAGTCATCATCAAGGCTGAGGCGACATGGCATTACCAGATGGGTAGCTTTGCGGTAGCAATAAAATGTATCACCTAAAAAATGTTAAAAATTCTTTATGCATATAAATGTTTATTTTTATATACGAAGTACTTCCAAAGTTCTTATATCAATGAATAAAACAGGTTATTTATATTTTCCATATGTTTGCGCCACCCGGAGGCAACAGCGCCACTGTCACTTTAGAATTACCATACGGATGGTATGTTAATTTATTAGACCCAGAAATCGAGCCGAGAGTTTTTTGTTGTACTCTTTTACCCTTCGTATTCGTATATTTAATCTTCGTACTTAGAAAATGGCTCGTGATAGTGTTAAGTGGATAGTACTGCTGGATTTATAGAAGGTTCATTAAATGTACGCATAGGTTGTAAAATATTTAAAAGAATCGTTAAATAAAAAGGTGAAAATGCTTTTTAAATAGGTCAGATATTTCTTTACCAAAACATCCCCAAATATTTATCCATTTGAGATATTCACTCCTTTTTTTGTATACATATTTTATAATGTACACATTGGGTTAAAATCGTGTAATTTTTTAATTACATTTTTAAACGTACTCATCAGGATACTGCATTTAGTTATATGAGTAGGCATAAGCACAGAGCCGTTTTAGGATCGTCATGGGCCCCATCAATTTATGAAACAAACTTCTTGTATTATTTTTTAGTGATCATCATTCAGTAAATATCATCTAACTTATTCCTAACTGGTTTTCTTTATTACAAAGGTTATTGAATATGATTTTATATATATTTTTTTTTTTTTGTTATATCATAGGATCATCTATTTAAAATTTAGTTTTTTGATTTTCGTAGGCTCTTTGTAGGTTCGTAGGCCCTAGGTACAGTGCCTACTGGCTCTAATGAATAAGATGGCCCTGCATAAGTAGTCGAATAAACTGGGCAACCTTTAAAGTCTGATGAAGATACATTGTTGCAGATCCTCGTCAAAGTACCAGAAAGATAATGTTGAAGAGGGAATCGCTTCCAAATACAACGATTGTGCTCCGCATCGATTGTCGGCGACTAACTTAATGAATCGGGAAGCTTATGATGATGGCGACCAAGTTTATGAGATTTAGTTATTAAGTGCCCGCCATATTCTCCTGTTATTGTTTCATCTATTCAAGTCGATCAAAATAGCTCTTAATTATTTTTTTGTATCTTTATATTAGTGCTGTAAGCTTATGAAAAATTGAGAGATTGTTACATCGAATGAGGTAGCATATCGTCTACTTGGGAAGGCGAAGGTTAATATTTGAATTCGCTTTCATAATGATCATTTTCCCGAGTTACATTATTGGAAATACGATCGCGAAGCCATGCGCCATCAGAACGTCGGTGGTAACCTTATCAGGAGCGACCAGAGGCGACGTTTCCCGCGTTTGTATTTTTGTGTTATTATTGGCCTTAAAAGGGTAGTAGACGGAAGGGATGGCGAAGATTGTATTAAATCCGGCCCCTTAAAGCTGCAAACGAACACATTTCCGCTTATTTTAATACGAAAATCAGATTTCCGTCCGCACCCTCGAGTGTGTTCGCCCGATCCGACGATTGAAAATCATTCTGTTAGCCTCACAATTCACCCCCCCCCCCCCTTCCCATTGTCGAGCACGGTGACAAAATCAAGAGTCGTTTATTTTCCGAGATGAAATTATTTCGGCAGACGCACGCTTCTGAGTTCACCATCAGATCAACGCATACTGCTTTTTATTTGATTACTTTTCTAACATATACTTACCACATTATCGCTTTAATATTAATGTTTATTGTAGTTTTCTTACTAAATTGTTTATATTACTACTGGTGAAAGTCCGTCAGTAATGATAGGAAAAAATCTTATTTTTTAAATTTATATTATTCGATATGGTAGGTTACATTACCTTTTGATGTAGAATTAGATTATTATTGAATACTTGTTGGTACCTTGTATATATTATAACGTTATATTTGGTACCTACCGTGCACGAAATGTGCTGAGAGTTGACATTTACCAAATGGCAACACTGCACCGCGTAAGAAAAAATTTCTCGGTGGGATTCTTTTTTTTTGACAGTTTGCGAGCACGAGGAAATTGTCCCGATACTAAAATCACGAAGATGTGGTTTCGTATTGAATTAAGGAAGGGTGAGAATAATGAAATATATTGGGCATCTGTGTTATCCTGCACCATATTGTGAGATTTGTTTGCTATTTTACTTGCATGCTTGCAGGATGTAAAGAATCCCTTCCTTACACGACAGCAGAGAGGTCATGTAAATGACAATACTTTTTTTCTTCGTGAAGGATTTCTCATGAATAAAGCAGGATGAGGATACGATTTTGCCTCCTCCGCTTCTTTATTTCATAACTGAACTTATTTTACAACAAAAGAGGACGCAAGGGATTCTATATGAGTACAAATGGAAGAAGATAACCCAGCTTTCCTGACGTTTTGATATGTAAGGAGATACAAGTATTTACGGGTGCCTCGGAACATCAACTTTGAACGATAACTGTGGATCGCTGCCGAAGATCGAAGACACCTTGCGTTTAAATGGTTGTAAAACGAATTTCGATGTAAATTATCAATATTTGCAGTATCGTAGTCTTTATTCTCACCTTTTTAATTTCAAATAATGACTCGCTTATCTTGTTAATCACATTTATTTGATACGATTTTTGCTATATTTGACCTGACAAACTCATCAGAGGATTTAAATTGTTGTAATATAATTTCCTAGGTGAAGATTTTAATATCCAATTAATCTAAGTGTTTTATCTCACCATTCGTTTTAGATAATAACTTGTTGATTTAGATATTCACAAGTTAGTAAGAACACTATTATTTTATTAATGCAAAACTTGCCAATCAATCATTCTATGTAATCACGTTCAAGTGACAGGATTCTTACTATATTCTACCTTATAATTCATATGTTTCCGTATCTGAGTAAACCATTAAATTATGTTTTTATAAAAATTTGAAACTAATCTTATTATTTTCCCTGAGAATTGTAGCTAAAGGCGACATGGTGAATTCTGTGCATCAGAACCACGCATTTCATGCTATACCCTGACAAGCCGAAGGACGGATAAAATACGACATCACAATATATATATATATAACCAGGTTGGTTACGTAAAGTTCAGTTGATTCATTTAAAAAATGTAACATCCAAAGGGAAATATTATTTCATGCCCAGTGAAGTGACAAGGTGCTAGTCTAAATGTATTGTATTAAATGCGTGCATTTGGCATAAAAGCATGACGGATGTTCAAGACACTATTTTAAAAAATAAATTAAAAGAATATAATAATCAGTTTTTATATAAATCACAGATAAAACATAATGATAATAATGATAATTGGCGTAGGATTTTATACATAAATAACTTTTCGAAACAAATATCTAAACACCTACCACGAGACATTAGACCAGCATTTTACACAAATAATAGTATAGGAAATTTACTCATAAATTCTAAAGACAAAGATGATAAATTTAACAATTCTGGCGTCTATAAACTCAGTTGCAAGGATTGTGCTGCATTTTATGTTATTAAAACGGGTAGAAATTTTAATATAAGAGTAAAGGAGCATTTGAGATGTTTGAACAATAGTGGGTTTTCAGAATTTGCTAATCATTTGATAGAAAATAGTCATGGTTTTGATAAAAAATTGGGATTGTCAATTTTGCATATAAACGGTGTAGGTCACAAATTAAATAATTTGGAATCGTTGGAGATAAATAAAGCATGTAAAAGTAATCAGGAAATTCTAAACAGCCAACTAAATTTAACTACGAGTCCTATTCTAAAATTTTTTCCTAAAAATTATTCGACTAAATTTGTAAAAACTACTAAGACTAAAGCAGTAATTTGAGTTAGGTACTAAATTTATTTTTTTAAATAATTGTTGTTTTTTAAAAATTCTAAAAATAGATTCTGGTGAAGAAACAATACTATATTTTTAGTTAGTTATGACATCCTGAAGAAGGAAAAGTGTTTTCCGAAACCGGTAGATGTTTTTTAAACTCAACTGTGGTTAATAAAACTAAGATAATAAATAAAAAATATGAATCTTAACCACCAAGTTAATATTGCTAATTTTAAAAGTATAATTATTTTTATGTTTATCATCTCAGAATACCGTCGCAAAAAGGTTATTGATATTATATATATATATATATATATTTTTTTTTTCACTGTGTTACTCCTCAATTAATTATGCTATTTTAGTAGGGTAGGAGCGGCAAAAACAATATTGGAGTCGGCTATAAAAGCACAAAAAACAATTCTCAAGGTAATAATTGGTTGTCCCTTTACATATCCATCAGATCTTATATTTAAATAGTACAATGTCCTAGATATAAGAAATCTTTATGTTGAGACTCGTTCAATATTTCCATACTAACAACAACTCTCCTCAAGCAATAAATCATGGACACAACACAAGACAAACAACAAACATCTACACACCAGTTCCGAGAGCAACAACGACATTTTATCAAAGATTCTACATGTTCCTAGCTCCGAACCTATACAATACACTCAGTACCAACTGGAAATCGTACAATTCCAATAATATTTCCCCAATATATGATTCAATCAGGTAGAGATGAATCAGAAGCATGGATATCCAATAATTTAATATAATTTATACAATTCTTTCACTTATAATTTACTAGTCCCACAACACTCCCACTCCATATATTTTTATTTTATTTTTACTTTTTTATACATATTTGTAAATCTTTTTTTATTTCACATAACACCACAACAGCACGAAAAAAAAACTGGTTACTTTAAAACAGACTTCAGTCCAGCAAAGTAGCCAGGACAACGCTGTATATATCAGAGGTGAATTCTACTCCATCCCACACAATAAACTATGTTTTATTATGTATTTGTATGTGTATGTGTATTATGTATGTATTTTTATTATGTATCCACCTCTGTTAGTACAAAAATATGGATGTCAAAATATATATATATATATATATATATAATATCAATAACAATCGACGAGCTCGCATAAGAAGATGTACGCATGTGAATCAGGTAATAATTGTGTAACAAGATGGGAGATTGATATTATATCCTAAATTAATTTTAATTTTAAGTTTAATTTTAAGTTTTTTTAAATGTATTATTACGAGTAATTTTAAAGCTTATTCTTTATTAACTAAGGGTTAGCTCGTCCTAAGACGTTATCTATGATTTGGAATCTAATTGATTTATTATAATTACAGGAATAAAGAATCCAATTGATTTATTATAATTATTATATACACCGGTTAGCCTGCCCTAGAACTGATGTGTGATTGTGACTGATGTGTGATTGACGACTGGCATGTGAAAATAGTAGAACCAAATAAAAATAGAATTTACGTGTAATGTAACGAATCATCGTGTAAACTGAAGTACGTCTTCCAGACGCCGTCCCTTTTGCGTGTTCCCTATTATCCGAACTTTCACCTAGTCTAGATTTGTCGATCGTCCCGCTTCAATATAAATAGCAACATCGTATCACTTTAATTTTCCATATTTTTAACCTCCGCGATTGATTAATCATTTTTTATTTTTGATTTGGTTGGAGTGTCAATCTAGCATTAAATATTTGTTAAATAATTTATAAAAACAATCCTATTATAAGTTGATATTATAACCCATTGGGTTTTTGTCAATTTAATTCGTTTTTCAAAGAAAATTGATACTTCGCTCTGATATACAATATTTAACACATTTCCTTTCAAATTTGTCTTAAAAGAATACGTAACGGTGTTTTGTTTATATATGATGTATATTATTTACATTTTGTTTCTCGATTTTTTTAAATCATCTCGGGCCCGTTGTAGAAATTAACACTAATAATTTAGAGATATCATTTTGTTTAGCAAATATTTAATAAATCATTCTCGCTCTGCCGCCCCCTCCCGGGCTTACTTCATCGCCTACGTCACTGTAAGTTGCGAAGAAAATCTGTCTCGGGAATTTCAATTTTCCGTCGAGGAACACAAAAATTTCATTTTAAGATATCCTTCCTCGTCGCTTAGATTTGCGCTATCGCTTTCGTTGTTTTCGCTAAATGGAAAATACCACGGCTTTACATTTCACGTTTGCCATCGCAATGGTGACCTCCTGAAGGAGAAATATTTCTCGCCGAAGTTGTAAATATTTGAGCTTAACGGGACCGCGTGTTATAAGTCTTCCGTTGAAATCGCCCACCTTTCAGATTGTCGATCTCTGTAGGCGATAAAAAGTCAATGAGGACATTTGAGTCAAAATGACTTCCCCTGTTATATTTCACGGGTCAGTGTGACGACACAGGTCGGTACTTTTTTATTTTGAATGAGAAAGTTTATTGTATTTTTGAAATATAATGTGACTTTAATGGCTGTAAATCGGAGTGCCAGGTCTCTGTTCTTTGACATTGGCAGTTATTACATTTTCTATTAGATTTCATATATAATCCCTTGAACCCCGGCACAATGATATATTTATCGCTGAGTATTATTTTATTTTAATTTATTATTCTTGCCTTTTATTTTTTTGAAACACTTATACCAACAATACAATTATACTAGTCCGCGGACACCATTTTTCTTTACGTTTTATACGTTTATTTATATTTAAAATGATATCGCCGAGTATTAGCATTATGTATCTTTTGTAAGATTTTCAATGTCTAGTGTATTTTTTAGTCGTCGACGTTAAATTTGCGTGTTATTTTATCAAAAGTATATACGATATTTTCTCCATTATTGTCAATAGTTTAAAAAGCCCCGATTTCAATAAATATTTATGGATACACGCGTCGCAATTTCAATTCCACCTTTGAAGATTGTTGATTAATTTGACGAATAAGTACAAATAATTCTCCTTTACGCTAAAGTACTTTGTTTTGACAATTCCACAAAATTATTAAAAAATTCATGTTTATGTGGTGTTATAGATACATTGCTAGAAGCAAATTTTCATTATGAATATTGTATGAAAAGGGAATACTGTATTATGAATAGTGTATGACAATGGAATACTGTATGAAAATGGAATTCTGTATGAATGCTTAACAATGTCACGGACGACCCTCTGTTTGTCTCCTTTATTATGGACTTCGGTCTATAATAAGTTAAGGAGAATATTTTAATAAAAAAATGCTCTTTCAAAGGCTTCGCCAATAAAAATTGTTTCAAAAACTACTTTTGATATAGCGCATTTAGAAAATGTAACACTAATCTCTATTTAGCACAATTTTACCTTGTGTTCTATTTTCTCCTTTTTTCCTAAAGATATTTCCCATCTCCCAGAATCGGACTGATGTTACAATGATCGTCAATTATACCTACCCTACATCTAGCAGTGCACGATCGAATCCTGAAAGGAAAATTTTTTTTTTTTGTTGAATTTTATTGCATTGATTTCATTTTAGGCCTTCTTAATATGAAAAATTACTAATATTTTGTTACATCTACCAACTCCTGGTGAATCGTATTATCGGAAAGTATAATAAAGAGCTTAACATATTTGTAAACACATGTAGCACATATTCCTTGACAGTATAGTGGTAAGTATCCCCCATTAAGCGGGGAGATCAGGGTTGAGTTCCACGACTCGATTTTTTTTTTTATTTTTACTTTTTTCTTAACTCAAGTTATTTAACTGAATTCATGAATTTGGAAGTGTAAAACATATTCTTGGCAAGGGTGGTAATACGTGTGTCTGAGACATATAACGCGTTTTTTTAAATATATATGTTGTACAATTATTAAGATATTCATTTCATTGTATATTTAGTAATATGTTTATTGAATAATATAAATGCATATTTTTGGTGGTTTAGTATTTATATAAAAAACAATATTTTTTAAATATATAATTTTATTTTAACTTCGTACTATACATTTTTTTATGTTAATACTAATTCAAAAATTGTACATGTGTAGTACGAAGTCAAAATAAAAATTATATATTTTTCGAATTAAAATGTTACACCACGAAGTAACTGATAAATCAGTTAGTTAATGATTTTAATTATTAACATATTTAAAATTGCGGTTTTTAGATTGTTAACTTTGTTTTTTTATCTACTTAATGAATTAAATACATCTACCGGTTTCGAAAAATATCATTTTCTTCTTCAGGATGTCATCAACTAATCAAAAACATAATATGTTATATTATTTATTTAAACGAATCTATTTTTTTTTAATATATTATTATTTTATTCAAATAATAATAGGAAATTTACTCATAAATTCCAAAGACAAAGATAATAAATTTAATAATTCCTGTGTCTATAAACTTAGCTGTAAAGATTGTACTACTTTCTATATTAGTAAAATAGCTCGAAATTTTAACATAAAAGTCAAAGAGCATTTGAGATGTTTGAATAATAATGGTTTTTCAAAATGTTATTATCATTTGTTAGAAAATGATCATACTTTGGTAAAAATTTGGGATTGTCTATTTTACATATAAACAATGTTGATCTTAAATTGAATAATTTAAAATCATTAAAAATAAATAAAGCATGTAAAACTAAACTAAAACTAAAGAACCAACTAAATTTAACCACAAGTCCGATTCTAAAAAAATTTCTTAAAAATTATTCTAATAATTTTATATCGTCAAGTAACAATTTAAGTTAGCTACTAAATATATTTTTAAATAATCTTTGCTTTTAAAAATATTAAAAAATATATTCTTTAATTTTTTTTAAATGGATTCTTTAAAAGAAACAATATAACATGTGTTTTTGATTAGTTGATGACATTCTTAAGAAGAAAATTGTATTTTTCGAAACCGGTAGATGTATTTAATTCATTAAGCGGTTAATAAAATGAAGTTAACAATCTAAAAAATTGATTTTAACCACAAAGTTGATTTTTTTCATTTTAATCATTTTAAAAAAGCATTTATTTATCTAATAGTCATTCTTCTTATTCATCCATTAGCACAATATTATTAACTGTCCAATACCGTCAACGTGCGCAATTAGAAACAATGAAAATTAATTATATATATATTTAATTTGGCCGATTCCTGAAAAATAATGTTATGTTGGGTTCGCGAAACATTACGACCATTCTGCTCGTCCATTTTAGTTTCCGCGCTCCCAACTCTGCACCCCGACTCCGCGTCCTGTCACGCGCCCCCGCCATTCCACCCCGACGCGCTTCACCCCGCAGCGTTAAATCGCCAGGAATCTGCTGAAAGGACGAGAGTGGTTAATATATCTGTCAGTTCAGATATTTCACATTGACTACGATCCTCCAGCCGAAGCCGCGCGCGAGGGCTCTGGTCGGTAACCGAGAGCCGTGAGCAGGGAGCCATGCATCACCCCCTTGTTGTTTACCCTTTCAAATTCCTCTCGGCAATTACTTTTGTCTCTCGTGGATTTACCCCTGTCTGTTTCTTTTATCTGTTTATTATTCAAGTGTAAGATTGCTACACACGATGTCACGTAATTAGTAGCGCAATCCTTAAAAAAGTATATCCAAGGATATATATTAATTTTTATTAGATGAACAATTGTGACTCACCCGGCTACTTGAGGTTTACGATCAGAATAGAAATATACTCAAGTTTCAACAACCAAAAAATTCGTGTTACCCATGCATCATACAACAATTTTTTTTCCTGAATATTTATTCCTCGTTCCTTACTCAAATATACTAAATATGTACCGCAACGTTTATAATGAATGTACCAATAATAGTTAGACGATTTGTCTTTTGGCATCAATTTTTGGGTCAATTAAATTTTTTTTGATACAAATATGGTGTTCGAGAGGTTCATTTATTGCGCACGGCGTCTGATGGAGATAGTGTTATCGGCCGCCACGCTTTCACGCACAGCTTCAAAATGTTCATCTAAGCGTCGTTCTCGCTGACATTTGGATGTTCGTATATCACATACTGCTGCTTCCAATTTTCCCATTGAACGCTGAAGAGTCCGCTTAGCAGTCGCCAAATAGCGACCGATATTTGTACGCACTCTTTCAGTACCCACAATTGATCCGTTACTTTTATAATACATTTTTAATAAATAAGTAATTATAGCTAAACGTGTAACGTTCCATTTTGTAATGGAACGGTGTTAGTCTACATGATAGCTGTCAAAATATCAATTTCCAAAAAAATACTGCTAGAGAGATGGTGTCAATTTTAAATCGGCTATCTCTTCTTGGAAAATCTTCATATTACTATTCATCCGCGAACCTCCTACAAAATGATTTTTACAGTACTATTAAAAACGTGCTATTAATTTTTATTGTTTTATTTTTAATGTTCTGAGGAGTCTCTTATAAAACAAATTGTAATAAAATGTATAGTTGGTATATCAAGAATATGGAGTTTGTATACGTAGCGAGGCTTAACAGCATAAGAATTATGTAATATAAAAATCTTTATTTTATTTAATTATTGTGCTTTTAAACTCGAAATTAAAATAATAATATACGTCTTTTTAATGTAATAAAAATTAATGGTAAAAATAAAAGAATTGAAATAAATTTTTGTATTTTTTCGAGTGGAAATAAAATTTTAATAAAAAGGTTATAAAATAAATCATTTATGTTAATCATTAAGCTTTTCTTTCGTGAAGTTTTCGTGCAGCGTTAATTTATCACCAAGTAATTAATCTCACCGCTTTTCATTAATCACTCGGCGCGCGCCCCGGTCTTGCGATTGAATCAACTGCGATCGAGCCATTCCGTAATAATTGCGTGTGCTCCGATTAGTCGCAGTCGCAGTCGCAGTCATCCCGAGCACTCCGCACGGCACTCGTCTTCTCGTTTCTCATTTCTCGTGTTAATATTCATGTACGTGCTAATGTACCTGTAATCGTTTGCCTACGCAATATTTCAGCAGCGCGCCGCAAGCATGCAAATATATACATGAATATTTATTCTCCGTCAATTGACAGCCCAGCATTATGAATTCATCACCGTTATTAGTATTGCGTTTAGAGACGTTTACCAGCTTTAAATGTGCTTCATTCATTTCACGGTAATGATATTAATTAATAATTAACATTCCTTCACACTCTGGGAAACATAATTAGAATAAAAGTGTACTCTCATCAGTGGCGTAACTACAAAAATTAAGCATTAAAAGCTTGACTTATTGGAAAAAAGACTCCCCTGTGTATGTATATTGTATATATGATGTAAGAATATTAAGTAACAAGTGATTTTATCTATTAAATATTATGAACAAAAATTTTCTCCTATAATATTTATACTTTCATGAAAAAAACAAGTGTGTTTTTATATATTTGTATACACTTACAAAATAAAAAAAGCCTTTCATTTTACAGCAATGGTCTTGTTCCCAACCCAACACAGTAGCGGAGAACTACTCTATATAATACATCAACAATGATTTCACGTGTTTTCGTAATACATTTTACAATTCCATTTTGGTTGAAGTGAAATTTATAAATTATTAGTTCATATTAGCGCTGGGAATAATATCTTTACCAAAAGTACTGAAGGACGTGGACCTTTTGGGCCCTTGTCTAACGTGGTCCCCAATGCACCGCATTGGCATAGTTACGCCACTGACTTTAATTATTATGTGTAAACATTTCGTGCGTACATGATGTGTGCAGTTCAATGGAAAAAAAAAATAATTTTGTTACATTCATTTTTTACAATTTTAAATTTAATTTGTTAGAAAACGTTATTTTATTTTTAATATATACGAATAATTATTTTTTTATTTATGTTTTTTTAGAGGTACCGTGTAGGTACTGAAATCACAAAGAACTACCTATTGTGACTACTTTGTATGTTCATAAGTTATGTATTTATTAATGAAAATATAAAAAAATGCAATCTGTGAAGGAAAGCCATTAAACTAACTGACGGAACAGAACTAATGGAGAATTTATTTTATAATTAGAAGCTTTGTAAATTTTGATATTTTATGCACGCGTTCCTTTGCTGAGTGGAACCGAATCGGAAGTGCATAGCTCCCATAACGATTCCGGGATGGTGTGGGACCCTTTCAGGTTTCCTTTTTTGATGAAGTTTTTTACCTAACGGAACGTGAAAGGACGTATTTTAATTTTGTGAATTCTTTAACTGTGCCAAAATATCATTGTTTATAATAATGACCAATATAGCCAATATTTTATTTATGAATTATATATTTAAATAATTAACGCTATTTAATTGTATTAACTATTTCAAAATCCGAGCCGATGATATTCGAAGGCGCCACAAATAATTTATTGGAGGGTTTATTGGTTCCAGAAATACTGGCAGATTCGTCTGTGCTCAGCTGCCGTCAGGTTTTCACGACTTTGTGTACTCTCGGTCTTTGTCGGGTCTTTTCTAGGTTCCAGTTCTGTTATTATCGATAGTTTAACCTAAAACATGGCTTCTATACTTGGCTTTCTATTTATTTTCTTTGTGCTGTGATATTAGGTACTACCATAATATCTTGGGACAAGGAGTCCCCGAAATGTCTATTGAGGTAGGTCCCTGCATCATTAATCCAGCCCTGTTCGGTCAATTTGAGTGTAACAAATATATTCGTATGCTTGTGTGTATTTTAGGAAGTCCATTATTTGTACCAATATTGTCTCGTCCAGTGGGGGTGCGGGAGGTGCATGACGGTGGGATGATTTTTAGATAATTGTTAAAGTTCTCGAAGGTAAAATTTTCTACACGCGCGACGCCAAAAATGTCAAATTGTGTAAAAATAAAATAGAAGCAATCGAAACGATGTTCGTTTCATCGTTCGGGGTATTAAGTGATTCTCCCTCCACCGCTCGACTCGCGTCGGGGTCGAGACTTGTTCATTTTCTGCGTGGCGTCTCGTCGCCTGTGTTTATCCGCTGTCTCTGCGTTAGCTTCCGCTTTACCGCTTCCGTCACTCCCTGCTTGTCCTCCATTACCGGATGTTGAGAAAACTGTCATGTCAGCTTTCCCCCGATGTTACCGTGGACTGCTGACTTCTCTTGCTGGCTGTCTCCGTGTATACTACTTTAGTTATGAAATTATTTTTTCTAATTTCAGTGATATTGCTTTTTTCATTCATTTTGGGTAGATTTCGATGGAAATTTCCAGCACTTCCTACCTGATGCAGAAAGTCTCATGACAACGTATCGAAAAGTTCAACATACTTTAGTATACTAATCAAATGTATTAATTAGAAAGATATACATATAAAATCTATTGTATCGAAAAATAGTGTTGTTGCTACCGGGATTCGAACCTTACCCGGACTAGAAAGAGATCCAGGTTCGAATTCCGGTAGCAACAGCAATATTTTACGATAAAATTGATTTTATGTGTATGTCTTTCTAATTAATACATTTAATTAGTATTTAAAATATCACAGACCGTCTGTTCTGAATAATTACAACATCACAATAAGAATGTGTTCTCCTTAATAATCAATAAACCCTTTTCATCACGATCAAAAAATCCCGAAACGACTCTCTGTTAAAAGTTTATTCGCATCAGTTATATAGGATATAAATATATATTCAATTTTAAAGTGTAATTTAATACTGTCCTAGGAAGTGAATAGTTTTAGTATATCACTGATATCTTATATAATTCTGATATCTATTTATTTAATAACAGTGTCTTTGTAGGTAAAAATCCGGTAATTTTGTGTTTTTGGACATATTAAAATATTTCTAAAATTGTGTATTTTTATATCGAACTTATTTGCTATTTTAATTAATTTGTTGATGTATTTGGATTGTGCATTTTTTAAATTATGTGTAATTATTACTTCATCGACTAGCATCTACATATAAACATGTATAATTATTTGCCTCACCACGGGCATGGCCTAGTGCGGCTGGTATTATGAATATAACTGTTTAAGGCAATCTGTGTTTACCTAATAAATAATTTTAATTTTTTTAAATGGATTTTGTGTACATGATAACTCCTGTAATTATTTATTATTCGATCAAACTTCCGAAAAATTAACCTTGTAAATATCTCGGCTAAGTTCATTAGCCAGTCTGATCCACATTGTTTCACAGTTGTGTCAGTTTGAAAATACATAACTTATTTTAAGTTTTAGAGTAAATTAAAACGTTAGCATATGTACACAGTACCATAAAAAGGAAAACATTATTTAATTTCATACATAAACGAAATCTAACTGCTTATTGTGGCCAGTGCCGTAGAGAATTTTTAAAAATAGAATCTCGTTAATTTTATATCGAAGTAAGAATCGTGTAGTTTGTCAGTAAGAATTAGTAGTACTATAGGTATATAGTTTAATTAAAGGATCACAATACTCGGTCATAAGTTTACTGATTCGAGAGAAAGACTGAATGAATTATATATGGAACCAGCGGAGCTAACCTACAGGTAGGTCATTTTCGGCATAAGGCTACTCTGTATATTTTACGTTGCATATATGTACGTAATCTCTCGCGTTCACTTTGCGAATAATACACCCAGTATCCAGAGTCCACAGAACGGCCCCCAGCCAGACTGGAACTCGGAGATTGGAGGGACGTTACATGCAAAGCCGCGATGTCAGTATAATAATTTTAAATCACAAATTACTCCGATTCAGTTCTGAGCAGAGACTAACGTCAGTACGTTTTCGAACGTAGATTAAGTCGTTATTTAAAGCATTATTGTGACTGTGATTACGTTCCATTGTATCTATGACTGGTAACTAATCATTGGTAATCTTTGACCAATGACTGGTACACTAGAAAGTAAACCCCTAACTGATAAATCTTATTTACCAATCATCATTAAATTTCATTTACCGATCATCGTCACAGTTACAAAAAAGTTTACTATCACCGGTAGGTATATAATTTTTATATTTGTATCGACAGTAGTCTGATCTGCTAGCCAATACGTTGCTAGCAAATGACACATACGAAAGGAGGCAATAGAAGCGCTACCACTAGGACACAATCTACACGGGGAATCCGCACAGAAACGGGTCGCACAAAGAAAATCTAAAATATGGGGAATGAAGCAGAATTCACAGAATGAATATGAAGCCATACAGAATGCGAACCATCCCCTAGCATGCCCATTGCTACCATCCAGCGCCTCTACGAGCACGATCTATAGGGTGAATAGTATGTTCAGGCCGATGTTGTTTTTGAATAATTAGGAAATGAAATCCAATTTTTTAATTTGGTTTTTATTTATCGATTATTTGGTTTATTACAATTATATATGAAATATGACATCGGCCAAGTGGCCACCAAGCGGCCACGTGCTCTTTTAATCTTATTTTTCATAACATTGTCACACGCTTCGCGTGTTATTTCAGCAATTTCATTGCGAATATTGCTATGTGGCATTGGAACTTGTTGGCGTACCTTTTCTTTCAAGTACCCCCTCAGAAAATAGTCGGGAACCGTCGGGAACAAATCAGGTGTTCGAGGAAGCCAGTCGAAATCACCACTTTCTGACATGCGGCCTTGAAAAATTTCTTCCAAAATTTTAAGCGTAGCTCGGGCTATGTGTGAGGTGACACCGTCCTGTTGAAACTACATGTGTTGCAAGTCTAATCGACTCAATTCGGCCACCAAGAAGTTTTCCAACAAGTAACTATAGCGATCACCATTAATAGTTACTGCATTGCCATTATTATTTAGATAAAATGTTTTAATAACTTGAGACATTAGATTAGATGCTCCATAATAAGTTGTATACTCTCTATGACTACCAAATGTGAACTGACAAATGTCTACCTATAATAACATAAAGCACATAAAATTCACCTGTATGTTTCTATTTGTATCGACGATAGTCTCGTCTGATCTGCTATCCAATATTTAGCGTCTATACTAAAGAAGTAGACA
Organism: Eubasilissa regina; assembly: GCA_022840565.1. Classification (NCBI taxonomy): domain Eukaryota; kingdom Metazoa; phylum Arthropoda; class Insecta; order Trichoptera; family Phryganeidae; genus Eubasilissa; species Eubasilissa regina. The sequence continues at coordinate 35,664,475 of JAINEB010000003.1, read as the reverse complement.
TTAAATATCTGACAAATATGAAGGCAGCAAATAGAAGTGTTGCCACTAAGACACAATCCATCTCGGGGAATCTGGAAAGCCCTTAATAGAATCTGGACAGAAACGGGTGGTATAAAGAAAATCTGAAATATGGAGAATAAAGCAATATGGAGAATAAAGCAGGATTCACAGAACGAATGTTTTTATTTTATTTTTAAAACAACTGTTGAATAAGAAGGGCATCTAAAAAAGAAGAAGAAAAAATTAAATAGATGTTTTTACTCTCTTTATTATCAAAATATCGTTAAATTTTCTTATGTTTGATCGTTTATCTGGTAATTTCATTTTTTATTAGACCAATTTTTATAATTCCTAAACCTGTTTTAGTCACGATCAGCTATTCAGCAATAACAAATAAAACATGGTAATATTATAATGTTTTTTGCACCATACAAATAATCAAAGCACGGAATTCACGGTACCATTAATTAACGTAGGTCTCTCAAAGCATCCACTAAATTAGGACAATCTTACATTGTAATCCATTACAAGGGATGCACAGAACGGTCCACTCTGAAGTGATAAGATAATATGCCATATTGATTACAGGTGATACCTAATGCATTGTTGTGCGTGTACGTGTTGGGCTTGTCAGCCGTATTGACAAGATGAGGTCTAGCACCTACCCGGCCCGACAGCAAGGATAGTCTGTTTACTCCCGAAGAGACGGCTTAATTAATGCACATTACTTTCGACCGTACGGTTTGTTTTCGAAAACGGAACACTGCATCACCTTCGGGGATGTTTTCGTTAGTCTTAGTTTTAATTACACCGTAAAGAAATTAGTCTACGGGTATTCTTTTTAATTTTTTTGATTCTTACAGATTCATCTGTGGTAGGTTTGCGTTTTATGTGAGCACAAACATGGACTCTTACACAACAATTGTGTTAAAACTGGCACAGCACTTCCTTGAGAGGCAGAAAAAATAACCAGTGGGTGAGAAGAAATCCAAGTATGCCAACATTGTGAGAACTGTCGCGAAATTAAAGCCAAACACGTGGCGTGAATAACTGGTGAACGAATGGTGAACAGTGGCGCCCATGGCTGGGCAAAAAAAGAGATCGACTACAGACGCGCTGGACTAACGATGTTAAGAGAACTATTGACATTTTTCGGAGGTGAGCTGCACAGAACCTGATCGTGGAGGCCCATATCCAGTAGTGGACTCAAGACAGGCTAATGAAGTAGTTGGGCAACAACACTTTTCACTTTTTAATCTTTTTCTTTTGTCGATCTGCCGCCGTTGTTGAATTTTGGTTTCTCCATTCTTGATAATATTTCAATTTAGTATTTTCTTCAGCCGCCGTCACTACTATTAGTCACACTACATACTCAACCTATCCATCCTCACATTACCACTCGTGTATTCCACGGTTATTTAGCGAAGCCTTCCTGGGCCGAATCCTCGCGGTCGCGTGTACAATCCGTGTCATACCATGCCCGACCGTCTTCGACTGTTGCTCCAGATCACGTGTTATAATTTGATGTGTACCAGCGCATATTAAAGTTTAATCGACGGACAAGCTATCGGGGTGTGCGGGGTGTGCGAGGTATGCGGGGTGTGTACTCCCTGGGGTCGTGTTATTCGGGGTGATTACCCGCTTATTCATTAACCCTTCACATTAATTGCCAGGCAGAGATTGAGCGAAGGAGAAACCGTTAATACACTCTGATTTGTGAAATGTAGCGGACTCGTCCGAATCTCAATTAGACGTAATTCTTTGAAAATTGGATCCCCTCTAAGCCAATAGATTTACGAGGTCTAAAATTCTGCGAAACGTTTTAATTTTTTTTAACACGGAGTATATTTATTCGACGGATGCCTCAAAATATATATTGATATAAAATATTATGTATTCTAGTTAGATAATATTAAATGTAAGAAGTCAATAAATATAAAGAATAAATACACATCATTATTTGACAAGATAGTCACTTTGTATTATACTAAACACACAACTGGATTTTTTTTAACACTACCGCAGGCCACGAAGCCAAATTTCTATTGCAAAAATTCACAAAAAACATATAGTTTTGAAAAAATCACATATCTTAATCGGAAATCGAACCAGCAAGCCCCAGTATGAAAGCCTAACCCACTGGACTTCGAGTGTCACTCCCTTTCGACACTTATACTTAAGAGAGAATACTTATTTATACCTATAGATAAAAATGACGTATCGTCTACGTCTTTGACGTAAATGACTATAGTCGTATTAATGGGTGTACAAACAATGTTCAATTAAATGAAACAAATCATTAGTACAAACAAAATCTATTTCCATATATTTCTACGACAATATTATAAAACTTATATAAATTGTGCAGTGAACAGTGTGTGATCTCAGGCCGGTTCTAATTTTCCTGTAAGGGTAGTCAAAGAGGTTTGACGTTGTTATTACTTAAATCATAATATATTGTACATAATATATTCATCAATCAATATTCTATGTATAGACGTCGAAGCCTGTTTAATATCCTGCCCGCTTCGTGGGCACGGCTGAGGGAGGCAGTTTTTGCCTAAGGGTTTGCTAGCGCAGACCGCTATTGTTGACTGTGTATTCATGGGTTCTGGGTTCTGGAGCCTTTGCGCCTTGCAAGTTCCGAAACCGATCTGTCAACCCTTAGCGAAACCCTTTCGCACCGCAAATAATATATGGGCGCCACGTTTATGACGTCTCTGTATGCGTTTGATTTAATGCTAGAGGATCCTGAATTTTTAACCCTTGTCTGTACACAGCTATTTTTGTTCTTGCGGGTATGTTACGGAGTCTATTTTGATGTGGATGTTACTCCTCTTCAAATTCGGGATAAATTTATTATCCTCAGAAATGATAATGACGAAATCGCGTCACCATTATAAGACTTTTTCATGTTAGTTAGTAGAAAATTTTAATTAATATTACAATTGACACCTACCTATGTGGTATATGATCTTTTTTAATAGACGAATTTGGTAATTACGATTACTTCATTCTATGTATATACATGTTATCTCAACAGTCTAAATATACTCGTATCTCAGTAACATTGGATACATATATTTTTAAATTCTATCTATGGCATAAAAATATGTAAGTCAGGAATAAATTTTTTAATTTAATTATAAAATAAACAAAACTAATGTATGTTTGGAATAGAAAGTTTATATTTAATATCTAATTAAAAACGTTATATTTAGCTGGAATTCATTCAGTTCTGATCTCACGGTAAAGGCACACGTGTATTTACTGCGACACTAATCCATCACTGTACTACAATTTGTAAGTCGACACAATGCAGCATCTACCGAGTTTGACAGCGACGTAATACAATGCGCGTCAGCAGTATTAAAAAGGTTTTCGACTTCTCATGAATTTCGTCTTCCTTTATGTACAGGAGAAATTCATGTGTTTTGAATATTATTAATCAATATCTACACTTGACCATATTTCAGTTTCCAACATCTCAGTCACATGGAGAACGACTTGGAAAGACAGATGAGCACCACCAAATAAAAGAACTACCATCTTTAATTCAAGAAAGTCACATTTTAACTCACTAAATACTATAAAATAAATAAATTATAACTATAAAATAAATAAATCTCTAAATAAGTCCTTCTTACGGTGTGCGTCTTGTGCTTTAAAACGAAATTAATGTGAAAAAAAATACATTAGAGGTTGTACTGTATATAAATGCTAACATAATTTAGTAATCGTCATACTTTGTCACTTGACTTCATATGAAAAAAGTAGTGCTCTCTGGACGTTCAACGAATCAACTGAGCTTTGCGTGTCCAGCCTAGGTGGGTACTACTTCCTACTTCCAATGTGTTCATTAGTTTCGGTACCAAAAAGGATGTAGGTATCCTACTAACTATTCTGTGTAAATTTGAAAATATTTTTTTCATACGTATATCGATATTATATATAATATAGCATGACTACTTTTAAAAAATAGACCTTTATTATATGTTATCCACGTAACGAGAATACATTAAAGTGAATTTTTTAAAACATTTTTAATGGTAACTTAACATCACACCGTGATTCAAATAGTATATATTAAATAAGATGGTTGTTTGTAAACGACTAATAAAAAATAATATTTATGTGAGAAAATTGTTACATAAATAAATAAATAAATTAGTGAGTGAATATCGTCTAAATCCCCTACAGGTTTGCTCAGAGTAAACTGTGCCCATTTAGCAAGAATAATTAGTGAATCACTCAAGTTTTCACATTAATGTATCCATTTAGTGCACCGAGTTCCATCGAGTCACTGTTACCTCGGAGTCGGCTCCTCCGCCGGCTGTCAGGGTGGGATTACAGCCTAGGCCAGGTCTCGCCTAGAGCCCTACAGGGTAAGACAGAATCGATTACAATCACGAGCAAATACTTTTTTTGAAGCTTTTATAAGATGAATGTAACATTTAGCAGAGTTGATCTGAAATGATCTAAAATAATACTTCTAAGTTCGTGCATATTTATGTTATCACAAGAAGAAATGAGAAAACGTCTTCTATGTTAAATAAATTAAAGTCACATTTATTAATTAATGTAACAGTTCTTAATTGAGGTACTCCTTGGCCTAGTGGTAAGACACACGCCTGATGATCTAGTAGTCGCGGTTTCGAGTTCTATGGGTTCTAGGGGTCCACTAATTTAGTCCTATTTTCATAACACAAGCTTCATTCAGTTTGAAAATAGTAAGAATATTGACGTAACATATATTATTTATTTTATTATTTTTAAGTTATTCTCAGTTAAACCAATTAATGATTTTTATGTTGTTTTTTTTATACAATAACTTGCAATCACTCACATTACGCACGGTATTTGGATAGATACAAATTATGTGCCCAAATTCACACCAAATTCGCACAATATTAACTTTAACATACGACAACATGTTATTGATCTGCAAATGTTATTAAATATTTTACTAAGAATAGTGATAATTTATTATATTAAAACAAATTAGTCGAATCACTTAGAAGGATAAACAAAAAAAATCTATCCATCGAAAAACTATATAGTTCGGTACTCGAACCCGGAACATTCTCTTGTCGGGGAGAGTTGCCAATTACCCCACGGTAATTATTTATGTTCTTGTTGAATTTACAAACTTATAGTAAGGCATCTATTATTTGCAGTTTTATCAATTTAGCAACGGAGATAACTATGTATATATTTTATCGATAATTTTATTTACATTTAGTAATTCTGTTTATCTTTGTAATTCATCTTATTTGTTTTAATTATTAAAGAAATATGTTTTAAAATTGCAAACTCACAATTAAAAGTGTATCTAATATATACATGTAAATTAAGCAATAAGAGATAGATATTTTTATTTTTCGAGTGGCCAGATTTCGGGTCTCACTGAGGCCCTCACTGGGGGTCTCACTAAGGATTTCTCTTAATTTGGCCCTGGAAGCAGTGCCTCTCGCGATCACAGTTCCTAATTGTTCTTCAGACACTCGCAAACCGTAGTTTTGGATGCCTGCTCACTCACCGAGCAATCTGTGCAACCTCTCGCCAAAGTTGCTAGCGACGTGCCAGGGTTGCTTTGCAAGCGCGGTCGCCTGAAAGTGATCCATTTTCCCAGTCTCCAGTTGGAAATTTGCCTGTGCAATCCGAAGCCCCCGGATCGAAAGTGAACATGCCGAACATGCGAAGCCCGTCAGTAACGTGTACGTGGAGTATTAATTAAAACCGAGCACACGGAGGATCGTCATGCAGTTCCGCTGTTTGTTAGTGGGCGAGGAGTTGTGTTAGGGGCTTGAATCCACAATATGCTGTTATTTTAATTGGAAATACATCGGTACCCAATTTTCCCACGCAGCTATTCAATATTCTGAGATAAGCTATTGGAGTACTCTCTTCACTTAATAATTGTATGCATGTATACCGATTATTACATACTCAAAATAAATAATATTTGATCGAAATATGAAGAGGATAATATTTTATTGATTCGCAGAGTTTATGTAAATATATTGAGTGCTATTGAAATCTTAAACATGAGAAAAGGTCTTGTATAATTTGTGTACTTCCTCATCATCATCCTTATCTCTATAACCTGGTGTGGGTCCTAGAGTCCTTAAAAATACACCTCAATCGATCTCTGCACTGGGATGCTTCCCGCAAATAGCTGACACCGAGAATGTCATATATTTATACTAGTATTGTCTTGCCACCTCATTTTGGGATTGCTTATTTTTCGCCTTCTTTCAGATTTATTATTTTAAGAGTTGCGCCATTACCTATACTTGCATTAAGCTTAGTTTATTCTTTAATTCTTTTATAACATTATTACTCTTGCACAGATTTGTACCAAATTATGCCAATATCGTGAGCTGCATCGATGTAGGCTACAAGCGATTTTTTGCATCAATGTAAGTGACCGTCAAGGGAATTAATATATGTTGCATCGATGTAAGTGATCATTATTAAATGCATATGTGTTTTTTTAAGGTTAATTAGTTGTCATTTACACCTGTTGACGAAAGGGATTACACCTCTCAAAACTGCAGTCGTGATAAAAATAAAACTCATTTGTGTTTATGGTGCAAAATTTAGTTTATTAAAAAATATATTAGTGATCTCAAACTTGTACGGGATTATCGAAGAAGTATTCGCGAGAGGAATCCCTGGCGGGAGATAAAGAGTGCACTATGCGCTGAATGAAAATGCATTTTTGTTGAATACTGAATTCTGGTTTATGGACCGAGATGACGGGTGTGATCGTAGAAACTGAAATCGAACTGTTTTGTTTTTACCTGACTTAAATAGCTCGATGAATTCGGAACTTTTTTATTTTCCATTGAATACTATTTATTTTCGTAATTCATTCATAAGAAGTTTTAGAATCATTGCCTTATATTTGTCAAATAATATATTTTATGGAACGGCGGTATATGAGATGACAGAAATCGTAAATTAGTCATTTTTCCATTTCAGAAAGTAATTAATATTTCTCGATGGACAAACTTAAATATTATCTCAAAAACAGATTTTTGGATACTGTCCAGAAAAAAAAAATAAACAAACATTTATGTAGACGAACTTGTTATTTTATTTTTACTTTGTGTTTACCTTTTTCCTTTTCACTTATCTATTCTCAACATAGGTAAACGACGACATTTTGTTATTTAAAATATTCAATATTTTAGTTATTTAATTTTATAATTAATGTAGTATTTTAATTGAGTTGAAATGTTTTATTGTTTGATTGATTTCACTATTCCGTATAATTGATGAGCCTGTCTCCTTCAGCGCAGACTTCTGTTAAGGAGACAGTCAACATCTACATGTGTGTGACTCTTATTTGATTTTTATTATTTACTAAAATAATTGTCAATCATTGTTTGAAATTTTTTTGTGTTTTTCATGTTCATGTAAAGTACGATCTTATCATTTAATTATGATTTTTATTCAGTTTCTTTTTTCATTAATGGAGAAAAATTTTACAAGAAATCTTAAATTTAATATAACACGCTTCTATAAAATGTCTCCACGTAAACGTTGAATAAATCAAAAATAAATGTAACAAAACCGGCGTGTTTTATGTTGTATTTAAAGGGATGTTTGGCGACTAACGACCGTAACAAATATATTGCGCAATAAAAATGTACATTTTCTTTTGTAAATTAAAGTCAATCTTTTAAAGACATTCTCTAGAACTTTCCGTGCGATATAACCCGGCCGCGGTGCCGCATGACCGGTGTCTCTTCGCACGGTCTCTCCTCGTCCCGTTTTCCCAATTATGTCCCATTTGCCCACAATATCCCTCGTGACGCCCCCCTTCCCGAGACGGGTCAGGGTTGGCAGGCGTCCCGTATATGTTCGCGGGATTATCCCGACGTTCGGCGGTCCGGCAACCGCATCCAGAGCTGGTCGCGAAACCTCGTACTCCGTATGTTTTTTATTTATTTTATATTCACCCAAAGTGGATGGTCAAAAATTTTAATCTCAAAATAGTATTTTATTCTGTCGTGTCTCTCTAATGGTGATACTTCATTCCCCGCTTAGCAAATTATTACATTTATTCATATCTATTAGGGATGATGAAAAATAAAGACGCCAACTTATCTTTAATGTGTGACAGTTTACTGATGGATTCCAGATGTCAATACATCGAGACAGGCATCTCCTAGAAGCTAGCAAAGACCGGCCACTTCTCCGCAGGCCGTCTCTCCACTAAAACCTCAAGCGAACATCCCCCGTTACGAACTTCATGTGTGCAAATTGACTGTAACTTGTGTACTTTTAATTGTAAACCGATCCGCAATAAACGGCAACTTTTGTTAGTTTTGTTTTATTATATACCTTGCTCTAGTCGCAGCATATACACTCACTCGTACCAATCACATTCATGTACACTGCGACATACGTCCACATGCGTGAGACTTGAAGAGAAATAGGCTCTTCAGTCTTACCATGTAGAAAGCCTTTTGATCCAACTTGCATAACCTTCAAACGTCAGTCACTCCATCTGAGTGACTCGACAACAAAGAACACATATTTTGACTCATGTCACGAGATAAACCTTACAAACTTTAACACTAAAATTGATATATTCCGCTTGGCTGTCCATAATATTCTCAACATAGGACTCCAATACCATATCTCAAAATCATCTATCACGATTATAGAGTATTAGAAACCAAGTAAACGAATGAACTTCATTTTTGTCATCTCAGTTCCGCCTTTGTAGTTCCATATTTCTTTTAGCCTGGACAATAAGTTTTTGGTCAATAATAACAAAAGGGATTAATGGTTTTAGTTAATTTTAAGAGTTTCGTATGATGTTTTCGTTCTCTCCTCAGCACTGTAGAGCAATTAGCTGTTCCCTGTATCTGTATCTACTCATTGCGTTCTGTTTTTTAAACACGATCAAGATAGCAAATCGGTATCCCTTGTTTCCTCTTATTTCATTTATCTATCCCACCTACCTTACCCATTACTCCATAGAGTTTTTATTGTAGTACTGTTATTAAGTTATTGTATTCTTTCGCATTGCATGTTTTCTGGCATACATAACGCTTCGTGTTAAGTTTTACATATGAACAATTTATTTATTTATTTGGTTAGTTATTCGATCTTCTGCTGTGTAATGCGCGTGCTTAGATACTTTGGCTACATCATACGGCACAAGGATACGGATAAGGAAAGTTTGGTGGTTCAAGACTGAGTGGAAGAATACTGAACACATCTGATGAAGATTTTACGCAAATAATTCACTCGACGAAAATACCAGAAAACGTTGTATTGAATCGAATCAAATCAGCGTCAAACAATTTCAGCTGCAGTATCGGCAGAGAGCTGAGAACGCTTCGTCCCGAATCCCTTATTTTTTCGCCCACAACTGGCAACCTCACTTCTATTACAGTAGGGGATGACCTCGAAGGTTCTGGCTAAATGACCAACGTGAGAGTACCTACAGAAATGAACCCATTTAGAGACGCTGTACGAGCAAAGATAAGGTCTGTTCTGTATCGGCGTCGTCCAGACCGCACGCCTGGGACGCTGTTAACACAATAATCGTATGTAATACGAGTTTTGTTTAGTTAATTGGCTTTTTTGGAGCCTAACAATATCATCCAAGTAAACTTTTTACAGTTGCAGTGTATTGTATCTCGTACATAGGTTCATGTGGCTGTATTGTGGAAGGGGGTCGTCCATACAAAAAATGGTCCCTGTCGTCTTGATAATTAAGAATGTGCGCATTTTGTGAGGGTAAAACGTGGATGCTGGAAATTTTGATTACTGATTTTTAAAACAGAGACGACGCTATAAAAGCTGAATCATAATATCATTTATTTTTCAAAAGATAGTAAGTTGCACAGCTTTTCAGACAATGAAATAAATTAATAAAATTATCTTCTTTTTTTCACTGACGAATACCGACATGTTGTTAATTTAATAACTCAAATCGACGGAATTTTGACGAACACTTCTAGTATCTTCAACACGATTGCCCCGCTGGCTTCGAATTTTTCATTTGGCCGGACTCTTTATTGACCCTTACGGTCTTTATTGGTTTTTTAATATTAACTTCATTTTTTGAAATCCTTTTTTACATCAAAATTTGAAAAAGCATTCCGTAATATATTGCACCACAAAAAAGTAATAGCTCGGTTTTTTGCAAAGAGAAAAAAATATTCTCAAAAGCTATTAAAAGTTCAAGTAATGTAAACTTCAATTTAAATATAATATTACCGTCTGTATTTTGGCTTCAACCTCATATGACTTGACCTCTTCCACACATTCAAACCGAACGAGAAAAACATTTTTCATATTTACTAATTTATTATATAATACACTGTAATCTGGTGCAGCATACGGAAGTTTACGTGTTTACTTCTTATTTAACTCCATTACTATTAATGACACCGACACCTAAATTTTAATTAATAAACAATCTGTGCGACACGCGTCTCTCGGAACCACTTTTATATAACAGTTTGAAGGAAGCGTTAGGGATGTTTGAATGAATTGAAAAACCGTTCGAAACGAGTCTATTATACGTATCTTCATAATGTCCTTCGCCCGCATCCGGCAAATTCCGTGGTTAGGCCCCATTCCAAGCGCCCGCAAGCCGCGGGGGCCATTCATATTTTATTTCGACCGCACGGCGCGAATGGGCATTGCGGTCCCTCCCGCTCACGAGAAGGGTCGCCCGTGCGCGCAGCGAGAACGGCACGGATCGCCTCTTGAGTAACACGTCTCGGGGGTTATTCATCATCGGAAGGTCACGGCGACGTCGGCGTTCACTTTCCAAAAAATTAATCACGCAATCAAAAAAACATTAAACATCTTTAGCGATTAGAGTGTCTCCAAAAGTCACACCCAGGCTAGAAGCCAAATGGATCATGAGTCCAGGAGGTTCACTCAACATGTCTATGCACGGAGTGAGAAAAAGAATAACATTGGTTACTCGTACACTAGTTGAGTATGTATAGTGATTAAGACACTCGCCTAATGATCTAGTGATCGGAGATTCGAGTCTCGTTCCAGGAGACCGCCAAGTTAGTCATTTTGCTTCAAGTAAGAATATCGATGTGTCATATATTCCGTTCGCACATCTGTATTTTTTTAATCGGGTAAGATAAGTTTATTTACATAAAGTACAATATCGTAGTTAATAAAATTTGCAGAGTTGATTGTTCACCGAAGTCTGCATTTGTATAGAGGTCAGTTGTTCGCGTCCCCACCCGAGGCTGGCAGGTAGAGATGTCGCTGGTACGCTGCTTCCCTACTCCTCGTCATTCTTTATCGTGTATAATCGCGCATACAATTTGAAGATATGTTTACTCCAAAAGCCATAGTCGGCACCCGCCATACACCTTTACCTGCTTAAATTACCCCAATTTTGTAACCATAACCATTGTAAACATCGTTTTTCGCTGCTTAATACAGAAAGTAAAACATGGCTCTCAATGCTGTTTCTGTTACATCCACTGCTAACCTGACTTGGATCTCGACCGTCGCGTGACCCCAGTTCTGTGAGTAGCGGGCTAAATGCTATGTGGTTACTAGGCTTTATAATAGAATATTTGAGAAAATATGCAGCTAACCGAAACCCAATGAGATAGATATTAAAATACTTACATGTACATATAACATTTAAAATAAATAAATAACTCACCTCACTGCTAGATTAAAACACAATCATTGAAATATAATTATTTGATTCTTATTTATATATATATAGTTAGCACATTCCGTAGTTAGTTCAATACAGTTCTAAACTTCACTGTCCGTACTCGCCGAATTCCGAATCTGCCTCGCCAAGAAGCCTCGCGGTGTAATTTAATTTTAGTTTATTAACTCGAAAGTTTTATTACGGAACTGCGCAACTTTGACAGCCAGTGAAATTTTGTTTTCAAGTTGAAGAAACACAGGCGCGCTGGAGGGGCACGCTTTATCTCGCGTCGTCTGCTCGGTAGCGCGAGAAAATCATAAATTATGTATCGCGATTTATTCCTTCTTATTATTATTAAATCTCACATTTTTTGTTATAATATTGTCTGTTTGTTTTAATCGCTAAAGATGTGTTTTATCGTTCGGCGAAATGCTGCCGGCCGCCTGTTGCAGCTTCGCCCCGCGCCAGATTTCACATCGCCCAGATAAATTTAATTATATTTTTCAAGGACATTTTTATTTATTACCATACTTTTCATTATCTATTTTGTTAAATACGTGCTAATAAATTTACTTTCATTATAGCGTGTAAACTTTGCTTCGGAGAAAATTTGTGTATTTCGTAAACATATTTGTAAAAAACGAACGAATACGTGTAAACGTATTATTTTTTAATTAGATACTCCCTCTTTTTTAACCGGGAAATAAAGAATTAAGAGTCAAATAAATGCATTTTTCAATTATATTACACCAGCTGATGATATTTGCGGCATAACACGGGTAGAAAATTTTAACTTCAAATATCCTTGAGAGCCATCTTAAAACTTCATGAATCTTCTTGAGACTCCTCCTCGAACCGTGGTTGCATTTTTCTGTTTCATCTGTTTTGAAAAAAATTGTCAGTGTCTGGTGTCGTGTTGATTACGACCTGTTCATCCGTATAATCGTATTCTTCATATATGGCAAACCATATGTCGTGAAATGTGAAATTCGGACACGTTGATTGGCTATTTTTAGAATTCTCTGTGGCGAATTTTCCAAGAATTATCGCTTTTTTTGGCGACTTCTCTTAATTTAACAAATGTGTTTATTTCACATAGTTTTGTGACAATTCGCGTATGTTCGGTGTGAACTGTAGGCGCCTTAGATACGTCATATTTACTGAGATGTTAAAAACAACAATCTAAGATAAACAATTTGCGTTCAGTCGCGGATTGGTTAAACAAGCTATTTATGATCTGTGATTGGTTTTGCGTTCAGTCACAAATTGGTTAAACAAGCTATTTGTTATCTACGATTGGTTCTTACCGAGATGGCTGGCCAATCACTGGGATGGCTAGGACGGAGTTATTTTTGACTTCATAGTTACGTTTGATATGCGCCTTGGTTATGTCAAACAATTACAGGGTATTGTGAGCAATTATCAAGTGAATTTGTAATAATCGTCACAAAGCATTACTTTTGCCATCAAATCAATGATGCCACCCGGCAGTTTCCGGTGCGACTGGCATTTGCAATGACTATCAACAAAGCACAGGGACAATCGCTAATCGCTAAGTGTGTCACTAAATTTGGAAAATCCACGCTTCTCACATGGACAGCTGTATGTGGCCCGCTCACGCGTTGGAAAACCTTCTGATTTATTCGTATACGCAGCAGACGGAAAAACAAAAAATAGTGTGTATCCAAAAGCACTTCAATAATCAGAATTAAAATACAAACATTTTATTTCTTTGAGTGGCATTGCAACGCATGCCGGGTACTCGCTAGTATATACATAAATGTTAATATATACATAAATATGTTACAGTATATGTCTGATCATAATACAATACTAAATAATAATGTATATTAAGTCGTAATACACATGATCATAGTGTACAAAAACATTAAAAATATATATTTTTTATATTTAGCACCAACATAGCTTCAAGAAAACGTATCGTGTAAATGCTTTTTGTAGCTTAAGATGTGTCATTGTGATCTCGTTTTTTGTCTAAATATAAAATTGTCTAAACCACCCCCCTGATCATTCTTATTTAGGGGTGCATTACCCTAATATTGATTAAAAAATATATTTTACATATTTAAATAAATATATTATATTTATGTCTAGAAAATAAATATCGTTAACTCGGTTCGAATATTTAAAGTCGAAGGTGTATCCTCGTCGATCTCAAAATACCATACATTTTTCAATTTCTATACTTGTATGTGTATATGATATGTAACGTATATTAGGGTAGGAATATCTTGCGCTCATTCTTCTTTCATTGTTGCTTCGCCAGGGCTGTGAAGGTGCAGCGTGTCAGTAATTTAGGCAGTTATTTGTTTGCGCCCGCGCCTGCTTCGTTACTTCCATCACTCCTCTGGAGGAAAATAAGTAATGGTGCGATGTCCCGACGTCCTCGCGCGTATAATGTGACAAATTGCCCAAATTTAGCGCACGCACACCGATCCCCCCCCTGTGCGCCGACTGGCCTCCGCCCTCCGCCCGCGGAGTCCCCGGCCCGAGTTACAAAACTAATCTCAGCCCCCACCTGAGCCGTCCGCTCTGCGGAGCTTAACGTCACAAAGACTCAATTTTTTTCTGTCTGCACTTCCCTCTTTTTTAGCATGTTTGTTCCAATTTTTTCGCAAAGTTTTCCATCCTCGTACGAGATATTCACAGCGTGAAAGGTTTTTAAGTTCATTCCGAAATGAAAAGTGTCGCTGAAGTTCCATAGTGGAGTGTATTACAATCTGCTGTACTCAAAGTAGCTCTTAGAAATTGGATTTTTCAACTCGGTATACACATTGTCACTGCGAGTATTATGAAAGAATTTATGTTGGCTGTGGAGGTATAACCCGAGTCGAAAGTTTTCACCTAATCTTTTTTGAAAAAAGAAGAAAAATCTCTAGCCTAATGGCACCCTACAAAGCAATTAATAAGAAACTAGATCTTCAATACTCTTCAATACTCTCACAAATAAATATCCCTATTTTATTCAACAAGTTTTACAATACAACATACTTACTTAATTACCATCACGCCGTTTCTCCGCGGGGGATAGAGCGCCACACTCTTCTGTCCTGACACACAATTCACGTCGCCTCATCCACATTCATACATCTTCTCATACAAGTTCGCCGATTATTGAGGCTTCTAACAGAACCATCCTCTATTATCTGGTTTACCTGGTCGTGCCAAGTCTTCCGCAGACGACCTCTATTTCTGGTTCCATCAACACTTGCGTTATGTATCTTTCTTACCATTCTCTCCTCATTCATCCGTTACATATGACCAAACCACCTAAGTGATCTTTTCTTAATCTTACTCACTATACTAACATCAGCTTTACATTCTTTCCTTATTTCTTCATTCTTTACTCTGTCATAAATAGATTTGCTACAAATACGCCTAAGTGATTTCATTTCCACTGCATTCAGTCTACTTTCGTTCCTTTTCTGCCAGCTCCAGGCCTCACTTCCATTCATCACTGTCGGTACCAAGATTCCATTGTGCACCGCTAGTCTTGCCTTGGTTGACAAATTCCCGTTAGATATTATTCCATTCAAAGCGCCGCTCACTTTATTTCCTGCGGTCACCCTCCTTTCGATATCATTCTCAGCCTTTCCGTTTCTATCAATCATATTTCCCAAATATACAAACTCATCTACTTGTTTCAAACATTCATTACCTACAAGTATTTTGCACGGTGTCTTGCTTTCCTCCTTTTCGAATACTATCATTTTCGACTTGTTAACATTCATCATGAGATCGCTTTCCTTGCATACATCGTACATTCTACCCACCAGATTCTGTAGTTCTTGTTCATTATTCGCCATTAGTACTGCATTATAAAACAGCATACAATCAAATCGCCCATTTTTGCTCCTACATTCATACATTCCAGTTCTTTCACGCATTTATCCAAATACAAGTTGAACAGCCATGGACGTATTACAAAACCCTGCTTGACACCCTTTGTAATGTCAAACCATGGTGTTAGTGCTCCATTGATTTTTACGCAGAACTTTCTTCGTACAGGGATACGATTGTGTGTATAAGTTTACTATTCACCCCGTAATCAGAGAGTACATTCCATAACCTTTCTCTTATAACTCATCATATGCCTTCTGTAGATCTACGAAGGCACAAAAAAGTTTTTGGGTTTTCGCCAAAAACTTTTTCGTTATCACTCGTAGAGAAAAGATCTGATCCATGCATCCTCTTCCACTCACAAATGCCCCTTGCACGTCCCATAATTTTTCTTTCCTCACCATTCTTGCTCTTTCTATTAAAATTCTTCCATACGATTTACCGAGAGAGCTCAGTAGACTAATACAATACAAACTTGGGCTATTTATCTCTTTTACCTAGAATGCTAAATGAACACTAACAAGAATATATTTTTCATGACACAAGCTCAATTTAAATACTAAATTATATTATTCGTGGATTATAGCCATATAATCAGGATAATTAATGACCTATTTGTAATCAGCACATTAAAAATAAAAATAAGTAAATTAACAATTCAATATTTCAGACTATTAAAAATCAATCGATGTATTCAAGGATGAGAGGGGTAATACCCTCCCTAAGATTGTAGCCCCAGTGATGACGATAATTATGATTTCTTTGTTATATATCGATAGTGTTTAAGTTATTAAATTAATTTTTTAATATATTTCGACTCTCTCTTACCAAGAGAAAGAGCTATCAATTACATTATGTTAACCATTTCCTTTCACGTCGAATTTTCAACCTTAATGTTCTTTTCTAGTGAGACATCTATTATTTCTTATTAAAAGCTATTATCTTTTTATTTGCAATTATTCTTACCTTTCTAAGTGATACATCTAATTCCTTTTAATTGTCAAATATCTCTATTGTAACTTTACAATAAAGTTTTCATTTAAAATATAAAACAATTTTAATTGGTAGTAAAAGAAATTAAAGAATTATTTTTTAATAAATATCGATAAATACCTCACATTCATTGAATTTATTCTAAAATTTTAACTTTTACTTTAATGTCTCGGTCGGAGTATTTCTAGTAATTTTTTATACAATGGGTATCGATTATTTATGCTATAAATTGGACATCCGACACTGAATGATGCATAATTGAATATAAATTGAACCAATCCTATAATTGTATTTTCGCAACCCTCGGTACCTCATAGCAATAAATGCTTTCATGAATTAGATATTTGTTATTTACTTTTCTCCCCGTTGGAAATATCAAAGACTTAAAATGTTTCTATCTTTATTGCGAAGTGCATAGTGTCGCAGTGAGTGCCGCCGAAGTGGTTCAGTGAGGTCTGCTCAAACTGGCTCCGAGAAATGAAGAAAAAACTAGGCACGCGGACGTCAAAACGAAGTAACATTGAAAAATAAATAATCTTTATGACTTCAGGAGCCCTCCAAATTGAATTACGCGCTACATAAATATATTAATCCCTAGAGCCTGTAAGGCCCCTCGCAAACGGCGTATATTATAAGGTCAGTAAATCACTTAGCTGTTCACGGTAGCATCTAGACTATTTCATTGTTCCTGGTGGTCCTATAACTAATTAAAAAAAATAATAATAATATAACTAATTAAATTAATTCTCCTTTTATCAGAGTTTCTATCTATTCTTCTTTGTCTGTCCAAGATTGAATATAGACCTTTCTAACCTAGTTCATCAGCTGTCTCTCGTATCCAGTGTCACCCCCTCAATATCATTCACAATATCATCTTTCCATCTAGTCTTTCCCGAATTGTCCATGTCGTCTCTTTTTGGCTCCATCGGCCCGCGTCCACGAAGGAGATTTCTCTCGAAGATCCGACTGGAGTTCACATAAAAAACAATTCAGCGTGAAGTAATTTACCTCATATGTTTCGCGCACGGATTAGAATCGCATCTAATGCGCGTGTACCTTTACTGATTCTCAGAGATCAAAGCCTCACTGAGAGATCGTCGTGGACACGGCCCTTTATATCGCGGTTTTCGTAGCCATTTTAGTTTGTTCAACCTTATGTGTATACACAGATAGGACTTTGATCTTATGTTTCGGAGATTTTTTGGTAAACATTGACATGAATCTGTTGCATCATTCTACTCTGCATACAAAATACGATAGACGATGAATCATAGCTCGCTCCGCTCTCATATCTGTACTATATTTTATTTGAATTGTTTTGTATATTTTTGTTTTATTAACGCAGCAACAGGCCACGAGGCCTGATCACTTCAGCGAAGCGCATTACAAAAACGACCAGGCTTGAGAAAATCACACCGATTTATTGTGACCCCACCAGAAATTGAACCCGGAACCGGGTTCCTTTATATCATATATACGGCATCATGGCAATATCATTCAGTCGGGTCGTTCCATGAAAACACATTCCGTTTACAATGATGCCAAATGAAAATAAATCGATTTCTGATAATGCTGTTTGTTATATTGCCTACCTTATTTATATTGTATTGCTTTGAGTGCAAAATGTACTCGTTTAATTCGAGCCTAGGCGACGGGATGTGTACAGTAACGTACATAAAATGAATTGTATGCGTCTTATATCATTGCGTAAAAAATATGAGTATTTATATAATATATACAATCTATTTATATGTGTATTTTTTTCTAATTAAGAAATGTTTGATTATTATACTTTTTTACTTCTTCCAGAAATATTAATTCATAAAGTTATAAACATGCCTATGAAGTCAAATATAATCCTATACTATTTCTTATTGATTAATACTTTATTTTCTCTTGAATATTTTGTGATTTATCCAATATGATTTTTATTTATTTTATTTCTTCCTCTTGGACATTATATTTTATTTTGTGCATTATACATTGTTTGTACTGAAAGTTTTTTCAAACATTATTTTTATAATTTCTTAAAATACATGATAATAGTATATTATATTATTACTTATAGTGCAACAGTTACAATATTATTATACTATTATAAAAATAATTAGTCAATAATAATAATCTTAAAAAAACAACGAAAGTACAATAACAAAATAATTTTAAATGATATACTTATAGCATAAGTAGGTGTTACGGCAAAATAATTCAATATTTTAACATTTCTAGTTGATTAATTTAATTTCAGATGTCTCACAGAGACGAAGCTATTTTTTTTTATATGAGAAGTATGGAAGTCTTGGGCATTACAGGGCTACGACCTGTCATCGGCGGACTTAAGTGATCACTTTACACAATGTAACGTTCACCTATTTACCGACGCTACCACATCTATCAAATTTTTGGAAGTTGTATATATTAAATCAAGATGAAACATTTCACTTATTTATTACCAATTATGCTGTCGCCATCTATTAACATCTATTTTTTTTTTGTAAATTTGATATTCTTTCTCATGTAATAGTATAGATGTCGCTGAAGCTGAGACTTAATTTGAAGTGGAGGCAATATCTTTTATGTGCATAGGAAATTCATTCGAATTATTAACATATACTAGAGTACGTCTGAAAATGCAGTATTTTTTAATTTTTTTAACTTCATATTTTAAACCGGTATATTTTTTAAAATATTTTGAGTATGTAAAAAATAATAGCTTCATCTCTGTGATACATCTTAATCTTGATGACAATCCCCCAGGGGATAAAACCCAGTAATTAGTTCCTACAAAGATTAATTTAATGTTATTGTTTATGAATTTCTCTGTAAATTACACATTTTTTCTTCCTTTTATACAAGAAAAGTATGCAATTACCTACTTACCTAGTGTGATGCCAATCAATAGTGTTAACACTGTTGTGATACATTTGAAGACTGGTTTTGTTTAATTATTTATTGAAGTTGTTGAATTTTGAATAATATATATTTCTCATCTGATTACATATATTACCCAAATAATATAAGTTGTTCAAAAAATGTGGGTTGAATCAATTTTAGGGTCGAGAGATCTGGACATTTTCGTGTTACAATATGAGTTTGAGTTCTTACCATTAATAATTGCGGGAATTATCTGATATTCTGACAAACTACCTGAAATTTACATAAACTTTCTCAATTTATTACAAAGTAAATGTTGTCTTACAAATTTCGTTTAATCTTTCGCCGATCATTTGCCCCGAGCACCGCCTGCGATTACTCGGACAAACTGCTCGTTTCCCGCGCGCTTCTCTCTCCGCTCGCCTCCCGCTTCCATCACGGTACCCCTGGCGCAAGTCTAGCCATCCGAGAGTCGACAACTTTAACTGCGAGCCCCAACAATTACAACATTAATACCGATCATCTTCAGAATCGTGATTCGAGCAACGACGCGAAAACATCTTTGATGGCATTTTCGCAATTCTTCCCCCACATTTTCTCGGGCGTCCATTTCTGCTGTCACGATGCAAAGGTCCAGAATAGCCTTGTCAAGAAATTTTCTTTAATTTTCTCGCATTTTAAAAGTTTCATCTTGCATGTTACTACAAACTTTGGCCCATCCGAAATTCATCGTCAGTGATATAGGTCTGAAGTAGTAAATTTATAAATTACACAAAATTCGAAACATCGATAATGAACTTTTTTACAAAAATTATTGATGTTTTGAAACACAATTTATATTACGTTACCTAAGCAGCAACACCACATACCTCAATTTTTTGTCAAATTAAGATATTTATATCATTGGATCTGAATTTTCGCGGGGAATCGTTCTATATCACTAGTTTCACTATAGCGTCCGCTGAGGGTGTGCAAATCAAATAAATGTAATCACCTCATATCTGTAACCTCCATGTCAACTGTGCACAAGTCAACAGAATCGTACCTAAGTTTAGTTCAGTTTCAGTTTAGAAAAGATCTGCTCCTCTTTACAACTCTAGAAAGGTAATCAATAATTTTACAAAAATCATTTAGAACCAGTTGTCTCTCTTCTGTAAAGTGCACAATTATGTTGCTGCTTAGGTGACGGTTATCTGAGCCGTATATTGAAATATTTTCTATTTCACTACTGCTACTTAAAAACGATCGATACAATATGTAAATGATTTTGCCTTGTTTTTGTGTTCATAACTTACCGTACTATACTTTTTTCGTGTCGTTTTCTTGTCCATGTGAAATATGTTTGGATTTTTTTTTCTTGTGTCCGATGCCCTTATACTTACATCTGTGTTATTTCCAGTAAACAAATAACTTTGTATACCAGAAAATCAACTTGCTTTTGAGACTGTTCGATTCTTAAATGTACTGAGATGAATGTTTTCTCCTTCGCAGGGCCGCGAGGAGGGCCGCTTGATGCGGCGGCTGTGCAGGATGCGCGGAGTCCCGGGCCGGCGCCTGGCCGCGGCCGCTGCGCTGTTCCTGCTGGTCGGCTTGGCCCTGCTGTACCGGACGGGCCGGCTGTGCGCCGAGGAGTCTGGCGACCCGCTCATGGCCACTCACGAGGTAAGCGTGCCCCTCATTCCTTACTGTCGAACATACGAAGTCGCCGCTCGGTCGCCCGCGTATGCGTGTTTGAACTAATACGTGCGTATATTTCAAACTGACGAACCAATTGTTAGTTATCTATCGGGAAGGTAACAAATATTTGCGAGTGTACTTTGGTGTAAAAGTGGGCGATCGAAATTTTGAGAAGTCACTGCGAAAGATTTTCTGGCCGAAAAGGTGATTATCCAATTGGATCACCCTGCCTATTCGCTCTCTAGCACCTGTCCTATTTCTGACTATTTCCAAAATTAAAAGCTTAGCCAAGTAGACTTTAAGCCGAGTAGATTTTAATATATCTGGTATGGTATCCAACAATGTGAGAAGTATTTCGGAAAATGAGTTGTAGTTCCAGAAATGGGAAGAGTGCAGATGTATCAGTAGCCATTTGTGTATAGTTCCACACGTGTATTTAATAAAGATTCCAGGAATTAAATTGTCACCCCTTGTATGTTGGCTACCCCGTGGGATGAGAATACTGCCCTGACCAGTTCCATATTCTATGGGACAGCGAGTCTACCAGCTCGGCTGACACGATCATAAATACAAACTAGGTAGGGGCTATCAGGTGCGATGCACAGTAATACCCCTGGCCTTTGTCTGAGGCCTTAGATCATTCACTAATTAGTCGGCTGACTGGAACGTGGCTATATTAGAGTTACGGAAAATTAAGGTCCGTAATTTGAGTCTGAAAATTTACATAATTAAAAAAGATCATTACCTACACCCTGAGGTCTGAACCTTGAAGTCAGCAGTGTGCAGTCGTCACTCCTGGATAACCTGCCAGATATTGATACGGTTAAAGCCAATCATGCGCTCGGCTGGTCTTATGATAGTGGACGACTTCTCAATAATCAGAAAGCATTAGCACTGAAGAACTGCTCCGAATGGTAGCGGAGAAGTTCTTGCTCACAAATGTTTTGCTAGACACAGTTAATTTCGAATATGCTGCTTTCTGTAAATTTTTTTTTTTTCTCTTCCTAAAAAGTGAGGTTTTTAAAATATTTACACCTTTAGTCGTTTGAGGTAGTGTTTATTTATATTTAGTGACTTTCTCGCAATTGCCGATTGAGTTTCATCCCTTCATCTTATCATCGATTCATCCCTTCATCGTCGAGGGATTCATCTCTTCATCTTATCACCGATCTAAATAATTGCTTACCGCGGCTTCTGCCATCACCCCTGTATTGTTAGGCGTACACGCTTACGTATCTGTATAAAATTCCACACAACCCTCAAATATTTAGATCACTCGTTCACGGGAGGGTCTGCATTCCTTGTTCATTAACAAGGAATGTAGGTTTATTTTCCTGCGTTCAATTTTATGTCGTCTAATGGGATCAAAGGAATATTTAAAATATGCACGAGACCAACGTTAAAGTAAGACGGAATGTATTTCAGAAGCCATGTAAAATAGATTCGGATGGAATGGGACAAACTTACTCCACAGCTTCCTACACTTTTCAATGAACTTCCTGAAAAATGATGTATTCCTTATGCAATGAGTTCTGTCGCAATTTATGCAAGAGATGAATTATTCATGACTTGTTTTCTTAAAGGAATAAATGTAAAAAAAGGGAATCGCATAAATTTAAAATAAACTGCAGTGTTTTTATGCTTAAACATTTTATAGTTTATTTTTCTTACATTATGTATTCTTACATATAGATCACCATGTAGTTCGATGACACTGAAGGAGCAGGAGATGCAACACGTGCCAAAATGAGTTATTAATTGAATTTATACGAATACATATGATTAACTATAATTTAATAAGCTACTTTTTTTAACTGCCATAATAATAACGTTCACATAATTTCCGCACTATTTGAATGACTCGACTCTCGCGAACGTGGTTCACGCGATACAAGCAAAAGTTGGCGGGTACATATTTTATATGTTTTCCAGTTTAGCGGTTCATTCTTACAACACGCGTATAAAGTACACGACGGAGAAATGATTTTATATTACCAAATTAAACTATCGAACTTTGAAACCATACGGTAGAACCTTATCGTACTCGGGCTTTGCTATTTTTCAACCTGCTTAAATGTAGACGCGTACATTTTTTTGGACTTGCATTCCAAATTTTATTTCACATTTCGGATCCCATTACAGAGTTCATGATTATAGTTAAGATTGTTGATAATTAATATTCAGCGATGTCGGCCAGACAATATTCTGAACAGTCGGCAACCATTCCACCTTTGTGAATAGCACTGTTAGCTGTCAAAATGAACAAAAAGACATCTAGATAATGATATAAGAATCGCGGATAGACAATAATAAATATTGATTAATGCGCATTTAAGTAAAGACGTAATCGAATGAATGGTTTTCTCAAGATTTTAATATCGCAACGGTCGCAAACATTGACATCTGGCGTAGCTTTGACTAAAAGAGACTTCTTACCGTAGGCAGCATAGATAAGAAAAGATGACAGATGTCAATATACTTGCCAGTTGTCTCTTAAAATTTCGCTATGTATGTTGTATGTTTTTTCTTACTCCTAATAATGATAATGTAGGTACACTTCATTTAATATTTAATATATATTTACTTACTATTATTTAATATATAAAAGTTAATAGATAGGAGCAACTTTCCCATGCTCGCGCCTCACAGACCTGGCCGTTTAACCAAGAACTTAACAGCTATATTGGCACTATCACTACAGTCCGAATACAATACATAGTCATAGATAAAATAGATGTGGACGCGCAATATTAGTATGTTATTAGAGCCTACCAAAAATCAAATGCCGTTAGCTGTTTGCTTTCTTCAAGTAATTATTATTATTATCATTATGAATGACAAGCATTGAATAGACGCGTCGGGTGTACTCTGCGAACCAGTCGGGCGTAGAAGAGGCACTCCAGAGAAATGGCTCTATTTGTCCAATCTTGTTTATTGCCTCTTATTTCTGATTACTCATCAGCTCGTCACTCCTTTTATTTTGATTAATATTCCCGCGCAAGCGTCAAGCATTTAGGCCGAGACCCGTTTCCTCGACTGCCGAATCCGTCCCTTCCCAGCGGAAGGGCGGAGGGGCGGACGGTGCTGGATACAGCCCGGCTTGCACCCTAATCCGATCAGAGTTCTCATCACGCGTCTGCCACCCCCGACCACTTCACTATTGAGACGCCGTATTTTCTCCCTCGCACACTTCTGACACAATAATATTTATGCGCGTTCACTTTTGTACATAATATAATCTTTTCTCTTTTCTCTCTCGTTCCGATATCAATTTTCTTACACTTTGTTTTTGCACAAAAATGTATTAGATGGTTCCATTTTTGGCGGAATACCTTTGTTTTCTTTAAATATTTTCGTTATATCTTCACAAAACAATAGCACTAACCAATTCTGCAAACAATTATTGTATTTTTTTTTATTTATTATCTTAGTTTAATAACCACAATTGAGTTTAAAAAACATCTACCGGTTTCGGAAAACACCTTTTCCTTCTTCAGAATATGTCAAAACTAACTAAAAATATAGCATTGTTTTTCTATTTATCCAGAATCTATTTTTAAATTTTTTTAAAAAAAATTTTTAAAAAAAAACAACAATTATTTAAAAAGTAAATTTAGTACCTAACTCAAATTTGCTGCTCAATACAAATTTAGTCGAATAATTTTTAGGAAAAAATTTTAGAATAGGACTCGTAGTTGCATTTTATGTTGGTAAAACGGGTAGAAATTTTAATATAAGAGTAAAGGAGCATTTGAGATGTTTGAACAATAGTGGGTTTTCAGAATTTTCTAATCATTTGATAGAAAATAGTCATGGTTTTGATAAAAAATTGGGATTGTCAATTTTGCATATAAATGGTGTAGGTCACAAATTAAATAATTTGGAATCGTTGGAGATAAATAAAGCATGTAAAAGTAATCAGGAAATTCTAAACAGCCAACTAAATTTAACTACGAGTCCTATTCTAAAATTTTTTCCTAAAAATTATTCGACTAAATTTGTATTGAGCAGCAATTTGAGTTAGGTACTAAATTTACTTTTTAAATAATTGTTGTTTTTTTTTAAAAAATTTTTTTTAAAAATTTAAAAATAGATTCTGGATAAATAGAAAAACAATGCTATATTTTTAGTTAGTTATGACATATCCTGAAGAAGGAAAAGGTGTTTTCCGAAACCGGTAGATGTTTTTTAAACTCAATTGTGGTTATTAAACTAAGATAATAAATAAAAAAAATATGAATCTTAACCACCAAGTTAATATTGCTAATTTTAAAAGTACAATTATTGTAGTATTAAATTATGTACCAAATCACAATTTATTTATTCTTAATATATACATATTCAACATCAACAATTTTCTTTTTATTATCTTACACATATTGGCTTTGTTTAATTTTGAATGTATGTAGTTTCTCCACCTTTCTTATAAATGTCATCTGGCATTTCATTGAAAATCTTCATCGCACTGTACATCACCGATTTCTGAGATTTTACCTTCTTCCTGAATGGCAGTCTCAGCTATCTCTTCCTCTTGTATGATGTTCGTGCTCATGTTGATTTGCATCAATTTTTCTTATAAATTCTCTTGTCATTTTTAGTGAAGAATTTAAAAATAAATATCATTAAAAACATTAAAATATGTTGTCTGTTTAAAGGTCATCTTATTAAGATCTTATTATTAGCATTGTACTAATCCGAGTATATATATATATTATTCTCAAAGCTTTATTTTGTAGTACTGATAGTTGTTGCATTTCCCGAATCCCGAAAAACGATCATTTAAAAAATAATTTCTAGTTTAGAAACACTGTTTTAGTTCCACAATGGCTCGGCTGCCGTCGGGTATATACGACGTGCGCTCCGTCTTTGTCGCTTCAGCTCGGGAGCTTTAGATCTGTTATTATTGATTGTTATTATTAAAAGCATCGTCTATATAATATATGTGTCGCTCTTCGTAGTTCACATTGTGTTCTGAAATTGTCACATATGAAGGTCCGCATGTCTTGAGACAAGGAGTCCCCAAAATGTGCCTACCGACAGATATTGACATGCCCGAGGTTCTACGTAACTGATAAGCAAACATAAGCGAACATTGATTTATTTAAATAATTATTCGGTTTAAATATCGAAGGAATAATCGTGATAAAAATAGTACCTTCCGCAGACCGCCAAATATATAGACATGAACTAACGCAAATTTTTCATTTTGGTGTCACCCACGTGATCACTTTGGTACCACTTATGCTATCAAAAATTTGTTCATGAATAGATTGGAATGAAAATTTAAACGCTGACAATATTTTTTTTTTTGTGGCATGAATAGTACATATGAAAAATAATGGTAATTGCTTTACTAGACGTAGTCTGTTCTAAAGCCATTACCTGTACAGTTTTTAAAAGTTATAAACGTTAAGAGGTAAGTAAGTATAATGAGTGAGTTATAAAAAGTTGTGTGAAAAAAGTATAATCAGAAGTTATAAAAAGATATTGAAAAAAAGTTATAAAAACATTATTGTCAGTAATATACAATAGTCGGTGACAAGAATGTGTGGGTAGTTAGGTTAGCACAAATGACAAATGTTTCAATTTGCTTTCTACCTACATCAAGCAACCACTTTGTTTTTTTTGGTTTGAAGTCATCAATCACTTTAGACCCTTTAAAGTCTAGTGGCAATTTATAAAATACTCTCGGAGCACAAAATAAGAATGTACGTTGAGCGAATTTTGTATTAAATTTTGGCACTGAGTAGTATCCTAAGACTTTGCTCCTGGTTTCCTTTGGATCGGATCGAGGAAGTAAAGTTTAGTAAAAATAGTTTTAAGATTGCTCTGGTAAACAGTTGTCTTATATCCAAAACTTGACAAGATTTAAAGAGTTCTTCAGAGTTATGTCTGTATGGCCTCTTTTCAATATGCATTCATGTAAAAAATACGTCTTGTTCACATAAAGATTTAATTTCGAAAAGTAAATACTTTTACCGTTGCATAAATGTGTCATAATCTATCGGATTTATGTTTCCATCAAGAATGTGTGTAAAATGCCCCTCGTCCCGCTACTAATGTTCCAAAGCCCTCTCTTATATTTCGTATCCATTCATTTACTATGGTCTATGGTACATACCTACAAAGTTTTGCGTATTAAAAAAATGAATTGTTACGAACTGAAAATGTTGTTATTGACCTTTCAATCTACAAAAGAGTCAGCACCCTGGATCATGAAGATCCAGGATCGTTCGGGAACTCTCACCTCTTCATCCACCTTCTAAATCTGAGGCTATATTGATAGCTTTATATACAACCTTAATATAATACGTGTCAAAAAATATAATATTTGTGTACATATATTGTTTGCGTCACGACAATTCAATTGTTGATTGCTTCAAAGGAGTATCAAAAGTGGTGCTCGAGCGTCTTCCCAAATGGCAAACATCCTCGCCTAATGGATGTTTTCCTTTTAAAAAAACTTTTTCAATTTTCTTCTCGGCCAAACTTACGGCCGCGTCTCCTTAGCGGGGCTAAACGGACATTTGCCGAGCGGAGGGTGGAGTAGTTCCCCCTAATTCAGCCCCGTTCATTTTTGACAATTTGCCAAAATTAGGATCGCCGCGGAGAATTATTCGCGGGATATTATTTAAACTTCTGCGGACCCGGAATACGGTGGGAACTTTTTTAAACTACGACAAAAGATCGAATGACTGAAATATAACCGCGCGCACAGTGGCGGCTCCGTGGGCATCCATGGGGGGACGAAAAATATTTATTTGAACTTATTTCTGTAGTATTTTAAAATCAGGCTTTATAGATTTATATATCTACCGCAGCAATATTGCGTTCTTTAATCTGATTTCACGAATGTGTAGATTGTATAATGACATTAACACGGTAAATGAGTTGGACATATTCTCCAATTCATACAATTAATTTTTCTTGAAACTTTATTTTTATATGTTGGTGGTAAATATTCGTTTATAATTATTTTTGTTCCTGTATAATTACTATGTTAATTTTGTAAATTGAGTTTTTTTTTTTAAATAGAGATGCGTACACGGAATACATGTCACATCAATATTCTTACTATTTTCAAACAAAGCTAAATGCTTGTGCTATGAAAATAGGACTAACTTGCTTGTGTCCTGGAACGAGGCGCAAACCCCCGTCCACTAGATCACTAGGCCAACGTCTAGACCACTACACCAACAAGCTAGTTGAAACACTGTTTTATTCCACTATATTTTATTATATTAAAGGTTTTCGGAAATATCTTCCCATTATCGATAATACAATTCAACTAAAGTTAAAAACATTCTCAGATAGTAATTAAGGGTGTATCAGAAGTTACGAAAGATGAGGGTAGGGATGGAGTTAAAATAGATAAGAGAGGGGGTGTAATGGGCGTATATATATTATGGGGTATTTGGATTTTTATTATTTTCTTATTGTTATTCTTATTATTAAAAATTACTAAATTATCTAAGATGTCTTACTTTCGTCCCTTAGTGCAACTATGTAGAAATTTTAATTTATTATTGTCAAATGAATGGCCTTCCATTATTGCATATTCAGCCACTATGCTCATTTATATTACGTTGCTTTCATATGGTTAGCGTTGTAATTTGTTCAGACGTATACTGTAACATTTCATTTTTATATTATATTTCATTGTCAATACACAATACATAACCACTGCAGTGTCTGTAGTCTACCGTGAATAGTCAAACTATAGTAAGCGCATGTGATTATTATCTTTAAAAAGTTTAGTGACCGTAACAAAATTATTTATGTTGTATAATTTTACTGCTAATGCTCTGTGTAAAATAAATAAATATAAATCATTAACAATTGATCGACGAGTATTAAAGGTTAACCGCACTGCGAAGGGAGCCGTCCCTGCCTGCCTGTGTAGGTTTCGGGGGCGACGGAGGCTGCGATTCGAATGGGGTGATTCAACCTCGGCGTTTCGGGCCATCGAGAGGGGCCGGGCTGGTAATTCACTTGTTCAACTTTATCGTTGAAATGAGATCGTCAGCAAAAAGAGCTTTCTTGAAAAGCTTTGATCTCGGAGATGGCGCACACCTATTGTCGTTCGGGACACTTCAAACTCTATAATTATTATCGTGGAAGTTTTGTGTGCCTCTACTGACAGCTTAATCCTTCCGACTACGGATATATCCCTTTTTACATTATTATACTCCTATTATTACTTTTTCCCGTATTATCTATATTGTTACCTTTTTTTATTTCGTCCTTAATTCAATATCAAAATATTGTCATGCTAATCCTAGCGACTTTTTTTATTAGAATTATATAATATTATTATTTTTTATTAGAAACGTGTGTCATTTATTTGCTTATTTAATTATTCTAGGCAGCGGTGGGATACTAGACACGTGGTCGAATTCAGGGGTTCTCGAACCTCGTTGCCACCTAGTGAGTCCTATTTTTCATAGCACGAGCGCTTAGCTTATTAAGCATCGCTAATAAATTATATTACATCAGCCGTACTCGCTTTTAAAATATTGTTAATGATGACTGGCGTATACTAACTAATATATGCTCGTCGTTAGTATACGCCCGTCCTGATGAAGGCACAGTGGTATCGAAACCGGTCGACGTTAAATTACTCAATGAGGCTTATACAATGTTTGTTAGTTCATAAAAATTAATAATTATCAAGGAGAACACATTCTTATTGTGAAGTTGTAATTATTCAAAACAGTCGGTCTGTGATATTTTAAATACTAATTAAATGTATTAATTAGAAAGATATATTATACATATAAAATCAATTTTATCAAAAATATTGTTGTTGCTACCGGGACTCAAACCTGGATCCCTTCCAATCCGGGGAACGTGCATTATCCGATTAGGCTATACCAGCACAATGGATTAACGACAAATTTATAATAATTATGTCAAACCATAAAGTTATCGCTACGAACATCAACAATGAATTAAGTTCCAAATTAAAATAGAATGTATTCTTGTTTCTGACGGACTAGCCAAACAAATTATTCTTCTTCTTTGTCTTTGCCTTAACCAAATCGCTCTACTCCATTTTGTTCTGTACTAAACTATCCTTGATCACGTTCAAATCTTTAAGATCGCGACTGACTGTTGCTAGCCATGTTTCTCGTGGTCTTCCCAGTTTCGTTTTATGAATCATATGATCTTCTTCCTATCGCATCACGTGTCCATGCCTTCTGAGCCGCCCTTCTTTTATTTTTTCAGGAATTGGAATAACCTTAATAGAACCGCCCTAAAATATTTGGACGTTCATCCAATCTTATAATTCTATCATGCAGCTTGTCCGTCTGTTTCTGTGCAGTCCCCGACACTTTGACCTGTAGAGCATAGCTGATATAATTGGTGTTATTCTATTACGGCACAAGACTCCAGATCTCTATCGTTACTTCCACTTCAGCCATAACGTGTTAATTGTTGACCTCTAAATGCATTATGCAATTAAATTGAAACCAACGGAGGACTGCCTCCCATACCTTTAGTGACCACATACTCTGATCTGTAGGTTTTCGGTTCAATCATTGTTTTTTAAGAGCGTGTCACAGTGAATATTTTCAATTAGTGGAGTTTAAAGATGCACGTACACGGATGGAGTTAGACTCCCGAATCTGACAGCTAATTCTGCATTGTCTTTAAAGCGAGTTTTAAGAACAAAGTTTCCGTTTCTGAGTAGAAATGTACACCTCAAGAAAATAAACATTAAATTATACTACCGACACGAATATAACGACGCTTTAGAGATAAATGTCACCAAGTGACATTTTGATACTTCTGAGTTAATAAAGTTTAAACTTTCAAATCACCATACAATATATGGTAAAATATGAGTTTTACGCCAGCGTATCTAAGAACTGACTAAAAATTAAGAATTGATGATTTTCCCTGGCAAGGAACTGTTTGACATAAAAAACGCTATTTCACTTAAAAGTGTGCTTACTGAGTTTTACCTCTACAGCGACGATAATTTTCTTTGCACATTTTCAATATTCACCGCGATATCGTTTCTGATCAAATAATTAATCTAAAGAAATCAGACTCATTTATATACGAGTGAAACTTTGACTTTAAACTTTTAAATTATACGAACTGTTCCAATCTGCTTATGGCTCTTATAATAAAGCATAAAATAGTTATGGAAATTTTCATTGCGTATAATTTTCGAATTGCTTTTATTTGACTAGCTGGTGATACTTACATTGCACGGGTAAAGTTTTAACATCAAAAACCATGGAACCATCTAAAAATTTCACAAAGCTTCTAGAAACTCCTAAAACTAAATGCTTTCAATAGCTCCCACTTCCCCCCCTCCCCCTCCCCAACCGTCGACCGCACGCCACGGAACCGCACTCTCTACGGAACTATCCTGCTACATTTTTAAAAATGAATCAAACGTTCAGATTTCAACCCCGTAGTTCTCAGATCCTGGTAATGATTTCTCTGTTCTAATATTTTCCGCCATGAAAAGACACCCCTAGTAAGCCTTTTACTGTATTCTTAGAACCTTTAATTTACCTGTAATTAATGTAACAGATTTTGTGGATACGATAACTCTCGTTCTTTTTTAATTTCTTCAGCGAAATTTCGTAGCCTGATCCACCATTTTATATTTATACATGTACGACAATGTGCCATAACCACGCTAATGCAGTTAATGCGATGCATTGTGGCCCATGTTAAATAGGGGCACAAAAGTCCATCCGCGTCCTTCAATGCATTTAATATCGATATTTTTCCCGGCGCTAATATGGACTAGTATATTTTTAAATCTACTACAGGAAGATATGGAATCAGGAAAACATCTGAAAACGTAATCAATTTTTACAGCAGTACCCAGCGGGTTAGGGACCACACCATTTTTCTCAGTTGTGTGTGCATGTGTGCCTAAAAACACACTCTTTTGTTGTTGTGAAAATTACAGGGAAAAAAATCTATTTTTCCCACCATTATTACCACCGAGTACGTAATATTCTTATATTTTAGATAAGTACGTACAATACGGAGGCTTTTTTTCCATTTTGCATTGGGGCCAAATATGTATTGCCTAGGGCGCGACAGAGCTCGTAGCTCGGAGACCCTAGGGATGATTGACAGTTCGTTAACTGTTTTCCTGGAAGCCGGAT
The DNA here is from genome assembly GCA_022840565.1 of Eubasilissa regina. Lineage (NCBI taxonomy): Eukaryota > Metazoa > Arthropoda > Insecta > Trichoptera > Phryganeidae > Eubasilissa > Eubasilissa regina. The sequence goes on along the minus strand of JAINEB010000003.1, from coordinate 35,632,255 downwards.
GTTACCTTATTATCTCCGTACACAGACCTTCGAGGTATTGCTGCGCTGAGCTCGGATCCCACTAAATTGTAATAATGTGAGAAACGTGTAACATTAATACACGACTATGTGTTACTTGGTGATTTTATTTATTTCGCTGTTAAGGTGTTTGTATAATACAATATAAGCGTGCTCAACATCTAATTAATGAACCTCGGAAGCCCTGAGAGGAGAGGAGCAATGAGCAACAACAATCAATTATATTTATTCAATATATTTAACCGTATGAGTTTTGTTGGAAAATTTTCTGATAAAGGTAAAGGCTTTCTTCTTAACTGGTTGAATTTTAATATAAAACTTGTGGTTAAATACGAGATTAATTGAATAGCTTTATTAAAAATAACTACTAATAATGTTTTCGCAGTACTTACTTACTTACCATCACGCCGTTTCCCCGCGGGGTAGGCAGAAAGAATAGAGCGCCACACTTTTCTGTCCTGTCACATAATTCTCACCTCATCCACATTCATATATCTCCTCATACAAGCTATCCGATTGTTGAGGATTCTAACAGAACCATCCTCCATTATCTGGTTTATCTAGTCGTCCTAAGTCTTCTTAGTTAGATATAATTCCATTCAATGCGCCGTTCACTTAATTCCTTTCGATATTTTTCTCAGCCTTTCCGTTTCTATCAAATATACTTTCCAAATACACAAACTCATCTACTTGTTCCGAACATTCATTACCTACAAGTATTTTGCACGGTGTCTCGCTTTTCTTCTTCTCGAATACCATCACTTTCGACTTGTTAATATTCACAATAAGGTCGTTTTCCTTGCACACATCGTACATTCTTCTCACTAGACTCTGTAATTCTGTTTTCTGCAGTAAATACATAAAAATACAAATTACGCTATTTAAGTATAAGTAAGTTTAAATATTTGAAATAGCTTATTTGTCTCATTCGACATGATACTCATATATAATGTGTTAAAGTAAAAGCGCAAATTTTAGTGAATATATTCACGTACTAATAATTGCGTAAAATTGTAGCAAAAGTATGTATTAAGTCATCCCATAAATAGTGCGGTTTTTGTAGTTCGATTTTAACAGTTATTTTTCAAAGCTATATTGGAAGGGACAAAGGAGCATATTCGGCATATTTTGCTTTATGAGTTCAATAAAGGCAATAACGTGCGAGTGAATACAAGTGCGAGGAATATTAATAAGCGACATTAATAAAACAATAAGCGTAAGCTACGTACGAAGTAGTTATCAACGGTGGTTCCAGAAATTTCAAACCGGAAACTACAGCTTAGAAGACGAACCTCGTTATAGAGTTCGACGAGAACGTTCTGCAAACCCTGGTGGAACAAAACCCGTCTTAACTATTGAGGAACTATGAGAGAATCTTAGATTTGGTCATTCAACCATTCATCAACACCTTCGTGCCATTGGAAAACTCATAAATTGGGTCAATGGGTTCCTCACAAACTTTCAGATTCTAATCGCGTGCAGATAGTGAATATGTGCTTTTCTTTTCTGTCACGTTTCAGAAATGAACCCTTTTTGGAAACAATTTCTCACCCACTATATTCGCCGGATCATATCTGTGTATCATTTATTCGATAGTCTTCAAAACCATTTGGACGGAAAAAATATGAATTCTGTAGACGAGGTCAGAACAGTACTGAACAGTACTGTTTTCGTCGCGGACAAGTGAATTTTGTAAGAGGGGCCTTACAAGTCTCCCAGAAAGGTGGAAGAGCATTGTTAAAAATGATGGAGAGTATATTTTAGATTAAAAAGAAATGTTTATCTTTTGAAAAATAAAAAAACCGCATTATTTATGGGATGACCCAATAAATATGTCGGTTAGACCATACATTTGTTATAATACGTATGTACCTAAGGTGGCCCTCGTAGGACATAGTACATCTATGTGATTTTCTTTACCCAGGATGTTTTTATGATGTGTATCACTACAGTAATTGACCCGTATGGCCTGTTATAGTGTTAAAAAATAATAAAAAATCCTTAATACTGAATCCTTTGATATTTGAATATCAAAAAAAAAACTTATTAATACTTTTTTTAACTTAACTTAAACTAACCTTTATTCCGATTGTTTGATTGTCCTTTACTTAATTTAACATTTATAATCAAGCGTGACACATAAAATTAGTATGGTTGGTGTGCACATCCACTAGCAAAAATGCTATAAATGATTTTTGTTTACATTTTAAAGGATCTATTCTTTTAATTTATTGATTTTAAAAAGTTATCAACCGTAAAAGGTATCAAAAGTGACGTGCAAATTGTGTTATATATTTTTAAAACGGTCTCATTTAAAATATTTACTAGCAGATTTAAAAACCACTACAATAACCAAACAAAATGGTTTAATTTATTATATTATTGACAAAAAAGTTTTACATATATTTACTACATGAATGAAGGTGGTATACAGTCAGTTCAGTTAAATTAAGAGCGTCCAGCATGCCATTTATTATGTTAAATAAAAATAATAAATCACTTAAAGTTCTTCCGTACGACAAGTTAGTTAAATTAAGAGTGCTCATTAGAAAATCATAATTTATTTGTTCAACGAGTATACATAATTTGATATTAATAAATCTTAAAAATTTATGTTGAATCTTTTTCTAATTTTAATTCATGCACTTTATAGAATGGAGACCAAATTATTGAGTCGTATTCTAAATTGCTACGAACTACAGCCGTGTATAAAACTTTAAGCAATTTAAGTGAATTGATGTATTTCACCGTTCTTAATACATAATCAAGACATTTCGTAGCCTTGTTCGTAATTTCATTAATGTGTGGAACGAATGGTAATTTTTCATCAAATAATACGCCAAGATCTTTCATTTGTGATACCTTTTTTAAGAGTAACGCTGTTTATGCTGTCATGAAAAACAATGGGTTTTTTGATTCTACAAAACGTTATATATCAATATTTTTAAAAAGTTTGTTATGTGTAACACCATTCATGTAATTTGTTAAGGTTATATTGAAGAATGAGACTCATTTATCGACTCAATTGTTCTGGATACCTTAAAGTCATCAGCAAACAACGGTATATCGACTTTATCAAATTTAGCAACAATATCGTTAATAAATAATAAAAATTAAACTGGTCCTAAGTGTGAGCCCTGAGGAACACCACTAGAAACCTCATATTGAGTCGATGTATAATCAACAATTTTCACACATAGTATCCCGGATATCTGGAACTTTCAAACCATTTTAAAATATTTCTAGTGAAACCCGAGGCTTTTAATTTATGGATAAGTATATTACGAGAAAAATATATATATCGGGTGTCTAATAGCTAGTAGCAAAAACTTTGGGGAAGTCTTGTTCATTCAATTTTGAACAGAAAATGTTATGTACACTTTGATAAAATGCTTATAGTTAACGAGTTATGCGATTTCAAAGATAGCATTTTTTTTTCAATATTTCTTACTTATCTTTTGTAAAACGTTAGACTACCATTAAAGTAATTCATGTCAATTTTTATGAATTGATTCGCTGATTAATTCATTGATAAAACGCTCAAAATACAATACTATAGAAATTACTCTTACTAAAATGTTAGATCAGCCGATTTACAACTTCACAATAATAATATGTTCTCCTTAAAAATATATATTATATATCGTTAATTTCACTTGCATTTCCGATCTTACGTACACGTGGACAATATTTTATTTCGGTTGACACACAAAATGTAACTGTTATGAGTGTTTTAGATTAAAAATGTGCAGGTTTGGGATACGCCGTGAATGTGAAAAATTAAATAATTTACGATGTAGCGCCGTGATACAACTTTTCCCTTCTCCGGGTGATCTCGCAATTTTATGCGGCGACATGTAATAAATACATTTTTACGGCGTATATATTACAGCCGGTCTGTTTTTATACACGTCGTTATTTACTCTGCGAGGATAGAGCGCAGGACGTCACGTAACCCGTATGCGAGTAAAATCCTCGGAAAGTGGTTTTATTTTCGCGAATGGCGAAGCGAAATCACACCGAGCGCTCGATTTTTTTATTTCTGTATCTTACAATTTCTATTTGAGTGCAGAATAAACAATAAATTGTCGAGTCTGAATATTTATGGAATTTCGGCGTACGGAACGTCTTCTTTGCCAACCTTTTTTTCATTCCTTTGTACACATTTTCTCGACATAGAAAACGGATTTCAATATTGGTTCAAGCTCTGATCCGCATTTCCTCGAATTCTACCCGAGAAGCTCTGCAGTCGAAGGTATTAGGATCTCCTGATCAAGTCGTTTTACGGCGTCGGAACAATTCCACGCAGGTATGATTCAGCATCAATAGATCAATACACCATATAAATATATAATCTTGAAAGTTATTTCCTTTTTTTTCCAAGAAATGCATATTGATTTACAGCTGAAATAATCATACCATATTATTGTGAAGTGGCAGTTTTTCAGAACGTTGTTCTGTGATATTTTAATACAAATTAAATGTATCAATCAGAAAGATATACAGATAAAATCGATTTAACAAAAAAATATTTTGTTTGCCACCGAGATTCGATCCAGGAACTTTTCTTATCCGGGGAAATGCGCTACCATTGCACCACGTCAACCGAGTAAGTTAACGATAAATATATATGCTACAGCTTTTTTTTTTAAAAGAAGAGAAGCATACACGGAATACGTGTCACATCAATATTCTTACTATTTTCAAACTAAACTAAATGCTTGTACTGTAAAAATAGGACTAATTTGCTGGTCTCCTAGAACGAGGCGCGAACCCCCGATCACTAGATCACTAGGTCAGCGTCTTGACCATTAGACCTACAAGCTACTTAATTTGATACATCTGTTATTCCATTTTTTTTAATCTATCACCTTTTTTTTGCGACAAATCTCAAATACCTTTGAGTCTTTCTAATTGACACATGTAATTTGTTTTAAGGTACTATATTAGAAATATGTTTTTTAATACAAATTAAATTAATCAATTAGAATAGATTTTTTTGTATATCTTTATAATTGATTTATTTTATTTGTATTAAAAATATCACAGAACTATGTTCTGGAATTGCAACTTCGCGACAAAAATTTGTTTTAATTAGAAAACAAAAATGTTGTTTTAAAATATTATAATTTTTTTGCTGGATGTTGTCACTCAAATAGCCCTGAAAAAATATTCCGGGTAACCTTTCTTAGTATGTATAGTCAGTTACTTTAGGAATCTTCATTTACATATGATGTTTACAATACGTAAATGAATTATAACTTAATATAATGCAGCGTAAAGTGTATATTTTTACGATAATATAATTAACCTATTCATTTTTTTTAAATCGTGCCGATCGTGCACGTTCCAAGTGAAACTTCTATTGCGTTTTATGATTTTATATTTTTATTTCATATTGTGTTATAATAAAATTTATGCATAAATATTATATATAAAAACATACACTCGTTTCCTGAAAAATACGTTGTTTTTTTTTTAAATCTTTTATTTCATTTTGTTTCGTATATATTGAATATAAAAACGTAATCAAATGCGTCAAATGTAATCAAACGGAAGATAAATAAAAGTGTATTTGAAAAACGGATATATTTTCTTATTGGATTGTCTTGAATGTTTTATTGAGTCGTAAATCTGGAATAAATCCATAAATTGTAAAGGTTAGAATAATGGGTGAAAAAACAACATTAAGCCAATTAATCCATTCGAAACGGTATGTAATGGCAAAAATTCTGCACTTTACTGGTGTAAAATTTCTCTCGATACAAATCTGTTTTCAGAAAGATTTTTTTTTAAATGCACAAAACTAAATATCATTTTTCTCATAAATATAGTAATGTTTGATTAATTTTTTTTATAACTTAACTGCGGTATCGACTTAATGATAAAAATTATTCATCTGAAACAAGACTAATATTATTTTCAAAATTTCGCAATTTTAGCAATTTAATTCCAAAAAGACAAGTTATTTCTCATGCTGACGATCATATCATTTCTCTCGTTTATTATTTTACAGAAATTCGTAGTGGGCTCGGATCGAAAGGTGTACGCCTACAATAGGCAGATGCCTCTCATTTTCATCGGCGGTGTTCCCCGCTCGGGAACGACCCTCATGCGCGCTCTGCTGGACGCTCATCCGGAAGTCAGGTAATATTCTTTTTTAATTTGATTTCATTTGCAAGATATATAAAATCTTAAAATTGAAGTTATATATCAATATCTAACTTATGATCCGAGACTGTATAAGTCCCAATATTATATTATATTAATTATATTTTTTCCTGTTCCTAAATTGGCATTAAATGTAGAAGTTTAGGGAACTCTTAGGTCATGATACTTTTTTTTACACCATAGTGCTTTAAACTTTGTTGAAAAATGTTAAATGGTCCAAATTCACATTTTTCCTGGCAAAACTGTTTCTGTTTTTAAGAAAAAGTGCACACACTTTATAGGAAAACTTATCAGAAGTAATCATCAACAAACAGAAAGCGATATTTTCTTAAGTTTTGGAAATGACATTCAAAATAGTATCAAAGGGTACCAATTATTCCATTAAAACCGTGTGACATTCGTTAAATCTATGATTGGTTATTCGGATAGGGCACGGTCTTAGCCATCATCGACGGTTTTCGTTTGGACCACTATTTACAGGACATTCTGTATTATTATTACATTATAATTTTATTATTTGCCAAACTGCATAACACTTTTACAAAGTAATTATTGAGTTTTTATCAACAACATTTAATAAATAAAATATTACAAAGGAAACCAAAAGTTAGATAAGAATGTGTTCTTTCACTTTATATTTTAAAGTGGTCACTGCAAAGTACGCCGATCTGACGAGTCTAAAGTTAATTTAATACATCGTATTCCTTTTTTAAAAGTTTATTAGTTTTCTTGTGCGTTTAGCTAGGTCCAATATATGTTCTTTCCATTTAAGATGATCATCGATCAGTACTTCCAGATGTCGAATAATTTTGACTTGTGTCAATTTTAATGCCGATAGACTCTGCACAATCAGTTTGAGATACATTCTCCAATTCTTTGGTTACGATGTGCGCAGAGGAGACAACAATCTGTATAGGCTGATGATAACTGGAAATAGAGATTTCCTATTTGCTGGATTGACCATGTCAGGGAACAATTCATAGTTTACTTCATGCTCAGCTCTGAAATGTTTTTTACTGACCAGGTCCTGCTGCGCTGCGACGCAACACGGCCGGATTAATGTAGAAGAAAAAAATGACAACCTGACGGTGAATGAGTAGGACACTGGACTGTTCTTTACGCGCACTAGAGACAAATTTCCGAGAGAAATCTCATCCGTGTAACTCGCGTCATTAGGATCGCACTATGTAGAGATAGACCGAAAAATGGATCGTCAAGAATACGAGTAGAAGAACGTCTAATGAGGGGTCACTATTCTCAGTAAGAAGGGAGCCACCTACTAAAGAAGAACAATAATTATAAATTACGTGTTAATTACAGTAATTAACTTGTATTGATTGAATACACTAACATTGCGTTTTCTTCTCAAAATACAAAAAAAAGTTATATTTCGCCCAGAGCCGGACCGGATAATGTGGCTGACGTTATAATTAAACCCTTTCAAAATCTGGTGACGAGGGCCCAACAGGGCCGGCGGATTTAATTTCAGATTGTGGACGGCCGACCAATGGTAGCGACGTGCTCCGCTTCCAATTTTCATTTCGAGAGCGTGGTGAACGATCGTTTTTCACGCTACATTTTCCTTATACAGGTTTTTACTTTAAAAAAATATTCAAAAAAAATTAGAGGCACAGAAAAATATGTCTATCAAAAAAATATTCAGTTACAAACACCAGAACTCGATCCCGGAACTTTCTATTGCGTTACTGCGCTACTCTTCTTTTGTGATCGATTAACTAATAAATTATTATTCAAACACTCAACCCTGAAAAGAAACCTTTCCGGCGCTGGAATCGGGAGCATTATCACCTCGATCGTAGCACTTAGGGGAGCGGATTAAGTAGATCGCTAAAGATGTGAAGGGTGGTGCATACAGCTTAGTTTTTTCCGCTGATGTCGATGGCCTGTCGCACTAATCTCCACACTTAAAAACTTCGAGGGTATTTGGGGCAAAATAGCATCCCCAACACACCACCTTAAAGTGAGTTGTTTTTTTTTTTAAATTACCTAAACATATTTATTTTCCAGGTGTGGGCAAGAAACCCGCGTCATCCCCAGGATCCTGCAGCTGAGGTCTCGCTGGATCAGGTCCCAGAAGGAGTCCGTGCGACTCGATGAAGCAGGGGTATCCAAAGCGGTAAAAAAAATCTGTTTTTAAATGTTTCACATTTTAAACACATCGATGTTTTCGTACATAAATGCACACGTAAACAACATTTTCTGAGATAGTCACAATCTTTTATTACGTATTAAGTGCTCGCTTTTGTCATTGGTTTCTTCTTTTATTTTCCTTTTAATTGATTGTATTTATGTATTTTCATAAGATTTCCATGCATTTTCTTTATTCTCACAAGAATGTCAGGATTAAAAAATATTTATGTATTATTAGAACCTGATTTACACTTGATTACACACTTGATGGCGCATTGCGGGCTTCAAAAAAAAAATTTTACATTCTCTTTCTTTTTTTTTGTTCACAAAATCACTTATTTATATTACTTTTTAAAACATCAGACCATTTCAAGGGCTCTATTATTTTGGGAGCCCTGGGCTTCTTTAGCCCTTTAGTAAATCCAGGTCTGCTCCCTCGATAGATATGCGAAGATAGTTCAAAATATTTGGTTTACTAAGGTTTTGGATTAACAGGGAGTACTTCAATTCTGCAATACATGGATCATTGCCACATAATGCCAAGGAAAAATATGATAAATTCAATACACGCAGAACTGATAATTATATTTTCATATTATTTGTGTGATTCGAGAGTCCCCAATGTGACGCATTTCATTTGTTAAGATGATATATAGGAACAGAAATTCAAAGGGTTCAATCAAGTCTGGTCACTAAACTGAGTGAAGCATTCCACTCGGCATAACAGACTATTTAATGCAGATGGTTGAGTACTTAACTCCTTCCTTTTACTATCTCCATTCATGCAGCCTAACTTGAATAGAATTGTGCGAGCACGTTGACCACACACCAGATAACATTTCATTATAATGATTTAATAAATAAACTTAAAATTTAATTTCATCATCAAAGGTGAGCGAGGACTGATATAAATTGCTATCTTGTCTACATGTCACTACTGGCAGACTTGTTATATTTCTGCGATCAATACCTGCTTTGTTTAATTAAATCGTCTCATCCCCATTATAATCTAAATGTTTTCTTTATGTTTCGATAGTCATTTCTTAAACGGGTGGTTGATTTCCAATTATTTCAGGTTCTGGACAGTGCAATTGCGGCGTTTTGTCTGGAGGTGATCGCCAAGCACGGGGAGCCCGCCGCGAGGTTATGCAACAAAGATCCTCTCACCCTGAAGATGGGGACCTACGTGTTGGAGCTTTTCCCCAATGCCAAGTTCATCTTCATGGTGAGGGACGGCCGGGCTACAGTACACTCCATTATTTCTAGACAGGTAACTTTTTATGTAAACCTGATATTCAACACAATTTTTTTTTTTTAAATACATGTCATCAATATTCTTACTATTTTCAAACTAAGCTAAATGCTTGTGCTATGAAAATAGGACTAACTTGCTGGTGTTCTGGAACGAGGTGCGAACCCATGACCACTAGATCACTAGACCAACGTCTTGACCACTACACCAACAAGCTACTCTTTTTACATATTGAACATAATTAAAACTAATCTTTCATTAAATGGTCTTTTATATTATTGTTTGCTAATTTTTATTGAAAATTGTCAATCTTATATGTAGGTATTTTAAAATAAATGTTACAGTATAAAAATAATATGTAAATTGACTTTCTTTAATATAGGCTTTCCTGATTTGATAGACAAATTTCACAATGTTCATTTATTTTAAAATAGATGAAAGATTACGGGAATGAGGTAAAGGGAGTGTAATCTGACTATTCAGAACTGATCCAAAGCCATTTCCATCAACACTTTATTACTAAATGGTCGTCTCCATCAGAGTTAAAAAAGTATACATATGTATATATATATGTTTTTTTCATTATTAAAGAGAACACATTGGTTCGAAAATTTGTCTTCAAAGTACTGTCTGCTGTAGCATAGTTGGTTAATACACCTTCCCCGGATTGGAAAGAGATCCAGGATCGAATCTTGGTAGCAACATCAATATTTTTAGATAAAATTGTTTTTTTATATATATATATATATATCTTTCTAATTGATACATTTAATTAGTATTTAAAATATTTTCCACTACATACTCTTCAAATATAATATCATGTACCGAATATATAAACCATGGGATTAAATTTGCTTCTCCTTCTTTATTAAGATATTTAGATTTATTATCACTATTTGTTACCTAGATTTTTGAGTATGCTGAATATATAATCTTTAAAATTTGTTAAGATCATTCCAAGGAAGGCAATCCCGTATAATTCTGTTTAGGTCAGAAGGTATTATCTAAAGTTTCTTCTTTTCTCGTTCCAGGTCACGATCACAGGTTTCGACTTAACAAGTTACCGACAGTGCCTGACAAACTGGAATAATGCGATACAAGTTATGCACGGTCAATGCAAGGATGTCGGTCCTGAAAGGTGCATTATGGTTAGCACTCAAGTTTTTAAATTAATCATGTTATCGTTCATTTACACATTTTATTGAATCACATTATAATTCCTATTCATGGTATACCCACCATCTCTGCAAAGGTAGAGATCTCCAACTCCAGCCCAGAATTGAAGGCCTCATCTGGACGCCTCTAGAGCCACCACAATTCTGTTGTTATTTCCTAATCAAGAATATGAGCTGTTTCAAATGATACATCTCTTCTTTAATTCCAAGATATATTCCTTTCATTTTTACTCTGTATGTATCCTTTTTTTGTCTTGGGCGGATTGTGTGATCAGTAGTAACTTTTTATTATAGTAAAAAAAGTTACTAAAGTATTTTTTTTTACTAAAACGAGTTGTTTAATCATTAGTAAAAAATATTTACTTCTCGAAAGTATATCTCGTAGTAAACTCATTTTACTTTGCAATATTCGATGGTAAAAACGAGAATCGATAGTTAAATATGGCGGACTTTTAACAGCTGTTCCAAAAGTCATCTGACACATTGATACTTTAAACGTTGCAGTATATGACAATTAATCATTCAATATCTCGTGTATAATTTTAGTGATGAGAGTTCATCCGATGATAATCTTGTTGTTTAGTATACATTATTACACGTAATATGAAAAAATTTCACCACCAAAGGGACAGATATCGAATGCCTAGGGGAAAAAATCCATAGATAATTCATAAATTAAAGCATATTTCACGATTATTTGTTGCGCCTACGGACATCTCCATCTATGCTTTAACAACCCGCAAAGGATTTTTACTATAGGCGTAACTATCGTAAAAAATTATCATAGTAAAGTAAACTACTGATCACACAACCGGCCATATATGTGCTACAAGTTACAACATCATGATTTGTCTCGATGACGTTACTACCAAAGTGAATGTGTCATTTTCCTCTGTTGATGAAATTTTATTGAACTTATATTGAATTCAGGTCCACTATGAACAGTTAGTTCTGCACCCCCGAGAGCAGATGGAGCGCATCTTGTCATTTTTAGACGTGCCTTGGAACGAGTCAGTCTTGCATCATGAAGAATTCATCAACAAGCCTAATGGAATTCATCTCTCAAAGTAAGGAGGATTAAATGTGAAAAAAGAGTTTTAATAATTAATATAAATAAATTAGAAAATATTCTTTTTTAAATTGCCAAATATTACAATTTATTAAAAAAAATTTTGAATAGATTATATTAATCGCAGAAGTAGAGTTAGAACCTTTTTCAACGTTTGTCTTTTAGGAGTGTAATATACAGGCTGGCCCAAAAAAGTGAGAACATTTCGTAAAATGTGATATAATTACATCAAAATTAGTTTAACTATATCAACAATAGCTTAAATAGTTTACTAATTTACTTACTTACCTATTGACCTATATTACATTTTATTTCAACAATTTCTGGTTGCCATCTTTGATTATTAATTTTCTCATTGTTTATATATGGGTTTTTCAAATTTTTGCCCAGAATGACAAAAATCACTGCAGAAGATCATATTCTGATCAAAAATTTGTGAATTGAAAAACGTTGGGGTGCTTAGAAAATGATCAAAGAATTTCAAAACAAAGCCTGGATTATAACCAAATACTACAGCATAACTGGACATTACAGCAGGACAGAGCTCCATCTCACATAGCCAGAAATACAATAAACTTTCTTCGTTGTGAGAAAGTTAACTTCATCGAGTCAGGCATGTGGCCACCGAACAGCCCAGATTTAAACCCAGTAGATTATGCAATGTGGTGTGATTTACGATTAGCTAAATATTGTGCAAAAAAAAGTACATTAAGAATTATAATTAATAATATTATGTTACAAGATGTTTACACTTTTTTTGGGCCACCCGGAAGATAAAATTTTCTTTCAACCATTATTCCCTCTTGCGTACAATAAGTTATATCATTTTTGCAAAGCTACTATCAACAATCAATAATTAAAAATGTGTAATATTTCATTAATAATTTTTGATTGTGAAAGTTCACAGATCAAGTTATTGTCACACAAACATTTAACAAATGTATGGCTAGAAAAACATTCAAAAATTCATTTGTTTGAATTCTTGTGATAGATAAAAAAATTCTACATACAGAACTCGGTCAGCATTATTCTATTAAATGTACTGAATTTTATTTATAAAGTTTTCACTGTTAATTGTTAAAATGATAAAATATTCTAAACTTTAATTTTTTACAGAATGGAGCGTTCATCAGATCAGGTTATCAAACCTGTGAATCTGGAAGCTCTCACGCGTTGGGTGGGAGCCATCTCCTCCGACGTCATCCGGGACATGGCAGACATCGCACCCATGCTCAGCGTCCTGGGATACAACCCGTACGCCAATCCGCCATCTTACGGAAAACCCGATGAACAAGTCAAAGACAATACAATCAAAGTGAAAAAAGATGAAAAAATGTGGAAGGAGAAAGCTCACGACCTCCTACAAAAAGACTCACCGTTTCAGAATTTCCCGCCTTCCAAGGAGGACGTTATCGAAGATTCTGTAACCCCGAATACGGCGTGATAATTGTGCAAGTCAACCTCATATCATTAATTTAGAAAGTGAAATTGAACAATGTGCGCAACACGACTGTGACCCTCGGCTGATTTGACCGAGGGCATTGTTTGTAATAAATGAAATTGTGACATTTTATTGGTGTTAAAATATATATGTTGTTGTTTATATTCCCAAGTACAGAAAATATTGTGAAAATTCCCGCTTTGAATAGTTCATTGTTTTTCAACTATGCCTTTTGAGGTGTTTTAAATTAATATTATGTATTCTGTTATGTTTAAAATAATTATTGTGTTACTAACTTTACCGTATTTCTGACATTTATATTATATTTATGAATGATCAATGATGTTAACATGTTTCCTTTTCATTTTAATAAAATATTTTTTACTCTCAAATTTTTATTATATATTTAATTTTTAAGAATGCGTACAAGTAATTCTTGGTGATCTTGAATTGAAATGGCTAATGACTATGTGGTTTTTTGAATATTGATGATTGGAAATGAATTGCAGATTTTTGATCTTAATGTAATATCAGAAAATCATTTAATTTTATTACAACATATTTTATGGTGGGAAAATAATTGTGTATTTTTATTAGGTCATAAAGTCGGTGTGGATACTTTTGTTAATTCCAGTTTATAACCCATGGTCTATAGAATGAATTACATTTAGATCTTTATTCAATTTTTAAAACGTAGTTGACCGAAAATGCAATTTATCAGACACTATGACCTATCTTTACAAAGGTAAGTTAAATAATGTTGAATTTTACGCATACGCATCCCTCGAATGGTGAGTAACTGTAAAAAACAAAAATACCCCTACCAACACTTTACTATACACAACGAATCCTTGCTTAAAAAAAATGCCAATTACCGCCAACCCAACATATATATGTAGTATAATTTTAACTTTGTCAATCCCAAATAATAGCAAACCTACATCCTATGTGTGTGGTAGATTGTGACCTGTTACAGTGACCACATCTTCTAATCCATAGGGTTTTGAAAATTGCAAAAGTTCATTGTTAAACATGTATTCTAATATATATTTTGTTTTAAATTTTCATTAAATTATACATATCACCAAAAGTACTATTAATTTTTTTGCCAAATCTATGTACAGAGAATTGCATTTATTCAATTTGTAATTTTTTCCAGCAGTAAACAAACTTTTATTTAACAATAATACTTTTGTCAAACCTAATTAATATTTTTTGTTTTTAAATTTGTAACTTTTATGTTTTTACATATAATTTTAAGGAACTGCGTTTGGGCAGGGTTTAGCATTGTGTATGTAGACTGTCCCAATTTATGTTTAAGGACTATCAATGTCATTGAGATGCAAATAACTGCGCTCAACCAAATGAATAACCAAAATTATAATTTAGTGATATGCCAGCAATTTTCATTCAAAAATTCAAGAGAAATATCTCTATAAAATAAAATGATTTTTAACTTTTAATTATTCAAATTGGAATTTTAAAATCCACACAGTCATGATCTACTAAAACTGCATCCTGGCAAACTGGTAGACCCTGGATGCCGGTGATCTGTTTTATTCAAATTTGTTGAAAATAAGATAAGAATAAGAAGTTTGTTTATTTAGCCACTTGGGTTTTATTATTTGATACTGACTGGTTTCAGGGTGACCACTTTGTCAAGGCAGAATAAACATCTAACTTTGATTAATCTTAACACACAAAATGCACATTTAACTCCTACACTGTGAAGCTGAGTTCCTATGTAGTTAAAAAATATATACATACATTCAATTCAGCTGTCATTTCAAGTGTCACAAAAATGTTCACAAGACCATCCCTTGGATTTCTGAATTTTATCTTAACATTCGACATTGACGGCAGAGAGCATATATTACCTGTATTTGATTTTGTTTAATGAAATGATGAGAAACCCAGTCTCTTCATTTATTACTCATAAAATGGTTTTGCAAAAAAAAAAATGCACAAAAGTGAACATACAGTATGTGTGCTCTCAATCGACGATATTTTTAATTTTTATATTACTTTGTTTTTTCTTCATTTTGAAAGGGTTGCCATATCTGTAACAATATTTTAAAATATACAAGACATTTTTTAAATCATCTAAATAATAAGAAATAACAGAAATCACTGCCTTTTAATAATTGAAATTTTTGGGCAATATTTTAGAAAAAAATCAACCCTTACTGTAATAATATTCCTGTTTTCTTCGTGACTTTTGGCAACCAACCAAAATATTTAATATTTTTTATTTAAAATGTAAGTACTTAAGACTCGTGTTGAGGACCAATATGAATATATATTTATTTGAAATATGTTTATCCATAACTATTTATTTTCTGTAATACAATTGCAAATTATTTTACTAAATGTCACACAAGCATAATGTTTCTTGAATTCAATTCTTTTTCAATTTTCAAGTGACATTGCTTTTTTTAAGAAAAATAGTACTGTCAATGTTTTCCGTAAAAATATATATTTCCCTAATGTCACTTTGATCATTAATTGATACGGCAGAAGATACTGTGTGGAGCAACATGATTACTTATCTAAACATTGTATTACACGCATAAATGAGTATTATTTCTATCACAACTATAGTTTCAAGAGATACCGTTCTCATCGACAGGTTCAAATAACAACTTGCTTTTTGACGAGAGCGACTTGAAACTTTAGTCTTAATAGTTAATGTTAGTATAATGAGTTTAAACTTGTTATATTAAAGAGGTTAAATAAACTAGAAGTGAATTCAGTTCTTGTACCTAGTTAAATATTGAAGTCGGCGGAGAAGAGAGTCGAGTTTGAGTTTGATGAACAGCACATTTCATTTTGAACAATTTGGTCACTTAAAAGAGATCACTTTCTTCTAATAATAACACACCAACAAACAGTTACTGATGACTAATCAACATATACTTATCTGCTATTCATTTGTCACTGCTCAGGCATCAAGTCCCCACTCAGACTTCCACTCTAATTTATTTAACCTCTTTGGTATGTATCAATTGAATCATAGCTCGTTCCATACTTAAGCCTGTACTGTCCTTTGCGCGACTTTCGAGGCGAGTCTCCGAGATAAGTTTCATTGCTCCATTATAGTATATAAAAATAACATTTTTGTAATTCTTCAATATTTTACTACGATGCCATAAAACAGGTTAATTTAACTACTTTTAAATATTGTAAATATTGTTTGAATCACTTATTTACTTTCAATATTATTATTTAGATACTTTTAATTTGTAAGCATTCAGTCTGTGCTGTGAAACTTATTATCTACATATTATATTTGTCAAACAAATAATATTCATTATTTTAATGTGGCCAGTTCACGGCTAGTGAGTCATATTATTATGTTAACAGTTTTAGAATGCTAACATTTTATTTTGATCTAATTGTTAATTTATAAATACATTTTGGTTGTAAATGCTTCCAATTCATTTGTGTAATGATAAATTTCTGAAAATAAAGTCAGATTTATAAACAGAATGCTTTTATTTATTCCTTTGACATGCCAAGTATTTTAAGAACGATATTTGACAATTCCATGCAACTATTGTCCTACGTGGATGACATGGACATTATAACAATGACCCATTTGTGAACCTGGCGTAGATGCTACAATAATGAGCTAAGCGTTTCAAAGTTTTTAAAAATAGAAAATTTTTGGTGTATGTGTCATGTAGAGACAAAAATCAGTATTATAGATACAATATAAAACTAAAAAAATAACTTTAAAAATGAGACAAATATTTCTAGGAGAACACATTCTTATTGTGAAGTTGTAATTATTCAGAACATGGGTTTGTAATATTTTAAATATGAATTAAATATATTAATTAGAAATATGTGCATATAAAATCAATTCTATCGAAAAATATTGTTGTTGCGCCACCAGGATTCGAACCTGGATCTCTTTCCTAACCGGGGAAGGTGCAACTATGCTATAGCGACAATATTTTTAGTGAGAATTGATTTTATATGTATATCTTTCTAATTAATATATTTAATTCATATTTAAAATATCACAGACCTATGTTCTGAATAATTACAACTTCACATGTGTTCAACTTCAATGTGTTCTCCTAATAATAAAGTTTTATCTATGTGTCCAAAATTTAATAAAAATGAATTGATAATTCTGGCATCTGTTATCAGATTACTCAAAGGTATTTGAGATTCTATAAAAATAAGATAGATGGCTCTTTCAAATAATGGAACGATTAAATGTATTAATATCAAAAAGGTAACATATAGGTTCGAAAATTGTCGCTGTAGCATAGTTGGATAATGCATCTTCCCCGGTTAGGAAAGAGATCCATGTTCGAATCTCGTTGGCGCAACAACAGTATTTTTCGATAGAATTGATTTTATATGTATATCTTTCTAATTAATATATTTAATTTATATTTACAAACATTTCAGTATAAAAATTTCAATGCTTTCAAACAACCTGTATGTTTTCCAATAAGTAATCCCCTTTTTACCCTCAAACAAGATTCTATGAATTGTACGGAAAAGTCTGAAGATAAAATGTAACAAGTACCTTCAGATACTCAAGTAAAAAAGTTTATTTTGATTTCACGATTTAAGGATTAAAGAAATAGATTTGAAATATTTCACTATGTTGCGAATTTTTTATATGAATGCGGTCTTTCTGTAAAACGTTTTAAATATCCAAAATGGATGGTAACGATGCCCTTGAATAAGAAAGAAGTTTTATTTAAAAAATGGCAATGGAGGAGAAAGATGAAAATTAGGACAGGAAAGAGACAAAATGATATCATTTTGGAAAAATACATATAAACAGATTTATGCTAGCTTTATTTTATGTCAGCGGACCAACTGAAAATGTTTAGGTTTATTATAGGCTTTGGCACAACTTATTTAGTAAATTAGGTATAACCATGAAATTATAATATCTCTCTAAATGAAAGTTTTTGACAAATATGCCATGCCGTGTTCACGTAAGACACTAACCAAATATTTCATACATAAATTTAGAGTTGCCTGAAGAACAAATGAATGCTGAATGCTCGGAATCACACTGTGAGATAAAAAATATGATTCGTGAATAAGGAAGTCATGGGTCAGACATTGTAAACTGGAAGAAGTAAAACGGCCTGTGCACATTGCGAGACGGATGAGGATATGTGAACCAAACACATTCTCTGCGGTGTCTTTGGACATTGACCTTTCAAAGAGGCCTCAGGGAAGACTACCACAGAGATCAGAAGGCAACAAGGAAAACCAACACAGAGAGGAATAAAAAAGGGTTTAGAAGGCCTATGCCCTGCTGTGGAGCAGGCATGCAACATCAATCTTGAATTGATATTTATATGTGGTGGCCCTCACGCATTGTCCGAATGCATCTCGGTTACGTCATTATCATATTACGTCATCATTCGCGAACAATGTGAAGGAAGAAGAACGTTTGAGAGAGAACCGAGCCACGTTGTTAGAAACGCAGGAAGTTTGCACTCAGTGCTCGGGTCAACTGAACAGCCGACGTGTTCCCCGTTTTTATTTTTGCATATTTAATATTTACATCATTTTTCTTATTCTGTCCTATGTATTGTATTGTCGTTTTTGCTCCCGGTGGCTTCTCCCCGGTGAGAATAAACAAATCAACATTACAAGGTCTTTCAATGATTGAACATGATTCAACCTACCCACATATGCTTCAAATTGTAGTGTTTCTTTGATGTTAACATTTGTATACTTGAAAACACGAAGCATTTGTATTAAAACCCATATTTTTTTAATATTAATATCTGTATGCTTGTTATAGCCGTGCTCTTGATGAAGACTTTGTTAGTAAATGATTTCACACACATTATAGTTACTTACCTTACCTTAGTTTTGAATATTACATTCTTATCCAAGGACAATTCGGTCCAAAACAACTGCATATTGATTATTGATGAGAAAAAATAAAAATACACCATGCTGGTACATATTTAAACTAGAACCAGTAAAACTAGAATCAAGCCACATTAACTGGGTCATTGAATGAGCAATTTATTCAAAATAGCAGTTTCGCAGTAGATATGCAATGTTTTCAATTCTGGGCTAAGTTTACACAGATACATCTTGTTAGTTTCAATCCTGTTTGAATTTGTAACAATGATTGCAAATCAATTTTTGTGACACATGTAAAACTTGTGATATCATGGACTATAAAAATTAGTTAGAGTAAGAGGATATGGTGAAAAAATCTGTACTCTGGAGGCACAAGATATCGGTTTCACTGCATGTGAGGGATGATAAAAGTGAATACATATTGGCTGATTCAATCTGCATGTAATAATTTTTAAATTGATGACTCAGTATTAACGGAGTACCGGTACTAACCTTTGGAGATACTTTCAATTCCTACATTATGATGTTCATGTGTTTTTCTCTTTGCCTTTGGATAAGCATAAAGCTTTCAAAATCTAATTATTAAAGTAATGGTGATAAGATAATATTAAAAAACATATTTCTCTTATCCCAAAATGATTATAAGTACCATTTTAATAATTTGACTGGATGCATTGACTGGCTTCCGGCTTAAATTAATAGCATTAGATTTTTCATAAAATCACTATTGAGAAATTCAAACTCAATATCAACAATTTTATAAGAAATATTTTCTTCTAAAAACCTAATGACTGGTAGATAAGCACTTCCAACATAACTGAGCTATTCAAATGGTTCACAAAAATTATTGCACTGTATTATTGTCTCGAGTGCTGTGTAAAATGTAAATCCCTACCATTAATTTTATAAATGTTCTCTAGTTTTCACGATCAGTCATATCATAATTAATACCAACCCTAGTGAATCTTGTAATGCAGCCAAAACATTAGCCAGAGTAGCTAAAAAAAAACATTTAAAGAAAAAATATTTTATTTAGATAATTTACAAGCTTACACAACATATCACATACTCAATAAATGTTCTATAACCAGTATTTTGAAAAGTTATACCATTTACTATTTATAATTCTTATAAATAAAATATTATGTTCTTTTGAAGGTACAAAATTATGTTCGTTTATTACATGTTACATCAATTTTCTTAATCGACGGGATGGAATATGCGGCAATAAATAATTCAGAACAATGGAAAGGTTCCTATTTAGAGAGATAAGTAACAAAAATGAATGATGAGTTTGCTAAATTTGAATGGAAAATATATTTTATTCACTTGCAACACCATGAACGCCACAATAAGGATGTCGTATATTTTTTAAAATGTTGATACCGAATCGACATTTGTCAAAATGTTATGTTAACTAATTTACCTGACCACCACACTTGTCTTGGCGTACAACTCTTACACTCGTTCACCTTCATATATCTTCTCATGCATGCTCTTCGTTTGTTATCGGGCCGTCTTCTAATATGTTCACGTTGGGAATGAAAAATGAATTATTACGCGTTGTTTCATATTTATTAGAATGCGATTTTTTGTAATAAAATAAGTAAAAATATTTTTTTTGAAAATAAATAAATCGATAACGATTTTTGTTTTACCTTGTTCTTTCACAAATAAACACAAATATGTTAAATTTTGTTTTTTGAAATAAATGCTCAAAAAAATATATACTTTTCTTCTATATTCAAGTGAATATTCAAGTAGCGTAATAAACTATAAATAAGAATTTTCTGTTATCCTAGTCGATTTTAAAATAGAAACTTACGAAAATACATATAAAATTACATGTAAAAATTAATATGAAAATATATACAAAATTACACATAAAATACATGTGAGGTACAAACATAAACATACATGATTAAGTCATATCCACGAATTGGTAAACAAATAGAATAAATCACATCAAATTTTGACACACATCTTTCGCTTCTTCCACGTAAGTAATTCTTCTCTGTAAACTAAAGGTAAAAGTGAAATTAATTAATATCATGTCATTCTAATGATTGGATGTCAATGTTAAATCATTATGAAAAATATATTAAAGCCATTTAGTGTACAAGAAGATGTATGATAAATTAGAGTTCAGTAATTATTAATACACAGATTTTGGTTTGACGGGAAATAATGTTTGAATTGAGAACTATCTTATGTCATTCGGAACATTTGAAGAAACACAAAATTGATCATAGGAATTCAGTCATTAATCCACTTACAAATATTCACCACGTGCAGTAATAATCGTTTCAATTTTTAATTTTTAAATATTTATTTTAAATATTCAATTTTTAAATACATCTTTCCTACTAATATACTGTCAAAAACAAATTTGACTCTAACTTTAAAAAATGATAAATATGTTAAGTATTCTAAAATTGATACTTTACTTTTGGCTCAATATTATTGTTTATGTAAATATTTTATATTAAGATGTGCAAAAGGGAAATAAAAAAAAATTATATTTTTAAATTATTAATTTAAAGGGAAAAATATTTGATATTACAACATGATGGTAAAAGGCGAAAGTATGTTTATATCAATACATATACATTAATGAACATATACCAACACAGTGAGTACAGATTAATTAAATCCACGATTTTAACCTAAATATAATATAATAAAATCAAATATCTCTTTCGATCAAGGATAATTGATTTGAATTTATTATCAATTTTGATGTATATAATTATTACTTATGACACAAAGTTAACAAAGTAATAATTCTTTCTATCAGTTCCAATACCTGAAGGTTTCATACACCAATAATAAGTGTTGTCATGACAACTGCTTCTAGCATAGTGCATAAGTTTTCCATCGGATATATATTATAATTTAATTCAAATTTCAAAATAATTAAATTATTGTGTTAATAAAAATGATAAAATATCGATCAATCTCAATATCGATTGATAATCGCCCAACATTGACGCGCATGCGCGTTTCACGAAGCGAACAAGCCGGCGGTTCGGTATTTTTGTTGGGCGTCTAAATTTATAATTTAGCCCCATTTTTCAAAGTTTTCGTGCAAAAGTGATGATAACGTGAATCATTAGATGCTTCACTATAAAACATATTTTGCGATGGTACAACTTTTAACGCGTGATGGGTGTGCAATGTGTGACAATATTGTGATTACAAAATGGTGAGTTATCCTGTTTGTCGCGCAGGAAATATGGCCGCCGTAGTTGGTACCAATTTGCCGAAATTATGTAAGGAAAAGCCACAGAGTTTATGTTTCGGTTATGTGCATTTTACATGGATATTTTGTATTGCTTGTCAAAACGTCAATAAAAAAGCGTTTATTATTAGTGTTCCGCTATTTTTAAAATGTTTATTATGTTTGCTTTTTTGACATATGCAATTTTGTATTCCCAAGCCGCTATAATGCCAATGTTGATATAGCAGATCAGTTTTCTACGTGCTGTGTGGCTAAAAAAAACCATTTACGTATTGTTTTGATCTGTTAACGGCAGTTAATTAATTTTGCAGCGATATTTATCACGAAAAATCGTTAGTTTCTTTTCATTTTCCTTTCGTTTAATCTCAATTCGTCTTGTTTTATTAATTTTTTTTTCGTTGTTATTTTTAAATGCTGTAAGAGTACTTATCAGTAGTAAATTTAAATCGTAAATTAGTACAATAAATGTTTATATTATGACATTTGTGGTTTGGCGCGTAATTGATTACCTAACCTATAAGTTAGCGTCGTGTAAACAACCTTTTTATTTGTTGACATAGTATTGCAGATGTAACGAGTTATCCAATAAATTTTTATCATAATTTTATATTTAGCAGCCGTATTACACATATTCGATTAGTAATATGCCTTATCATTACTTCTCATACTCTAGTTTCCCACTGTTGACATGCACAATCAACGATTTATTTGTGTGAATTTCTATCCGATGTTAGTGAATTATTATTGTTTTATTTATTATTTATAAAATCTAATTATATTAGTTAATAAAAATATTTTGCTTTAATTTTTTTTTATAGTTGCTTTTAAAAGCCAATAAAGTAAATCGTTTTGAATTAATGAATATTAGTATCAGTTTTACCGAATTCTTGTCAAATGCCATTGTAAATTGAAAAATTGAACACAACCCTTTTTTCAAAAAGCCAAAAACATTTTGCACTGTTGTGTGTTTAAGTTTTATTTTTCTAAAAATATTTTTCCAAAAATATCTTTTCTTAAATTATTTTAATTTAGTAAAACTTTTCGATTAATGAAATTGGAATGTTTATACATTGCAAATCTACCAATTTCATAACGATAATGATGTTAAAATATATGAATCACTTAAGATAAAAAAATTCACATCCATTCAATATTAAACTCTAGAAAAAATTACAAGTTTGCTTAGCAGCACTTGTGTATTGCTCGCTTGGTGCTTTTTTTTTATTTTACTCAGTTCACTTATTTTATAATTAATATTTTATAGTTTTAATGTGCACTGATAATTTTATTTAATATTAGTATTACTAACTTACAATCACGCCGTTTTTCTGCGGGGGTAGACAAAGAGGATAATGCGCCACACTCCTCTGATCTACCATACAATTCTCGCCTCATCCATATTCATACATCTTATACAAGCTCGCCGGTTGTTATGGCTTCTAACAGGACCATCTTCCAGTATCTGGTTACCTGGTCGTGTCAAGTCTTCCGCGGATGTCCTCTACGTCTGGTACACTTGTGTCATATATCTCTCTTACCATTCTCTCCTTATTCATTCGTTCCATATATCTTTCTTACCTTTCTCTCCTCATTCATTTGTTCCATATGACCAAACCACTTAAGTAATCCTTTCTTAATCTTACTCACTATACTAACATCAGCTTTACATTCTTTCCTTATTTCTTCATTCTTTACTCTGTCATAAATAGATTTGCCACAAATACGCCTAAGTGATCTCATTTCCACTGCATTCAGTTTACTTTCGTTCCTTTTCTGCCAGCAAAGGAAAAAAAGAGTACTTTAATCTACATTAAAGTCATAATCGATTTTTAACAGTAACAATTTAAATAAACGATAATACTTCTATCAAATTCTTTCGCCATTAATATTAGTATTATATACATCATTAACCCATAAATTACTATTAAAAATGTGTAGGATATAGATTTGCATCTTATTTAAAATAAATAATACCAAGCTTGAAAGCTGTAAGTACAGAGACACTACTTTTAAGTCTTGCATTTGGTTAAAATGCGACTGTTATGTTTTATTTTTCTTTATCAGCCATTTTGTACTCATTTCTGCCTAAAAGCTTCTCTTAAACTCTGCCACCAATCCCTGTCTTGCTCAAAGATCGTGAAATATAAAAAATGTCATAAAAAAAAAAGACTACATATTTTCTTGACTAATTCATAATAAATTTATTCATGACTAATCAGTATGATACTAAACTGTGAATAATCAGGTATTTGTTTGATATTACAATATCACAGAAGTGGAGTTACCAATTTTTATTTTCAGGTCAACAGTATTGAGATTTTGGGTTTGATAACAAAATATAAATGTTTAAATGACGTGTGTTGCAATGACGTCCGTATAACAAACAAGTAGCAAAGGTTTTACAATCCTTCAACATTAGACTGAACATTTTACAAATTGGCATGAATTTTGAAAACATAGTCGTATAGCAAAATTGATTTCTGATTTGAACATAAACAAAATTGAACGAAAATACTGTTTTGTATTGTTTAATTAGTTAATCAATATGTTTAATTAGGTAATCAATATGCACAACTTCTGAATTTTGAATAACTTTCATTTTGTAAACTGAAATATTTAACACCATAAATTCAATTATTCTGATCTTATAAACTAAATATTTTGATGCAACATCTACAAGCCACTGTCAAGGTTAGAAATAGTAGTATGTAAATCTATCTTGGATCTTACCTTGATGGTTAAGGCTTTTAAAAATAATTAATATTTTCGCATTTTTTTTATGGAAATGTGGGTTTTTATTATTGATTTATATCAGAAGTTATTCACTAGATTTGACTTTTTTTAAAAACTTAAATAGGACCTTTACACTAATGTATAATTAATAAACTGAACGTTATTTGCCATAATTAAGAAAATACAAGCATTATAAGAAAGACCATAATCATTAAATTAATTTTCCCCGTGTCACAAAATTGCCTTAACATGGAAAGTTCTTGGATATGTGTAATATCTTATAATCTTGAAGCCGAGATTACAGAGACAAATCTGAGTTGAGATG
Source organism: Eubasilissa regina (assembly GCA_022840565.1). Classification (NCBI taxonomy): domain Eukaryota; kingdom Metazoa; phylum Arthropoda; class Insecta; order Trichoptera; family Phryganeidae; genus Eubasilissa; species Eubasilissa regina. The sequence goes on along the minus strand of JAINEB010000003.1, from coordinate 35,606,817 downwards.
AATTAACAAAATGTTAAAAATTTATAGTTAAAAACTGTTCAATTTGTAGGACATCAATTTTCAACATTTTTAAAACACTTTGTGTTAGTGAAAACAATTAAAAAATATATATATATTGTACAGTAGAACCTCGATTATCCGCATTGTTCAAAATACAATACTTTTTAATACATTTTGCATTATAATAAAAATATAACTTGACATATTTATAAATAATTTATATTCAAATTACATAATTTTTATGGCACTGATCTGTCTGGACACTGTGTGGCGATAAAACCGCTGGTTACGGATATCAATCGAACCATTTGGAGAAGTATTCAAATATTTATTTTTAATATTACCGATAAGTCATTGAAAAGAAAACGTGTAGTATTATCATTAAAAGACAAATTGGATATAATCAATGCTTTGAAACGTGGTAACTCGGGACGTTCTTTGTCTAATAAATATGGCGTTGGAACGTCAACAATCTCAAATATAAAGTAACAAAGTGAAAAAATTATGAAGTTTACTAATTGTTTAATGTCAGAAAATGGAACATCAGAGCGTAAAATTATGAAAAAAATCAGGAAATGGGAAGTTGAAGAGTGTATATTTATGTGGTTCATACAAAGACGATCATCTGGACAGCCAATATCTGGTCAATTATTGTGTGAAAAAGCAATATTTTTCAATACTAGATTAAATGGAGATTCCACCTTTAAAGCAAGTTCAGGCTGGCTTGAAAAATTCAAAGGACGACATAGTATCAGGGAACTTGAAGTTCATGGGGAAAAAGCTTTCTGCTGACACTTTCATTGACACATTGAAGGTGTTTGTGGAGAAGGAAAGATTTGACGAGTAATTTATTTACAATGCTGACTAGACCGTTTTAAATTAGAAGAAACTACCTAACAAATCTTTAGCATCAAGGTGTAAAAATACTGCATCAGGGCACAAAACTAGTAAAGAACGTGTCACCATTATGGTGTGTGCCAATGCAGCAGGCAGACACAGACTCCCACTGCTTGTCATTGGGAAATCAAAGAACCCCAGATCCTTTAAAAATTTCAGAAGTCTTCCGGTTGAATATGACCATCAGAAAAAAGCCTGGATGAATGGTGAAATTTTTAAACGATGGTATGAAAAGCAATTCATTCCAGAAGTGAAAAAATATCAAAACTCCATAGATAAAAGAGGAAAAACATTATTATTACTAAACAATGTGCCGTCCCACCAATTTTGAACAAAATTTCGAAAAGACCATTAGTAAATTCCAGTAACACAGTAGAAAGTGGTATAGGAGACATTGCGGAAGCAATAGCACAAACTTCAATATGTGCTGAATGTGACGAAGAAAATGTAACAAATTGGTTAAATTGCGACGCGAACGATCCTGAATTCCAAATTTTGAATGATGAGGAAATAATTAAAGAAATATCTGCCTCAGATGAACAAGATTGAGAAGACGAAGAAGAGATTTGCGAAGTAAGAAATATTGGTCCTGCACATTCTGAAGCTTTTCAGGTTTAGATGTCGCCATGAAGTAGTCTGAGAGCCAATAATAGTATAACTCAGGACAACTTATATATCTTAAAAGTATTCACGATTTAGCAGCTTTAAAAAGAACAGCTAGCTTTGAGCAAAAATCGATAATTGAATTTCTTAATAAAAAATTATTTAATATTGAAGCTATACATAAATCTAGACAAATAAAAATTATTCATACTGTATGTACATGTCTTTCACTGTCAATTATGATTTTTTTCGATTATCTGGATTTTTCTTTATCCGGACTACCTTCATCCCCAATTAGTCTGGATAATCGAGGTTCTACTGTATTTACTTACATGCTTTGAGGCTTCAGCTACTATTTAAAATCAAGTTTTATATAAAAAAAACTATAATTTCTTACTAAATAATATTATATCTATTCTATTAATGTGTGTTTTTTCATTTCATATCACCGATTATATATACACATTTATTATAGTAGGATTATAATCTTGAAATTGTATCGATATCTATCAATATAGTTACTGTACTATAAGTGCTGAATTTTCAAGCAGATCGTTTAGTTTATACCATTCTGAATATATATTATGAAAAACTTACAAATTAAATATATATTATTTCTGTTGCAGATGTGTAAAATAACATGAATGAGAAAAATGAATGTGTCAAGCTCGGCGCCCCACACATGGAGGGAAGGGAGAGGGAGGGGGCCCCCGACCTGCCGGCACTCAGCCGCAGAGCTTCGGTGGGCCCCGTTGTACTGCATCAGGTAACAGGATTGTATAAAAAATCATTAAGTGTTTATAATTTACTGATTTCTTTTTTGTTCTGAATATTTCACATCTTTTGCTACTGTAATATTTCATTATTGATTTATTTATGTCTATACAATTTTTAACATATCGAGCCCTTCTTCGTAAAATTGTTCTAGTACAGGCAGTTCTTGATTTATGAATGAGTTCCATTCCTTGGAATCATTCGTTATATATTTTTGTTTGTTATGCATCAAAACACCTAAATATGCATTTTTTTCATATATGTACATACTATTAACACTTCTCTGTCTGATAATCTCCATGTAAACTGGTGACAATGCGGGGGACATAATATACAAGCGGGGTTTTGCAAAAAAAATATTTTTTCGCAAATTCGCCATATCTCATAAACCGCTGAATATTTTCAACCGAAGTTTCTTATAGTTATTATAGGATGTCTTCGCTAGATATCTATACTATTAAAAACAATAGTTAGTCAAAAATACCTATTACCCATAAAATATCACATTTCAACTGGAATTCTTTAATTTCCTAAATATAAAACAAAAGTTTTTTTAACTTTCCATATTGTCATTAAAATACTAAAGTGCATGTATAATAATAGATTGGCAGTAAAAATACATTTTTTACACATCCTTGAACAAACAAAGAGGAGCATGTGGGAACCTTTATTGGTGCGCAACATGAATCAATGGACTTCTTTCAACCAGATTATTATTTTTGACTCATTTTTACACATGGTGTTGTTTATCAGTCTAAGAGAGGCAAATATAATGATGTGTAAATTGTCAAAAGTGAATGGGGCCGGTGCTGTGCTCTCTCCACTCCAATATTATGCAGTGGCGTGCAGTAGGTATAGATTTAGGTTATGCTGTTACCGATGACATTATACAATCATATATGTACTTCCACCGTTTATACAACTCTACCATGTATTTGTAATTTTAGAGCACTATTAATAGGTTTAATCTAAAATAATATCTTCTTAACCATATAAAAAATGTATGGACGTTTTTAAGAACACTTTCTATGACTGAACATGATTAATTTATTGTTTGAAAATCCTTCATGTAAAAACTAAAGGAAATAATTCACGAATTATTAAAAGAGGAAGTAGATACTTCAATGATTTGTACACAGTTGTAATCCTTTCTAATGTTATTCTGTTAAAAACCAGCAATTTTAACAACTCCATACAGAACGGATCGACCAAAAGAAATTTTCAATTCAATAAATAATCAATTATATGACTCGAGTAATTCACTAGCTTAAAGACAGAACAGAGTAATGTGAATAGCTTGATGTGGCGAATACGCGAGAGCTCCATGGGTAGAGCGGTGAGTTGTTTAGTTTTAGAACTAAGCAATTAATGTCTCCACTGGAACACAGATAGAGCTAATTGTAAAATAATGTTTCCGTTTATGTTAATCCAATTATTTAATTTATATTTGTTTCCCAGAATTTTTAGTAGTGCACAGCTTTTTTACATGTATGTACTGCATGCCCCTGATATTATGAATGGGTATTATAATATATATCATAAAAATGATGACCTATAGCCATTCACGTATGGTTTTTGTTTGACGTGCTGTATTTTACCCTTTTTATTTAAGCGCTAATATTATCTTTTATGGACCAGTTATACAGAATACATCTCATAAATTCTATAAATTTACAAGTATTTTATTGAAATAGAATACGAGATATTGATTTAATTGCTCTAATATAGTAATATCAAATTAAATCAATATTCCAATGGAAATGATTGAGTTAAATACCCTTCCCGCGGTTGGACACTAGTTGAGTGAACAGGTATTAATACCTTTCCCGCTGTTAATATGTTAAACATCAAATGTTTACATTTCATTATTATGGTACGCCACAAATATAAAATAAGTTGAAAAAATACTAAGAAAACACAAGATATGTACAGTTATAGTTAATTTTAATTAAAAACAATTATATATTAGTACTTATATTGTACATTCAACTTTTATTTGCTCAAATTTTCATCAGTGTTCGATATTTTAGTATGTCTGTCACTTTGCGCATTCGAGGTAAATGGTTGAACTTCCAATGAAATGACTGCGGCTGGTTCGTCTATTCTTAAATTATGACTCGATGGAAGATTGCAGTTAGTTTATTTTTTTCAAAAAATTCTCATCACGTGTCAGTGAATCATAAATGCCTCTTTTTCACTTTCACAATTCTCTCCATATTGGAGTCCCGCTCTTCAAACATTGTCAATCTCTAAAAAATTAACTTATAAGCTCCAGCTGTTACTGGAATGTGATATTTCAAGTTTTTCTTGTACTTCTGTGTTTAAATTTTCTTCTATTAGGGGTATCTAAAAAATTGCATTTTTGTAAATGAAAAGCATTTTTTGAAAATAAATTTATTTTCATTATATCATTCAAGAAAATAGTACCCATCAACAGATACAACCTTCTTCCATCATTCAGGCAATTTTTTAATCCCTCATTTGTAAAAACTGACATGTTTTGATTTAAAATATTGAGGGAGGGCTGTTTTCACTTCACTGACAATATTACATATTTTCACATTTAAATTATGTTGTAAAGACTTAAACAAATGGTAATCCTATGGCGCTAAATCAGGCGAATACGGAGGGTGATCAACAGTTTTCTATCTGAGAGCGTTAATTTTTTTCACGTCATTCTCACAGTATGAGGTCACACCCCTTGTTTCCGCACCTTTCCGATTTAAAAAAAAATTCTTTGAATGCTGGGTCATAAAAATCCTGGTCTTTGTTAATTATTTAATTAACATCTCTGAATTGGCCTCAATTTCTGCAGCCAAGGGATCTTAATCAATGATTTTTGGTATTTAATTTTTAGGCTTGTCTTTGAAACAAAAATTTCTTGAGTTAATTTTTCTGAACCCTTTTTAGCATTGACAAACTAGTAAAGCTTCATCCGTAGATGGCACAATTGTTTTTGGTTGCTGTGGTTACTGAATTTTTTTGGTGAAATTCATACAGCACACAAGAGCGTAAAAACAGAAGTTCTCCATTGAAAATGAGGTTTGTTTTTTTTTAACTGTTATGCTGGCGACGTACTCTCCAGATGTTGATCAAACATTACCGAAAGAAAACTGTGTGATACAGATGACAAATAAGTACCAACTGACCATCAACTTTAGTCACTTAAATTGCGACCTTTTTTTTTTCGGTACACCTAATATTTCTATTAACTCATCAGGTGTCAATTCCTTGGAATATGAGTTCAACAATTCTTTTACATCAGTCGAGTCAAGTTCGAGTTCCATTTGATTAACCAGTTTAACCACTTTGTGCATTATGTAAATAAAAAATATCTTTAAATTGTGATGTTCGTGAATTGAGAACTGCCTGTACTACCAATGCATTCAATGAATTTCTAAATGGGCTGGATTGTTCTAAAATTGCATACCCACCATTCACCTGAAAGGATCTATGAAAAAAATTGTGTTTAATTTTTTTTTTTATTCAACTATATATATATAACAAATTTTAATTTTATTGAAACCTATCATCATGCCGTTTCCCCACGGTGGTTGGCAAAGAGGATAGGGCGCCACACCCTTCTGTCCTGACACAATGCTCGCGTCATCCACATTCATACGTCTTCTCATACCACCTCGCCGATTGTTGAGGCTTCTAACAGAACCATCCTCCTGTATCTGGTTTACTTGGTCGCTCTATTTCTGGTGCCATCAATACTTGCGTCATATATCTTTTTTACCATTCTCTCCTCATTCATCTGTTCCATATGACCAAACTGTCTAAGTGATCTATCTAAGTAACCTAAAATCAGTTTAAATCCAACAAAGAATATTGTGTATATTTAAAAAAAAAAAAAATGAGAAATTACAATAAAAACTCAAGCATCTCATGTTTCACTATAACAGTTTTATTTATTTAAGTAATCCCTATTTATAATAATAAAATACGATAATTTTAAATCAGTATATAATATGAGGGGCAAGTAAAAAATAAGGTTCCTACATTTTTTTCAGGTATAAGGTATTTTTTATTGCAATAAATAAGTAAAGCATCTGAAAGCTTGTACTTTATTCTATTTTTCTACATAGTCTCCTGATTTTTCTATGCATTTTTCCTGACGAGTTATCCACTTCTGAAAACCCGCTTCGAAGAATTCCGCCGCTAGGCCGCCGATGAACTTGGTGACCGCTTCTTTCACCTCTTCATCTGTATTGAAGCGTTGTCCACCCAAGTGTTGCTTCAATTTCGGAAACAAGTGGAAGTCGCTGGGAGCAAGATCAGGGCTGTAGGGGGCATGGTCAAGCAATTTCCAGCCGAATTTGTCCAGTAGGGCGGTGGTCTGTCGAGAGACATGCGGGCGAGAGTTGTCGTGGTACAGCCTAACGCCCTTGGTCAGCCTTCCTCTCCGGCGATTTTGGATGGCTCTTTTGAGTTTTGTCAATGTCTCGCAGTACCTGTCCGAATTGATGGTGGTCCCTTTAGGCATAAACTCGGTCAGCAAGATGCCTTTTCGGTCCCAAAACACCGTAGCCATCACTTTCCCTGCGGAAAGCGTCTGTTTAAACTTTTTCGGCCTAGGCGATTCAGGATGGCGCCATTGTTTGGACTGTTCTTTTGTTTCTGGAGTGACGTAGTGACACCACGTTTCATCTCCCGTAATAATGGAGTCCTAGAATTCTTCGGTATTCTCGGCGCATTCTCGAAGAAACCCCTCGGCACACTTGATTGTGGGTTTCTGAAAGTATGTGTGGGACCCACCGCGCGCGCACCTTGCGATAACCAAGTTTATCGGTCAAAATGTTGTCGATGGTTTTTTCACAAACCTCAGGAACCTGGACAGCAAGCTCCCGAAGCGTTACTCTCCGATCTTCGAGGAGAATGCGCTCAATCTTCGCCACGACTTCGTCCGACACCGATGGCCTCCCACTCCTTTGCTCGTCGTGGACGTCTGTGCGTCCTTCGGAGAACTCCCTGCACCATTTGCGGACGTGTTGGACGCTGATGCAAGCTGTGCCATAAACTTCTTCCAACTGTCGATGAATTTCAACAGGTTTAAGCTTCTTCGCGTTTAAAAATCGAATCACCGAACGGATTTCACACCTGGCGGTAACGGCGATGGCGGGTTCCATAGCGGATGGCTGTCAGGCCTTTACTGAGCGTCGCAGCGTTTGCTCCCGGTAGTGGGGATGTAGTTAAGGGACCAACAATCAAGGCAGTGTTGCCGGATTTCGCCTAGCATCTCGCGTGGCGAGTGTACAGCGTAGGGAACCTTATTTTTTACTTGGCCCTCGTACATACCTGGTTTTTGCTTTCTGCGAATTTATTTATTGACCAGAAAGTAGTCAATTGTTGCTGATTGCTGTTAAACTACTTTTTAACGAGAGCAACTTACACCATATCCTGTATCCCTCATGCAAGGTCCCGTGGAAAATTGATGATAAAGCAAATAAATAATACCATACACTTATTACAGATAAGATTAGTTTTATTAAATTTCAGTTCTGGAGAGCACTGTGACATATTATGAATCACATTGTTGACGTATACTCGAGTCCAAAATTAAATTGGCTTTAGGTCTAGACTAAATATATGATATATAGATTTATTTTAAATTAAAAAAATATATTTGAATTTGTGGAATATGAGAAAAATAATAACTTAATACTTTTTATTCTTGTATTGAGTCTGATAATGATTGTCAACAAATGTCCTATTTTTAGTTAGGCACAACACTTTACTTAGAAATGATATAGCCACAGCATGTTTATTTTTTATTGGCCATGTTAGAAAACCGTTCTGGGTATAGTATACCATGCTACCTGATAAAGATATAAACAAAATTATCGGGGATGCGACAGTGTATATAGAAACGTGTGTTTCAAACGATTCTTTTTTTCTTAAAATGTTTAGCTATCCGGTGAGATAAAAAATATGAGATTGGCGATACCATAAAAATAAAATTCAGTTACCATCACCGCCCATACGTTTGGTTGCACATCAGAGAGAGACAACATAAGCTGGAAGCCGCCTCTCTCGTATGACAAGTGTACATCAAGTATGATCATTGAGTGAAAGTTTATCTTTATTGTTCACCACGATGTAGCTGTATCCCATGTGTGACTTCCCTATCGCGTAACATGTTGCGTCAAAATCATGACGAACGCAGCCGCGTTCACATTCCCTTGGTTTGTGGGTGTTTTAGGCTTAATTTCTATAGTGTAATTCTACTAATGTAAATTATTATTAAATATAATGGATAGACTTAATATTTAGAGACAATGGTAATAATATGGTATAATTGTAATATAGATATGTTCCACCATAATTGTTAATATATGTAGATATGTGCCAAATAAAGGAAATGCTATCAACATCGGCACCCCAACACCACAGCCAACTTAATGGAAACACCCCACCCCCCCGCATTTTTACATATGAAAAGCATTGTATTAAACATTGAATGTATATGTTTTATTATAATGATACACCATGAACGTAAAATAAGTTTTTACGGTTAAATAAATACAGTTTTTCTATCTTGTGTAATAAAAACTTATATTTTTCATTATCCTATATACTCATTAAAGTAGGTATGGTTCACTTAACGACCATTATAATTCTATCTTTGCCTTTACTTATTGTTCCGATACTTGATCTGTTTTCAGCATAATGGTAAGCTATATCCACCTGCTTCTCCGCTTCTCTCTCTGCCTTCTTTATAATGTCTAGCTTTGTTTCTAAACTAAATTTTTGATTTTTTCTACCATTAGCAAGCACTATTACAATCAGCATTATTATGTCATTTTGGCATGATAATTTTTTTTCTTACATATTTTTTCCTTACAAATGTAGAGAACCACTGTTTACGGTGTCTTTAAGTTGACTGACCTGGTTTTTTTTTTATTTAACACAGACTAAAATTGTTAAATTATTTTGTCGCTTACAATGTATCGGTCTTGCATTGTTTAATAAATTGTGCTGGATTTTATCCCCTATTTTATTAACAGATTTTATCTCCTATTTTATAAACATGTCAAATAGTGTATTTTTTAGACAGCTTAAATTTATTTAAAAAATGCAAAACAATCCTTCTGCGTCTTTAAATGACTGTCCTTGTTTTTTATTTAACGCAGACCACATGTATCAGATGCAAAATACGATTGGTCAATGCATTGTTTGTTGAAAACAAACGTCACTCCTCCATTATATGCACCGTGTAAAATATATATGTATGTAATATTTTTTAATGACAACATTTATTTTCGATTGCATTTTACATATATAAGAAAAATATTAAAATTGTGATGATTCATTATAGCGAATGCTCGTAAATCGAAAACTGCCCATGGTCAGAGGACTTATAGGGTCCATATTATCATTGTTTTTACTGGCTGAAAGTTCAATTGAATATATATTTTATATTATATATCTCTATTCACTCTAGTATATCAAAGTTAAATTATATGTCTATCTTAATTTAAACTTTGTAAGAAAATGGCCACTATGTCACATCTTTAATATTGTTGCCATTGTGTGCGAATGGCTCTCCTCGATTCAAAATCTTCTTTGAGTTTTGAATGTTTTAATTGGTAATTTTCATTTTATCATGATTTCTGAAGATTCTTCCATAAAAAAATATTGCAATCTGACTAGAGATGTACGTGTTCTGAGTTTCGATACGCACAATTTTTTAACAAAGATAATTTACAAACCTCTGTGGATCAAACTATAGAAAGTTGTGATGATTTTAATACTGTCTGTAATGTAGATAATGGCGTGTGAGGTATTCTGACTGTTTGGGCAGTATAGTATTATTAGTTTGTCATATTTTATTATTTCAATTTTTTACAACATTGTGGCTTTTTTTTTATTTTTTTATTTTATTATTATCTATATTACAATTTGTATCTCTGAACAGCTTTAGAACATTGTCACTAATTAACTTATTAAAATATTTATTGTATGTATTGTGCGCAGCTTTCAATAGATCATAATTTAATTTAAGTGATTTCAGTAGATCGATGATAAATTATGAAATCATCCCAAAAATTAAAAATGAATATCTGACTTTTTACAAGTTTAACTGTGATGTCAGTAAATACTGTCATCTGACCCATTGCATGTTAGGTCAGGTCAGTTTATAAATAAATACTTGAATATTAATCATCCATGAAGCAAGTCACACAGAATGATGTAGAAATATTGTCAACATTGTCCGAAAGTTAATAAAGCAGTCCATGTATATATTTAATCAATTTATTTTATATAATATTTCTTCACACAGGCTCTGCTAAAGGATGACACCGCTCAGGAACAACCCATGGACATATCAGAAGGACTATCACCCCTCACCCCCAGGATGAGTCAAGCCACTTCCTCTCCCGGTCACCAGGCGCCCTCCGCGGGCCACGTTAGGACTAGTCCCAGTGTAAATAGTGCAGTGAATAGTCCCAGCAGGGTGCCCGGTCTGGCCCGCTCTCCCCTCGCACCGGGGGATATTCCCCCTCTCACCGCAACCTCTCCTTTGTCGGGCTTAGCCGCGACCGGTAGCACCTTCAATTCTGCAGCCAGGAAGCGATTGAAGATGTCTGATGGTTCGGTTAAACCCGTACTTTCAGATGACCTGGCAACCATACACCGGAAGAACATTGATGAGAGAATGGCAACACTCAAGGCTCTAAAAGAAAGGTATAATTTTGAATGCTGTTACAATCTTGAGTCTCAAATCCGCATAGGTTAGGTTGTGATGTGATTCTGCTTCCTGGGTATACTATTTTAGCAGCATTGATTTCACTTGCCCAGTTTTACGTTACTATTGTTCCGCTATACGACGGTGACGTCCGGCTGGCCATATTGAGATTACATTGTGACATGTACATGTGCCGTTACGATGTACTCCAAGTATTCCAGTACGGTACGCCTTATAAATGGAGGTAAAGCTTATTTAAACATTTTGTAATTTGAGTTTGTTAAACTCGAGTCGTGTGTTCAAATGTTATTCTATTATTGATTATGGATTTATTTAGTCAAATATTCTTATTCAACTAGTTTCAAGACCAATTACATCTTCATATGACAAGTAAAATAATTTGCATTGCGTATAATTGTTAATTTTTTAAAATAAATGGGATCATAAAGTAATGTGACTGAAATTGTTGTACTAGAAGATCAAAAATAAACATTTTAATGTCCTTCAGGTACACGGAATGCATAGCTCAAGTGTTCTACCTGCAGTCTGGAGGTGTGGTGATGGACTATCAGGCCTGGCGGAAGCGACCCCTCACCCCGCAGCTGCTGGCCTTCATGCGCGCCCACCCGCTGGAGGGGGCGGGCGAGGGAGGGGAGCCGCCCGCGCTGCAGCCCCTCACTCCATCCGTCCCGGCTCCTGCGCCCGCACCTGCTCCGCACGTCACTCCCCAGGGGGCGGAGATCAAGATCCCCGGTGTGGGTGTGACCCCGGTGGCAGTGTCCACTCAGCTGCCGGCCGCCGTGGCGCAGCTCACGCAGCAGGGTATGCCCAACCTCACACTCATACACAGTTTTCAGTATGCGCCACTCATAACAGCCCGGGCTGTTATCAGTTGAAGGCTAATTTTGTAGGATTACATGTTGGGACAATTCATTGCAGCCTAAAATAAGCTGTCAGCATTTTTAAAACTAGAATATGCTCCAGGGCTAGCTTATAGAATGCCAATTCCTATTATACAGATGCTTATTGAAAAAACAACAATCATATTATTATAAAAGTACTTATTACTTTTGCCTTTGTATTTTTTAATAGATGGATTGTTAAGCATTAAAATTAATGCATTCACTTGATTTATGTTACCGTTTGGTATTGTCGGTCAAGTGATGTGTAACACACCCATTTTAGACAATCAATTTCAATTATATATCAATTCCAAATTGTCCTTTTATCCTATTTTCTTTTTACTATTTTTACAACTGAGATCACATTGATGTACTCGTATTATACTTTTGGAATTACAAACCTTGTGAAATTTGACTAATGATCTGTGATTAAATTATATTATATCTGTAACATAAATAAATGCAGCTTTAACAGATTGGCCTGAACTACTAGTTGAGGATTTTTTTGTCCATATGTTTTATAAATGAAAGTGTGCGCTGAAACTTTTTGGAAAAACAATCATATTTATTCGCGTCATTCTCAGACATTCTCAGTTTTTCTCTCTTTGAAATATGTAGTTACGTGTTTATACAAGATCAGTGGTCTGCCACTTAGTAATCCGTTCACTGCACAAATGTTGGCATTCTATTATGACATGCGTCAAACGTTTAAAAGGACAATAAAATGTCGTAACAAATTACGCGAGTAAATATAAGGTATTGTGTGTGGAGAATGCGAGAGTGTAGTCTGGGCGCGTGCTTGTAGGTTCGGTCCCGGGTCGGCCCGCTGGAGGGCGGCACGGCATGGTGTTCGCCCCGCACCGCCCCCACCACTCGGTAGCCACCCCCCGACTTCCAGGTACCACCACCCCCGCCACTCATCATCCCGCCTACCCTTTCTGACTCACTATATCACTTGTGAACTCTAACCTCGTCAGCACAACAAAGGCTGGAAACACTCATCGAGGACTATCCGCATGTTCTGTCTTGGGCTTTGCGTTCCTCAATTATGACATGACACGCTTCCGAGTTTGCAAGTAATATTTTGTCATTATTTATTTATCATTATATCAGATGATAAGAGCCTTTGCAGTTTGAACAATCTATGCTTTATTTAGATTTATAATACGCTCGGGTGATACCATCTAACTTCAGTGATTTACCCAATATATTGATGTTGATCTGTTCGAATGAAATGTAGTAAATGTTATTATTAAATTATTTCAATGTATTGAATAATGTTGCTAATGGTGTCGTAATGATGTTAATCCTAATTTTCTTGAATGATTGTTTTTTATATAAAAATATTGTTTTTTTAAATATTTTTTTTTATCATGTCTGTTAAAAAATATTAAACAATTATTTTTATTATAACAGAATTTATGTTTTTTTTTTTTTTTTTAAATATATTCCTGTTTCTCCCCAAACTGCAAATAAGTCTATAAATATATTTATTATTAGTCTCGTGATTGTGTGTAGGTATTTGCAAGGGTAAATCACTGTATGTTTCCCAGTTAATCTGGAACCGTCACAATATTCCCGTGGAGTAATTTTTATTTATTTGAAGTAAACACTTCCCACATGCATGCAGTCACAGTCTACCCTGTCACGGTATGTTCAGTTCATGTAAGATGTATTTACGTATCATAGTCATCATCCGTTAGTAGTTTGGAGAGCGATTAGGTGCTTGGCTTGATGTTTACTTTGCGGATTGAACAGTTGCCAGGTATGTTGTAAGCGAATGCCAACGCTTTCATTCTGCTTTGGATGTTTATATTGTTAATTTTCCCATGGCAACGGTCGTTACAGTGTTAATCCTTGTTTTCAGGTGGTACTCCGTTAGTTGTGGAAAATAATACCGGTGTGGGGAGAACCAATAATAGTACCGCACCGGCCGTGGCCGCCAACACATCCTTATCCAGTTCCCAAGAGCAAATTGTAGAGAAAGCAAAGCAGGTGCTGTATTTTTATTGTATAGTGTGTTAATGTTTTAATTTTATTAGATTCAAATAATAAGTTTTAATAAATCATCGCCAGTCTTGCTGGGTTAAACTTGTGTTAAGATAGGCAAAATTTACAGTAGGTTAAATATTATTTATATATATTAAAATGTACAATAATTTTTTTTATGTTACATATCCTTAAAGGTTGCATATTAAATTAATATAATATTGTATATTAACTGATGATTAAGCTCACCTTGGAATTCAGTACAGAATTTCCGAATAAAGTGGAACATTCATTATAAAATTGTAAGATTTACCCCAATATGGAAAATTCTTGCATATACGAAATATATTTTCTTATAATCTTGAAGCCAAGATTACGGAGACAAATCTGCATTAAAACAAATTAACAAAAGGCTCCAGCTACTATTTAAAATGAAGTTTTATATCAAAAACAGAATAATTTCATATTAAATAATATTTTCATCAATCCTATTAATGTATGTATTTTTTTATTGGGTTTTTCTTTCATATCGCCGATTTGAGCAGCCGTGATGGATGTCAAATTTGTGTTCTCGTAATTTTAGTAAAAAAATGGTGAAAATATATGTTTTCACACATATTTTAGCCACAATATGAAATAATATTTAATGTATTCCACAACATTAGTAACAAATTTCATAAATTAGATGGTTTTTTTTTTTTTTTTTTTTTACTGATTTTAAAGGAAAATGTTTTCTTAAACAATGTAAACATTATATTTTTTGTATATAAGTCTCAATTAAATATTCTGTTTATGTAACACTGTTGTCATTTAAACACTAGCTGTTTGATTCATAATTAAATTTAAAATCCATCATAAAATGGCAACATGGTGTTTTAAATCGATTATATTAAACAAAACCACAAAATGCATCTGACATAATAATTTTAAATTTAGAACATTGATTTAAGTAACCATCTAAATATATGTATATAAAATATGATTTCAAAATGTTTTCATATATTGCAGACCTAGATCAAAAGTCAAAAAGTCAGAAGACAAAAAAATAAAAACATTTTTCGCCTTTTCTTGTTACTAAAGTTATGAAACTAAATAACATTTTAGATCATAAATGTATCCTAAAATGACATTATTCGAGAACTGGAGCTAAGTTAGTTGCGTATATGACGGAGCATCCGAATACAATAATAACTCAAAATTGTCTTATTGTTGTCTTGGTTTTGATCTAGGTGTGCGATATATGAATTAGGTACTCCAATAAATTATTTCATTCCATAATATTAACATGAAAAAACATGAAAAAGACCCTAGATACGAGTTTTGACACTTGTCTCGAACGCGAGAAAATCAACTATTTTATTGTCGTCTCTTTCTATTGAATTTTTCCTTACTTACTTACCATCACGCCATTTCCCCGTGGGGGTAGGCAGAGAGGATAGAGCGCCACACTCTTCTGTCCTGACACACAATTCTCACCTCATCCACATTCATACATCTTGTCATACAAGCTCGCCGATTGTTGAGGCTTCTAACCATCCTCCATTATCTGGTTTATCTGGTCATGCCAAGTCTTCCGCGGGCGTCCTCTATTTCTGGTTCCATCAATACTTGCGTCATATATCTTTCTTACCATTCTCTCCTCATTCATCCTTTCCATATGACCAAACCACCTAAGAGATCCTTTCTTAATCTTACTCACTATACTAACATCAGATATACATTTACAGTTTTAGAGCAGAATGTGGTGTCTCTGGAAAGTTTTCATACTAAATTGTACTTATAAATCGAATATCATTATTCAAAGCTATTTTTGGACCCTATCTATATTTTTGGAATTTGTCGATCTATTTTTCACCTAATTCGATATTTTGTCAGATGTCAGCAATCTGGAAAATACACATGAGCTACGCGATGTGCCTGTCCAAAGTACAAGACCATCAAAATGGGTAGTTTTGCCCCTATACTGATTCACGACGCATAAAGTTAATTCTTTGAACTTTATTTTGATTTTAACAGAAATATATCATATTTACATCTTTACACACATTTAAATACATTGTCCAACTAGGCTAGCCTGTTTTTGGGCAAATTATATATATATATATATAATATTTTATAAAACCAAAACTCATCGAAGGCAAAACACAGTAAGATCGAATACATACATAGCTTATAATGTGAAAATATTTAAGGAGAGTAAAAAAATGTATATATTTAAAATATATAAAAGTGAATAAAAAAGAGAGAAGAGAAAAGAAAAATATAATAATAATAATATACCAATAACGTATGCAGATATAAGGTAGATATAAATATACAAGATAAAAACGCACAAAAGTAGTTATACAAATTATTTCATTATATAAAAGAGTTTACTCTCTGTATCTGCTCTTCCTAATTGCAACAACCAATTTGAAATATCCTTTTTAAAAGTCTTAATGTCAGTTAAATTTATAATTTTATTTTCAATTTGATTATGTATTCTGGGAGCTTGAAAGGTAAATAATCTTTGCCCAAAACTAGTCATTCTTGGAACTATTTTAGGCTTGTTTGCTCTTGTGGGATAATATCTTTCAGTCCTCACAGATGGAGGCCTTATTTTCCTATGAAAGCTAGTTGAAAAAATTTTATGCATCGTGAATCGGTATAGGGACGATACTACCCATTCGGATGGACTATATTAGACTTTGATATTTGACAGGTACATCGCGTAGCATACGTGTATTTTGTAGACTACAGACATTTGACAAAAAATCAAATTGGCGAAAAATAGATCGACAAACTCATCTGATAGGGTCCAAAAATAGCTTTGAATAACGATATTCGATTTATAAGTTCAGTTTACTATGAAAACTTTCCAGAGAGACCACACTCTGCTCCAAAACTTTGACTTGTGGCGAATTTCAAATAAATAAATTTACTGTAGTATAACTGAATGTTGGGTTTTTTAGGAAGCGTATGTGATGCAGAGGATATGCGAGTTGCAGAAGGAAGGCCTGTGGACAGAGAAGAGATTACCTAAAGTTGTGGAACCGCCGAGACCGAAAGCCCATTGGGATTACCTGTTGGAGGAAATGGTTTGGCTGGCGGCAGACTTTGCTCAAGAGCGGAAGTGGAAAAAGGCTGCTGCTAAAAAGGTAAGCATTGCATTATTTTTAAAAACACGTGTTGGATGTAATGTTTTTTTTTCTTCTTTCAAAGAGCAATAACAAATTATTTGTTGATTTCCTGTCTAAAGATGTCAGTAAAATACATTCAAATAAAATATGCTATGTTTTATCTACATGAATAATTTAATCTCATAAAATTGATGTCCTCATTTGGTCCAACAGTAAAGCCACACTTATCTAGTGATCGAATAGGGTTCAAGCCTCTTTCTTGGAGGCCAGTTACCTAGTTATTCATATTTTTCCTAGCACAAGCCCTTTGTGTACTTTGCAGTAAATGCGTGATGTAGATTCCATATACGCATTTGTGTTTATCTTTAAATAAAAAAGTTGGACAATTATATTCTACATTATCAAAGAAAATTTATTCAATGCGTCCACATTCATGTTTTCTTGTGCTGTCACTTTCCTTGTGGACATGTGGAACACAAATATTTCAGGTATATTTGTGACCTATCAAATACCCTTACGACCACTTAGACAAAATAGAAAGAAATTTTAAAATATATAAGTGAACATAACATTGCAGTATAAATTTATTTTTAAATATGAAATGAAAAATGTAAAAATATTTGAGGACAGTAAAGTTTTAGCATCCAAGCAGTTGTCCTTTGTACTAATGGATACCACACATTTAAATAATATAATTAAATAAGAATTTGTGCTAATTTATATTCACTTTTGTCCGGCAGTGTGCGCGTATGGTACAGAAACACTTCCAGGAGAAGGCTTTGGCAGCACAGAGGGCAGAGAAGGCACAGGAGCATCAACTGAAGAGGATAGCTGCATTTGTTGCTAAAGAGATCAGGTTGTTCTGGTCAAATGTAGAAAAAGTATGCTTATTGTTGTATTCATATATCTAATCAAAATAATTTGCATCCCTTCTGGATGAAATGCATTTCAAAACTCGGATTAAGTAATATTATTGTCTTATGTTTATATGTTCATTGGTATGTAGAAATATAAATGGGAATAAATATTATTATATTCATATTTTTACAGTTAGTAGAATTTAAGCAGCAAACTCGGCTGGAAGAGCAGCGCAAGCAGGCTTTAGATCGACAGCTCAGCTTCATCGTGGATCAGACAGAGAAGTACTCGCAGCAGTTAGCCGAGGGCATGCGAAGTCAGGCGCAGCACTCCAAGCAGAACTCCAGCAAGGGTTCCACCACCTCCGCTTGCCAGTCTGATGGTACGTCAGAAAGCTTAGTTCAACTCTCTCACAAACGTGGTTTGTGGAGTGCAAACTTTTTTCAAATGGTGTTTATTTTTTATCATTTTGCAAAACAAATATTTTTTATTGATTATTATATTTTCCCAGACATGAGAAGGCATCTTCTGTTTATTTCATTTGTTCAGATTTAACTTGACCACTGGGATCTGTGCACAAAATATAGGATAGTCACAACTGGGTGGCAGAATGATTAATCCCTCTGGCCAGTGCCATATTAATATGGTGCCAGAAGTTTCCACCACAAGCGATATACTAATCCCACATGTAAAATTTATTTATCTTACACACCTTTGTATTTTATCTTTGCTTTTGTGTGGTAACATTCACCGATGACCTTATTTCAGCATCACATTTAAATACATATATCATCGTCTGTCTTCCAAAGAGGCGTAGCTCAAATTTGTTGATTTTACACCATACGATAAATTAACAAATTTTTCACTATTGAAAAATGATAAAAAAATATATATCTTATCGATTTCTACGGTTATTTTTTTGATTAAAAGACAGTGTGAGGTGTATTTATTTCATCAAAATAAGAGTGGTTACGTCAAAACGTTCTTATGTAATATTACTTCATTGTTATAATATATATATATATATATAATATATAATCAGATACGCCTTTTTGAACAGATTATGGGCACATGTTTGGGCAATGTAACTCCATTTTAACAAAAAACGAAATTCACCTTTTTGAAAGATGGATGATGACATAAGAACACATTAAATTTTAAATTATTTTGATTTGTGTGAGTACTCATTCTATGCACATAATTTTTAGGTTTTTTTTTCTGGTCTACCTGGGGTTAATGATGGTGAACTGCAGTGGTTCGAGAGCGAAATATACTCGCCTATCCAAAGTTGCATATCTTGTAATATAGAATATGTGCAACCGAATTTGTTAATATAACACGTTATTGGTGTTATACAACTTTTCACGGGTATAGCATATAATTAATTTTTTCAGAGGAGTTCTGTCCCAGTGGTGCGGTGTCATCGGATGATGAAGAAACCATTGCCGCTGCGGAAAAAGAGGATACCACTGACAATGCACACAAAGAAGAAATAGAAGCCTTGCAGAGAGAATCTCAAATGGAACTGGACGAGTTCCTTAATGAATTACCCAAAGACTACCTTGAAAATAGAGATAAAATTAAGGTAACGATTATTTAATACATGCTTATACAAAACTTTATCTTTGGGAGCTCCTAAGACTTTATATCAATAATGGCTTGTTTTGATAAATCACCTTTTACATTTTGATAATATCTTTGTTTGGCCCTTTTAGATATCTGACGATGAAAGTTCAGACAAATCGGAAGACGATGCAGAATTCAAAGCGGATGAAGACTCCTCGGACGACGAAGACACCATTATGGAACAAGAAAAAACGGAAGGAAATGATGACCATAAAAAAGAAATTGATGATCTCAATGCTGAAAATGAAATGAGTGTAGAGGAATTGCGAAAGAAATATAGCGGGTCCCCTCCGCCTGATTCGCCCCCCACATCAGAGTCTGAAAGTGAAGATCTTACAGAAGAAGAGGAAGAAGACAGAGGAGCGGAAGGAAGCTCCGGGAGCGAGGAAGAGGATGTCGATGAAAGCTTAAATGTTTTAGTTCAAGAAGGATCCGAAAACCAATCGGAAGATCATAGAATGGAGGATGCAGCGGCTATTGCAGAATCTATTCAACCGACCGGAAATACTTTGTCCTCGACTCAAGTCGTCACCAAGGTTCCTCATCTCTTAAAACACACTCTCAGAGAATATCAACACATTGGCTTGGACTGGTTGGTCACCATGGAGCAACGGCGATTGAACGGTATCCTGGCCGACGAAATGGGTCTAGGGAAGACTATTCAGACTATCGCCCTGTTGGCTCACCTCGCCTGCGAGAAAGCCGACTGGGGACCTCATCTCATCGTGGTCCCCACATCGGTCATGCTCAATTGGGAGATGGAATTCATGAAATGGTGTCCGGGTTTTAAAATCTTGACCTACTATGGTTCACAAAAAGAACGCAAACTGAAAAGAATAGGTTGGACGAAACCTAATGCATTTCACATTTGCATCACTTCGTACAAACTGGTCATCCAGGACCACCAGAGCTTCAGGAGAAAAAAGTGGAAGTACTTGATCTTAGATGAAGCGCAGAATATCAAAAATTTTAAGTCTCAAAGATGGCAATTGCTTTTAAATTTTCAAACTCAACAGTGAGTACAAGTTTTCACATTTGCGTAGTGTTTTGTTTTATTAGAACATATCGCCTACATTTCTTCTTTCCTCCCGCAGGCGACTCTTACTCACCGGCACTCCCTTGCAGAATAATTTAATGGAGCTCTGGTCTCTGATGCATTTCTTAATGCCTGATATCTTTGCGTCCCATAGAGAATTTAAGGAGTGGTT